>JAVJGI010000062.1:24640041-24671195 GCA_035590275.1 Ibycter americanus
ACCACATCTATGTGTTTTTTAAACACCTCCAGGGATGGTGATTCCACCACCTCCCTGGGCAGCCTCTTCCAATGCTTCACCATCCTTCCTGTCAATAAATTTTTCCTCATACCCAATCTAAACCTCCCCTGGCACAGCTTGAGGCCATTTCCTCTTGTCCTGTCTCTGGTTACCTGGGAGAAGAGACCGACCCCCACCTGCCTACAGACTCCTTTCAGGAAGTTGTAGAGAGGGATAAGATCCCCCCTGAGTCTCCTCTTCTCCAAACTAAACAACCCCAGTTCCCTCAGCTGCTCCTTGTAAGACTTGTTCTCTGGTCCCTTCACCAGCTCCGTTGCCCTTCTCTGGACACGCTCCAGCACCTCTATGTCCCTCTTGCAGTGAGGGGCCCAAAACTGAACACAGGATTCAAGGTGCAGCCTCACCCGTCCCGAGTTCAGGGGGACAATCACTGTTGGTCAACTGGACAATTGTTGGATAATCATTTGTTGGTCAGTGACTCCAAAATTCAGTGATTCTCTCTGTACAGTGTGGCAAAAAAATGTTTCACTGTCTTTTCTAAATGTTTTGGTCATATTTATGATTCTACAATTTAAAAGCATGTTGATGTAGTTGTGAAGGCTCCGCTGCAATCTAGTTTACAATAAATAGTGCAAACTCGTTAGGTGGTGTGGCTGGGCTAGGAGAACATCAATTCATTTCAAGGCCTAATGTGGATATTAATGAAGTTTTGGAAGACAAATTCATCAACTGCAGACTGAAAAGTGACTGCAGTCTATTTTAAACATATACAATGTATGAAATGCATACAAAGTTTTGTACGTATGTCTGAACTATGTTTTCACCTATAGTCCAATATGACTGTTGTAGTAGTCTTTTTAGCTTCTGAACAAAACAAGCATAATGTGTATATGTGGGTGTATGTGTAAGACGTACTTTTTTTTAGCTCCCATTCAAGTCATCATGGATGTATTACAAAACAGAACTGTGTTCAGGACTATTCATTTTGAATCTTGCTGGTGCATCCAAATATTATGTGACGAGAGATCTATATAAATACCCTAATATTAAGGCATTACTTTCAAGGAAAGGTTTACATGAGTTGACATAGGTTTCATTGGTATCTGAGCATTTTGTGCAAAGTAGCTGGTCTAAATCCACGAAACAAAGATTCTGTTTAAATATTCTAATTCTAATCTGGTTTAATTTAGTTTAATTAAGTTTAAATGACTGAGCTTTACCTCAGTTAAAAATAATCTAGAACTTATGATTAAAGATAATGTAGAAACCCAGAATCTTCAAATCAGGCACTACATTTAAATTATTGAGCTCTTGCTTCTACCCTGCAGGGCTGGATTGCCTAACTTAGTGAGTACAAAATGTTACCATTCCCTCCCAGGGTCTGATCTGCGGTCACTAGTGCTACTGCAGGTTGTTAGCAATGGAAGTTGTTGTTTGATGAACTGAGAGATGGGTGGGGAGGTTAGAGGCAGACACTGTAAGTCTTTATTAAACATATGGATTTTACAGGTACAGCAAACAGTAGGCTTTGAGCAACAGTGCTTTATATGGTTGATTCATGTCTGCTCACTTAATCGACCAAATCAGAACATGTCCCCATTCAAACAATGTTTTTTTCAGTGTTAGTGTTGGGGGTTTTATGGTCAGTTCTCTTGCTCACTCTTTTCCAGAATATTTTTATAGCCTAAAATTCTAAGCCTGTCTGACTGCTTACCTGCTTTCTTCACCTGTTCTGGGTTTACATGTCCGTGAGGCGTAAGCTTGATGTTTTCATGTAGGCGAATACATCAGTCACTGTTGTAGGCATTATTTCAGGTGCATGAGAGGAAGAGTTACGATGTTTGAGGTAATCCTGCATCCCATGATGTTGGCTAATGTGGCACTGTGCTATAATAGTAGTCTGAAGTAGCACAACCACCAGCTTCCTCCAAGTACAACATTAAACCAGTAAATCCATCTATAGGAGTTAGTTTGTTGCAGTTGTTATGTTTCTGCTTGATACATCCATGCTCTAGTTGTGCTCTGACTAGAGGCCACAAGCCTTAGCATCCATTTCTGAGAAACGGGGTGAGGGCTGCAAACCCTGCATGCGGGGCCACAGACAAACCAAACGGACTGCCTTTCCTGAGTGTTATGGATATGCAACTGGGGAATACCTCTGCCCTGTAGTAGGAATCAAGTTCTACTAGAGATGTTATTTGAAGTTCTACATTTAAAAATGCTCCTTACTCAGTAGTGTGCTATGCCTTTAGGTAAATTCTGATGTTTTAATACATGTATCTATACATATATGTGTGTGTATGTGTTCCCTTCTGGTTAGCAAAAACTTACAGATAATGAAGACAGTCACAAAAATCAAGACTGTATTTGAAACGGAGAAGTGTGCTTAATGTATTACCTAAATGATTCAACCCAAATACTTAAGATCTAGATATGTACAAACCAAATACTTAAGATCTAGATAGGTATGATGTATTAATATATCTTTATGTGTCTGTTTATGTAAATACACACATAGTTAATGTATTGTATCTACATAAACATGTATTTCCGTACTACCCTCTGCCAGTTTTATAAAATCAGTTTGTAGTTGTGTTCAGCTGGTATATGAAATCAGGTTGGCTGCCAAATAATTTTTTCAGGTGTTGGATTGGTCTTACCTACTCTTACCTGTTGTTGGTGTGGCTTGACCTTCAAGATATTCTTCATTCCTGGTCAGCAATGTTCATACTGAGTTTATTATAGATCGACAGAGATGTTGATTTCATTGTAAGTAATGTGCTTTCCATGACTGGTGGTTCTTTGGTTTAAAGTAACTGTTATTTGTCACACTGACAGGTACACCTACTGCGAAATGCTGGCGATGAAGTTACCATCACTGTTCAGTACCTCAGGGAAGCTCCATCGTTTTTAAAGCTCCCATTAGGTAAGAGGAAATTAATGGATAGGAGTAATTTGTTTTCCACTTTGCAGTATTCTCATAATAAGATGACAGTGACAGAAATAGGAATACAATCCTTGAGTGTTTTACAGGAAGAAATAGAAAATTGTGTATGTGCTTTGTTGCTTAACATATAAGAATCTAATGCATACTGCATGACTGCTTCGGGATAATTTATTCAAAATAAAACTGAAAAACTCATTAAAATACAGACAATCATGGGTGATATCTGGAAGTTTTTCTACAGAAGCTTTGGCTGAATACAATAAATAGAGTTTGCAAACATTTGAATTATATATTCACACAGAAAGGTATGTTCAGGACACTTACCAAACAAATGGATAACATTAATTGTGCAGATTTTATAAATTGCTTTGATATTTTGATCATTTTTGTCAGAAAGCAGAATTGTGATGTGACAACTTAGTAGTTTTAACAGTAGCAATAGTAAATTGTTTATGAACAATGCAGATGAGTGAAGTTTTTGGTTCTTCTGGTTAGCAAATACAAATATTCAAGACAGTTGTAATCAATTGTTGCAAGTAGAACAGTGTACATAATACATCAGCTACCTTAATCAGACCAAATAATTGTGCACCAGTTTATTTTACATATGATACTCTTTCCAAATTAAAAACAGATTTTAAATCTGTCTCGTTCTGGGGTTTTATATAAGTTGGGCTCAAATTTGTACTTGTTTTTGCTTGATTTCAACAGAATCATAGGTCTCAGAGGTCTAGCTCTTGTCATTAGAAGAATGTCTGTCATTTCATCTATATTCTTACACCTATCAAAAGCAAACCTGACAGGTCTCTACTAAGCTGAATTATACATTTCATGCTAAAACCTTTATTTCAGTTCTTACTGCCTATCGTTTCCATTTCAAACTGGAATCTAAATTTGAAGAAATCTTATGTTTACATTTGGAGATCTTTGTCTGGTTAGTGTTCCTTATAATGAAACTTCAGGTTTTGTCTTCCTGCGAGGTCATCAGACAACTATAGAATAATGTCTATAATGCTTTGGATAACTGTGTCCAAGCTTAAATGTGATTTTGGCAAGTTAGCAGGGTCTCAGCAGTAGTTTCTGTCTTGTTGGCTGTACTCATTTGTAGTTATGGCAGTCCTACTAGTAATTTTATCTCTTGTTGATTGACATCACGTACACACTTGGACTGTTTTGCTTGTGGTTGTTTAACCCTAGCTGAGAGCCAAGCTCCCACCCAGCCACCCTCTTACTCCCCCTCCTCAAACAGAACATGGGGAGAAAATAGAGTTAAAAACATCTTGGGTCAAGGTAGAAACAGGGAGATCACTTATTAATTACTCTCATGGACAAAATAAATAGACTCGACTTGGTGAAACTTAAATGTATTGCCTATTAAAATAGATTCAGTCAGTGAGAAACAAAGACAAATATATTGAAACAGCACCTTCCCCCCACCCCTTTTCCCAGGTTCAACTTCATTCCTGACTCCTCTACCCTCCCTGCAAGTGGTGCAGGGGGATGGGGAATGACAGGTTGGGGTCAGTACACAGTGGTGCCCTCTGCCACTCCTCCCTTCTCACACTTTTACCCTGATCCGGTGTGGGTCCTTCCCACCAGCTGCAGTCCTTTACAAACTGCTCTAGCATGAGTCCTCTCCATGGGCAGAAGTTCTTCAGGAAAAATCTGCTCCAGCATGTCCCCCCCACAGGCCGCAGCTTCCTTCAGGGCACATCCATCTGCTCCAGCATGGGCTCCTCCCTGGGCTGCAGTGTGGGTGTCTGCTCTGACATGGTCTTCCATGGACTGCAGGGGAGTCTCTGCCCTGATGCCTGGGGCACCTCCTTCCTCTCCTTCTTCACCAACCTTGAGGTTTGTATGGGTTTTGATATTTTTTTTTCCCCTCACATTTTTCTCCTCACTCTTCTCTTTGGTGTTCTGCGTTTTGCCCTTTCTTAAATAGTTTCCCAGCTTGGCTGAGGGGCTTCACTGTGCTCTGCAGTGGGTCCATTGGAGCTGGATGGAGCCGGCTGTTTCTGGCATGAGGCAGCCCCTGACTATCTCCTGCCTTGGAAGCCACCCTGCACCCTAAAACCTTGCCATTTACACCCAGTTTATACTCTGTGTGAGACAGCTGGCTACCTTCACAAATAGTTCACGCACGTCTAGGAATATAGGTGTCCACTTGGTACATCATGGGAGAGAAGAGGAACTTAGCTGACTCCTGCACTGCCTTTCTCATCAGGAGGCACTGCAGCCTTTCCTGGCTGGCAGGCTGAGATCATGGCACTGCTTCCATAAAGTGCTGTTTCTGGAAAGAAGAAGCAGTGAGGCCATATCATCTCCTGTCTCTGTGTGACCAGAGGTGTGCACAAAACTTCTTTAAGTAAATAGCATTCATGAACACTTGAAACAGGAACTTTCACCTTACAGAAACCTCCATTCTCTTTCAAAGGGCCTGTTTCATGTCCTGTGGCCAGCTGGCACCATTTGGAGCACCTGAGTACTGTTCTTCGTAGCACCTGATTACTGTTCAAAGAAAATCTGTTTGGAATAGGGGAGACCGTGCTGTTTTAGACAAGCTGTCACAGATTATCAACAAGCACAGCAGAGAAGCAATGCTTCTTAAATGAAAGAGACATCTTGGATACAAACTGGTCATTTTGAGCAGCTTATTAGACTTGCCTCCTTTACACAGAGCATGAGAAAATCTTTGGCAAGCATTATACTGCCCTGCCCAGTCCCATGCATGATCCCACACCTTCAGTCATACAGTACATGCTCAACGAAAGGACATGCTAAGTATGATCAGACAGCTGAGGAACTTTAAGAAATGACCCTTCTGAACTGAACCTGGACCTCAGCACACAGCTTACCTGCTCTGGTCCAAGATGTTCTGTGCAGCCATCCAATATAGACTGAAACCAAGCTCAGTGAGTGGGATGATCTTTGGTAAGTGACTTGACTTAAATACTCATTCTCATGGTAAGGAAATAAGTAAGTAAGGTTTAGAAAATTATGGAATATAGGTCTGGTTTAGGGCTATACACTGAAGGTAAGGAGAATAGCAGTGATGGGACAAAGCACCCCATTTCAAGAGCTTTTCACAAGTCCATGCACGAAAGGGAATTCCAATCATGAAGCATCACTGACACATATAACAAGCTATAGTAGCAATAAAGTACTTCCCAACTCACACTGCAGGCAAGATTTAAGTGCATACATGCATAAAGCTGAAACATCTTGGTCTTTCCTAGCATCCCAGAAGACTCAGGCACATGGTCCCCTACCTTCAAGCATTCAGTCAGACCAGCTGCTATGCTGGCAGTTATAGTACTGTGGTGTATTCACCTAAAATGCAGCCATACTGTCTCTTCTTATTAACCAGTATTATTACTGTTTCTACAAGTACGTCGTCTGGCGTAGCGTCTGCCTCCACTGCTTCCTTCTCATACCTCTTCGTTCCCTTCTCAAGCCATGCCTAGCAAAAGCACAAGATATCACAATGGGGAAATATCTGGCTACAGTCTCACCACATTTTTCTGGTTGCTTCACTTCATTTTTGTGAGTAACAAATACAGGATTTGGCGTGGGTTTAGACATGGATACCGGTTAACTGGCACTGAAGGATGAGACAAAGACTGCTTATTTCTGTGTTTGGGGAAGGCCCTAACCCAGGGTGGTATGCCAGAATTGATAGTTGTCTGTGACAGCTGCCTGGGACTCTTGGCTTTTACTAGACTATTATGAGACTGTCCGTAATAGTAGATTAAATTATACCAGCAAATACTCTCTGCCACAGGAATTTGCTCAGCAATTTTATAAAAAATTGCAGAATGATTGGCATAATTTTGCATAGGGCAAATACTTCTTTCTCAAAAAACTGTCAGGCCTGGACTGGAAGTTAGCATGGGCCAGTAACTGTCGTTAACTGTCTGCTTCATTGGGTTGTCTGGCTCCATGGCTGGGATGATTCCTCATCCCATTGCCTGTGGTTTGCTCTAAGGTCACTGTCAGCTAGAGAGAGTATAGATTTGTGTTTCTGGAAACCAAAGGAAGGAATTCTGTTCTTCGGAGCTGGGTAAGGAAGATATTAGTGGCTATGAGGGTTAGTTGTTAGCCTGTTACAGAATAATTATGGCATCAGCTCTTGGGTGTTGTCATTAAGGATTCTCTGGAGCTAAATCCATTGCCCATTGCAGAGTTGAGCAGGGCTTGTAGGACCTTTTCAGATAAAATTCGCTGTTGCTGGGGAGACTCTTCAGGACATTGTATAAAAAACAGACTCTCTTCAGAATTTTTCTTTTTGATAGTTATACCAGATTATCAGAATATTCTGATGGTACGAAGCTTGCAGCATAATTAAAAATCACCAGGAGTGTTTCCTTTGATTTTCATTTTGTGGTTGTTCTGGAATGGCTTTTTGTCTATTGGAGGTTGTCTATGACCTAATTAGCAAGTTAAATACAAGAGATTTTATTTATATACAAGAGGTCTCCAGTATCATTCAGCAATGTTGATCATAAGGCAAATGGTTGCAAAGGATAAAGTCTGCCTACTACTTCCTGTACATTGATCTGCCGTCCTGCATTTGGGGGGTTTTGTTTGTTATTTAGAAATTTAGTTTAATTCACTGACTGAAATAAACAACCACCTGTTGATGTTGATGGACCTCTGAGTTGTCCAGAACTTTAACAGAGAGCTTTCTAGGTCTAGAAAGCATAAGGCTTTTAAAACAAAAAATAAAATCCAGGCTTTATTAAAATAAGTAGTAGAATACCTAACTGTTTAAATGTAAAAATCTCAGTGATTCTTTCAAGAAGAGTATGAAAGGGTTTATAAACAGCTCCTATCTGTACCACTGCAAGTGAGTTCTTGCTTTAGGTTTAGGGTCACCTAGCCTGGTGATTTCCTGAGTTACTGCTAGCTCTGCAGTATCCCCTGTGATCCTTACAAAGTTTCTTCCTCTCACCTTGGAGTTCTTCCTGTCTTTTGTTTGCTACCTTCAGGGGTGTCTCAGTCTCTTTTGTGAACTGCAGATTCCTGTATCCTTGCTATCTCTCTCTCTGTGTGTTTTTTTTCCTCTGAGCATACTCAGCTATTGCTCAGGTAAAGATCAGGCAAATACGTTCTCCTCAGGATCCTTCTTGACCCAGCCTTCTCAAAAGAACAAAAATGCCACAGTGAGAATAAGAAAATTAAACAGATGAAGTCTGTCATAGTGTAGATTTGCATTTCTCATAGGCTGCTGTCTAACTATGATTTGGGTGGGATAAGAGGACATCTAGGCAATAATGATTGCTGGAAATCTCACAACATATCAAACACCTTTTTTCTGGCATCAGTACCCATCAGGATAGTGCACTGTGGTCATGGAGGGAAGAGTTACCTATAGCAGATGTTTTATTTTACATAAACACTTTGTTTTAATAGTCTTTCTCAAACTAATGTTCCAGAGTTTGGACTGGTACCTGACACTTGATTTGGAATCTGATCTACTTGGGCAAGGGCTACAGTAGCAGACAGTACAAGATTTAGTTGGTGTTAGTATATTTCGTATCATGTATACCATGTGTGTGCATACTGTGTTTCGTTCTAAGAACAGGGAGGAAACACTACTCGATTGCTCTAGGGCTGCCGTGTGGGGAGGCAAACAGCACTCCTTGGAGAGATGAGAGCACTGCACCTTCCATGAAAGCAGTTGAGCGTATACAGTGGGAGCTTCTAAAATGCTGAACAAGACCATGAAGGAGTAGTCCATGAGTAAGCGAGGCAGAATAAGCAGGGAGCAGACTAAAAGACTTGTGAACATGTTTGCAGTCAAGTGGTGGAGGTGACATAGCCTGAGAGAGGCTCTGTAGTTTGTTGTGACTCAGAAAACCAAAGAAAGCTGCTGAACTGAAAAGCAAATCTGCAGAGACACTGTGTGGGGAGAGAAATTTGTTCCTTAACCTTTTATTCTTAGCTTTCCCATGCAACAGATGTCGTTTTTCTCTACTGAAAAAAAAATTAATGAATTATTCCAATATAGTATTTTGTATTGTGGTAAAACCTGGAATTAGAGATTTGAAAATACCTAAAATAGTGTGTTTTGTGAAGACTTGAGATAGTTGCACTTTAAGAATCTGATTGACTCATGGACCTGTCATAGTTGTCTACTGCCTGAGACAGTGGGGTTCCCCCACAGGCAGACTATTCAGTGGAGAATGTGATGCCAACTTTTTCATTTCAGTCTTTTTATTTAATAATAATATAAAAAAATTATATTCTATTCCAGCAAATAACTGTGGTCATCTATGTGTGTCAACATTGATTTTTTTGTGGTCTACTGTACGTATATAGTAGCTACAAAATGCAGCTAGCTACTAAAGTCGGCACTTGGGTTAGACCCACACAAGCAAAGCGTAATGGTTCCTTCTGCTGACATCATCTAACACTATACAGAAAGGACTCCAGATGAAAACATGCTGAAACTTCAGAATTCAGGGTATAATTCTGAGACCTCAGCACTAAACCGACAGAGATTTGTTACAGAGAAAATGAGCTTTTGTTGAATTAAGTTCCGTTTTGCTAAATCTTCCAGATATGTGGAATAGATACATACAAAAATATATGACTAAGAATGACTTTTTGACTCCTGTGATGTTAGACTTGACAGACATATTAATGTGAAATGATTTACAGGCAATTTCAGGTGACAACTTCAGATGGAAAAATGAGTTTTCGGTGATGATGAATATAATGCTGTGAAATTGACTTTATGTGCTTTATTGATAAAATCAAGTGTTGTCTGACAGTAATTGTATATTATCGATGCTATATGTTAGCATTTTACATGTAAGCAGAAATTACACAATGATGTGACTTTGTGCTGTTTCCATTATTGTATGTTACAAAAGTATTAAGCTTTCCTGGAGTCACTTTTAACTACTAAAGCACTATCATGATGCATAACTGCTAAAGGAAGAAGTATCTTGAAAGCTGTAACTGTGTAATCTTAACATCTTAACATAGTATCAACACTTCAAGATGACTGTCTGCTTTTAACTCATCAGTTTGAGAAGGTGCATCATTCTTGAAAGTATATGGCATTTTAAGTAAAAGATATGTCCATTAATAAAGTGTATGCATGTGTACAGTTAGTACTTGCCTGAGAGTTTATTAGCTTTGTTTCTAAATACAGTCTGTGGTTATACTCTTAAGGTGAGACTTTCAAGACTCAATAGGAAATTTATTTATTAAATTAATGGGATTTGTGTAACTGAATTTCTTACTTGGTTTTGAATATCTCAGTCTCATTGAAAAAAGTCTCAGTCCTGCAAACAGTTAAGCATACAAGTAGTTCCCATGAGCATAGCCTCCATAAAACAACATCTAGCTACCTTTTTTCTTTCTAGAAAGAAATATAGCATATAAACTTTATATTACTGTCATTCTAAAATGCAAGTAGTACTTCTGGCTTGGTTTGGTGATTTATATTAAAAATTCTTCCTGTGTTTTACAGCTGGAATAGATTTTGCCTGATATATACTTATATTTTTCACATAAGCAATTATTTTTCATCATCTGATTTCCAGGTTCCCCTGGACCATCCAGTGATCACAGCAGTGGAGCTTCATCACCTCTCTTTGACAGTGGCTTACATTTGAATGGAAACTCAACTAACACTGTAAGCAAATGAATAATAAAAACTTGGTATAAGCTATGTAAGATATCTTCCCATTCTGAGCTTCAAAATGCTACTGTAGGACTATAAGACTAGCCTAATTTTCATGTTGTTGTTTGCTTGCTTGCTTGTTTTGTTTGATTGATTGATTTTTAAGTGTATATACTGCAAAATTCTGTACTAACAAAGTAGTCAACATGGGGCCCTGGACTGCTTACTCTGAGGCAACTGGGAAGCTTGTAGGAGTGAGCACAGTAAGATTTAATCATTGTTCAGGCATGAGTTCATGTGAACTTTTTCATACTTTGTTAACTTGTAGTGTTGTGCTATTGAATTTAGTCCAGCTAGAGATGCTGAAGTTTACATGGAATTCAGAAAATAATGTGAAGTTGAATTATTGAAACAAATTTTCGTGATAGGAAAGAAAGGGAGAAAAATAGAAAGAAATAAAATGGGAAAGCAGACTTAGGGGGGAAAAAAGGTCTGTCTTTAACCCAGAGGATAGCAGTTCTTTTTTCTGTAGTGAACAGCTATGATTGAATTAATTGCAGCATTGGTGGTGGTGGTGGTGGAATTCCTTTCCCCAGGAAAAATTGTAGTCACCAAAGCCAAAGAAGATAGGATATCTTAGCAGGAGACAGTGTTGCTCTTTTAAAAATTAAGACTAATGATGTAAATACTAGCCATACAAGGATGTGGATCTTCATGCTCAAAACTTGTTCAGCTTCTAGCAAATTGCACCTGTAGTCTTTCAGTTGGATATTAAATTTTAGGGGAGTGTCCAGTGAATGGAATGAAAGCTTCTCGTCTCGTCTCTTTTTCCTTTTCTTTCCTACTCAGCCAGAGATGTCAGTGTCTGCTGCTTACAGTACTTCTCCCAAGCTTTGCACTTTTTTAAGCACTGTCTCTCTAAACTAATCCTTAAAGCTTGTTTTTGTGTGATAAAAATATATATGTTTATGATAATATAAATACATACAAGATAAATAAGATAAATAAATATATAGAAATATGCTTTTATGTGCTGATACCTGTACCTTAATGTTTGGGGTCCAAACTGAGCACAGGTACCGAAGGCTTCATGGTTTGTTTTTTTTTTCAATTGTCCAGATAATTATTACTTTTAATTACGCTGTATTGTTGTCTTACTAAAGAACCTTGATCAGTTGTTAGGGTGCAGCATTCTGCAATGCCTGTCTACCAGGTGCTCTGCAGACAAAGAAAGTCTCTTCTGCAAAAAAGCTTACATTATAAGAAGAGGCCGATGGTCAGATGATTGCCTGTGATTGCATTAGCATGTTTTAGTAAATTAATGACTATTAAGTGCTAGAGTGAGTGTGCCATAATGACTTTCAGTAATCATTATGATTGTACTGTGGGAATTGCACACTTTGAATTCTATGCATTATAAAAACATAAATAAGTGGCTGGAGTTTTATAGACATGTAACAGAGTAATTGAGAGTTAGTTGCCAAAGTAGCACGCAGAAGACTGTGCATAAGCTTGAAATATATGTGGAAAACAGAAAGTGATAAAAGGGGAATACTAAAGTACTAGCTTTCTTTCATACAGCACTTGATTTTTCTGAAGCTTGATATAGTCACATGAGGAGCTATGTATGCACCAGACACTATAACCTAGAAGTGAAATAAAGTAAAACTATTTACCTTATATCTAGCCTAGTAAAAAGTCATGATCTCCCTTTATAGGAAGCAAAAATGAAAAATTGCCAGATTCTTATTGTGAAATGCAATAGCAAGGTTCTAAGTATTCTGAGCAGGAATGACTGGCTTTTGAGATGGTTTGCTGAAGGTACGTGGTCAAACTTTTATTAAACTAAGCTGTGAGTGTAACTGAGCTGGGATCAGATCTGCAAAAGTGGTTATAAATGTTTTTCAACTACCAGATAGTAAGTGTTTGTACTTTTAAAAATTATTTTCATTTTTACAGTAAAGAAAGAGCAGAACTGACATTTCCTATAATGATACTGCCCTGTGAGGCTAAGGATATTTAAAACTGTTTTTCAGTGTCACCTTGGTAAGGAAAATCTGACTTACTTTGAATATTGCATCTTGTAAGTTTGTGTTGCAGTTCTATGTACCTTCCTACCATAGTCAGATCTATACCATATTAGACAATGCACCTATATTTATGAGTGGAAATGCTGCTCCAAAAAGCAAACAATGTAAAAGAAGGACAGGAAGGTAAGGAATTACTATTACGCCAGTTTTACCAAGCTGTCATTCAGCATGTCTGTTCTGAAAAACAGTAATATAGAGACACTTGAGCTAGCTTGTGTTATATAGACAGTAGTTTAGCCACGTTAACAACAAGCTGCTTCTGCCTAATATGATTATACCATTTTTAGTTCTGGTGCTAGCTTGCCTCTGCTAGACATATCTTTATATCTTTATCATCTCTGCTGTGAAGCATCTGTTATATGTGATGTGATATCATCTTCAGGATTTATACACATCCTCCCTGTCATATCAGAGCAGTTTGCAATATAGCACTTGAAAAGTGTTCTCTGAAACACAGAGAAATGAGCTGAAGTGCTCACTTCACACCTAATTATTTTGTGCTTGGGCACTGTGACAAATGCTATAGAGACTGGTAGCGGCAGATACATTCATCTGTATCTTATAAGTGGTTTGTTAAACACTGTGGAATTTCAGAGGGGAACATGAAACGTTCAGAGGAGGTGGTCTCTAGTCTAGTGATTGCAGGTTGTTTACCTGAAGGATTCTAATGACAAAACAATGAAGAAAATACTGTAGAGATATTCTCCTAGATGTCCAAATATCCAGATGGCCAGGCTGGCTCTATGGAGAAATCGGGGATGGAAAAAACCAAAAAACTGGAAATAAACCAAATTCCTGTTTAAGACACCATTGAATAGTATGCTAGTTACAATGCAAAGGGAGAATGTAGTAGGTTTTCATTTGTTTGAAAATCCAGCTTCCTTGAATTGTCTAAAATTGATGTCCTAATGAGTAAAGTGAGACCACAGTAAGTCATTATTTTCTGTGTTCATGTAATTTAAGAATTCTAATTTAATTTTTATAGTGAATGTTTAGTTTAGTTGGTTAAATGAAACTAAACAGGCACTTAAAATTTTCTGAATTGCTTAACAATATTTTTCCTGGGTTGCTTTATTTCATCTGCTAAATTAAAATATTTTGCTTTAAAATACATTGTCTACTTCAACACCAAGTACAGTTTTTAAAAAAGAAAAAAATACAGGTGCTCAACTCTTGGTGGGACCAGTAGGATGCTAAGTCTTTAATGTTTATGGCAGTCCTGGTTCCAGAGTGAGAAAACTGTATGACTCAATCCCAAATGTGTAAAGGCAAAAAGGGAAGAGGATCCAAGAAAGGGAGGTGAACACACTCTTACTGAAAGTAAAGGTTATTCTGATGGATACTTTAGTGGAGTGTGTGACCAGACGATTGAATTGAGTTTGAGCTGATGCCCTATATCTGAAAGCTTCAGTAGTTTTATTTTTTGAATGTTCCTGTAGTGTCTTCTAATGTAGTATAAACACAGTATTGATCATTCTTAGGTTTTAATTTATTCTTCATTTTTATTATCCTGTAGCTCACTTTAAAGAATGAAAGTTTCAGGATTTCAGATCAATACCTTTTGTATTAGAATGGTTTAGCATGTGATACTGATAGACTCTGCCAATTCTTGACCTGAACATCCATGATTTTCTCACTGAATGGGAAAGCAATGTAACTTTAAATTGACTTCCAATTCACAGTGTATCATTTAGTAATGTATGTGCATAAAATGTAATTAATGTAATAAATACAAAAAATAGCTCACTTAGAGGTACAGCGCTGGTTACTCTCATGAAAGTAATCATCACGGTACCTTCTGTTTATTTTCTGAAGAGAAACTTGAAATAGATTAACACAGCTAGCCACACTTAAATATTGCAGACTGCTGCTGTGCTCAGGACCTTTATGAAGTGAGACAAACACACTGCAAATAAGTGTGCTCCTTTTTCTCATTTAATAAAATATGAAGTGACTGTCGCCTTTCCACCTACGGGGAAAAATAATCCAAATTTTCTGTTTCTGATTACACCTCTCAGAAATCATAGCAGTAGAAGCTGGAAAAAGCCTATTAAATACCACCTTCCTACTCCACTACTATCAAATTATTAAGGGAATGCTTCTGATACTGAGTATTGAAATTGTTTAATTTCGATTTAGCTGTTCAAAAGTGCTGTGTTTTTTTACTTCTGAACAGAGTTGATTGGGACTTTCGCTATGACATTAATGAAGTGAATAAAAGGTATCTTTAAAAGTCTTATCTTTTAGTTGTATTGATCCCCACTGCCACTGCTAATCCTTTCAGCAGACTTATTTCTTCTAGGTTTTAACATCTGATGGATCAGGTTGGTCATTTCTTCTGCACAGAAATTAAACACTTGTTTAATTTCCCAGTAAAGTTTAAGTCAGATATGGGTTTAGGATTTACTTTTTTAACTGAGAGCCTTAACAAAAGCTAGTAAAAGGAAATATGGCATTGAAAATACAAATTGTACTAGCTGCTAAATAAATGAATACTGAACAATATTTGCTGCTTTATGACATCTGATACTTGTTGAAAAAGTATTCGCTTAAAACACTGAAAACTAATCTGATATTCACACACCTTCAAAGAAAGTGGCTTCAGTTTTGTGGCTTCAGTTTTTTAAGTGGGGCTGGCCTAAATCCAAGTCTGTTTTAACCGGAAAAGTCAAAGACCAAGAAAGGTCAGATAAAAGATCATGGCCTTGTTATTTATCTTTCAGAAAAAAGTGCAGCAGGATCACAAAGGAACTAGTATGCCAAGTAGAAAACAGTAACTTGCATTTATTAGGTATCTGGTTTCATTTTTTGCCTATACATATTTTTCCCATACACAGCTCTTTCATGTGAATGCATTGTTTCTTATAGTTCTTATGAATTTGTTCATTTGGGTTTGCAGCAGCAGCAAAAAGAAAATAGCTTAGGAGATAAAGCCCATCTGACAGAAACTGGATCATTTTCTTTATTGTTATGCATTTCCTCTTTTTTTTAATTACACTTGTGATTAAAATATTTTGAGTCCCTTTTCTTGATGGATTGTAGTGAGCAATTCATCTGTCTAGTCACCAGGAATCTGCTTTAGGGAGAGTTGTATTGCTCTGTAGGTTGCACTGAGTGTATTGAGTACCTTTCATTTGCATGGATAGGCAAAGGACTTTTGGGAAGCAATGTTATTTATTAATGAATGATGCTCTTCAGGTTGGCCTATGATATTGAGAAGTGCAGAAGGAGAGCTGTGGAGGAATTAAAGTTGCATTTGATTTGTGGACAAAATCATCTTTTTTCTCTTATTATCTGTTCGCATGCCTATGACTACAAAGGTGCAAAATAGACCAGGTCAGAGCTAGATTATAAAGAGAAGTTAGAAATTTGAAACTGTTGTATAAATAAAGGAAATGATAACCATTTCTTACCTGTTGCCAACATGGTGAACAGAAAGAGCAGCCATCTTTCAAGTCTTTTAGCAGGAAATATCACAAGGCCTTGATCAGAGGGAAATGCATGTGGTACCATTCAAGAGACTGAAGACTAAATGCGAAAGGCAAAGTGTTAGGTGAAAGCAAGCTTTTGCTTTTCTTTTTCTTTACTTTTTCTTTGACTTTTTTTTTTTTTTTTTTTTTTTTTTTTTAACTAGAAAGATCCATCTACTGTTGCCCCAAGTTAGCGTTCAATATCTGTTCCAAATACCAGGCACTGATAATAATCAGCATGGAAACAGGCATATGGTGGTGACCTGTTTCTGGATTTGATGTTAGCATAGATAAACTCCAGCAATTCAGGTACATGCTATAAATGGCTTATAGTGAAAAATGTTAGTAAAACTGAGGTGAGTTCTCTCACAAAGTTGCATCCAGTGTCATTCCACAAGTTTCTGCAACAAATTGACATTTATGGAGCTCCTAGTTTAGTGATGCAAGCAAGGCAAGCCTCAGATTTATCCTGAGGAGTGTGCAGACTGTGTGGAGTTCAAAGAATTTCCTTAACCTTGAGCTAATTTTTCTGAGCCAGGGCAGCGTGCCCCATTTGGGGATGTGAGAGGCTGCCAAAAGCTCTCTGTAACAGCTGAAGTTTGGGTGCACTTGCATTTATAGTGTAACACAATAATAACCTCAACGTTATATTTTGTTCTGTTCTTTTTCTTAAGTACCTTTAATGTTGGGTTTTGATTTCTGACTACTGTTATAGTTTGAGAAGAGTCATAATTACTTCCTGCTTTCTGTGCTGAGATTTAATATAAACTACTCTGGCCCCTGTTCCTGACCCCCAAAGGAAGAGTATATCTGGAAAGATGTTCCAGGCAAGGTTGTTGAGGTGACTCAGGAACCAATTACATACTAGCCCGAGGGAAAGAAATTAAAGAAAGAGGTGCAAGATTCTGTCAAATAGTCCATACGTATTCTCTAAAAATATCTTAGTCAGGCTTGTACCTTATTGGTTCATTAAAAAAAAAAAATAATGTAATAGCACCTAGCAGCACAGCTGCAATGAAATATTCATTAATATTTCTATTGTAAATCTCTTCTAGAGAAACTTATATAACTGAAAGGTTTTTAATTTGTTCCTCACTGGTAGAATAGTAATCCCATTGATTTAAATGCATAGTTACTGCGGTGAATAGGGCGCTGTAAGTCCCTAACATGTACTGCTATACAGACTCTCCATGTAAACACCACATATAGGTGCTCAATGTCTGCAAAACCATCTATTAATTAAAGAGCATTAAATGTCTTCACGAGCAGTCATTAGATTTCAAAAGCATGTATGTGATGCAGCATTAGAATTAAAACAGTGTTTCTTTTCTGTGATAGAAAGAGAGGGGTAGTATCCTTGTTTCACATGCTTTTTCACCTTCCTCCCATTTAATTAAACAACCTCTGTTGATTAAAATAATGTAGAATAGAGGTGTATAATTAAAAGTTGCTGCTTTCACTGAATTTTAAAGACATCAAATTACTTGTCCAAATTGTTACTTTGTCTGGAAGAGCTTGTTTCCTGTATCCTTATTGCCTTTATCTATTAAATGATTTGGTGATGCATACTTTACCAGATAATTGCTGTCTTTTTAAAGCTGCCACAGAATCATGCACCTGCATCTAAGAATTCCATTAAAAATAAATAAACACAGACCCTCTCCTGAATTGATGCTGAATCAAAGGAATGCACAGGTGTTTTGATATCGTCATTAAATCCCTATGAATTCTGAGACAAGTCGAACACTCTAATTGAGTCCTATTTACAGTAGAGATCTCAATAATGTGTTTCTTTAGCTCGGCACCACAAGAGTTTCGCTCATGTCTCTACTCCCAGCTGAACACTTGTTAATTGTGTTGTTCAATGATTAAAGTAAGTTAATGTAAGAGTCTTTTACTGCTAAATGGAGCGGTCTTGTTTTCTTCTCCAGCCAGTCTACAGCCTCCTTTTTCTGTCTGTCCCTGAAATAAGTATTAGCAAATGCTCAGCCATACATTGATCAGATCAGTTAATTGATCCACTGAAACTAATCCTACCTATATATAAAGATATATATATAATGTATGTACATACAATATATACATGGATTTCAGTCACAGACCTGACTGAAAACCATAGAGAGAGCCCATCCAATTCACTGTGAGTTGAATGGTTGCTGGTGCTGTTGCAAGAAATTACATAACTCTAATTATCTTCCTCCAGAATAACTGTAAGACTAATCTGCCTACATTGAGAAGTGTATTATATTGAGGGCTTGCTTTTGAGTATGCTGTAATATATTTAGTAATGGAATTTTGACAAGGTGCACTCCAGTTTGCACCAAAAAAATGCAAGAAAGTAAATATTTACTAATCTAAAAGTTTCTACCAAATTCCATTAAACCTTAATTGGTCAATGCTTTCAGTTATAGCTTAAGGAAATAAAGCTATGCCAAGCCATTTTTTAGCATTTCAGAGTTTAAGGACCATGTGGATCACGTTCTTAGTCATATGATTTAGTTTCAGGTAGTCCTGCAAGGAACAGGGATTTGGACTTGATGATCCTTATGGGTCCTTCCAACCTAAGATATTGTATGATTCTATGCTTTCAACCTCAGAGTCGTTTTTACTAGGAAAATATTTCAGTATATAAATATCAAATATATTAATGTTGCTAGCATTTTCACATACATATTTTATAAAGAAATATTTTATATTCCTCTCAGAAATTCTCAGCCGTGTTCACTAAACCAGAAACAGAAAAAATACCTCAAGAGATAAATAACAGCATCATTGTAATCACGTCTTTTTGACCCAGTGTCAACAAAGACAGTAATCTAGAATTAGTCATTCCTCTTACATATATATACATGTGCTTGGCAGAAATACCAGTTTACAGAACAGGCTCAAGACTTTAACGATACACTTTAAAATAATAAATCCTCTAAAGCAAAAAAAAGGATCAGTAGAAGATTGTATTTTTTCCTAATCTGTATCACACTTGATTCTTATTTCATCGAATTGTAGAATCAAAGAATCATTTAGGTTGGAAAACACCCTTAAGATTGTCTAGCCCAACTTCATGTTAACATCACACTGCTAAGTCCACCACTAAACTATGTCCCTAGGTGCTACCTCTACCCATCTTTAAAATACCTCCAGGGATGATGACTCAATCACTTCCCTGGGCAGCCTGTTTCAATGCTTCACCACCCTTTCAGGGAAGAAATTTTTCCTATATCCAATCTAAACCTCCCCTGGTGTAACTTGAGGCCATTTCCTCTGATTCTGTCACTTGTTACTTGGGAGAAGAGACCGATACCCACCTCCTACAAGCTTGTTTCAGGTAGTTGTAGAGAGCGGTAATGTCTCCCCTGAGCCTCCGTTTTCTCCAGGCTAAACAACCCCAGTTCCCTCAGCTGCTTCTCATAAGACCTGTTCTCTAGACCTTTCACCAACTTCATTGACCTTCTCTGGACATACTCCAGTGCATCTACGTCTGTCTTGCAATGAGCGGCCCAAAACTGAGCAAAGGATTCAAGGTGTGGCCTCACCAGGGCTGAGTACAGGGGCCAGACACTTCCCTTGTCCTGCTGGCCACACTGTTTCAGATACAAGCCAGGATGCTGTTGGCCTTGTTGGCCACCTGGGCACACTGCTGGCTCATGTTCAGCCAGCCGTCAGCCAGCACCTCCAGGTCCTTTCCCACCAGGCAGCTTCCAGCCACCCTTCCCCAAGCCTGTAGCGTTGCCTGGGGCTGTTGTGACCCCAGTGCAGGACCCGGCATTTCTCCTTGTTGAACCTCATACGACTGGCCTTGGCCCATGGGTCCAGCCTGTCCAGATCCCTCTGCAGAGCCTTCCTGCCCTCAAGCAGATCAACACTCCCACCCAACTTGGTGTCATCTGCAGACTTACTGAGGGTGCACTTGATCCCCTCATCCAGATTGTTGATAAAAATTTTAAAGAGGACTGGCCCCAACACTGAGCCCTGGGGAACACCACATGTGACCGGCCTCCAACTGGATTTAACTCCATTCACCACCACTCTTTAGGCTTAGCCATCCAGCCAGTTTTTTACCCAGCAAAGAGTACATGCATCCAACCATGAGCAACCAGTTTCTGCAGGAGAATGATTTGGGAAGCAGTGTCACAGGCTTTACTAAAGTCTAGATAGACAACATCAAAAGCCTTTCCCTCATCCACTAGGTGGGTCACCTTGTCATAGAAGATCAGGTTTGTCAAACAGGACCTGCCTTTCATAAACCCATGCTGGCTGGGCCTGATCCCCCTGTTGTCCTGTACATGCCACGTGAACTCAAGATGGTCTGCTCCATAACGTTCCCTGGCACCAAGGTCAGACTGACAGGCCTTTAGTTCCCCAGGATCCTCCTTCTGGAAATGTGATGGGTGTCACATGTGCTAACCTTTTATTTCCTTTTAGATTGTTTTACCTTTCAATCTTAATCAAAATAACAAATAATTAAATATATCAATTCATATTTGCTGCCGAGGGAGGTGGTGGAATCACCATCCCTGGAGGTGTTTAAAAAATGTGTAGATGTTCTGCTTAGGGACATGGTTTAGTGATGGATTTGGCAGTGCTGGGTTAGCAGTTGGTGCTGATGATCTCAAAGGTCTTGTCCAACCTAAATGATTCTGTTTCTATGATATAAATCAAAATGAATTCATTGAAAGTTAAGTTTATATCTTGCCAGTCTTTTGAAACCCTCAAACATGCAATTTACCAAACAAATGCAAAAATTAAGGAGTTTTGATAGAAGATCAAGTAAGAACACAAGTCTTTTGTGAAATCATTTGCACTGGTTACATTTACAGTTAAAAGCTCAGATATTCATACGAAGTTCTCCTGTCTTCTCTTTATTTCTCATTGCTGGTGACAAAAGCAAGGAATCGTGGTAGCAGAGAAGAAAAGTAGCTTGTCTGAAGGGAAGAAATTGTTGTTGCTAATTAATTTAGTCTCCTAAGAATAAACTGTACCGATTATTGTTGCCTCTCTGCTTAATTGTAGTGTGAGAGTGTTTGCAATAGATACATTGCCACTCCAGATACAGTCCTTCATCTACAACGACTATGAAGACTTTGCAAGAGTTGCCTTTCTGCAAGCCAGATAGTATTTGTTATATGAGATTAAAGGTATATTTACAAGCAAGCTTAATCATGCTGAGTAATATGACCCTGAGTATTTCTGACTCCAAAAGTGAATTAACCCAGCTTCAACCTGCCTGAAGCCTATGTTTAAGAAAAGAGCAATATGTCAACCTAGAACATCACTGTGGCTGCTTTCAAGTTGCGGCCCTTACAGAAACTGCAAATTAAATTACCAGGAAGGATTCAGAAACACTTCCTTCTGAAGACATTTTTCTTGCAGATATTTAGAATCAATGACAGTTTAAAAAAAAGTAAGGTAAAATAACTGAGTTTTCCAAGCTCTGCAAATTGTGTGTCACCAAAAGATGAAAAATTGACAGTCCCAGCCAGCTGTGATCTTTTGCCTGCCTTCCTATGTTCTTAGTGGAAATTTAATTATAGAGACATGTCTGATTAGGTCTCCCACTTAGTGGAGGACTTTCTGGACTCATTCTACTTCTGGGAAGACTTCCTGGTTACCCCATAATGAGTTGTTATATAGCTGTTCAAAAAAGCAACAAAGCACTTGCCTACATTGTCCTTCATAGGTCAATGATTGCTAATGGGATACCGAATCAGACCCTCCTCTATGTCAACAGTACACAGCTGTCCCAGGTGGGTAGTGATTATGTGTCATTACAACCGGATTCTTGTTCAGTGTTGTGTCAAAAATGAAATTTTTGTGTTCAATCCATTTCTTAATGGACAGGTGTTACAAACAAATTGGCATTAATTGGCAACATTGCTGGCGGTCTGAGTAGAAAGCCAAAGGTGTGAAATGAACCAGAGGATAAAAGCTGTGATTGCAGAGATCTCTATAAACAGCCACATTTTTTAGTGCTTTCGTGAAACAGTGTGAAGAGTTTTCAACACGAGCAGCAGCAGCAGCTGTTTAGTAGACAGAAGGCTTGAAGGTGAGCCAGCTCAGTACCCTGTCAGACCAAAGGACTATCTAGCCAAATAGCCTGTTCCCAGCAGATGTCCTCAAGAGAATACAAAACCAGAGGAAATATGTACAGTTATTTATAGAGTATATTTCCTGCACCTCCAATGATTTCTGGCATAGGGGCTTCCTGAGCCACTGTTTGTTATATAGAGAAATACATTCTTTCTTTGTTTTTATCCTGCTCTCTTTTACTTCTAATCAATATCCCTGCTTCTTATATGAAAAAGGCAAGTGAACCACTGTTTCCTAATCCCTTTGTCAGTTACTTATTGTTTTACATACCTTTGTCATAAATTCCCTCAGCTGCTTCTTTTCCAGACTAATGAATCTTTGTTTACTTAATTGTTATTTGCATTAAAAGGATTACATTCCTTTCAACATCTGCTTTTCCCATAACAGCAAGATCTAGGTTTTGAGTGTTGATCACCTGTTCATATCCTGTTACAGTATGGAGGAAGTTAATATTGTCTTTTCTGATGTGCATTACTATGCATTTATCTATTTTTAGCAGTCCTTTTATCTCTCAGTCATTCAGAATCATGAGCTTCTTCTGCAGCTGTTTAGCTGTTTACAGTTTGGTTTTCTTTTTGTTGTTCTTCATTACTTGTGCGTAGTAAACTTGGTCAGTGTGGTGTTCAGCACCTTGTCCAGATCTTTAATGCGTATACTGAACAGTGCATGTGACTGTGGGAGTCCACTGGCAGTGCCCCTCCACAGGGAAAACTGGTTCTTAACTGCTGTGTTTTGCTTGCTGTATTTTAGCTAATTATTAATATGTGTGAGCATTTGCCTTCTTTCACAGCAAATTAGTTAAGAACCTTTTGTGAGGGACAAAAGGTTTTTGGAAACCTAAGTACGCCTTAGCAATTGCTTCTCTCATATTAATTAACAGTTTTGGACAGCTGTAAAAGATTTGTGAGGCATGACTTCTGTTTGCAAAAGTTCTGTTAACTTGCTCCTTCCCCAGCTTATTATTTTTATCCATGTGTTTTGAAGGGGATGTGTCAAAAGATCTGTCTCAGATTAAATGTTAATAGATTATAGGGCAAACTGAACAAAATGAGCTGCTGGTCCTACAATAGTATTTTGTTCCTATGCAGTGGTCTTACGGCCATATGTATGCCCTTTTTTGTCCTTAAGAAGATAAAGAGTGGTCAATCCAACCTTACGCTCCAGCATAAACTGGCTAGTAGAATGTGGCTTAGTAAGAAACAGACGTTTGAAACTTGGACCAGTTTGACCCCTTTGTATCCTTTCCCTGCTCTTGGTCGTTAAAATTCAGATGCAGTAGGGTTTCTGCAGATATAAGTAGTCCAGAACAGGGTGGGGGGTGTGAAATTTACTCTTTTTACTGTGTTTTTCAAGCCACATTTTCTTTAGGAGTTTACATCAGTTGTAACAGTTTAGCATTTTGGTAGAAATATTTCTATGCTGTAGTATCAGAACTTTGGGGTTAATAGATTTTGGCCAAGTGCTTTTGGCCATTTTTTCCCCTTCAGTTCATGAATCTGAGGAATAGCTGTGATGTAGATTTTCTAAAATCCTGATCTTTACTTACATTAAGGTATCTTTTTCTTTACACTAGTATCCTATTAAAGCATTTGATTGAAGTGTAAGGGACCAAATGGAAACATTAAATTGCCAGAGTGACCCACTCAATTTTTTGCTGTCAAATGCTCATAAATTGCCTAGAATATTACAGAATATTGTTCAACAGCCTGATAAAAGAAGTACAGCTAATAGTTCACAAGAAGAAGACAGATTTTTGTTTAAATGGTCTGGATGTTTTCTGTATCTTGAGAGTGGAGAGGATGGGAACAATAGGTCAAAGTGCTGCAGGAAGTTTTATATTCCTTTATTTTCTGATTCTTTGATTTAAATTCAGTGATCATATTCAAGCGTTTATGTTTGACTGTAATAAGCTACCTTCTGCTTTATTCTTAGACATTTCAGTTTGCAGACAGGCAAATTAGATTATGTTGATAATTTTCAACTCCAGATTGCCTGTGGTTCTGTCAATTGTTTTAATTTGCACAGAATTCTAAAATATGCATCAGATTCTTCACTATGATACTATTAAATTCATACTAAGCTTTGGAGACACCTTAGCCTTCTGTGGCTAATTCTATGAAATAGAATTAGTCTATGGATTTCATTATGAAATATTCATACTGCAACAACACCAGGAGATCTCAATCAAATGAAAGCTGGATTGTTCCAGGGACTGCAAATACTCTAAATGAAATTCGTTTCCACAAAGAGACTGCAGTCTAAAAAGATTCTTTAGTGTTACCAACTCTTGGCAATTTCATTACAAATTTTTCATTTACTAGAAAAGTGTCCCTCAATCACTAACTCTCAGTTGTCCTGTTAGAATATGAAACTCGCTATTTTGATTTATTTAAACAAGTAAATAGAAAGATCAGCCCTTGCTGACTGTAAGAAGGAGCATTGGGGGCGGGGCGTGTGTGTGTGTGTGTGTGTGTAATATTAACCCTAAATCCTTATGAGCAAGAAAAAGAAATAGAAATAGAACAATTCCCAGAATGCTCTTTATTTTGAGTAAGTATTATGGGTTACAAACACCTGGGCATACAGAGCTGAAGTCGGGTCATTCTGTGATTTATTTGCTTTTGCAAGTACTACTCGGTGCATATTTACAGCTTGTATAAAAATAACCAACTTTCAACTCCGTTCTGTACCGCAAAGTTCTCTGTACAATGTGGGACAAATAATTTTGGTTTGGAGAAAAGCACAAATGTATGGCTTTGACCTAAATATCTATGCCTGTGAATCCTTCTCGGCTGCCTCTCTGTAAGTAGTATTGCTATCTTTATATGAGTGAAATGCTCAGCTCTCATGTTAGTGCAGAGATATAAATACCAATAAAAACTTTTCAATTTATAATTTTTATGCATTCTATAAGAAACTCCTAGCTCATTCTATTATTTAATAAGCATTTTTAAAGCTCATAATCATGCTCATAAATCTCAATTGCTGTACTGAACAGGGGTTTCCAGCATTTCCTGATCTGTTTCTGATTTAATTGATTTTTACCTATAAACACTGTTTTGAAATCATTTACAAATAAAACCAGTTACCATCTTTTTTTGACAATTTGGGCATACTTCTGTACTTTCAGTCACTGGTACAATGATGTAAACCTCTGGATATTGTTTCACAAGTAACAAACTGCATATTCTGCAATTGTATATCTACTAAGATGTATACCTCTCTGCAGTTTCCTGAGTGTTTTGGTGCTAGTGGTTCTGTGACAACTTCTAAAATTTAATAAATACTTTCTTTTTAGCACGTTTCATTCCTGATGCTTTCATGCGCTGTTTCGTTGCGATACATAAGATGCTACTTGTATGAGCAGGCTGAACAGTCTTTATATAAGCTCTAGGTTAGGTTTGAGTAGACCCTTTTGTCATTCGCTGTATATATCCAGGCTAATTCCTCTAACTTGATTTACATTTGCACACATTTGATATAAGGTTATTTTCTCTTGTATCCCATAGTTACATGAAATGAGGAGCTTGTAAATTTTTATATTTTCACTACTCTGGGATCTGAACATCCTTTACAGCTTAGCTAGTATCAACAATCTTACCTTTCTAGTAGAAGCATTTGAAGGAAAACTTCAAAGATTAAATTTCAAAATGAATCAGTCTGAATATGGATAGGAATAACACTGAAATCAGAAATTTAAATCTACTATTAAATAACATTATGGATAAAATTCACAATGCACAAATAAGAAAACAGTATTCTCTACTGTACTCTTTATATTAGTATATTATTTGTGTCTTTCTCTCTGACGATTGTTTGAGGCGTATGGAAAAGTTACAGAGACCAAATTAATCTAAACAAAAATGTATTTTATGTTGCTTTTAGAGAAAATTCAGGACATTTATGACTAGAAAGTATTTCCTTTCTGTTGTCAGTTATAAATATTAACAAAAATATAAATATTTTTAATGTTAATCCTGAAATTAAGTCACAAGCCTAACATCAAGTTAAGTAGCTTTCTACATGAATGCTTCTTTTTATTTCTTTACTAAAACATGAGTTTCTTGAATAGTTTTATTGCTATGATTATTCACTTCTGAGACAAGCAGAGCCAGAGATGCATATTCATGGTTTTTTCTCTTATGTTGTTTGATAAACTGCACTTACTGATTCTCATTTATTCTGCACAGGCTCCATCATCACCTTCTTCACCCATAGCTAATGAACCAAAATATGAGAAGCGTTGGCTAGACACCTTATCAGTTCCTCTGTCAATGGCTCGAATCTCAAGGTACAAAGCTGGAACAGATAAATTAAGGTTTGTAATCTAAAAGGGGAAGGACTGGGTTAGCTAGCTGTACCTAATATTACGCTGTGGACTCTATAAGAATTCTTTGACTGGAGATATGAAAGTCTTATTAAAAACTATGCAGTCCATCTTCTCTTGAGATCAATGGCATGCATGGTGATTACCAAAGATAAAGTAAAAAAGGACAATAAATATAGCTCCTACAAATACATTTCTATAATCTGTTGTATCTTGGGAATTCAGTTAGTATCAGCAACTAGTACAGAAGTTAAGCTTGGTGTTACTTGAATTAATTTTTAAGGTATTACATTTCATTCCGTATCTCTAATAGAATACTTCTATATTCCCAAATTCTAATGTTGTCAATTAACTCTCCTTTTCTTTACAAATGATAACATAGTGTACAATCATCATGACTATGCTACATATCATTGTCATATAGAAACTCATATTGACAAAGAGATTTTGGCAAAGTGCATGGTACAAAATATTGTATTTTTGATTGTAAAATCTTTTCCATCTCAGAGACCTAAGTAATGGTTTATAAAGTAGCCGTGGAATAGGATGTCAGAGGTGATTTTCCTGGACTTCAGGGAAGATGAAAGCAATAGTGAAGTTTAATAAAGCTTCAATAAATAATGTACTTGAGAAAGGTTTAACACATCGCAACATGCATCAGCTTTTTTTTGCAAACCATTCTATGTGGTAGAGCTGCCTCAAATTTACCAGTACTTGTGGGCCAAGTAGACCACCGTTCTCCATATGTATGAGGAGTTCATTCACTGTTGTTGTTTTCCATTTTCTTTATTGCATTTTCTTTGCCCTATATTTATTTACTTCTAATTCTTGTTAATGACAGAATTGGAATCTCTCTTGAAGTGTCAACTATAAAGGTTACCTGCTACCAGGATATACCAGAAATTCATGTGTATACCTTTCTTGATCTACGCCAGATTTATTCCCTGTTTTCTGAAAATGACCTGAAAAACGTTTTCTTTTTCTAGTAGGACAGTTACGCTGCTTTAACTTACAACAATTAGTCTCCTAAATCAGTTGGCAACTCCTCTCCCAGACTTAGTGTTAAAGCGTCACAGGGGAATAATATATTGTCCAGAAAAGTTTTAGGTTTTTCCACAGTCTTTGAACTCTTAATTCCATTTTACTTAGTCTCTCATCACTTCCTCCACTACTTCCTTCCTGCTTCAGCTGACCAGTTCATGTGGTCCAACCCTTCCCAATCTATCACAGGCCTCCAACCATTCATGGCTTAGAAGTTCTCTTGTGAATTAAGTGAACAAATCTCTGTGTGCACATTTAGTCATCAACTCATCATCAACTTATCATCAATGTTCTTAAATTTAAAAGTGGAAGAAGATAGAACATTTAAGCCTCTGAGTTCAGTTATCACCGTGATAGTTTGAAGCAGTTTCACTCCTGTTCTGTGCACTATAGGCATTAGATGTAGCAATCCCAAGGGATTCCAGTTCCCAAAACAGTATCATGTGCATTTTGAGATGTTGTACTGGGTCTGGCTGAGATGGAGTTAATTTTCTTCATAGCAGCCCATATAGTGCTGTGTTTTGATTTGTGACTAGAACATTAATAACACACCATCATAGCTTTCCTTTTTCCTGCTCTGCTTCTGCTTAAGGAGTAGGCCAGGGGTGGGCGAGAAGTTGGGAGGGGCCCAACCTGGGCCACTGACCTGGACTGACCAAAGAGATATTCCATGCCATGTAACATCATGCTCAGCAACAAAAACTGCGAAGAGGGTGTTTAGGGGGAGCTAGCCATTGCTTGGAGACTGACTGGGAATCATTCTGCTTACGAGAGAAGATGAGTGGTTGCCTTTGCATCACTTGTTTTGTTGTGGGTTGGTGTGTTGGTTTTTAACCTCTTCCCTTTGCCTATTAAACTATCTTTATTTCAGCCCGTGAGTTTTCTTGTTCTTTTTCTCTCTGCTGTTCTGCTGGAGAGGGGTTGAGGAGTGAGTGGCAGTGGGGATGCTTAGCTGCCAGCCCAGAATCAGCCCATCACAGATCTATTTTTCTTGTAAGGATTGAGGAGCTTAGTGCTTTCAGTTTCAATATTAGACAGACATATTCTCCTGTGATGCATGGCATTCCCATATATTTCTAGTATATACAGCACTCCTTTATTACTGGTGGTTTTGATTGGTTTGTGGGGTATTTTTTTCTCTTTTCTGTTGTAAACACTCAAAAAGAAGATGAAAGCATTCCATAAAGCCTATCACTATCCCATGATACTTTAGTTCTACTAAACGCTCCTTGCTTATTTTGGTAAACCAACAAGAACATCTATATGAGCATTAGAGGAATGCCACCTTGAGATTAACTGCAGATGAGGTGTTTCCCGTGCTTTTACTAAAGGTGTTTATTTTTGCCTGAGGGATACCAGACTGTTCTTATCCTATTCTCTCCTCCTCTGAAATACATGTACATATTTTTACTACTATCCCACTCGTATCTTTTCTTTTACATTTCCCCATGTTCATATAAGCATAAACTCCAACATTCGTCTTCAATAATTGCTCTCTGAAATCAAGCGTCTGCTTTGCATGAAATAAAACGTACAAGCAATTCCAAGTATAAATGGTAGCATCAGTCTAGATAACAATCCTCCTTTCAACCATATCTACACATCTCCACTCCCTTTCACATTTCAGCCATCAGTCTAAAGTCATTTGAATGTGTTCATGAGAATTCCTTCGAATATATCATGGATCCTTCTGACCAATTTGCTAATTTTGCCATTCTCAGAATATTTACTTGGAGCCTATTTGCATACATTGTTAGACAGCATGCCTGCTTTTTCAGAATTAAATGAGTCCATAAGTCTATATGTCGTCCTTGTAACTTTTTGTCTCCCTTATGTTCTTTGTCATAACATTGTTTTGTTGCAATGCTTCATTATATTCTATCCTTTAAGTTACCTCAGTTGGCCCTGAGAAGATGCATTGGCACGAGAGCAGCCAGATTACTTTTTGAGTCTGTGGTGTTGAAGTATTGGATCTTCTGTAGCGCCACATGTACAGCTGTGTGCTTCCTCTTCAGCTAGATGGGCTGTATGAAAAGTCTTTTCCCCTACTTCCTACCTGAATTAAATTCAGAGAGGTCTGTATCATTCTTTCCATCAAAATTATCTATATTCTTTTGGCTTTTGACATTGTCTTGTAACTATGCAAAACTTTATGGCTTGTGAAAGGATACTGAAGCCTGTATTATTTTGCTGTCTATCCACTCACAGGTAATGCACACTATGTTTTCTTCAATCCTTCTTTTCGCTGACAAAAAAACAGCTTTTTTCACCTGTGAGATTCTTGCAGTTGGCTACAGCAGACTTAGCATACTTCTGTTACTAAAATCAATCACAGAGTGATTAATTAACTATATTTAATATATAGTATTGTATATTCTATATATAGTATCTGTAAGTCCAACTGCTCTTGCTGTACTGATGTGGTAAGCTGCTGTCAGCCAGTCTGGATGGCCCCTCTGACCTCATTCACTTTCTTTCTCCTTCATGTTCAAGATTGTTTCATATTTTCAGCAGTCTTCTTCTGGGAGTGTAAATAAGTTCCAACTTTCAGATAACCTTAAGAACAAGAAAAAGATTGTCTGTCACAAGGCTGAACAGATTCTGATATGTTACTGAAGGTCATATTTTTGTTGCCTGTATTTAAAAAAAAACAATAGAGAGTATGACAATATATGGCATGTCAGCGTCTTGCTTAATATTTTTGACCGTTTTTCAATTAGGAACATGTTATATAGCTAGAGTTGTCTGTCAGACTATAGTATACTTTTAGTGTGGGTTAGATGAAATCTAGTCTAATCAGATTAGACTATATTATTTCCTTTGTGGTTCAACTATGCAGTTTAAATTCCTCTGTACTTCATTTGAGTTTTCTAGTAACTTTGGCAAAAAATGGCATACTTTTAGCTCTTGTGTCATGAGATGGCCAAGAACACCTGTATCTCTTTGACTGTTATTCTTTTTTCATTATAAAATAAAGGACTTACCTTTGACTTTTCCTTTCACTTGAATTTTCATTTTATTTTTCCCAGGAAGTCTTAAGACTGGTGACTTAATGACACAGGAGTATATATTTCATATATTTCAGATTCTGTCAGCACCATACATGAAACATCAGAGTATGGGGTAGATTTTTTTCCTTCCTTATACATAAAGAGGAATGAATGAAAATACTGCAGATGGGACTGTGAAGTATGTTTGTCCATATCACAGAACAAAATCACAGAATCACAGAATGGTCAGCGTTGGAAAGCACGTCTGGAGATCTAATCCAACCCCCTGCTAAAGCAGGTTCACCCACAGCAGGCTGCAGGATCACATCCAGGCGGGTCTTGAATGCCTCCAGAGAAGGAGACTCCACAGCCTCTCTGGGCAGCCTGTGCCAGGGCTCTGGCACCCTCAAAGAAAAGAAGTTCTTCCTCATGTTCGGGTGGAACTCCCTGTGTTGCGGTTTGTGCCAGTTGCCCCTTGTCCTGTCACTGGGCACCACTGAAAAAACCCTAGCCCCATCCTCTTGACACCTGCCCTAAAGATATTT
>JAVJGI010000062.1:24671673-24697490 GCA_035590275.1 Ibycter americanus
TCGCTGAATGGCAGCGCAGCCTCTGGGGTATCAGCCACTGCTCCCAGCTCTGTATCACCAGCAAACGTGCTGAGGGTGCACTCTGTCCCTTCATTCAGGGCATTGGTGAATAAGTTGAACAGGACTTGATGCAGTACTGACCCCTGGGGAACACCGCGAGCTATAGGCCAAAAAAATTCCCCAGAATATTTTAAAGGAAAGATAAGAAATCTAGTAGATGTCATGCCTCTTCTTAGTGGAAGAGCAATCTTATATTAACTACTGAAGTCACCTTCAATTAGTGTATTTCATATTGTTGGTATGATTGGAGTCTATCAGAATATTTCTATGCAGCATGCTGATTAATCTTTTTGATTACTTACTAATTCAATAACTTTTTTATTCACTTGCTTTTTGTAATATAGCACCACTACTTCTATCGTTCTAAACTTCTCACCAATCCATCAATGTAAAGAGGTAAGGTAATATATACAGTGAGAACTGTTCCTGTGAATACTCTTAATTGCTAGCTGGTAATGGAGACATTTTTTGACTGTTGAGGATAGACTTGGTCACTGAATGTGATGTAAGTTTAACAGAGAAATTATGAGATCGGTTAAGTCTTCCTCACCCAAAGGAATTTGTAGTTCATGGCATAGTTTGGGGTGGTTTTGTTTTTAAGATGGAAAAGTAAAGATAAGGGGTCTTATAGAAGATGGAGAACATAGTTCATTCATTTATAGTCTTTCATCTCTCCTATGGAATGTCTAAATACTTATTTGGAAAAAAATTATAGATAAGTATTTTTAGTCCTTTCAGCAGGCAGAGTACTACATAATCCTTTTTGTTTGTTGTATTGACTGGAGCTTTTGACTAAGTGAAGGTACAGTCACTATAACCTCTTGAACAGTATGAGTTTAGAGACTGGGGGGAAAATGCTTCTTTGGAAGATGGAAATTAGATTGAAGAAATGAGTGGAGTGGAAGTAATTCAGGCCCAGTAGCTATGAGCCGACGTAGCTATGATCCCAATTACAAAGCAACTTAATTAGATGTAGGTGTTATTTTCTATTTCTTGGTATTCTGGCCATTGTAATTACTTCAGAGTATTGTCCGATTTTTTTAAATGGGTGGTTTTGGGTTTGGGTGTTGTTGGTTTTTTTTAATTGGCTCACTGGCTTCTTAACAGAGTCTTCCTGAAGGATTTATTTTCCATTTTAACGTTTTATTGAGTTAACATAATGCCTTTAATTAGATAAATAAATTGGAAAGTAAGAAATTAAACAATTTTGAGAAAGGTATACGACTTAAACACAATCTGTCTGAGTTACAAAACCTGAATGAGTATTTGCTCACAGTTTACAGTAGCAGTTACATTGAACTTCAGGATATGTAGAGCAAGTATGTACCTGAGACATATCACAATCAAACTAATATAGAGCAATAAGGTGGGAGACAGTGGCAGAGAACTTAACGTCTGATAAAAGGTAAGATGGAAAAGAAAGTACAGGTTTGGAGGGATATTATTAATAGTGTGCCTGAAGGGCGATTTGACTGATGATGCAGAAAATGGTACACTAATTGAAGTCATTGGTGACACAGACTCAACATCATCCGTACAGAAGAGGAGCACAATATGCTGAGAGGATAGAACTATTGGAAATGGGATGCAACATAATAGTGCAAAATGCAGGGGGATGACACTGTTACTACAACAAAAAACCCTATGAATTAGTTTTTCATGGGAGCCTGGTGAAGCCTTTGTTAGATGGCAGAAAAGGAAGGAGAAGACTGGGTATAGTAGTTAGGCAGCGAATAGCTCTGAAAAAACACTGTCCTGCAGAGTTATAAAGGAGAAATAGATATTTCAGAGTATAGCAGGAGAAACACTTTCCAGAAGTCAGAAGCATTAAAACCATTATGCAAACACTACTAAGGCCCCATCTAGAATCTATGTGCAATTCTAGTTATTCAAATTAAAACATAAAATTTTCTATTGGAAATTTTGTCTTTTCTCAAAAGGTATTTAACTGTCACTTGCTGTTCCTATTTTCAGCTGTTGTATTTTAGGATTTAGCAACCGAGGTTTCCTTTGGCACTTAAGGAATTTTAAAGTTGGGGTCTTTTTCCATTCTGTGTAGAGTTGGAAAGTGACATTCGTTTTCAATGGATTTAGACCTGATAGCCTTGAAATAAAATACATATATTTCACAGTGGGCAATGTTTTGTGATTTCTACATGCCTATTGATTTTTTGACTGTAGTTACAAAGTACTAAAACTAGCTTGGCGTCTGCCTGTATGGGAATCCATTCTGTAACTTCTGAGTTTTTTCATCTTTGAAGCCCTCCAGCAAGCACTTTGTTATGTCTTTAGGAATATGATGCGCAAGTGAGTTTATTGGTTTTTTACTACATTGTTCAGGTGATGTGTAAAAAGAATAAGCCATGAAGTTAGTGGATTTTTAAAAAAATGTGCTATATACAGTTTTTTAAGGACAGCCTGAAGACTGCTATGTGTATTTTTCTTTAAAAGCATCATTAAAATAAGTATTTCCAGTGTATTTGTCACATTCTGTTCAAGCAGCAGGACATTCTGGAAATCAGTTGCAAGGGATTCAAGTATATGCAGGCAATAGAATAAGATCTGCTCAACACACTGTAAACAGAAAGGCAGCTGATAAGTGACCAGGCATTCTGCAGATCTATCCACAATTCTAGCCACTTACCCTTGGCTAGAATAAGCTGCTAAATCAGGCAAAATCAAGGTATAGGCAGGAAGACGAAGCTAGACAGGAGCTGTGCCACACAGTTAGAATAAAAGATCAGCACTGAATATTGATTCTTAGAGATTTAGTACCAGTTCCCGATGTGAGAAGTGATGTAAAATGTTTTGGCCAGACATTAGACATACTTTTGGATGCAAGTCTAAAGGTGTATCAAAAATCAGTGACATGAAAACTAAGCAAATTTCTGTTTCTTTGCACTCTAGGGCAATATATTCACATACTTAAATAAATCCCTTTAATTCTGTTCAGTAGCATGAAGCCAACATAAGGAGAGTGAGCTGGTTTAATTTTTGAATCTTCACGCTTGTGATATTTAGCTTCTAGTTTTAAAATCTGTACTGCAATTAAGTGCACAAGTGAAAATTAAGAACTTCCATTCTTTTCAGGATGCGTGTACTCAGGAACCATTTCCGCTTTCCCCCAGGGATGATGTGTTGCTCTGGAAAATCCATGTGACACCTCTTCAGTCTTGTTTTTTCTGGTAAATAGCATCCCTTAGAAGATAGAATGGTGTATTACACCATGGCGTATTGCCAGCAAGCAGAAGAGAAGGCAAAATAAATCCTGTCCTCCAAAAAAGATAAACACATTATTACTCTCAGGGAATTGTTCATATTAATATTACCACTGAGTTCAAATAATTATTATTTTTTGTTTCTTTGTTTCTGGAGAATTTGAGACCTGCTTTGTCTTCTGCTTGCTGACCACATACTAAATTCTAATCCACCAGAATTAACTCAGCAAGACTCCACCCCCAGATGTCTTCAGTAAATGCCTCAGGATAAATAAATAGCCTTGAGTTTCCACAGCAGACCTGCTTGCTTCCCACTAACTTTGACACTAAAAAAGAAAAAAAACTTCTAGAGTGAGCAGAATATGTTGAAGTTTATAACGCTCATTACTTAGCTTTATTGCTGTTATTTTACAAAATACCTATTCAAGAAATACATATTTTCAGAGGAGTGTTATGGGAAAAAAACTAATTTGCATTGTGTTATCAATAATAGTAGTAATTACATGATCAACCTATATTGCTCTTTATTCTGAAAGCAGAAAATATTCAGATTTCAAAGGAATCCATCACATTACTGAGTGTAAGTCACACATATGGACATCTATTTTTCCATAACAAACATGTCTGAATTTCATAGACAGTATAAATTGGATGTTTAAATCCTGTGGAGAATTGAACATCCTGAAGAATTAATCTTTTGCAAGTAATTTAAACATAATATCACTGATGATCTCTGTAGTCATGAGAGATTTGTTGTCATGAGCTATAGACTCTCCTCATTCCAAAAGACTTACAAAGCTTGAACCTGATCCTTAACTGGCATTGCAGTTGCAGGCAGTCCAATAATTATTAGCCAAATACAGATTTTGTTAGCCATCTCAAGTATGTAAAAAATTCCTAGAGACACTTATGTATTATATTGGAGACTGAAGCCATTGACATATCAAATCAACTCTGAAGACATCACTAAGGTAAATCCAGTCTTCCTACAATGGATACTGTGATATACAACCGAGTGATTTATTATTTAAAATTTTAACCTCTCCCACACACTTCCATTTTGCTTGAGGAGCAATTAGAAAGTAACATGCATGTTTATTATCCTAGTGATTAAAATAAATTGTAAATACTTGCAGTAAGACTTTTTAAAAATACAGCTGAAGGGTTTTTAACTTTGATAATAATTATTTTGCCAATGCATTCAATAAGATGGTGAAACCAATCTTTTTTGATTTGCTAATTTATATTTACTAACATTTTCTTGTACTTCCTGAGCAGAATTAACATGTGACTTATGCTCTGAATCTAAAAAGACATCTGCATGTCAATAACTCCAGGCAAAATGACATTTCACCTAGACGCTGTGGGACCACCGATGTGCTTAAAAATCTTTGTGAGATTGGAGTTCAATGAATGAGATTCATCTCACCTGACTGTAATAATCATTCACCTATGAATGTGCGAAATCCCTGGACTCACCTTGGAGTCAATGAAAAGGAATAAGGGTCTCCAGAGAATGATCCAGTTCACCTGTCTTGTGCACTTGCTTATGATTAAAAAAAAAAAAAAAAAAAGTTTCCTGAGTTTAGCATGACTCATTTATAGAAATCATCAAATATTTCAGGCTGGAAGGGATCCTGGAAGTCACCTAGTCCAGTTCACTGCTCAAAGAATGTCTAATGAGAGCGTAGTGCTCAGGGCCCTCTCTTGTCAGTTCCTGAACACTTCCCAGGATGGAGATTCCACAGCTTTGCTGTGCATCTTGTGCCAGTATTTGATCACCTTCATGGGAAAAAAACCAGAATAAAAACCTAATGTTGAATTAGCTTGCCATGTTCTAGCTTGTGTCTGCTGCCTGTGATCCATATACTTAGGGAACAGAACTTCATATACTTGAATGGGGTGAAATCCATCTCACTTGAATTACCACTAATAATTGTGCTGGAATTATAAAACATTTAAGTATATATACACTCCATACTCCAGCTGACCACAGTGACTAGTCCTACTGCACATTCTGCACTCAGGAGATGACAGTAGTACACTGATACTGCATATAGCTTTCAGTCTTTCAGGCTACTCCTGTTTCCCTGCAAGACTCCTCCACCTCTTCCTTCCATACAAATAAAGCATGCTGACAATGTAATTCCTTAGATTTTTCTGTCTGCAGCAATGCCAGATACCTCACACCGGTATCCTACTCTCTTTTCTCTTTCAGCTGGTGATATTTCCCTTGTTCTTTCTCCTCAGTGCCCGTGTAACTATTTGTGTGACTTCATGGGGAACAGGATAAGAAGTCTCATGAATGCTAAAACTGTGCCCTCTCCCACTATCCTTTTACACAAGTTATTACAAATCTAATGGAATACAGCTACTTTTACACTCGCATCAGTTAAGGAAATACCTGTAGAAGCTATAATGTTTGTGTTACTTCAGTTATCTTAATTCATTACTCCAAGTTTAATAATAAAGGTACAATACTGGAAGCAAAAGGTTCACAAAAAACCCAAACATAAAATTCATTCCAAGTTTATGTTTAATACTTCGATATCTTTTTAGCAACATAGTTTCTGTTAATACTCCAATTATGCAAGCAAATTGAATATTTTTTAAGATATGAGGCTATATGTCATTTACAATACAAAATCCCATTATTTTTAACACAGAATTTCAAAGAGATTAAGTAATTCAGATAACTCTTTTTGGGGAATTTCCATTCAGACCACCCATAGTCCACAAACTTCAGGCTAAATAGAAATTCTAGCAAGGGGGCCATGTAGTACTATAAACAAGCCACTAGAAAATGCTGTAAGGAAAACAATAAATAATAAAAACTCAACTCAGACATCAAAAAATCATGTAAACAGGAAAGAAGACTGATTTAGGACCTGGGAAGATGCAAAGCTAGTCACATCTGTCTGTCAGCATGCTAGTAAACTTCAGGTAAAACAGCTGCTGTCAGACAAGCATCTAGGGTTTTATTAAGGAAATACAGTAAAACATTGAGATAAGCCTAATGGAAAGATGGTTTCACATGCCACAGACACTGAAAATCTTACAATATATTTTGCTGAAGTTCTTAGCCTCCAATAAAGTAAAAACTCAGCTTTTCCCATTTCAGCTGGCACTGAATATACATTTTCTCTTAGAAATATCTTTGGATTTAACACCTCTATAGTAGCTAACTGCTTGTATGGCAAAAATATGCTCTATTAATATTTATTAATATTAATTGTTTAAAATTGTCAATGTCAGGAAGAGAACTGAAGTCTACCAATGCCCATCTGTTAGTCTTACTGCCATTCTCATAAAGACAGTGTTTATTTTATTAAAATAATTTAATGCAATAAACAAAACCCCAAAGAGACCAGCAATGCAGATCCATTCATCATTTCACTGTGAAAGTGAGACAGAAAGAGGCTGAGTACAGAAAACAATGCCTCATGCTCCTTGGTGGAAATGCTTGCAGGGAGCAAAGTTACAGATTGGGAGACAAATCTGAAAATAATAAGAAATGTGAGTGTAATTTGGCCCAAATTTCTCAAATTTAGGAAAAGCAAACATTCTTTTCTGGTTCTAGTTGCAGCAGTCATTACAGTAAAAGCAGTAGTAGAGGAGATGGGAATTTCCTCTAACTGTTTTTTAAAATAGGTTTTCAGACTCAGAGGAAAAAAAAAAAAAAAAAACAAACCAAAAAAAAAGAGCTAAAACGTAACCTTATTTTGTGGTGATGAGTCTTATTTTGTGGCGATGAGATAACTTCATAGCATCTTGAGACCTCTCAAACTTACTATTTGGTATTAAATGGAAACTCATCCTTGTCAGCTAACAGGAACAGGTGCTTAGTCGTGCCTCTGTATTTTTTTTTTTCTTTCTGTGTTTGGAGGAAACGGAGAAAAGCATGGTATTTAAGCCTCTAGAATTTATTTTCTTCTGAATTCCAGTGCTGTCTTGGTGCTTGCATTAATTGTTTCACTTAAAACCAAAACAAAAGCTTCAGCATTCATTTTATTAAGCTTTTATTTTTAGTTTGGACACTTGTTTTTACTTGTAGCCTTATGTATTATGCTTTTCAGACCACAGTGTGATATATTATGGGATCTGTAGAGGGAAAAGATTCTAACCGAAGGCAAGAAATAATGTAAAGTTGAGTAAGGCTGAGAGCAAAATCACTGTATTACTAGCATAGACTTTGTGGCTGGCATCTGTAAACTTTGAAAACCCATGGCTCTTTCTTTTCCTATTTCATTTAATGCACTGATCTGCTTTCTGGTAAAGCTAGCTTTCTCCCTGAGTCAACAGAGTGGGGACAGTGGTGCCCCAAAGGTCTCAGTCCCCTGTGCCAGGCACTGTGACTACCTCTGGCACATGACAAGCCTTGAATCAGACAGAGCTCCTTGGGAAGGATGTCCTGGTATCAGTCTGCAGGGACAAGGGAACAGCTCTGCAGGAAGGGCTTGGACATCTTGACAGACACCACGTTGAATATGAGTCAGCTGTATGCACTTCCAGCGCTGAAGCCCCACATATGGGGCTGCGTTAGCAGTAACGTAGTCAGCAGGTCAAGGAAAGTGGTTATTCCCCTCTACTCTGCATTCCTGAGGCCACATCTGAAATACCTGCATCTAAAATACTGTGTCCAGTTTTGGTCTTCCTGTGGAAAAGAGATTTGTATTTTAAACCAGTTAGTGAGGAGGCTGGACTTGCAGGATCCCTCACACCCGGTTTGATTCTGTGCAGATATCCTGTCTGTGAAGTGTTCCGATCTCGAGATGCATTTGTTTCACTCTTGTTAACTGTCTTTTATAACTGATCACCATATTTTAATAAGGTAAAGGACAACAGGAATTTTAGTGTAAACTGCACTATTGCCAGCACCATGTTTCAGATGATAAAAGATTAGTTAATATTTATAAAACCCATTATTTTTAAATCTTGATTACCTGTGTTGGTTGCATTAGTTGTTAGCTGAGGAGTTCCCTTCTGTGATGTTTCATCAGCCTTTTGTATAACTCTGTGCCGCTTGGATAAGGCATTCACACTGCATACCTTTATGCATCTACTACTGAAGCTGAGTGCAGTATCTAGGCACCCTGTGGATTCAGTGGAGAGCATGTACTGTTTCTTGGCTCTGTTAAATGCTCTGGATTGTCGTTCCTGGCTGTGTAAAGATTCTAGCATCCTAGCTTTGCTATTTGAATTTGATACCTAAGTTAGGTATTGTGAATTGTTTCTCTTCATGGCACCAAATTAAGTTTGTTTCCATGCTCCGCTGTGTATCAATGCATAGGGGATGACAGACCTTCACTGTCTCAGTGGGATGTCAAAGAGATCATGCCATAAGTCATTCCATTACAGCACTGTTGGGATCTTTGTCAGTCTTAGGTAAAAGGAACAGTATGCTTCAGAGGTGACTATTTCATTCAGTTTACTTGAAGACAATAAAAGGATTTGTTTTGACCTTTTCTTTCTTTCTGAAGAGGTGAAACAGATTTACTGAAATGAAAGTGGCACAGCATTGTGCTATTGCCACAAGGTTTTACTAGTTACCATGATAATTCAATCATGAAAGGAAAACAAAGGAATCAGCTGCTAAATTAAATATAAATAAGTCTTCAGGCCAAGAATGTTATTTTTGTGAACAGCAAGTATAATGCTTTTACAACTCTTTTAAAAGTAAAGCATATGAGTTAATGTATATATATCTATTAGGATACTCTGTCTTTTTAATATTGTGAGGGGTGTTTTGTATGACCTTTTTTAGCATGTATATAGAGTTTAGCATTCATGTTCACCATCAAACTCCCTACAAATGAGAAATGTTAGGTTAATACCTTTTTCAGTAAATCATGAATTAATAACTGCCTATTAACTTCTTTGTGTCATTTTGAATGCTTTTGTTGACATATATCATAAATTAAGCAGTAGAGGACTTCACCTTAGATCAGAGAATCCCAGGAAAACCCAGAAACTTTGTAGAGCAGTATTCTTGATTCAGTAGTTTGCTTTCTTCTAGGTTAGTACCCAAAAGAAAGCAATATAACATATAAGTATAAATATCTTCATTATTAAATGTAGAAGGTAGCAGTGATACTCTCTATATTATATACAAAAAACCCATGTGCACGGTCATTCAGATAATTGTCTTTCACAATGGTATATGACTAAAATCTAATTCTCATGACACTCATGGGCGATTGAGTAATCTATGTAGCTTTCTGAAGTTCAGTTGCTGAAACTATTGCATGTCACATGTTTTAAGTTTAGACCATTGTACTTCCAGGCCACTACATAATGAGCTGTTGTTGTTCCTATTGAAAAATCTCATAGTTAAAAAAGCATATCCCACCAGCATTCAAATGTGGAGGATTTAAGAGGTACATACACAGTGCCTAACTTACTGCAGATAGTAAGGAAAGCATTGGCATTTGCAGAATAATGCTGCTATAAACATATAAAAAATACATAAAAAATGAATAATACTCAATTGCACATTAGCATGTGTCAGTGCTGTTTTGAGAAAGGGCCCTACATTCAAAAATTATTTAAAGAAATTTCTAAGTACATTTTTCAAATTCCAATGTTATAAAATAATTTAAAGGAAACATTGCTTAGAATATTATGTAGAAAGGTACAGGAATCCAAGGAATTAAAGCTAGAGAAGGCAGTTCTTTGCAACTTAATACATTCCTAGTAAATGAAACCAAAATACAATAAAGAAAATAGTCATTTTGGTTAAAATATAAAAATTATGTTCGTTCAAGGTCTAATGCATACTTCCTGAATACACTACCTTAAGTTCAGTAATTATGAACATAATATATATACTCAATGGAAGTAAATGATCAGCACATATAAATGCTGGTACAGAGAAAGTACTTATTGTGTGTGTTGCTCCTGGTACTGCCCATTATTATCCTTCTTCTTCTTGCCTTTCTTTTCATTTGTAAAATTAAGACTCAAAACTTGTCAAAAGGTGTAAAAATCACTTGAACACTGAGAAATATTGGGCAGTTTCAGAATATTGACGTATCTCCCTTTACAGATATATTTCTTCTTACTGCAGATCTAATGCATTTGAAGTGCTGGCACTTGATGGAGTTAGTACTGGGATACTTCAGTTTTATACAGCCCAGGAGAGTGCTGACTGGCTGAGAGCAATATCAACTAACATCAGTGATTTGACACTTCAAAATGTATGTTACTTTCTGCATATTGTCTTGTCTATGATATTGTAAAATTATTTCTAATTTTCCAAGGGTAGAAAACAATTCACATTTAAGATACAGTATATAAAATGCATGTGTATGGGGAGGAAAAGGAGAAAGGAAAGAACAGGGAGAGATTGTCTGGTCAATCAAAAGTATCAAGAAGTTTTCAAGACTTGCAGTGTTGATATAAAAAAATCAGTAGTAGAAAATCAGATTGAATTTATTATTTTAAAGACTTTTTAAGGCAAAATATTTATCCTTTCTGATCATTTCACGAGCTTTAGATATGACCAAATATTTCATTTTTACATATTTGTAATTAAAGTGTGCTTGAAATTAGTATTTGTTCATTTTGAAGTAGGCATGTGGAAATGCTGTAGTTAGTAAAGTGTGACTTATAGAGGCTTATTGGAAGACAGCATTTTTACCTCTCTAAGTTATCTAAGAGTTGATTTGTTTAAGAACATATTATTCCATCTTTCTCCCTAGGTGTATAAAAGTGCTTATGCTGTTTTAAGTAATTCCTGTAAATTCATAAGTAGCATTTGCTGTTGCAAACAGAAGTATTAAATAATCCCTGGAGAAACAGAAAATTATTATTTGGACAGCACATTATTATTCCAAGAAAGGACAACTGAAAAGTATTGAAGATCCCGGAATGAATCGTAGAGTTATATAGGGAACTCGATAATGTACAATATTGAAAATATATTTCAGTCTTTTTGAAATGGTAGAAATCAATGATGAAAACATAAGAGCAGAGCTGTCCCTGGAAGAATTGCCTATGCAGGTTTCTAATCTTTTTTTCTTTAGATGTGTTCAGGCTGTAACTTCTTTTATAAATTATGATTTATGCTTTGTACTCTAGGATAATTGATGCTTAGTTCTTCAGATTATATTGTGTATTATTTTGTACTGGATTTAAATGTAAATCTTTGGTCAAAACAGATTATAAATTGGATTTATTTTTCTGGTCTTCAAAAGTTACTTGGAATCACATTTGATCAGAATAGTTCATTTATTATGATATCATGTTAATTCTTTTTAAATATTCAATTGCTTAAGCGATCTCTTTGATAAAATCAAACATTTTTGCGTATGATACATGCTTTATAGATATTCTCTATTCTCTGTTTAGTGATTTACATCATTTACAGGGTATTACTATTTGATAATTCTGAGGAAATGATGTAAATTATTCATGTAATTTCCTAATTCCTTCTGCATGAATAGCAAAAAGAAGTGTATGGTAATATTTTTAGAGCAATTCCAGTTCATAGTTACTAAGCCCAAATCTTTTCCTTTCTAAAGAAATCCACTGAATAAAAGCCACTCCAGAGATATAGGTGAATAAGACAATAAAAAGCGGCTGTAAATGCAAGCAGGTTTTATTAGTCATAGGGTTCTAGTCTGTTTTTTTCAAATGCAGTATTTGCAGCAGCATGTGTCCTGACATAGTATCTTCACTGTGTTGTGACCTGTCTGCAACAATATTTTGTTATACGCTTGAGTACTTGCATTGGTCTTCTCTGTTATCTATCACAATAGTGAATTCTGTAAACAAAGTAGTTCATCTGGTGTTCATCTAAGTGGCTGTTTTGTTCCAGGGAAGGGTCTGAGAAACAACAGCCATGATAAATTAATGTTTTGTGTTCTTGATGAGATACAGAGTAAACTATATAGTATAGTTTACAGATCATATGAGAAGCAGGTAAACTTTTTACTTGGACTTAATGCTTTACAGGTTTTTTCAGGTGTGCAGCCTGTGCTACAACTAGGAGGGTCTGGCCAGAGCATTATTTTAATTACCGATCATCGGAACAGGAGATGTAATAGTGATAATCCCTTTTATTGCAAACCATTTTTTCAGACCAGGACTGTGAGACTGGATTGCAACTGAAGAGTTCAGCAAAGGAAGGCTGGAGAGTGCTCCCTGCCTCCGGGCAGCCAGAGGACACCGCCAGTTTGACACCCACAGTGCTTAGGGCAAGGCCTTTGGATTAGGCTTCCTGAAAATCCATTTTGAATGCTTTTTATTATCTTAATACTACCATTTCACAAAATGAGTCTTTTCTTATCATACATGTGAAATTGATGCTAGGGAATGGATCTGTAATTCCTCAGAGCTTTTTCCTGTTTCTGCACTTCTCCATTTCTGTAGAGTGTCTCCCCCATTCTCCAGAAGTACCTGAAGATAATCACTACTGGTTCAGAGGTTATTTCAGATAGTCCCGTATCTACTTATAGGTTATTTTCATGAGTCCTTACTGACTCTAAATTCAATTGCTTCTCCAAATATTTAAATTATTCACTTCCTATTCTTATGTCCTATGCCATCATCCCTCTACATAAATTAATTGCTAGATGTATGGTCACAGTGGACCTTCTTGCTGACACTGTTGGCATAAAGAATGTTAACATTCTTGCTCAACCTGTTACTGAGTATTTAAACAATACTTTCCATTGTTCACCTTTTACTTCCACACATTTTTTGATTTTGTTTGTGCTGATACTTGTTTCTTGACTTTAGCAACTCTTCCTGCACCTTAGTCATTCTTACTTCATCTGTGCTTATTTGTGCTACTCTTGTATACATCCTTTGTCATAAACCTTTGCATACTATTTTGAACAATTTATTTTAGAATTTTGGTTCTTAAAGAGCTCCTGATACAGATGAATTGTTTTCTTACAGTGCACCCTATCTTTCATGTATCACTTACCCTAATATACTTCATTTTGCTATTTTACCCTAATACAGTCTCGTTGAGCAGCTGGCAGCTCTGTCAGATCTCCTGCTGGTGCCAGAAGACAATCCTAATGTAGGCAGTACAAAAATAGCTCTGCCACAATGTGACACTTCTGCTAATGCCAGACTAGTCTTTTGAAGTACTGAAACATCTAACTTGTATGCAAAGACAAGCTCTCTGGGGATCGAGTGTAAAGGAGGAGTCATCTTTCAACAGTGAAGATGTGAGAAGTCTTCACTGCATAAGGATGCTACCCCTGGATGTTAGCATATCTAGAAGTGTTACTTGGTAGATGAGAAATGATGATTCTGGTATTAGCCTGGAGAGATTTGGTTCTTATAAGACAGAGGAGCGTGGGGAATATTGCAACAGGGAGAAAAATGTAAAGGTATCTTTTCAGCCCTCCTTACTGATATGCTCCTTGTATGGTTAGCTCTGAAAAACTCCTAATAGCATTCAGTTTTACAAGCACTATGGGTTACTTTTTCTTCTCAGGACCCTAGCCCCAGATTATTCACCACTGTTCTTGTCTTTCACATACTTTTCTACCAGTGTGAAACTTCCCTATCATCTTCCTTCGTGATTCAGTCCCCAATCTTCAAAATGTTCTCAAATCTCTTCACATTTACCTTTGGCAGAAATAAATAGAGATTAATCAGCACCTCGTATTTATTTCTTCATACACCTCTTTTCTTGCAGAAGGAGATACAGTTGAAAAAACTGAGGGGAGAGAGGGAACAGAAACTGGCAGTGAAGCTTCCAATATGAAACAATAAGCACAAGAAACAAGTTGATCTGCATGTGCTTCTCACTGCTCCTGCTCCTCATTTGTTCAGCTACAGGGTTCTTTGTAGGCTGGAGTTGCAATGCTGTGCTGGAGATGTTTTTTTAGGAGGGAGTTTCTTGGAATAATTTATATTTCTCTCTGTTTTGCACCATTCAGATAGCCAGCTATTAAATACCTGCAGCTTTTCTCATGGATCTTAATTATTTTATTTGAAACATAACACTGAACATTAATGTAGTCATAATCAGTAGAAGCAGCTAAAGTTAATGCTGCCTGTTCATGTACATTATGGACACTTGTTTCTTATGTCTATAACTTTCTCAAGGTGTTTGTGGTTTTTTCCTTCCACTGTATTCTAATGGAGTTATTTAAAAAAAATATTTACAAATAAGTGAGTAGCTCGTAAGCAGGTAAGAGAATGCATTAAGATGAAGTTGTTCGACTTTAAACATACTTTATGAATTTTATAAATCCTTCTAGCAGTTTCATTGGAGGATGGTAGAAACTTAACATTTGGCTTCAAAACAGGATTAGTAATTCGGATCATATTTATGCCTTTGACAGCTTTTTTAATTTTATATGTCATAGTGTGTAAACCTTTCCTTTTATGACTTTACGTACATGTATATCTAAGTCATACTCAGTATCTCAGTGGAGTGGAAGTTCTGTTTGAATAGGGAGAGACTTATGAAATACAAGCTTAGGCACGCATATAAAAAAAGAAACAGGATTGAGAAGGGCTTGTTTTCTTTACACAGCAGAATGTGAGTTACATGTAGATGGAAACAAAATCCTTGTGTGTAGGAGGCAGTATACAAATCTGACTGCCTCAATGATTATACAAAAATTCTATTCCCAGGGTGAAAACACATGAAAATATTTCTTTGCTGCTGCTTTTTTTTTTTTTTTTTAAGTTAAAAATCTCCATTTGAAAGTTCCACAGTTCAAACTGTTGCGATTTTAAAGGGAACTCAGCAACTATAGGGATCATATCACCTACATTTAGCCAAGCAACAAGCAGTTGCATATGATCTTCTTATAGCCAGGAGAAAAATAACAGGTGCCTATCGAGATCTTTCTCTCTCTCTGCTGTCAGGATAGAGAATACAAGTATATTAGATGTATTACTCTTTCTTTTTTGGCGAATCAGAGTTAAGTGAGATAAATCCCAGCCAGGGAGGTATGTAGATTTAGGTATATAGTTCTGAATCATTTCATCCCCATTCTATTCCTGCACTGTATGTATTCATTTAGAACACAGTATAGGAATTGTAATTTTTTAATAGTTTCTTTTCCAAGTTGCCTGCAGTCTGCAGATCCAGGTTTTTGGGTTTAGTTCCCCTGCTGTCTCCAACTCCCATTACTGTACTGCAGTACTGAAAGCTCACGTGCTGCCAGAAAGGTGTAACATATCCCGTTTGTATTCCTATCTCTCCGCACCAGCTGTGGAGGCACGTAGAGAGTGTGTGGTGCCAGGTGAAGTGGAGAGTGCATACTTCTCTGTCCTCAGCCCTGTGACATAGGGACATAACGTGATGCAGAAGGAAATCTTTCCTCTCCTCATAGTTACGTCAGGGCTGCAACCGTCCCTGCTTTGAATAGGGAATGAGCTACGGCTGTGCAGTGAATAGCTGTGTAGTCCAAAGTATTCTTTCCTTACCAATGGGAAGCTGGACTGGTTATGAGAATGCGCTTAACAATACTCTACCATCATTCTGCAGAAAACCTGCATGGCCCATCTCATGCACATTTTTCCAGGCACATAAAATAAAAAGTAGGATAACAACTTCTTTTTCATATCATATAGGGAGCTTAAATAGTTTGACTGAACCAAAAGGGAGAGTGAAAGGAGACAGGATTCTTGATAGCCCTGTTTATTTGTACTGGTTTATTCTAAAGCAATCTTCTTTTCAGCATGTCTTTGGCCACCTGCAAGGAAATAATATTTTCTGTGTGTATAGCATGGCTTCTGTATAGTTACTGGCATTAAAGTATTCCAGGTGTCTTTCGATTATGTCCTACACAACTGCTCAGGATTAAACCTATTACGGAATCAGACTGGTGAGGTCTGCTTCCTTCTGCAACATTGGGCATGTCACCAATTTGTTTTATCTGAGTTACAGAGTGGGATTCATGAGATCTCGCTGGTTTGTCAATGGTGGGACCCCGAGAGCACCAAGAAGCTCTGCCACCTCTTCCCCCTCCCAAAGTGCTCCAGAACACCCCCGGGCACAGCACCGCCGCGCAGCCTGGGGTCAGGCTGCTCTGGGCAGAGCTGTGTGCGAGAGCGGCGAGGAACCTTGCTGAGGGCTCCCCCTCTGCTTGGCAGCTGCATGTCAGCTCCATCCTCATCAGTCCTCCTCTGTGCTATGCTGTAGGTGCCAGCACCTGCAGGCTGTGACACACTGTGTTGTGGTGGTCCCTGTTCCTCTGGGGTGACAGGGTGGTAGCAGGGAGCATGGCAGGGCCCCTCCAAGGGTCTGGCAGACTCTCCTGCTCTCTACCCAAGGTGACAGCCAGGCATCAAAGATGCCCCAGGCTCCCAGCAGGTCTGGCTAGCTTGTCCCTGGAGCCTGTCACTCCCAGCTGTCTGACCCACCAGCACACCTGCACTGTTTGACCACACAATTCAATTCAAATCGTCTTCAGAAGTGAGCATATGGGGGAGAAGGAGCCCTGATGGCCCGTGGTCCGTTAGGACTGACTAGTGAGCTCCTGTAGCCCTGAGCCTTGGTATTACTATGTGTCCATACAGTGAAGGTTCCTGCTGTCATCCTGTACTCCTCCACATTGTGTTTTGTCCTACGGTCATTTTGTTTTTCACTCTTCAGAGGATAATGACTTGTCACCGCCATCACTGGTGAATGTGGGTGGGTGGGTATGGGGGAGTGTGTGTGGGGGGGTGTTGGGGTGGGGAGTGTACACATACTTTATATACTTCATAAACCTGTAGCTTTTATATAAGTATATACCACAAACCCTGACACATCCTGAGGCCTGTGTCATTAGCATAATGAGGCCTGTTGGCCTCCTACAGGTGCACTGGGTGTGGCTGGGATGGAGGTAACTTTCTTCATAGCAGCCATATGGTGCTGTGTTTTGTATCTATGGCTAAAACAGCATTAATAACACACCAGCATTTTGACTGTTGCTGAACAGTGCTTGCACAGCATCAAGGCGTTGACTTTTTCTTACTCTGACACACCTCACCCCACTCCCCAGTGAGGTACAGGCAAGGAATTGGGAAGGGACACAGCTGGGAGAGCTGACCCAAATTGGCCAAAGAGGTATTCCATACCATATAACATTGTGCTCAGCAATAAAAATGGTGTAGCTGGCAGAGGAGATGGGGATTTGTTTTCCAAGGTGGCTGCTACTTGGAGACTGCTTCGGTATCAGTCTGTCTGTGGGAGGCAGTGGTTGATTGCCTTTATATGACATGTTCTTTCCCTGTTTCCTTCACTTATTAAGCTCTCTTTATCTTGACTCATGAGTTTTCTTGCTTTTACACTTCCTGTTCTTTCACCCTTCCTGCTGGGAGGGGGAAGGGAGTGAGCAGCTGTGTGGGATGCTCAGCTGCTGACCAGAGTCAACCCACCACAACAGGCAACAGCACCACTGTCTTTACTGAGCTACATGGCTGCAGACATGCTCTGTTTCCAAAGATTATCCAGAGATTTGATCTTACAAATCTGGTATGTCCAGGATACAAGCAATAGCCCTGGGATTCTTCTGCTCTTTTCCTGTGGCAATTGTAGTTTTTCCTGTGCATAGCTATAGCTTTTCTTCTTCTATCACAAGCCTTTCATTTGTTATAAAACAGGCTTCTTGATGACAAGATCCTTTGGAAGTACTCAAAAACTGTAGGACATGTTGCAGCTCATATCCTTGCATATAGGGGAGTCTGTCTTTCCAGTCTAACCTTTTTCTGTCTAGATTCCATACCATTACTACATTAATTAATGCTGCACTTCAAAGAAGTGTTTCACTTTCACGAACTGAGTATCTGTCAGGGTTTGTCCAGCACTCATCTATGAAAACTATGGCTGCCAAAGAAAAGCCAGAATCAACAAAACTCTTCATTATCTGAACAGAGAGGAAAAAGAAAGATAATCTAACTTTATCTTGAAGAGCAAACTAAAATGAAAACCTGAACAATGTTCCCTTCATCTTTAAACATCTTACACTCTATGCCCTTCATTTCACAAGTACTTAATCACATGCTTAATTTATAGATCTGCTTAAGCAATTGTTTAACTGAGACCTAAGTGAGGTGTCTGTACAGTACAGTATAATATTTCCCTCAGAGTAGCAAAGTTAAATTCATAAATGCAAATCTTTGTGAAGGGTTTAATGAAAACTGATAAAAGCCTTCCCATCTTTTGAGTTCTTGGTTTTGTAAATTTTGTGTAGTAGTGAAAATCTGGTATTTAAGCACGGAATTATTTAATTTCTTATAAATATAATTTGGAAGTATTAATACAGTATTCAATAACTAAGTAAATTCTGATTGCATCACAGAAACTCTTCAGCGTATTAATAACTCTGTGTATTCTTCCATCTCTCTTTCATAGATGAAAATGGCAAATAAATGCTGTTCTCCTTCAGACCAGGTAAGGCTTTCATTATATTATCTAATTTTTTAAATTCATGTCATTGCATTAAGTTGCAAAACTTGTACATCTTACATACATAATTTAGTCAGTTTTAAAATTCTAAAACCGAGTTTTCTGTGGTTAGAAGTTCTGAAATGGCCTTTAATACAGCAGATGCTTAGTAGTCCACAGTAATGAGTAGAATCCTCCACTGTAGACCTAAAAAGTGGATTAGATGGAGCCATGAAATAAATGAGAGGGGGGCAATGGAACTCACAGCCAGGTCTTGGAAAGGATAGTGTATGTTTGCATGTAATATTGAAGCAGTGAGTCTGACAAGTTAACTCTGTATTTATATCACATATAGTGCACAGATAGGCAGGGAGTCTATTACAAATCCAATCTGTTTTACATGTGTCATGCTGGGCAGACTACATTTGCCATGACTGTTTTGGACTTCTGGGGCTCAGGAGCCTGATGAAATATTTGTGCTGCTCCAGCTAGCTAAATGTCCTGAAGACCCAGATGAATTTACTGCATTGGGAAGTATTCTTCTTCTAGCATTGAAAACAGTTTTTTCATTTACTTTGGAAAACACAATAGTAGCATTTTCCAGGCTAATTCTGTAATTCTGGGAAGTACTTTGAAGCTGTATTATAAAACTAGTAAGTTTCACGTATGTGTGCTTTCATTGCATCAATCTGGCATTGTATAATTACTCAGGAACAAAGAGCCCAATCCGTGCTGTTTCCAAAAATGCTGGGTTTGTAGATTATAAAAGTGAAAATTAGGCAAGCTGTCTTTTATAGTGTTTTACTGCAGAAATCTTGTATGGAATTTTATTACAGATCAAAGATTAAGTCAAAAAATTCTTCATATCAGGATCAAATAAATATTTATTAGTTTGACAGCTTGTATATTCATTCAGATGTCACCATTTCGTCATCTTATTTGTCAAATGTGCTTGGACATCTATGGACTTTTCTAGAAGTTATTAAAAATATTTAACCATTGATAATTTCTTACACAAGAAACTTTTTTTATATTTGGATCAGCACTTTGGGAAAAAAAAATTCCTCAAAACCCACTACAGACTAATTCTATGTATAGTAGATAACCAAATTATCCTCAAAGCCTAAATAAATACCGATTCTATATAAGAAGGGAGTATTTAATTACCCTTTTTGCCATGACTTTTAATTATTAATTAAACTGATATGGAAAACAGGTGATTATGAATGCCAGGGGAAAAGGCATTGAATCTGGATATCTTTTATTGGATTGGTTAATATTTATATATAAATAATATAAAATAAGGATCACCCCCTCTAAGCTCAGGAGCAATGCGTCACAACAAAGAGGAAGTCAGGCAAAAACACCAGGAGGCCTGCATGGATGAGCAAAGAGCTCCTGGACAAACTCAAACACAAAAAAGAAGCCTACAGGGAGGGGGAGCAAGGACAGGTAGCCTGGGAGGAATTCAGAGAAATGTTCCAAGGAGCGAGGGGTCAGGTTAGGAAAGCTGAAGCCCTGATAGAATGAAATCTGGCCAGGGGCATCAAGGGCAACAAGAAAAGCTTCTGTGGGTATGTCGGTGAGAAAAATGAAGACTAGGGACAATGTGGGCTCACTCCGGAAGGACACAGGACACCTGGCTACCCAGGACGTGGAGAAGGCTGAGGTGCTCAATGACTTTTTTGCCTTGGTCTTCACCGGCAAGTGCTCCAGCCACACTGCCCAAGTCACAGAGGCAAAGGAAGGAACTGGGAGAATGAAGAACTGCCTGCGATAGAAGATCAGGTTTGAGACCATCTAAGGAACCTGAAGGTGCACAAGCCCATGGGACCTGAGGAGATGCATCCGCGGGTCATGAGGAAACTGGTGCATGAAGTGGCTAAGCCACTGTCCATTATATTTGAGAAGTCCTGACACTCTGGTGAAGTTCCCACTGAGTGGAAAAGGGGAAACGTAACCCCCATTTTTAAAAAGGGAGAAAAGGAAGACCTGGGGATCTGTAGGCTGATCAATCTCATCTCTGTGCCTGGCAGGATCATGGAGCAGATCCTCCTGGAAACTATGCTAAGGCACGTGGAAAAGATGAAGGTGATTGGTGACAGACGACAGGGCTTCACTAAGGGCAAATCATGCCTGACCAGTTTGGTGGCCTTCTACAACGGAGTTACAGCACTGATGGATGACAGAAGAGCAACTGACTTCATCTACCTGGACTTGTGCAAAGCATTTGACACTCCTGCATAACATCCTTGTCTCTAAACTGGGGAGATGGATGGACCACTGAGTGGATAAGGAATTGGCTGCATGGTCACACTTGAAGTGTTGTGGTCAATGTCTCAATGTCCAAGTGGAGACCAGTGATGCGTGGCAGTTCTGCAGGGGTTGGTACTGGGAGTGGCAATGTTTAATGTCTCTGTTGGCTATCTGGACACTGGATTGAGTGCACCTTCAGCAAGTTTCCTGATGACACCAAGCTGTGTGGTGTGGTCAACACTCTGGAGGGAAGAAATGCTATCCAGAGGAACCTTGACAGACTTGAGAAGTGGGCTCGTGCAAACCCCATGAGGTTCAACAAGGCCAAACGCAAGGTCCTGCATGTGGGTTGGGGCAACCCTCAGTATCAATACAGGCTGGGCTGACAATGGATTGAGAACAGCCCTGAGCTGAAGGACTTGGGGATGTTCATTGACGAGAAGCTCAGCATGGCCTGGCAATGTGTGCTCTTGCAGCCCAGAAAGTCAACCATACCCTGGGCTGCATCAAAAGAAGCATGGCCAGCAGGTCGAGCGAGGTGATTCTCCCCTTCTACTCCACTCTTGTGAGACCCCTACCTGGAGTACTGCATTCAACTCTGGGGCCCCCAACATAAGAAGAGCATGGACCTGTTGAAGCAAGTCCAGAGAAGGGCCCTGAAGATGATCAGAGGGCTGGAGCATCTCTCCTATGAAAACAGGCTGAGAGAGTTGGGGCTGTTCAGCCTGGAGAAGAGAAAGCTCCAGGGAAACCTTATAGCAGCCTTCCAATACCTAAAGGGGGCCTACAAGAAAGCTGGAGAGGGACTTTTTACAAGAGCATGGAGTGATAGGACAAGGGGGGATGGCTTTAAACTGAAAGAGGATAGACTTAGAATGCATATTAGGAAGAAACTTTACTGTGAGGGTGGTGAGACACTGGAACAGTTTGCCTAGAGAAGTGGCTGTTCCCTTCCTGGAAGTGTTCAGGGCCAGGTTGGATGTGGCTTTGAGCAACCTGGTCTAGTGGAAGGTGTCCATGCCCATGGCAGGGTGATTAGAACTAGGTTATCTTTAAGGTCCCTTCCAACCCAGACCATTCTATGATTCTATGAACTGTCTCCTGCAAGTACTTTAGTAACTATTCAAAGTTTATTCTTGTCAGTTTGGTCACACATAATGGGTTTAGTTGAAAAAAAGGAAGAGATATTCTTCCTCAATTTAAAAAATATATTGGGGACAGTCATAAAACCTACCTCTAAGTACTTAATTTGATTTCCTAAATAAGTAGGCTAGTCTTCATAAACTGCCTAGATAGTCAGTGCAGAAAATTATTGTGTTCCAGAGAGCTGTTCAAATGTGGAACGTGATATCAACACTTTAAATCATCCTTTATAGGAGCCTTTTTTTCTGTCCTGACTGTACTGAGGTCCTGTGAAGAATAGCCTTTTAGAGTATCATCTGAAGTAGGTGCCTAAAGTTAGGCAGTGCAAATCTATCCCACTTTTTCAATTCCAAATATGAAAAGAAGGGAAGATAAAATTAGGACCTGAATTTCAGGAGTTGAAAATTTAAGGTGGGACTGACAGCAGCAAACATTGGATTGTTCTCTGCGAAAAAGTGGGAAAAAATAAAGTTTATCATTAATTAGAGTTGATCAAGTAAATAAAACTAGCAAACATAAAAATATTAAAGGAAAAAATGTGAAAAATACAGACTTTAAAATGTCCTGTGAAAAATTGCTTTACAAGCAACCAAAATGTGAATGTCTCGTGTATATATATATATATATCTCACAAAGAAATAAAATAAAACTTGGCAATGATAACTGAAAACCAAAGAGGACTTGATCTGTCCTAGATAATGGAGCCTGTTAATGTCAGTTACATGATGTTTGTACAAACCTGAATAGCTCTCTTTAATGCAATCAGTTTGAAATTTAGAGAAGGGATAAGCTTGAGAGATTGGAGGTCACGTGAAGAGCTGCCTTGAAGTAAAATTGGTGATAGCTGCAAATTTATCTTTGCTTTTGAGCCTGGACATTCCCGAAGAATTAAACAGGTCCTTAGAGTTTCATTATTGTGTCACCTGCCGTGAGTTTTCTTCATTGACTTCAGAGTCCAAATTAATCTTTCATAAAACAATGAGGTTGGATCAGGGTAGGTTTCCTTCAGATTTTGTCTTTCATAGGTCATTAAGAAACTGGGATTCAGGGTCAAGAGCAGAAAAGATTACTTTGCTAAACCCGGCTTTTTTCCTTGTCTTTCATACTGACCCTGAGTGGTTTTACTGGAAACTAAATCTCCAGAACATGATGAATTCCATGGGCATATAACTAAAGAAAATTAGAAAGTGAAAGGACAAAGATACTGGTTCCCAGGTCTAAACCAGCTGTATTTATGGGACTCTTTGCCAAAAGGAGATGTCAAACAAAGAGTTTGGGCTTTGCCCTGTGTCTATGGTCCAAAGGTAGAAAGAGGTAGTAGGAAAGGTAGTAGTAGCTGTAGTTATTCTGAATATATTTGTACTGTTAAGTAAATAGTATCCGGTCATGAAGCTAACAGGCATCATCTGGTGACTTCTACACTTCTAAATTCTCTTCTCCTACCAAAGCACGGTGTCTGCATTTGAACTACCTATTGACAATTACTCCCACCAATGCTTAAATCCCAGACTGTCCTTGGGAATAATGTGGAGAGTTCTAGTTATCCCAGGGCATGTCATGCTAGTTAGTCCTGTCAAGGACTACAAGGTTTTAGCAAATATGCAGGGATTACATGAATTTGAAAGGTATTAAATAAGTACCACTATTGAAGCTCTGGGTCTAAGTTTATATGTAATCTGTGTAGATGACGAAGCACACAGAGTCTATGCACTGGATACTTTCAGAGCATATTGGTGCTCCATAAGGAGAGAGGGGGGATTGAGCCAGTTTCTACATTATTTTATTGAGTGTGGAGGATGTTTACAGCCACCGTTCACCAAATACTGTAACTTTTTATTCTGCTTGATATAATTTATTACAGTGCTCTGGAGACTTGAAAACACTTGATTGTGTTATCAGATTTGGGACTCAGTTTTCAAAAAGATACACATTGCTGGATTGCCCTACATTTTTTATGAAACTGCAAATCAGGCAATTCTCACTGTACAGAAAAACAACTTGCAAGGGTTTGGTTTTTTTTATTTTGTTTGCGGGGGGTGTGTGTGTGTGTTTGTATATGTTTTTAAGACTAATATGATCATTTCCTGTCCTCCACTAAAAAAACCACATTTCTTCTCAGTAAAAATAGGAAAATATTGATCAGATATTAACTGACTATTTATATTTTTTCTTGTGATGCTGTAAAACAGATTTTCGCTACTTTCTGGGATGTCTCTTCCCTTGTTTGATTTGATTTTTTACAGTAACCTCTTCATTGACCTCCAGAGGAAACCATACAGAAAATGAAATCTAGTGAAAAGGACTGTAAAGTATAACATGTGATAGTACCAGGAAGGCCAGGACACGGGTTAAAATGCAACCAGCTAGGGATAGATGGCTAACAAAACATTACCCTCTAAGTGCATTAACAGCAAGAAGACAAATGAAAATGTTTGTCTTCTACTCAGCTTATTAGAGGTCAGCCTTCACTAAATAGGTCAAATGCAAAAGATAGTTATTGCAAATAATACTGTCAAAACCCAGTAAAATCTCAGATTACAATACAAAGGGAAGTTTTGGTGGTATGTATGCTTTTTTAATGCCTGGTGATATTTGAAAATTTGGTCTTAAGTAATTTCAGAGCTATTATCAAGATATTTCAGAAAATTTGTGTCCGCCAGGTGATACATCAAAAGATTAGGAAAGGACAAACATCAAAGCTGTTCATAGAAAAAGAAAGAGAAGCTGGAGAATTTGAGACTAGTCAATTTGCCTTCAATCTCTAGAAAAAAATTTGAAATAAATAAACAAAATATTTGTATGCAGCTGCAAAATAACAAAAGAATGATCACTCTGAAGAATTTGTCAATAATAAATAGTTAAAACCAATCTGGTTTCCTCCTGTGATACTATAACATATCTTGCAGATGGGTGACAGGTGGTTGCTACAATGTATCTTGATTCCAGTAAGTTCTATGACATTTCTTGACATTACAATATTTTAAGCAAGTATAATACAGATTTGGTTGTACAGACTTTTTTGGATAATCCAATAATAGGTATAAATGGTTCACTTTCAAGACTGACATATTGACTAGAAGTCCTGAAAAGGTCTGTCCTGGATCCAATTCCCTTGAGTAGTTCCTTTATAGTGCATTAGCAAAAGTAAGCCTTCTAGTTTTGCAGACATGAAGCTTTAAAATACAGTGTTAGATGTAAGAATGATATTGACATATTGAAGAATGATCTGAAAAACAGGGTGGAAGCCAATTAGTGTACAGCACATAGGCAAGAATAATCAAGTATATGTAAGAGACTGTGCAAAACAACTGCAGAAGTTGTTACTTGAAAAGTATCTGGGGAGGTAAATTATTTTAGGAAGGTTTGGTCCATCCTCCATTGCCTTGCTAGCACTTCGGGAGGCCATCCCAGATACCTCTGTCTGCAGAAGTCAGATAGAGGTAATAAGAAAAACAAGAGGTTCATTGTTATGATTTATTATTATGGGTTATTTTTACATCAGTCTGTGGTAATCAGGTACAGGGCTGATCAACAGAGACCTCCAAAAACCCCATTCATATGGTTTAACTTATATTCCTTCCCTCCCCCCCCCCCCCCCCATTTTTCCCTCTCCCAAAGTAATCACCCACATTTTACTCCTTCTTGATTGGCCTTTATTTTTTTCTGTTTTTACATGCCGATGAAACCTATGTCAACTCACGTAAACCTTTAAAACCTTTCCTTGAAAGTAATGCCTTAATATTAGGGTATTTATATAGATCTCTCGTCACATAATATTTGGATGCACC
>JAVJGI010000062.1:24698582-24759648 GCA_035590275.1 Ibycter americanus
ACAAGTCTTTCAAGGAGCGGCTGAGGGAACTGGGGTTGTTTAGCCTGGAGAAAAGGAGGCTCGGGGATGGGGAGGGGTGGGGGGGTGGGATCTTACTGCTTACTACAACTACCTGAAAGGAGTCTGTAGGCAGGTGGGGGTCGGTCTCTTCTCCCAGGTAACCAGAGACAGGACAAGAGGAAGTGACCTCAAGTTTCGTAAGGGGGGATTTATATTGGGTATGCGGAAAAAGTTTTTCACAGAAGGGGTGGTGAAGCATTGGAAGAGGCTGCCCAGGGAGGTGGTGGAATCACCATCCCTGGAGATTTGTAAAAAATATGTAGATGTGGTGCTTAGGGACATGGTTTATCGATGGACTTGGCAGTGCTGGGTTGATGGTTGGACTTGATCTCAAAGGTGTTTTCCAACCTAAATGGTTCAATAATTCTATAAGTTTACGATAAAATTTCTAGCACTTAATTTTTTTTATTTTTTTATTTTTTTTTAGTTACTCATTAGGTACGTGAAAAGACTGCTTCCTCTTTCCCCCCCTCCCCACCCAATATCAGTAGTTTTCAAAACATGCAGTCTACCACTTGATTTGGAAAAGACCAAGGAAGAATTACTTAAGCTACCTGAAGATGTACTTTTCTTTGCTTTCTTAATTTTGTATTATTCCATTGTGCTTCATGGTATGACACTGGTTCTTAACTTGTAGTTCAAGCTGGTGACTGTTGTAGATTCTTATCCCACTTTAATTACATTAAGTGTACCCAGCTGTTCTGACATGTCATACGTAGAGATCTATTTGATTTTCTTTCTTCATTTCCCTCTGGTATATTTGCACCATTTACTTTTCATAACTATTTAACTAAAAGAACTATATATAAAATGTACTGATTACTTTATTAAATGCAACACATGTTAAGTTTCCAGTCATTGCAGCATCTAGATGTTTTATTGCTACAGGAAAACAGTTAAGTGCAAATAAGAACTCTCATTTATCTGCTATGATTGGATTACATTTTGTTAGTGACTTGTTTTATCTCCTCATAATGAGTGATTTTGGAAAGTATATTAGAACATGTTAGAAACTTAATAATACATTGATGATGTATGGGTAATTTTCCAGAGGTATGGGTAATTTTCCACACAGTTTCAAATACCAGTCTCAAATGGATTATGCAGTATAGGAATAAAGTGGTGAAAGCAATGCTGAGAATGGGATAGTTTATAGTGCTATGCCTTATGAGCACTCCTTAAAACCTCAAATGGTAGGTTTCAATCCAAATAACAGAACAGTTTTTGTCCCAGGACTAATATACCCGTCCATGTACGGAGAATCTCAGTAGCCTACTTAAGAACCACAAACAGCTTGTTACTGAGTACCAACACTTGGGGGTTTTTGGAACTTTTCTTCTGTACTGACTTCTGTTGAACTGAATAATTATTCTTTCTCCATTTCTATGTTCTAAATTACCATTAAATAAACCAGTCAATAAGGAAGATGTGTGAAAAGAAAGTAAAGAATACATTAGATGTTTTAATATCTCTGTGCATAAGATGCATAATTTTATTATTTTTTCAATATATGCACAAGTTAAACACTGAATCTGATAAAAGAAATTCTTCTATTTTACTTTTTTAAGGACTTTGTGTCTTTATAGGCAAGTATACGTCTGGCATCCTCTTTTCTATAGGTTCTTTTCTCTCAAATATTTTTTCATTGATTTTCCTCTCTTTATGTACTTGTATAGTGTCCTTCCTTTTGTTCTTTTAATTTTAATTTCATATTTTCTTCTGTTTGTTTATTTTTGATCTTACTAGTTTGATTTCTTTCTTCTCCTAAATGCCTTTTGCTTTGTCTTTTCACCTTTCCCTTTCATATTTATCAATACTTAGTTTTCAGCTTGCCACCCTGTTATCTCCAGCCCCAAGTATCCCGAGGTATCCCCAAATGACAGTAATACAGCTCTATACCCACTGAGCTCACCGTTTCTTCCAGTAGCAATCCTCCTTCAGCTACCTAGCCTGACTATTGCTTCTTCCCCGAGAAATTATCTCATTTAGTCTTTCATATCTGGTGAATCAATCCATATTTAAATCAACTCAACCCTTGCTTTTCTCCTAAATATACAAAAATTCTAATAACAAATGAACAAATAAAAAGCTTGTGTGTCTTCTAGCTGGACTAAATTTCTCTTCCTAAATGCATATGTTTACTGAGACTTCAGCCAGTATTCTGCAGAAATACTCCAAATTTTAAATTAATCTACAAATGTGCTACTTGTGGAATTTTTTCACATCATCATTAAAAAAAAAAGAACAATTTGATGTAGGCATTTATTTTATAAGTGTCTTTCTAAAAGTTCAGGAAATGCTTCAACATTTTCTTTACTGGCACCTTTAATACATAGGTAAGTTTTCATGGTACTAACACACAAACCGTAATCTTGGGATATAAAGAGTTTTGGAAGTTATTACTTGTTGGGTTTGGGTTTTTTTTTTTTAATTACATTGAGCTATTATATACTACCTAGTTTTTCCAGATAAGTTTTTATTTTCTTTTGTGAGGTATTAATCAGCAGACCATTTTTTCTTAGTTCTGCTGTGAGGTATGTAATTGTTTCCTCGTTCCACAAATTATCTTGAAAATGCAAAGCTAAGTAATGGTTTTAAAGAAAATGAAAATTGAAAAATTTTTAATCAGTTTCTGATATCTCCTTGGGAATTATAATCAAATCTAGAAACAAAAAGGGTCTCTTGATATTTTTAAGGGTTCTAAGACTTTATATTTGCTTTGATGATCTATTATTTGTTTTTTCCTGATTGAAGTTCTTGTTTCCTGCAATTGGAGTTTTTGTTACTCACTTCAATCAAGCACAGTAATTAATATTCAGTGTAATGTATTCAAAATGTAACTGAAGTATTGCTGTTTGGCTTTGTGTAGGCTTTGATGAAGTGGATTGAATAGGTGACCTTATCACAGTCTATATAGATCAAGAGTGATATTACAATGTTGTAATAATTCAGTGAGTAGAAAGACCATTCCCCCCAAATCTATTCCGAGTAATGTTTTTGTATCTTTTTTTTTTTTTTTTTTTATGGCTGAGGTTGAAAGAGATTTCAGCATACAGAACGGCTTAACATTATTGTAGCTATTAATAATTATAAAAATCCGCTTGTCATATGCAGAATGGTGTACTTCAAACCAAGTCTCTTGATTCTGATCTACCACAGGTAGACTGGTCACAGTATGGTGTGACTGCAATAAAAATAGTAATAATGCAGTTCCATTTCAGTAAAACACTTAGAACACATGCCCAAAAAATTATGTCTGCTCAAAAAAAATATGTCTGCAGCCAGTTAGAAAATGCAGTCTTGTGTTTGTAGCTACAAACATACTCAAGAAAATTATCCAGAAGATTAAGTGCTACATTAAATTGAGGCTACAATGTTTGGTGCTCCTATCACATCTTGCAGCCATAGATAAGAGTAGAACAGTGATAGGGCCTTCACACATACTCCATAAAATAAGTAAAGGAAATCCTTCCCATTTCACAGATGGAAAACTTTGACATAAATCACATTTTAACTAAAAAAAAAATATCTCATTTTACTTCAGTGAGAGAAATTCAGTGCCCTTTTTCTAAATTTAGAATTTTATTCAAAGAAAGTGTGGTTGTCTTTTGTACTACTGTTGGTACTTAGGACCAGTGCTTACAGGCCAACCTGTGGTTTCTGTCAGCAAGGTAAATCAAGTTTTTCCTGTCAATCACAGGAAATTACATGTGTGTTTTGAAATGAAAACACAATCTTGACAAGTGGAATTCCAGTCTTCTGGTACCATCCTGCCCCAAGTTTCAACTAAGAACTTCATGTTTTCCTTCTTTTAGTATATTAAGTGAACATCTTTGGTTTGCAACAAGATATATGGCTATATTTCTCAGAATATGTCACGTCTGCTTTAATACATGATGTTTGATGAACCTGGGCAAGCTGCAGACCTTATCCATGACTTAGTTTGCCATTTGACAGTCTGGATAATTCCAAAATCATTTGGTGGGTGGTGCTGTAAGAATAAATGGTTATGATAATTATGACAAACAAAGAACATAATAGAAAGCCATATCCTTTGCTTATCTATTTATCGATTTAATCAGTAAACTACCTTTTAAGAAGGGATTTTAATACTGTTAAATGGTAATAAGCGGTGTCCATTTGCAAGTCAGCAAACAAGACACTATGAACGTAAAGGAGAATATTGTATTGTTCGTGCCCTGTGATTTGGACATTTTTCTTTGTATGTATCATTTGATATTATATACAACACTGATAAACTCAATATGTAAAATAGTTTGTAGTAGTAGTATATTTTCTTAAAGTAATGAAGTGTCTGAACGTCCTGTTTCTACACCTTTGCAGACTACTATAGAAATAATGTTTTGGTGAGAGTTGTTGAATTTACAGAGTAGCAAACTGAGAACTGGAAGGGCTACTGTATTTATTGTGCTGTTTCTTATATCTTAAAATGTTAATGTTGGAGCTCAGTAGAAGAGTATAGAGCAGGATTGTCTGGCTCAGCATATTGATTCATTATTTATTTCTTAATAGATTGCGTAGTAAGAGACATCATTGATACAATAAATAAAAAAATTAGAAAACAATGTGTGAGATTTTTATTATATGAGTAAAAGCATGCATCTATACCATTAGCTACTCCCTGTCCATTATTTCCACCTTTGTGCTCTGTTGCTAGTAACAGCAGGTGTGCACACTGGGCTTTCAATGGAAAAGCATTACTGAGATCACATTTTCCCCAGTTCTATCAATAGAACAAATGCTGAAGTTTTCATGCAATTTAATGAATGTCGCCATCATGCTGTTTCCACTGACATCCAGTGAAGCTCTGTGGGTTCAGTATATTCACAAGTGCTATGACATTTCTGTCCCTGTGTAACCAATATTTTCCGTAAGTGTATCCTTAATTGAAAATGAGCAAGCTTGTCAGTGATAGCTGTATATTCAGATTGGTGGATCACTCTAGATTAAAGTACCTGTTGCAAGGGCAGTATGTTCCTGTTCATGTATGCAAAATGAAGTCTAAAATGGTTTTGTTTGTTATTTTTGGTGGATTAACTACATTCATGATATTCTGCTACTACACTATGGCATTATTCCTTTATAAATCTGAATTTAGCTCAAAAAGGAAGCATGCAGTTTTACTTAATTTTATTTTTCTGAAAATTAATTTATCTGAAATATAAAGAAACATATTGTAATACTGTTAGAGCAAAGTTGTGTAACAACTGAATTTGACATCTAAATCTGTGAGGAAATAAATTGTCATGAGATAAAGTATATATAAAAAATGTATATAAACTCTGAAAGACAACCAGTGTGACAAAGACACTTGTTAATCTAGTGATTTGTTCAGATGTTTTTCTTTAGAGTTACATGTAACAGAAATTTCAGTATGTCCAGGTTTTGACTGTGCTGTAGATAATATGCATCATGCTTTTTGTAAACTGCTGGCTCGGGTTTTCTGCTGGCTCAAGTGAGAGTCTGCTGAGACATAAAAAGGTGGCTTTTTAAAATGGTGATTATTTCAGACAAGATTCACACAACCTGTACTGTAAGTTTAAGTCTGTTCTGACATACTGGCCTGATACCATGTACTTCAAGATTATGGGGGGGGGGGGGGCGTGGTGGAGTTAGATGTGAAGAAGTGGGTGATACATCATATTCTAATATTACCACTCTTCATTGTGGAAAGACTTGACCTATCCAGATATATCTTTTGCTCCACTGAAAAGTAGGGCTTTAATTTTCAATTATTTTCTTTTACAGGTCATACATATGGGATGGGTAAATGAGAAACTTGAAGGAACTGATTCAGCTCAGCTCTACAAGTTCAAGTTTCTGGCACTGAAGGGTTCATCCTTCTACATTTTCAGCACTCCACCGGTAAAGAAATAATATTTTTGTGACTGTTTCATTGTAAACAGAAACCCATTTGTTATGTCTGGATTTGTTTTTCCTTACCAAGTGAGGTTGTCAGCTGAGATTTCACAAGAAGTTAAATCCATAGATGGCATTGAAGTTTAATAAGCTTTAGATATTTAAACTCTTTCAAGGTCCTCTGAAAATCTTACTGTACCTGGATAGTACAAAGAGTTCCTAACAGGGAGTAAGTGTTTTACTTTTTAAAGGTGTCTAGTTCAGATTTTTTCTCTGGTCGGTTAGGTCAAATATTTCCTACCTTATTTTTTCTATGGTATTTTGTAGATTTAATGAGTTGGTAGTTACTCTGTTTTCTTAAAGACAAGACGTGTCATGAAATACACCGTCCATACTATTAATAGATACTTGATTTCGCACACAGGCAAGGGACTGAGATGTTACAGAGAATCCAGTGCTAAATGTAGAGTTTGAACAAATGAAATTATCTTGCTTTGATAATTTTCATAGCTAGTAACAAGAATTATATTTCACAAGAGATGACTTATCTAATACTTCTCTTAAAAAACCCTAATAAAATTAATTTAAAAGAATTAAACAGAAATGAGCTGTAGAATTCTAAACTCTTAAAAAGTGGCCCATACTTACCCCATGGTATTGTTTTATCCTTTCTTTTTTCTCCAGAGAGCCTTTGCTTTAAACAAATCAAAAAGAATAAAATGTGGAATTAGAATGCAATTTCAATTATACAGCTTCCTTATGGTTTTGATCAGAAGGTCGTCAGTCTCCCTGTTTCTTTGGCTGATCCAAAGAAAATCTGATCCTTTACATGCATACCATGTGCAGTACTTTGGGAAGAATGTACTCTTTGAAACTTACTTGTGAAACTCAATGAGAAGCAATCAGTAACATTTTCTCCCTCTCTAGAATGAAATTCTAGATCCAATGATTCCTATTAACTTCAAGCATTTTTAAATGGCCAATACTATTCTTTTTAAAATGAGACAACACATATGGGAAAAGTTTTTTTCCCCTCTAAAAAATTATTTGTCTATATGTTAAGTCAAGGAACTAAAATTTGATTCAATTAGTACAATCCAATTAAAATGCAAAACCAATACAAGAATATTAAACAAATAAATAACACACCACATGAATGCTTTTCCTTTATAAATTTTAATTATTGCTTTCATACCTGTTTTTGAAGAAACATTTTTGATATAATTAAAGCTATCCATCTACATGATACTAATTGGGGCTAAACTATTTCACTTATCATGTTGAGCACTCTGCTGAGAACAGACAAGTGAGGATGCCTGTTTGGTAGTATTCATACCATGTTACTTGTCAGTATCTACTACACTCTATTGTGTTTCTGCGTGATTTTTTTGTAGAAACAGTGGCTTTTCAAAAAAATGAACAAAGACGACCTCCTTGGTCAATGTGTTATGTCATCCAAGTACTCAGATAGACCAGTAAGTGTGACAGAGCCTATAAATCATAAAACCTGTTGACTGGTTTTCTTGCTATTTAATCACTCCACAGATGTTTTATATCAGGGAAAAAAGAAAAAAAAACCCACACCAAAAAACCCAGGAAATTGGCAGTTTCCAGCAACCACCCTGGAGAGTTCAAACCTGGATCTAAAGCAACACTTTGAAGCTGTTTATCAAAGTCCTGAGGGCACCTCCAGCCCTGACTGCCCCTGAGCCCCTTCCCTGGGGCTCCCCCCACCCGTCCCACAACCCAGGACCCCACTGCAGCCCCATGTGGCTGTCAGCCCCTGCCTCAGCCACGCAGCAGGACCGGTCTCCAGCTGCCCACAGCCATGTTGTGCTCAGCCATAGGCCCCAGCGAGCCAGGCCCACCCGCTGGCCCGTGTCCAGGCCCAGCCTCAGCCCATCCCTGTCCCCAGGGAGGTGCCTGGTGCCCAGAGCTGGGGCTGTCCCCACTCCCTGTGGCTGCCCTGCTCCTGGCTGGGACATGTACTGGGCCTGGCTGGGATGGAGGTAGCTTTCTTCATAGCATCCCGTATGGCAGTGGATTTCTCATTTGTGACTAAAACGGTGCTAACGCACCAGTGGTTTTAGCTGATGCTGAGCAGCGCCTGCACAGCCTGTCTCTGCTTCTCAGACTGCTCACCCAGCAAGTAGGCTGGGGGTGAGCAAGAGGCTGGGAGGGGACACGGCCAGGACAGCTGACTCAAATAGGCCAAAAGGGATGTTACGTACCATAAAACATCATGCCCAGCAATAAAAAATGGGGATTTGGTCTTCAAAAGTAGCCATTGCTTGGAGACTGGCTGTGCATTGATCTGCTTGAGGCGAGCAGGTGTGATCACCTTTGCATCGCTTGTTTTTTCGTCGTTCCATCACTTATTAAACTGTCTTTGTCTTGACCAACAAGTTTTCTTGCTTTTGCTCTTCCTCTTCTCTCCTGTATCCCACTGGGGGTGGATGGGAGTTAGCAAGTGGCTGTGTGGGTCCTTAGCTTGTTGGGCAGGGTCAGCCCACTACAGGGCGATGGGATGGGCCTTGGCTGGTGATGGCCCTGCCCTGCCAGACCCCAGGGGAGCTCCGGTGGCTCCTGGGGAGCTGCCAACCCAGGCTGTGCCCTGACACTGCTGCTGTGTCACATGTCCCAGTTCTGTAGCTGGAAAAGCAGGTCCCCACACAAAGCCGTGCATAGAGCTGATTCACTATTTTTAGAGATATTTAATAGTACAGCTCTTACCATTACTTCTACTGACTTTTTTTTACTATGCTAAGTGAAACATTAAAAAATGGATTGTTCAGTCACAAAACTACAGATGTTTTAACTTGCTTGATCTTTAGAAGATAAGTTTAACATGTTTTATTTCAGAGACATTTCTATGATGTTACTGCTGTTTGTATACTGAATCAATGTAGTGTGTAAGTATAGCAATGTAGTGAGCACAGAGTTGATGATCTACAGGTCATACAGTTATCTTTAGTTGTAATGACCTTACCTATAACTTTACAACTGCTTGTAAAAGGATCTAGTACAATTTCTACTCTTTTTCTATTTAATTGTGTGTAAAAGATGATATGAATGTAAATACAGCTGCTAACTTTCATAAGAATGGAAAACATAGTTACCCATGGGCAAAAATAAAGAAAGTTTTGGAAAAAATGTGGCTATTATAATATGAAAGAAATCACTATGTCAAGTAATATTCTATTTATACTCCATTTCAACAATATCTCAGATGATGTTTCCAAAAATGTAGAAGCTTCACCATAGAAGTAAATATCAGGAACAGTGTGATTAACAGAGAATGGTCTTTCTGCATCCCCATCCCTAAAGTGGCTTATCTGACGGCATTTAAGAAATTTAGATTTCATTTGCAGATTGCTGTATTAGAATTGTGACACATTTCTGAAAACTGCATATGTAAAAAACGCCCTTGAACAAATATAAATTATTCTTTTGTCAAATAAATATACAAACAGTGTATTACATTCTAAAAGCCTCTGATAAATTTCTGTCACTATTCAGATCTTGAAAAGGTTGTGAATATGTATCCTAGAAGAAATTGGGGAGACAGTATTCAAAATAGTCATTCAAAACCAAACTGGTTTTATGTCATTGAAGATTTTCAGAGAAATGAAGTGCTTTGTTTTTATGGAATATGGGCTATATGTAGGGGAGGATTGTGCTATCTGATTTTCTGTCTTCCTCATAGTTCAGTATGATTTTTAAATTCAAGTCTTCAAGTTGCCACATCTTTGGACCTGTTGTGTTATTTATGGACCCTTAATTACAAAACTATCTTTTTCAACATGATTAAATAAATAGCACTGAAGTGAATGAAAGCAGCTAAGCAATCACTGCATGTGCTGCTTGTAGTTTTAAGAAAAGGAATAAATACAAGAATAATGTGAAACAGAAATAATTCCACCTTTGAAAAACACTACAGAGAAGAAAAGCTAGCATAATGTAATTAGCATGAGCACTGCTTTGAATGTTACAGAGTACTGATATGTAAGTTCTAAATAATTGTATTTGTAATTTACATTATACATAATGTCAATGTAATATATTAGGAACAAAATGGCAGTGAGTTGGAGGGCATACACTTGACCATGAATGCTTTTGGTAAACTTTCTAACGCTGCACACAGTTCTATATTTATTTTGTTCACGTATTTGCTAGGATCTGACTGCTCTTTTTGTACCATTGAGTTTCAGTTGGTTTGAACATCTTTAGGCTTCTTATACTGCTATCATAGTTCATCTCAAGAACATTTCTTGATTTTTTTTATATTTTTAATAGCTTTTAATACTTTTTTAAAGTTATACTTGGCTTATTTTTTTTCCACTGAAGATTGAAGAGACAAGTGAAATTAATTACTTTTGAACTGAAAGTATTTCATCTTTTGCCTAGAACTTTTTGGTGCTTCTAGGTGGGTTGGATACTTCTACTTAATTGTCAGATAATGCAGCATTCTCTGAATTCCAGTAGTAAGTATTACAGCTACTTTGATTTTCCTTTTCCTTAAGTTTTACTCTTTATGTATGTATTCAGTTTTTTTATATTTTGGGGGGCACTGAAGATTTCTAGAATCAGATTCGGTGTTCATAGAAAGTCAGAGTATGTTATGTTCCCTTTGACTTCAGTGAGTTTTGAAGTGTGATTCTCTTTTACATGCACCCCGTATTTATTTCTCATGTCTGGTCAATCCTTTAGTGCTGATCTCTGAATAGGCATGAAAGTCTTTTATGCCTATTTTATAATTGCAGAATTCTCTTCTAGGGAGTAACTTTTTTGGTTTGTTGTTTACTACATGTATGTGTCAAAATCAATTTAACTTTATTGTTTTCTCTTTATTTTAAATCATAACTTTTTAAAGAAAAATCAATGATTAACACAGAATTTTCAATATAAGTATATTTGGAATATGAGCCTGAACTGATGCTGTAATCACTTGGTCTAAGTAAAACTATATTTTACTAGTTTACTTATTTCCAGAAATCCAGTGTAATGCCTGTTGTTAAAACATGAGGAACTTACAGAAACTCATACTGAAGTAAAAAGTACTTCTGCAACACTTGGCACTTTCATAACTCTACACACTTCTTTCAGTCTCTCATTATGGACTTAAAATTGTAACTGAAAATTCCTGTTTTTCTATCTTTGTTCATTTTTATTATCTCTGTGATCAGCTCAGTGTTATCTGTGAATTTACAAATGTGTTCATTTTACAATCTTTCTGAAAGGGTTAATATAGCCAAATATCTACAAATCCAAGTATTCAATACATCACATAATGCATTGAGTTAGCTAAGGAGTTGGTCTTCCAATAATAATAACAACAACATTCAGGTACTGTTGGTAATAAATTCATATATTAGATAAACAAGAATAAAGTGGAAGCTCAGTGAATGATAATTGGTATGTTCATGTATTTTGACACTATTTTTGATGCTTTGTCAGAACTAAATTCATATGAATGAAATTATGTTTCATTAAGTGACCCATTCTGAATATGTATTTTCTGAAACGTTTTGTCAAATGCTTTACTAAAAAATAGTTACCTTGTCATGCTAAAATAATCCCAAGAAATTGCGATGTATAGAATACCTACAGCAACAATTCCTAGGGGAAATAATGAGAAAAACTTTCTTATTGCCTAAGGAATATATTTTAGCATCTCATTTATCTTAGTCACCTATCATTATCCAGTTATTAAATGTGTGATGATGGATAAGCCTGCAATAAACTGAAACATTCTTTAAAGCAAATGAAGGATATCACACTCCTTGTGAACTTTTCTGATTCTTTCCAGCTTTTCTCATTCACTAGAAGTATGTGATCATTTGTGTTGGGTTTTTTGTTTTTTTTTTTTTAAAGCAATGCAGTCTATAGAAATAACATTTTAAACATAGACATGCTATGATAGTTCTGAGAAAACTATAAATAATTTCAGCTGTCTTTTTGGATTCTAGTATCCCTTTGTAGTATGTTTGTTTCCCCTCCTTAAAATAATTCTGAACATGTAATTCATGTTCTCCTGATGGCCTTGCATGCTAAGATATTCAGACTGTTTCACTCTTGACTTTAAGTATTGTAACCTTTCTCTGACATACACAGTAGAAGAAAACCTTGGCTTGTATAGGTGCAGACAGTTACCATCATCACTAGCTATCTCTGCTGCAAAAGTCATAAGAGATTACCTAGAGTCAAAGGATGAAAGAGAAGCACAAGATAATGGGGAGAAGGCTGAAGTATTCAGAGTGAATTTAATGGCACAGCAGTGTCACTATTGTCCATGGTAGCATCATTAATAGCAGCAAAGAACCCCAACAGTTTAATCTTCAGGAATCAAAACAAATTATATGAGCAAATGAAAGTTCAGTCATGTCTCAACAGCTTTTAGGTTATAGCTTATGTCACTAAATTCAGTTTTATAAACAGCAGATTAAGTTGGTGCTTATGCTTTTGTATCTTGTCTAGCCACTAACAGAAATGATTCTCCTGCTTTTAACTGAGATTGAAAAGAACCTTTCTCTTCAAGAAATTCAAGACCAAATAATGAACTTGCCACCATTCTAGGCTGTAAACCTTATTTTGCAAGAAGGATGAGATCCCTTTTGAGGATCAACAATAATGGGCCAAAACCTGTATTATTTAATTATTTTCTTTTCAGAACAGCGATCAAAGTAAAAAATATTTCCCTGTATGTAAGATTAAGCACAGACGTGCAGTACTTGCTTTGTGTGAGCATGTTTAAATGTATAATATTCCTTTATGAATCAGCTTTGTAATTCCTCAGTTTCAGTTGTTTCTAAACTTGTGTTATTTCTGATTTGTAGCAACAATTAAAAAGCAAAACTAAAATAAAAAAAAATAAAATACTGAATGGACCTTACTAGAAGGAAAAGAGTAACAGAAATCTAAAAATTATAAATGTATGCCTCTAAAAATTGCTACATTTTATGAAGTGATGGCAGGAAAAGTATAATATCTAAAATGGTTAAAAATTAATTTCCTAAAACATCTAATATTAGATTTAAATTTTACAAAGTTCCTTTAAAGTAGTATTAAGTACTCTTAAAGTTAGCTGTATGTAATGTTTTGAGCTTGAATTTATGATGAGAAGAAGCTCATAATAAAACAGAAGGAGGAAGTATATAACATGCTTTTACATATTCTACTGCATGCATTGCATTCAAATTATGTTTGTCATTTGACTGGTAAAATAGAAAAACTGTCAAATGGAGAACCCTAGAATATGACTTCCTTTATATCCTTGAAAGACATGGTGATAGAACTTCCTCTTCTAGAAGTCTTCAGTTCCATTTGCAATAGGTGATTTATCTCATTTAAGCTTAGTCATCTCAAAGTTCAAGATCTAATCTGAAGTTAGAGAAACTGGGAGAAAGCACTGTCTTTTGTTCTTTTTTTTCTTTCTTTCTTTCTTCTTTCTCAATATGTTGAGGTTAAGATTAGATTATTAGGAATTAGATTAGGTTGTTAAGATTAGATACCTCTGATGTCTAGACTTGAATGGGATGCTTTCCACATAAAGAAGAAAGAATTCAGGTAAATTCTGAAACACTGCTTTGAAACACATAGCTGTGAGGTCTACTTGATAATAATGTTCATTAGTTTCAATTGGAGTGGACATAAAAGCATATAAGATTAGAAAGAAACTAACACCAAGTTCACATGACTCGTACAACAGCACTCTGAAATAACATTTAATAACCAGGAGAAGTCACATCAGTCTGCTCCTAAGCGTTGTAGTGGTTTGGATTTTCATCATTTTATTACTGTTTTTCTTAATGGTTTAGAATTTATGAAGACCTGGAAATTCAACTTAAAAATAAATTTTAAAAAACTCATGTTGATCTTCATGCAAAGCATCAGGAACAACATTATTTATTATAGGTTAAGTATGTGCTACTGTGAATACAGAGAAAAAAAATCTGTTATTGTATTTCATAGTCTTTTCCTAGTTACATTTCATCCACAGAAGCCTGATGTTTTGCAGCCAAACTTTGCTTTACCTAAATAGTTTAATTTAATTTTTCTCCTTTCTTCCTTTCGGGAGGAGACATGAACAGGACAAAGCTGCATCTGCCCTGGTATTTTAAAGTATCCAAGTTGCTATTAGAATCACCCAGACACTTATTTCCATGTGCTAAAAGCCTCAGACTTACAATTTAGTCAAATTCTTCATGTATCTATGTAACCATCCCTGTGCATTCACCAAGAGCTAGGAGATTTTGCTGTAAAATGTATAAGCAAAATGATGCATATTACCCTTGTATTTTTCCTATGTATAGGTTCTTTGTTTTTTTCTTTAACTACATAGACTAGGTACTGTTTTTGAAAGAAAACAGATTATCACATTATATCATGAATTAGAATTTAGGAGAAAACTTCAAACATCATTTTAACTGTCAAACTTTAACAGCCTGTCATGTCAACAGGACTAAGTGATGAAATCAAAAGGAAACAAAAATGTCTTTTCATAGTCATTGTTAAGCACACAGTTGACACCCTTTCTTAATTTCAAATATTGCAGTCACATAGTCCTTTTCAGTTTATAGCATAAATTTTAAGATATTGGTGCCTTAATGTATGCCAACTCAAACCTGAATTTAAGAACACATTTTGGTCTGTCGATTGTAAGATTTTTTTTAAAATGGAGCCATGAAGCTGAATTACTCTGGGTTTGAGACAAGTTATCTTTGTTAACATATTGGAAAATAAATATGCTTATGTAACTCACCACAGATATTACAAAGAGGTTTCCATCATAATGTAGTAAGAACAGGGGGAAAAAACCAATGAAATTATGTAATACCTTTTAATTACAGTAAGACTCCTGTAGATGTTGTTTCTGTAAAAACTGAATACTATTTGACAGTCTTTTCTAAATGCTGGATATTAAACATAGTAACATGTCAATATTCAGAGCATCCAGTAGGATGATGATAAGTGAAAACTTTTTAATTTTTTTCATCTGTACATGATTTTAGAATAAATAATGTGGTTTTAATATTTTCTTTTGATATTATAGGTAAGCACACTAGACTGGGTACGAGCTGAAAAAATCTATAACCTCTGTGAGGTTCTATTTAAAATTCACAAGGTAGGTTTCCTAACAATTATAATGATATTATTTAGTAAAGAAAGCTTGCCTTTTCTGTTAATAGTAAGCTCAGGTTAACCTTAACTAGGAGTAGCTAACAATCAAATAATTCTTCTGTTGTAAAAAAAATCTATTTGTAATTGCTAGTGCATTAGCTATGCAAGTATAAGAAAATATGGAAAATGGATTGAGCTCTAAGTGTGCAAGTTACTAAAATGCTTCCATACTGAAGAAAATCTTCAGTATTAGAGCTGGTTCTATGAAGTCTAGGTGAGACACAGCTAAGCATAATGAAGCTGGATATTGCTTTTTTCTTAGTGGGTCAGGTTTTTGAATGAATGTGATAAAGAATGCTTTTGCTATAATTCCTGATATCTATAAAGATACTTTTATTTCTTTTCAGTAATTAGAAGTATAAAATTATGTCCCTTTTAGGTCATGTGTAATTTGCAAATGTTATAGTAGGTGTTACCTTACAAAGGGCAACATGGTGCATTTGTGTACCATAGAATTCTTCATTCTTTTTCCCACCGCCTAAAGAGAGTGTCATGTTTTCTTTTTAGCTTGTCTCAAGCAAGGATTTTGGGTAAAACCTTAGCAGTCTGTTTAAATAATTGACTTACAGAAGATATTTTCTGATAAGTTGCATCAGATAGATTAGTTTAGTTCTCTACCACCTAATCAAAAGCTACTTTGCAGGTAAGGTAAGGCTAGATGAAAGCCTACTAGCCTAAGAGAGTAAAACCAAATATGTTATTGGGGGAAGGGGGGATGATCAGTCTTTTCAGATACAGCGTTGTTTCACTGAAAAATTACAGATCATCTTCAGTTCTCATCAGCTGCAGCCCCTCTCTCTGCTGTTCCTCCATGTACTAATGTTGTGGAGAAGATTGTTGCCCGCTTCCCTGTATGGATCCTGACTTAACAGTGTGCTGAAGGAGAACTGCTTAATTTTTTTCGGATTAGTTGTGGTTTGGGGTTGGGTTTTTTTTTTTTTCTGATACAACACAGTTATTCAGAACAATTTACAGAAGCAAAGTGAAAAAGAGGAAAAAAAAAAAAAATCATAGACCTCACAACACTCCATTCCTCTTTACTGCCCTGTTCAGCATAGACGGAAATGATCTGTTGCACTAAATGACCATATTCTTCAAAGAACAGGCAAGGAGTTTCCATGTCCTGACTACTCAGACTACTTGTCCCACACTGACTTTCAACAACATGGCATGTTTTCTACACCAATTTTGTTGACTGTGCTTTTTTTTTTTAAAAAAAAAAAGATAATCTGAAAACATGATGAAGTTACAAACAGAGCAAGGACCACATTGAATTTGATAGACATCTAGAAAAATCTCTCTCCAATATGAGCTGACATCTGTATTTTACAGAGGTGTCAGTCCCATCAAGTGGCTTCTAAAAGAGCTTCTGCTCACATCAGCTGCCAATTACGCAGCCCATCACCGCCTTTTTTTTCTCTGTTGTAGGCCTGCTGACACCGGGCTGGGAAGGAAGGTTCCCTTCTCTGGCAAAAGTGGGGAGAGGGAAAGGTATTGGCTGATGCCATGCCAAGAAAATAGCAATCCTGGAGTTCGGGGCTTGCGCTCAGCTCTGGAGTGCAGTATGCAGGAGCACAGCCATATTCTTGTAGGCATAGCATTATTTTAATGTGACCATGTCTCCAGCTGGATACACATGGCAAACTTCAGGTCCTGCCCATCATTGAGACAGCAGCAAAGAGCAGAAGTTCTGTCCCAGACTATTTATTTGGTCTCCTTAATATTTTTTTATATTTTTTCCTGATAAAATAAGTCAGGCACCAATTAAATATATACTTATTATGCCTTTTGAGAAGTTTTTGGTGTGGTTTGGCTTTTGGTTTTGGGTTTTTTTCCCTTGAAACATTACTACTGATTTGAAATTCAGTCCTTCCTCCAATGTTCTGGTAATTTCAAGGATAATGTATCCTTAAAGCATATTCTGTGATACTTTTTCATTAAGAAAAAGAAGTGGGAAATAAACTACCCAAGATTCAACTCTTTAATGTTCTTGACATTTTAATAAATGCATGCTTAATTGCCAGTCTTCATGAATACATTAGCTAAAGTGCAAAAGCTCAAATTCAACTCTTTAACCTCTTTTCTGTTGATTCCTTGGTATAAATGACAATGAGACAGACTGAGCAAATCCAAAAAGATAGGAAGAAATCTTAAGAGGTTAAGGTTTCTACATCGCAGACTGAAAGATGGAGTTTATGTTCTAAAACCTGCCATTTAAGGGAAGTGTTCTAAAGGATTTTCAGAAGCTGGTTAGAGCTATTGCAAAGCTCTGATGGAGGGTGCTATTGTATCTTCTCATGAAAGATGGATTTTAAGGAGAGATGCACTTGTTACCTAATTGTAAGTTTCTCATCTATGTTTATTATGACACAAGAGTTAAACATGGAAAATCAGAATCCAATATGGAAATTATATTTGAAAACAAAATGTTTGCTATATTTTAATTTGTGTGTGTGTATACTTACATATAAATACACACTTGCATATGCAAATATATGAATTAAAATTCATATATATATCATGCAGTTGCATATTCATGGGAATTTAGTGGTAACAACGGGATGATTGAAAATGTAATTGCTTTTATCATGTGTTTCTTCCTATACCTTGGCTCATACTACGTATTTACTGGAACTGTTACTCAAAACCTGTATTTTTCAGGGGCAAGAATATTAGGTGCATTTTTAAAAACCTGTCTTAAAAACATTTTCTTTTCTTTTATTGCCTGGTATTTTCACACACCACATTTTCACATAGAAAATAAGAAATATTAATATAGTAGTCTACAGGCCAGGATGTCCAGCATTGAGTCTTGAAGCAGGTGTAGATGTAATACCTGTCACTCCATAGCTGCTGAACATCAGATTATATACAGGAATTTTGTTCAGCTTCCTTTTCAACAGTCCAAAGGAGTGTTGTAAAATAACTTTGAACTTCCTCAAGACTGTTTTCTCCTCAGGTAGCTGCAGGGCCATTTTTGACAGCAAAGTGCTGTGTACCCTGGTGGCATTATGTGCTGCTTCTGAGGTGCCCCACAAAACATCCATAGTTTAACAGACTAGACTCGATCAAATTGTGTAAGGTTATATTTGCCAGCTTTATGTTGTTCAGTAATTCACCAGCACAAGTAAAATTTTCATTTCCCATCTGAGTATTTTGATCCTGTTTATGAATAGGAGAGCAGTACACAGAGGAGGGTGTGCTAACAGAGCATTTGTTTCCTCTGCTTTTCATTACTAAAAGGTGAATCTTCACTGCTGCACTGTGAGGGCAATTGTGTGTACATCTAGAACAGTAGGGACACAAGACTCTGAACATTTAAGCATTAATTTTAATGTATCACAATATTTTATATTACATTTGGAAGCTCAGATTCCAGTTATTTTTCTGTTTTCATGTGCATGGAATTTCAACTATAGCCTCAAGAGACTATGATAGGCTATTAGAGGTTCTGGAAAACTAAATTCTAAATCTTTATAAAGCTTATCCTGACTACAAGTTTCTAGGACTTTGGTGCCTCTACAAAGCTGCATTCTAGCCTTTTCAAAGCACCTAATTCCAGTCAAACATGACTGCTTTTACCTCAGATCTGCTTGACTAGAGTCAGGTCTCCTAAACCTAACGTGGAGCGCTAGAGAAAGAAAATTCTGTTTGTGAGTGACTTTAGAAAATAAGAAATAACATTCTCTTTGAAAATTGTTTTGTTCTTTCAGTATTTTCTGCCTCATGATATCATAGAGAAATGGAGAGAGGAAAGGGCCCTATATGATAAATAGAAATTAAAAAAAATATGCAAAATTTGGAAATTCAGTCACATCATGCCCAGATGTAAAGGCAGTAGCTTTTTTATTTAGTTTTATTTTTCTCTGTACTTATGCTAATCAAAGAAGTCTTGAAAGATTAGGTAAGTTTCTTGTAAGAATTTTTTTTCATTTACAAAACATTCTGTTACAGGGATATTTTTCATTTTGAAAGACCAATGTGAAGATTTTCTTCCTCTTCATCTTGAAGGTGATGGCAGCATCTCACTTCACTTCCCTTGCAGTTGCCGAGCAGCACTGGCAGCTATTAGGGGACATTTGAAAGCTCACATGGTCATTTCCAGATTTAGCCCTTCAGTGCTTGATAACTTTCTGCATTCCTTGGTGTTTAGCATATTGGACCTAATTATAACAGAGTACTTATATTCTCCTGTAAAGCTGGTACACAGCTCTTGAATTGTATTCAAACAATGGAGGATTTCCTTCCTTTTCACAGTAAACAATATATTGCTACAAACTCTTTTTAAATTATGTATGTATTGCTAAAGTAACTATGACAGTGTTTTGGAAGTGCAGAAGTAGCCTGGATTACATGATACAGGTTAAAGTGAGTAAGAAGCAAAGAGAGAAGTTGTCTTTGCAATTACTTCTTAACTCTCAGAACATTTCTTCAAGGTAAATATTAACATAATGACATAATGTATCCAAGTACCCATAACTTACAGAACACATGTTGCTTTAACTGTTTGTTTTTGCTAGATGAAGAATCACATACTGAAACATGTCTTTCAGCTCTGGCTTGCTGATGATTGCTGGCTACAAGCAAACTTGTATTTAGGTATTCATCAGGACTTCGACCTTGAGGACCAGAGGCCATATTGTTTCAGTGTTATGGTTGGACACGGCAAGAGTCATTATTTCAATGTGGAGCTGGGCAGTGAGTTGGCAGTGTGGGAGAAATCATTTCAAAGAGCAATTTTTGTGGAAGTTCAAAGAACAGGGGTAAGTAATAAATAATTTAAATCCTGGAGCCATTTCATCAGTAAAATAAGTATAACATTTTTAGATAATTTCTGTGGTTAGTAGTTGCATCAGATTGATGTACTCCATGACTAAGGATCTGAGTACATTTTAATAGACTGAAGGCTTCTGAAAGCTTCATCATCACATAAATAGTTGTATGTCAATAAGTATGTAATAACAGTCTGTGAGCATGTTATGACAGTTTGAAAATTAAATTGAAAGTAATAATGTGTAAGTCGACCTTGGTTATAAAAAACTGGAAATTAATACATTTCACCACTGGAAAATAAATTTCTGTGGAGATTACTTACTCCACCTTGAACATTTTCTTCCAAAAAGTGTATGTTCCACTCACATAAGGTAGATATGTTATGTTTTACATGATGGTTCTGTTTTCAAAGATGAAATATTTTGCTCTTATATCGTTAATTGTAAATTGGGATTGTCCTTGTTAACACTGGAAGAGTTTGAAGACAGTGTAAAAGTGAAAGGAAAGTTTGTGATGGTCTTAAATTCTCAAAATTAAACAGCAAATTATCACTTTCTACTGGCTAGTAAAATTCTCTCAGGTCAATTATTTCCTCAGATCTGAGGGTGCACTTCCCGTTAGGTGGTTTGAAATTTAAGATCAAGATTCTTGGTAGAGTTGTCTAAGTGTAGGTGTCTGTTAGCATTGTGGTGACTAAGCTCCCATTAGAATCAGTAGAGTCCAAAGAATGATTGTGCTTATCCTAAAACAGATACTTTATTCTAAAGGAGATATTTTGTGGTATGATGACAGAGAAGATAAATTGATTTTTATTTAAGTGGCAACTTCAAACACCTGTATATGGTTATATAGACAATTTATTTGCTGAACATCTGGATCCATACTCCCAAGTGAACTGGACCAGTGGTACGGGAAAGTATGGATTAAGAGTATAGACCTTCTCCAATTAAAAACAGAGTTACACAGTTTAGCACAAATGCAAGATTGATCTGGTATGTTCGGGTTTGCAAGGACCTCCGAAAGATGTTTGCAATAGTGAGAGCGTTGAATCACAACATTGCATTAGCACAGCTTGCAAGGAGCAGAAGTCCTAGCACAGGTGTTGAATCAGCTCTTCTAAATTTCCAGATCTCTGGGATTCTAACGAGGTTTGCAGGCACTTACTTAGAAAACTTCCAATTGTCTCTTCGGACTGATGAGGTAACAAAAAAGATTTTGCAATGGTGATGCTGTTGCTCCTGCAGTTTTGAGAAGGAATGCAGTTCTTCAGGAAAAAAAAAAATTATTTCTTCCTGAAAATTTGCTGGGCAACAGGGAGGGATTAATAATGCATATTGAGTATGAGTAAAGTATTTTCTCACATTAACTCTTCAAGAAATTATGATACAGCTGCTTGACCAACCATTCCATTGTCCTATGTGTTATTCCTATAAAAAGCAGAAAGTATATAATTAAAATTAAGTATAACGAGGGTGGATATTAGCTGGTTCTGTATCCAGTCAATTTCTGAAGTATGTATTGTTAAACCTCAAAACTTGTTCTTTTACATACTAACAGTCTTAAAATTAAGGAACAAGTGTTTGCTTTGTGGAATGATCTTTTGTCATTTTAATCCAAGAATCCTCTAGACCCATATCCCACAATAGACATTAATATTTCTTCCAGCTGTGGTTTAAACTATCTGAAACCTTCAGGAGAGGCATTCAATTAAAATCCTGATTACAGTGCTTGAGTCTGCTTACGTGTGTTCCCATATCTTAATTTTCTGTCACTCAGTTACATACATTCAAGTTTGTTGTAAACCAGTATGTCACTAGGATGCAAAGTGCTGTGGTCACTTTCCAGCAGTGAAAAATCTTTTCACTCCACTGTTTTCTTTCTTCCTTCCAAACAGAAATGCTGCTTTGAATGCTCTTCTTTTCAGAATGATATCAAAAGCAGCATGGATGAGGTGCAACTTAACATTACATAATTATTTCAACCATAGAAAAAGAACTGGTAGGTTAGATTGTCACCAGTAGGTTAGATTGTCCATAGAAATTCTTCCTTATGGAGAAAGACCATAACTGAAGTTTGAAATTCATTTTTATTCATAAATTAATGGGCAAGATTCATGGCAGGTGTTTGATTGCGCTGTGTAATTTCAGCCATTCTTGTTGAAATGTGGCTTGGTTCTGTTTACTGTTGAGGGTCATTCGCATTTTGTCTTTGATAGGGTGGTTGTTAACCTTATCCTGTACATGTCCTTTGTGTTTGGTGTTTCTATAACAAGAGGTGTATTTCTGCAAAGATTCTGTCCTTACTGTTTATGAAAAGAATTGTTAACGTGCAATGGTATGTTCAAAGGTGCTTTTGAATTTTGTCTGGCCATGTTGCATGATTTTTTTTATACATCTCTTCTGAAAATGGCAACAGCATTAAATGACAGAAAGAATGCAATAAAGCAGGAAGAAATCCCCCTCACAATATCATTCCTCTTTGAGCTATCTTAAAGCCATGTTTCAAGCTGCAAATGCTTACAAAAAGGAGTCTACCAAGAAACTGAAATTCAGTGACCAGATGAAATGAACCTGTTTACAAACAATGATATCAAGCAAACATGTTAAATCCATGTCCTAGAAATACCTTTATTTTCTTCCTAGAAAAAAAATATTGTAGTTGCTGATGGCATAATTTGGACAGATGGGGGCAGTAAAAATGCAATAGAAGTAGGACAGGAAGGTACCTGAATGGCAGAAAAAGTGCTGTTAAAAAGTATTCCCTTGAGGTTGGTAATAAAAGTCATCATTGCAATGGAGGAAGATAGGCAGTGAAAGCGTCTCAACTGTAACTAGAAGTTCAGTGATCTCCCACGAATCCCAGAAAGCCTCTCTGCCTCACCTGGAACATCATAAACAGTGCAAGACCCAATTAATAATGCTCAGATGAAGTAATTTTTCTTTTTCCTTGTTTTGAAGCTTTTTACAGTGTAGAGAATCTTCAAAAATAAAAGGTTAGCACCTTTTCCAGATGTCTCACTGATTATTTGACCCTTCTGGGTAGTCTTGTCAGTACTATGAGATTTTATTCCATGTTTTTTCAATGTTGTCTTTAAGTTGCTTTCTCAGTATTATCTTACCTCTCCTCAAACTATTCTTTCCAAGGGAAATTATCTTGACTCATCTAAGTCTTGGATATGATTGTTAAATTAATGCAGAAACATCTCAATAAGATGGTTTGGATCTTTGGGGTCTTCGGTCTTGTTCAACAGAAGAATAGAGAAGCGTATTGGAATAGTATTTGGTAGTGAACAGAGGAAAAAATGATAGTAACACATTTCATTGTCAGCTGTAGAAAAGTTGGACTAACTATTTTGGCATCTTCAAATTTTGTATTTGTTACATGGAAGGCAGAAGACAGAGAAGAGGAACCCGTTTCACAGACGTAATAGCTCTCAGGAGACTTAAAACAACATGCAGTGGGAAAGTAATCTACTGCAGTGTCTCTAAAATACCTGCAGTTGGTGTTCAGTTAGGAGACATGGTTACATACTCTCATTTATCTAGCAACTTCGAAACAAAAAATAAAGTTTTCCCATTGTGCTTCCAGCTGTGATGGAGATGCTGCAAGCTCTTTCCAGTTCTCATACAGCTGAATAACCTAGTTTCATGAAACCATTTACTTAGACAATTTAAAGTTGTTTAGTATGAGTAACTGCAAAAATTAAAATAGATCAGATGTTGGACTCCACTCAATCATAACAGAATAATCAAAAGTTTTGCTGCATGGTTATTTTCTGTGCTTAAAGGTGAGTACTTCAGTGAACTTCTTTCCATTTTGTTCTGTAACTCAGTGACCGATCTTGGCAGTCAAATAAACCCTGGAAATAAAAATATGTATTTGTTGAGGACAGGTATATGAATGTACTGTGCTAAGACAAATGTTAGCAGTAAAATTCAAGTTCCTGGAATTATACAAATTTCTCCTGTGAAGAATATACATAATTTAAAAAAAAAAAAAAATAATCACAAATGTTGTAATAATATTTCACTTAAATGCATGTCATGTGAACATTATTGGAAATCCAAAACTAGTTTATAATGAACTTAAGTGTAAAATGCAATTATCCTGTTTTCCCTCTCTTTCCCTCTTTTTCAGTTAACATGTATCTGCTTCTGTGGATGTTTTATCTTTTTGTATGCATTCTTAACATTTATTTATTTTAAAACAAACAATTCTCTATAGTGAGATTCTTGATGCTGAACATGTAAGCCAGACTGGTTCATTTTGGCTCAGAATTACTTGCTGATTATATCTGTTCTGGATAAATGCAAAAATAATTATTGGGAATAATTGTGCATGCATACCTGGAGCTTTGTTTCTATAGGATTCCCATGTAAAGCTTTCAATTTTCTTTCCACTAATATTGTTCTGCTAAAATGCTATGATTAAAACTCCTACAAAAAGATAAAAAGCAATAGTCAAAACAGATGCAATTAATAATTTTGTTGTTGTTTTGTGAGCAACAATTAATTCCTTTTCCATATTTGTTGGTGTGGCCAATCTCTGTTTTCATCTGTGAGCTTAAGCAGTGTTCCACACTTACAAAAGATGACAGACATGGTAATAGCATACCTTACAGTATCCTTCACCATATTCCTGTTCCAGACTTTAACATTTCCCTCTGTACACTGTATGTTCTTCAGGTTGATCTATATAAAATGCCTGAGGAGTCTACAACCATGGTATTGATGATTAAAACAAAACAAAACAAAACAAAACAAAAAAATCACATAATTATTTTAAAGTAGTTTACACAATATCCTTTCCTCAACTTTGTATCTCTTTCCCTTTTTTTTTTTTTGATGGACTCTGAAGTGTCTGGTCCTGGTTACTTTTTGATATCTTCTCTTCTATTCATCTTGTTGATTTCCTTGTAATAGCTTGCAACAGATTTTACCAGTTCGTGTTTTAAATAATTTCTAACCCACTCATAGTGTTCTCGTTGAGAAAGATGAAATTGCTTTCTGTGAAACATTTTATTGTACAGATCCTTTCAGAATCCATACTGTTGACAGGTTTTGGTTTTTACTTCTTGTTTTTCTAGTAAAGATTTATGGTTTTAAAGTTTTCTTTATAAAACTTGTCCATGTAATGCTTCCCTCTCATCCCTCCTTCACAGCTCAGGAAATCTCGTTCCTACAACTGCTCGCCGTTCGTTCTGGACTGTTACTTAACTTTACATGTGTGTTTCTGTTAAAAATCCCCTGAAAGGATTCACTACAACTAATAGAAAACATACAGAAGTGAATAGGTTGTTTCCATCTGATTTCAATAACCTTCCCAGGAAAGCAGCATGTTGTCATAATTTCCCTTTAAAAGCATTCATTTGACTATATTGTGTAAAATATCAGTGCAGTAGTGACTGTGTGCATACATACTACTTCCTAACCTATATATAACCAATTATATAAAGCAATAATTGGTATATAACATGAGAAGTAATGTTTATATTTCAAATCACCTACTTGCTCCTATGAGATGTAAAATCACTTATAACAATGAGAGATCAAAAAGAACGAACTGCATGAAGCTGCACTGACATTTTAAAAACCTGCATTTTTATCAAATTGAATGAATGAATAGCTCCCATATTTTGAGCAGCTCCACAAAGAGCCCAAATTTATTTATGTATTTGGGCTTTCATTCTCAGTCCACTGGAGATAACAACAAAGTCATAATTTCAAAATTAGGAGCCAGCTGGAGAAATTCTTTTACATAAAAGTTCAAATGGCTTCTAAAAATTTTTTTAGCCACTGAACATCAATGGATATTTTAGCAACATTCCTGTATATGTGCTTAAAGTTGAGCGTTGCAACAAGCTTCTGAGAATGTGAACAGTGATGTGCTCTGGTCAGTGATGTGTATTCCTTGCATTCCCACTGCATGATGGCCAAGTTGCAAGTGAGTGTGGAATTATCCCTATCTGAAACTACTTTTTAGCATGAAAGATACAAGTCCAATTGAAGATTTTGGATTTAGAGAAAACGGAAGTAAAGGGTTTGTGATGTTCAGATCCAGGTATCTTTCCACACATCTTTCTGTCAGAGCTAACCAAACTCTTATGACTGCCTGATTTCTGAGATGCTCAGAAGACTTTGGGTGTCTCGGTAACTGCACTCGAAACACACACACTGATTTTTTTGAAGCATCTTTGGGAATTAAGTAGTGCTTGAGAAATGGTAGTCTAAATCGCCCTCTGAGACTGAGCAAAAGAAGTCCACCTAAAAAAAAAATCTAGCAGAAATTAGGCAGTCTGAATAAGAACTTATTGTCATTGCAAGCTTATGAATCTATTAATTCTTCATGGTAAACTGATAGGATGAGTAAAACAGACTTGGTTGATCACTGTGTAATCTTGTGAGCTCCAAATAATATATTTAAAATGCAGAAATGTTGAATGCAGTTGGCAATACTCTCTCGTGATTTTATATTCTGTGATGATGAAGAAACATACATGAAATAGAATTATATAAGGAATCACTTTAAGAATGGAAATGCCACCGTATGCTAATTTCAGAACTAATTTCTGAAACAAACAAATAAGCAAAGGGAATATACACCTTAAATTCAGGTGAGATATTAAATAGCATTTAGTTTAGGTTTGATTTATAGGGTCATTAAATGATACTTATCAGTTTGCTAGCAGAAACACTCAGTTTAATTACACAATTAAGCTTTAGATTGATTTCATTGTGTATAGAAAGCTTATTACAATTCCAATTTAACTGGTCATCTTTAGAAATGCTATTAGATTCTAATTCATTTTCACATTGATGCAAAACCCCCACCATTCCCCAACAGAAAGGTGCTGGGAACCATAGAGATTAATTGTAAATACATTTGAAAGTTGATTAATAATTCAACAATTCGGAAACCAGATGATAATCAAGCAATGCACCTACTATAATATTTTAAAAAGCAAGAGAATGTACCAATTTACAAGGGTGTTGAACAAAATCTTGTTTACTGTATTCTGTATTTTAAACATGATTAATATAAAATGTTGATTTTCATTAAACTAAACCAATATTTCTAAATAGTAGTATATTCTTAAAATTACAAGTTGTTTGTGTTGAAAGGATAAATACAAAGACTTATCTATAGATATTAATATATTTATGTATAAATCCAACGATTTAGATAACAACTATGTCATGTGAGTCTAGTTTTGTTATTACTTTCCAGGGGATCTTAGAGACTTGAATAAGGATGAAACTATTAAAGCTGTCAAGAAGTTACTCTCATGGAATTTCAAATTTATGGAGTGATATTGCCGTAAAATTTTGATATTTGATTTTATGTTTTCAAAATTCGGTGTTCCCCATTATTCCCCACCTGCGATTCCTTTATAAGAATCAGGCAGAAAAGCAAAATCCCAGTTCAGGCATCAAGTCAGAACTGAATTTTGTACTCAGGAATGTCTTTTGTTGATATTTCTAATTAAAAATCCTTTTTCAACTGCAAAATTCCAGAATTTATAGATCACCAGACAGAAAAAACCCTTTTATTATATAGTAACAAATTGTATCAAAAACAAGTCAGTGCCTTTGCTGAAGTAAACCAGTAGAGTTCCACTAAGATGAATGGTGCCATCCTGATTGCTATGATTGCTGCTGAGAATCTGCTTCAGGTATGTGAAAATATACGTGGGGCTATCTACAAGTGGAAACTATTAAACATTCAGGTCACTGTAGTATCTTGCTTTTATTTATGGAAAAATGAATTGCTACTAAACCACGAAGCTGTTGCTCAGAGATGAGGAAGTTCAATCTGTTCCTGACATAAGCCAAGGATAAAGAATGTGCTTTGAATTTTCACTGCTAGAGGATGACTACTGCTAAGCTGCTGGCCTTCGATTTTGTCCTCCTACCTCCATTTCTCTCACTACCTTTTCCTACAACCATTTTAAGCCATAGTCTGCCTGTTCAGCAGAGGCGGTAGCAAGTCTTCTTTCTTCTGTCACATTTACATTAGCAAAAGGTTCATATTACAGCGAGAATGCCACGGCCATGAGTAGGCATCTATAACTGCATTATCTGCTCATCTTGCCAAGTAAAACAGCTGAACCTAAAATGGTTTAGGAGAAATTAGTTGACTTATCAGTCTTTCTACAGGAACACAGTTCCCTGCAGAGGAACATTTGCTTCAGGCTGCATGTGCATGTAGCGCTGGTCTCTCTGTGATAGTGATTTAATGGTTAATCCCAGTTATGCAGAAGTTTTCTGAAAAGGCAGTCTGTCCAATGAGAGTTCTACTAAGAAAGCCATTTTTGCATTTAGCTGCTGTAATGTCACAAGCATTACAAATTACAAATAGATTAGATTGGATAGATATTTATTTCAGTTAGAGCAGCTGTTGTGTGACAGGAATGTTATGTATGAGTGTAGCTCAGATTGTAATGGATGACCTAAAGGCAAAAGTTTCAAGCATACCAGTATCCTGAGAAGGACAGCATTTAAAACATGAACATATGAAGCATAGGTGTTATTTTTTAAAGCACTAAGCACTGAGCTAGCACTGCTTCCACTGAAACCAATAGAAGCTTTCTTTGAAGTTCAGTGACAGTATAATGAGCCATTATTTGAGTCCTTTGAAAATCTTACGTTTAGTGGCAGTCTCTTGCATACATATATGCTGAACCACAGATGTGCATTGATGTTTAAAAAAACAACTATAATGTCTTCAAATCATCACATTACAGCACCATCCTTTCAAGAGAATGTACTTTTTTATACTAATACCCAGTCAAGTATGTAAAAAAGAGTCATTTTAGGGCATTAAGGTGCAATTCCTTCATTTGCAAAAACAGCAGATCTTGAAGGAATGTATAAGATTTTTAATCAGATCTGGTTTGTTTCCATGAAGTGGTTTTAATTGTATCTAACCATAATTATCACAGTTCTGTAACCTTTTAATTGTGACGTGATGAATTCTCTAAAGTTATGGCCAAATGAGTGGATCTGCCACATTTTTTAAGTGAAGATGATATTCATTCGCTCACTCTCACAGAAATTATTTCGCTGATTCTTTTGCACAGTTATCTGGAACGGAATTACAACTGAGCTTCAGATATCTGTTCTGGATGGTATTTCTGAAATCCCTAATGGTTCTGATGAATGTCAGATTTCATTGTCATTTCATTTTCTCATATGTAATGTGGATGCAGAATGAGAATGCTTTCAATGTACTTTATAAATATCTTCTGAAAAATCTGCTTACAAAAAATGTTCGTACATAATATAAAATATTTTATCCTAAAATAACAATCATAATCTAAAATATGAGAAAACCAAGGTATGTGCATTTTTAATTCAACTATTTTGGAATTTCAGAGTTTAAAAAGCACTTCTTTTTAATACAAGTAATTCTACACGAAAAGACTGTTGAAGAAGATTTTGCAGACTCTTCAGAATTAAGGAGTTTAATTTTGTATGCCTCCTAGTACACTGTCTGTATGTGGGCTGAGATATATTTCTCAGTACAACCGTAACAATTCTGCTTGCTCTTATTATCATCTCCACATACTACTCAGAGGTTTTTTATAATAAAAGTGTTGAAAAAGCTCATTCTTGACCTAGACGGTCCCATATTAAGGCTTTTACAAAACCCTGTGTTTTGGTAGATACATTGAATGCGTTAAGAAACCTTACTCCTGTCACCTCTGTGTGATTTAATAGCTTGTAAAAAGCTGCTGTATAAAGTCTTAATGCAAGAACCTGTGTTCCAAGCTGTCTGCTGTTGGTATAATTTTTTTTCCTTGCTGTCACTGTATTTTAAATGCTGTTGTGCATTATCTTATTTCTAATGCATAATAAAAGAGCACATCATTTATGTCCTCTGTTTCAGGCATTTAAGTTCCTCTGACAAGTCCTACAAAATTCCTCCCATTTTTAACAGATGCCAACATTGACAAAAAGACTAAAATACTAAATACAATATGAGGTGGGATTTGGTCTCAGAAATAAGAAGAAACAAGTCTCAGTGATATTTGAATGATATTTAAATTTTATCCGCTCGAAGTGGCAGCCCTGGAGTCTTCTGTTAATATGATTGAAAATTTGACCAGTAATCGATTTTTAGGGAAAACTCTTACAATTACATTCATTTTTTTAAATTAATCTGCTGTTTAATAGAGAATGATAAACATACCACTTCATATACATGTAGCCCATTAGAATCCTGCTCTCTTCCTCATCTGTATGCAATTCACTGTCTTAAGTTGATCATGGACTTTGTTGAAAAGTCAACTCCTTTAATAGGGAAAAGTACTCAGTTTGGGATATTTTTAGTTGTTCTGTTTGAGATTTTTAGTCACTTAATTTTTATCTGCATATGGCTATGCTTTAAGTATTTTTTTTACATTAAATAACATCAGACATATCATGAATAGCTCAAAAGAGCTTTGCTGTTAAATTTAGTGGATTTTGGGGTCATCACTAAGTTAAACATGCTAAGCACTATTGTTCTTGTCTTGTATCTAGATTCATTGGTTGTTAATTGTAAAAAAGGAAAAAGACCAGAACCAGATAATGATGGCTGGTTTATAATATACGTAGTAGGTGTTGGTTTTACTGAACAAATAAAACTGTGTTCTCCTCAATTGTGTTATATTACATGTAAAAGGGATGACTTGTTGCTGGTGAAACAATATTCCAGAAATATATTCATTATATTAATAATGTTAAGTTAATTTTAATAGAAAAATTCCCTTGCTCTAGGCAAAGTCAAAGTTTTATTAAGATTTAGCATTTATTATATTGATGGCATATTATTTCCACACAGAGGCATAGCACATATTTTAAGTGAATAATAAGAATAGAATGTGCAATGTGTATACTGTATGGACATGGATATCGTTCTTGCCAAAATGCTTTGCTGTCTGGTTATTTTAATAATTGATTTTTTGAAAGAATGTGTTGAATTCTGTGACGTGTATAGTGAGAAATAGTGCCTGTGTTCCCACTTACACATAATAAACCTTTACAGCCCATCTTAGAGCAAATGTATGTATACATCTATGAAGTAGTTGGCAGTAGCAGGGGAAATGTGTAGTTTAAGCAGTAAAGTACAAGAAATTGTCTACTTTCCAATTTCTTTTTGGAGAATAAACAAGCAAAATCATGTATGTGCCAAATTTGTATTCATTTAGAATGGAAGACTGGTATTTATTTCTGTATTTTGGCTGATCAAAACCACTAGAATTCTTGCTCAACAGAACATAGCTGAGTCCAGAATGAATGACTGTATTGCATATGAATGCTGCAGTTAAAGCAAGTGAGGTTTTTCTTCGTGTAAGACAATAATTAACCACAATGTAGCCAGGCATCAGCTGAATTTTTGAAACTGTAAGCTTGATGAGGCATTAGGAACAACAACACTGGAGTTATAAATGTAAGCTCCATTATAAGGAATATCCACTGTGTCATTTTGCTTTGTGGCCCTTACATGAGCAACATCACTGAATCACATTTGTTCCTTAGAAACTTTATTTTCCAGGGAAGTAAAGGAAAACTTAGGAAAAGGAATAATGACTGAAAAGGTTGGTAACTGACCACCCTAATTCTTTAAAAATTATTTAAAATGGTATTTTTCTACTATGAATCTTTGCTGATGATCTCAGAATGTAACATCTCAACTGACAAGCATTATTAGTTGTCATGATTTCAAAGAATTTTATTGAAAAACATAAAAAGTGGACCTTCTATTTCTTGGACAGAATATAATCCCACGTCAGAGTAGCATTAAAAGATTATATGTCTCTGAAACAAATCCAGAGATACTACATTGGAGACCTATGACAGAACTTAGGCAAATTTAGGCCCTCCAGCTACAGTATTTCAATAAGCTCACAGTAACCACAAAAATCTATTGCGTGTCCAGATTTGTTTAGAAAAATTTGGACTGCACAGTCCCTGAAGCAACCAAACTTACTTATGGCTTCAGCCTACTTGGGACACCTACATGTCTGTGCTGAAACCAGAAGGCCCCTGATCTGGCAGGCGTGCTTGCTTCCTTCTGGCTTCATGCTATGGCTGTACATGGCCAAGGACCCCTACACATAGAAGGCAACTCAAGAAGAGGCAACTCTTTTTCTTCCTTGCCTCTCTTTCCTAAGCAGCCTGTGTCCGGGCTGCAATGGAGCCTATTACCCACCAAAGTCTTTGTGCTTCCAACCAAGTAATAGCCAGTGACTACATGTGAAATGGTCCCCCCTTCCTGTTTGTTGCCCAGGCTCTGTCTCTCACTGTCAGATATTTGAGGCACATTTATGCGCTCCTCTCTGAGCTGAAATAAGAAAGTCCCTCTTACAGTCTTTTCCCATGCATTGATTCTCCAGTTTTAGCATTTACTCCTCTCTTGACTTGGCTACCTAACACCCATGAACCAAATTTAAAGCCCTTCTTGTTAGGTTAGCAGATCTGTTCACAAATACATTCCCTCATTCTGAGTGAAAGAGTCATTGTAACTAATGATCATAAAAGCTTGGTGTGAAATTAATTGGCCTGTCATTTAGCATATTTCTAAAGTCTCTTCTCATTGTTAGACAGAATCCTACATCAATCTTTCTTTTAGAGTATTGAAGCGACCTGTTCCTTGTCCTCTCCCTGTTGTAAAAACTGATGGAAGCATGAAAGAAGCCCTTCTGGTTTTTTTCCATTAAGAGGTAATTAACCAAGCCTTTGATGCTAATTACCTGCTGCACATTTCAAGATGTGTGCGTAGTCTTGGAAGATATTAGTTGATGTGGATAACAACAACAACAAGAAAAAAATTACCAAGTTCCTCAAGCCTCACAGTATTAGTTAACTGTAGGATCACGCTGAGATGGAGGTGCCAAGAATTTTGTACATGGAAGCGAGAGACAAACTACTGACCAGCTGACGTGACCTTTTTAGAGGGCTGAAATCTTGCCCTAGGGTAACAGTAGGGACTTAATTTCATTCTGAAGGCTGCAGTAGAAGGGTGCTTACACATTCTCACTGATGCCTCCTGCTCCTAGATGCAGGCCCTCTTTTCCCATCATTTAGCTTTCAGGACTCTCTTTTTCCTAACTCTCTGCCCTAGCCAGCCTTCTCACTCCCCTCCAGGACTCTCAGTTCGCTGCAGTTTGTACCCAGGCAAGAGTTCGACTTTGTATCAGCAATTTGCTGAGGAGAGGCAGGAATTTTGTTAGTCAGAAGGAAATGCCTTGGTCTGCTTTCAGCCTTTCCCTTCTGGTTTTGGAGCAAAGAAGCTTGCTCACTCCCACAAGCGTTACGCTGGTGAAAGGGATGCAGTGTGGCAGCATGGATAAAATAAGCAGAGTACATATGCTCAGGAGTGCTCAAGACTGGTATTGCCAGCATGTGAGATAATGGTAATTAGTGCATAATGATACGAGTATTGCTTGATCCTGCCTACCTTTACAGTGCCACGCTAGCATGATAGTGTCATACTGGCCACCACAAGTCTGTCTGAAGTCTGCAGCTGGAACATCCATTGATTCTGCAGAATAGCTCCAACTGAACCTGCCATCAGGAGGGCAGGACTCCAGGATCCTGAGACAGTCTGCTAAATGAGGAGGATAGATAAAAGCTGAATTATTTCTGGGAAATCTCTGTACCTATAGGAAAGACAGTGAGTGTATATGTGTAGTCATTGTAACTATTAAGCCCTGTCGTGATCTGGCGTGACAGATACCAGAGCCAAAGATAGACCAGTGCCATCCATCTGAATAGGGACAGGACGTCTAAGAAATTCCTTCTGTGAATGAATCAAATACACTGTTCTGCTATTTGGACAGAGATATTATCAACTTAATGACATTTTCATGAGTTAAAGGTATATGCATTGAGATACTGATACCTAAACAATTACACAGATAAGAATTTTGTCATTGTCTTTTTTTACAAAGAATTTTTCTACAGATCATTATACCATTGCTTGGAAATGTTAAACAATTTATCTAGCATGTATACTACAATTTTCTTAGCTGTTGCAGTTCAGGCATGAGGTCCTCTTTTTAACAGCTAAATTCTTAATATTTTGACTAAAGAATCTCATCAGGCTTAAACTCCCACTCTACATCCCCATAATGTTCAGAACCACCAGGTTAGAGCTGGAAAAACTTTTACATCTTGTCTGGAGCAGTGCAAGCCAAAGATGGTCACTGTATCTCATTTGCTAATGTTTTGAATTTTCATACATGTATGAGGTATGTAAATTAATGTGCCTATTAGAGTATAGCTGTATGACTGCAAAATATTTTAATGCATATCTTAAGGTTGATAACCTTGTAGATTCTTGTCTACCTCTGTTTACAATCCCCAAGTATTTTGTGATAAGCTGTTATTAGACCTAAGACCAGAAAAATCTCATTTCTAATTGGTAAGGAACGTTTTTTGAACAAACTACTCCTTTCCTCTGTGTTGCTTAAACTGTGAGCTGTTAAGCTGGCTAATATGCAGTGCTATTTTATTTTCTGCAAAATTCACTAAAAGACAGCTAAGCCTGGAATTTTTATGTTAAACTTCCAAGGGTGATCACACAATTGCAAGTGTATGGGACGCTTATTCCAAAGACAAGAATGAAAAGAGATAGTGCTCTGTACTAGTGTTAGTGAGTGAAAATGGGGGTCCTTATCACAGACCTGTCTGAGAACCTGTTCAAAGTCATTGAGGAAATGCCATAGGCAGGCTTTTAAATTTATACGGCAAAACCCAAACTAATTCTTTTTTAAAGAAAATACTATTAGTGTATTTTGTAAGTGTAAACTTTCATATCTATTTGTAATGTTTATCACAGTGAAAATGTAGCATATTCTGTTTGTCTCTAGTATTTGCAAATAGTTTCTCAACCAGTTCCATTATTTGCAAATATTGAATATTTGTAAAATACTCCAGGCTAATTATTTGTGCATAGTTCATTTTAGTATTCACCATTTGTGGCTGAGCAATTAGATGCTTACCCATCGGGGGAATCTAATTTAATAAGTTTTAAAAATTGCTTTGCTGAGTCAGAGCTCAGCTAGTATAACCTTGTTAATTGGAAAATAATGGAGAATAAGTTATGGCTGGTGCTTAATGCCACCTTATAATTACTGAATAAAATGTAGGGATATTTAAATGTCATTTTAATTGAATATCAATCATGGAAATCTTTTTAAATGCCAAATAATATGATCTTTGAACACCAATGAGCAAAATAATCTATTCAGAAATAATATACATCTCTGTCATTGTTGAGCTGATTATAATACTCATCTGTACTAATAAATTAATTTCATTCCCAGCCCTTTCAAAATCTTTTGAAAATGTCATTTCTGTAACTCAGAAATGCTTATTTTAGTATAACTCTTAAATATTTTTATTAATAGTGGAATGAGGAAACCTCTACCATTACTAAATACAGAAGTTTTAGGTTATACTAAAAATCTTTAAACAACCAATTAAAGGGATTATTTTGAAATTAAGTGAGTTTATTAACGCTTTCAATCTCCTCTAGGCCATTCTTGTGTTAAAACCATTTTTTGGACTTTAAAGAAACTCTCCATATACAAAAATTTCATGTAAATATATGTCTAAGCATGAGGCAACATTGCATTTTATGAAATATAAATGACAGCAAAATAATGCTCCCTTGGAAGAAAAAAAATTAAAATCAAAGATTTCATGAGGCAGAAGGGTATTTCAAAAGCGGCTAGGAAGGTGAGGCAAGGAAAGGCTGGAGACAGGATCTGATCTCTACTCATGCTGATGGCAATGGGCTTTTTGTGTTTAACTGTGAATGGTGAATGTCACCAAGCTGTTTCATATTACATCAGCAGCAGAAGCTTTTTCACGTGCTTTCAGAATCTGTCATATACCCAAGTTAGCTAGCCTTAAAGCACATATAAAGAAGAATGTTACTTGACTTTTTACTGTAAACCTTATTCAGAAGTTTAAACAGAACTTCTAACCTAAAAAATGATCAAAGAATTGGTGTATATATAGCACTGTCTAGCAAGTATCAGTGCTAACTAATGAGTGATATTTATTGGTTCTTATTATTCAATTATGTTAATGAACATAGTGCTGCACTGGCATGTCACCCAAGTTTACAAATGAAAAAATTGTTGCAAAATAAAGAAAACTGTCTACAAAATTTAAATCAGATGGAGAGGTCAAGTAGGTAGATAGCTTTTTCATAATTAGATTGCAGTGACTAAGCATTTAAGCACTGTTACCTGCTCATTTGCTGGAAATTCTGCAAGAAGTCATTAGTAGGTCAGGTCCAAGCAGTTTTCCAAATGTTTGAAATAGTCAGATTTGGCTTTGTTCTTTCAGTGTTGCATTTTGTAAGGGATGGTTTCCAAGAAAATGGTATTTATTTTGTAGAAGAGCAACTTCAAATGTAGATCTCCATTTAATATCTAGGATGACAGATCTGATGCTGACTTACAGTAAGAATTTTCTGACAATTTTAAAATGTAATAATATAAAGCAGTATCTGTGTTGCCAGCTGAGTGTCTTCCCACAGAAAAAACTGCATAAAATATCACTTTTCTATGATAAATGATGTTGATCTTTCAAAAATTGTACTTTTTTTTTTCCAGTCTAAAACATACATGTGCAGTTGGCAAGGGGATACCCTGTGTTTCACAGTTGACTTTGCTCTGGGATTTACCTGTTTTGACAGTAAAACAAAGGTAAGAGGAAAAAGAAAACAACTCTGTTTTATTTTACTGTTACTGAAGTTATCAGTAACCATAATATTTTATGTTGATCAGTAACAGTAATTTTTTATGTTGATGTCAAGTATTTCTTCCTCAAATATACTGTACTTTTTATTTATATAGCACTACTGAAACATAGTCAGTTTGGGAATTGAAAGGGACAATTAGACTTCTGTCTTAGCATGTAAAGATAAATTCTGGAGAAAGATATAAAAAAAGTAATTTTCTTTTCAAGTAATAAAAGCAAAGGAAAGTTATATTTAGGAGAGAACTGGGTTTCTTATAATGAAGAAGCTTCAAGATTTTTAAAAGATTACCAGTCATGAAAAAAAATGAAGTGTCACCTGATTCTATTTGTTTTGAAACTACAGATATAAAATAGGATTAATTATTCTTCCGTCATAAGAAATTTAGGCCACGTCTAAAGTAAACAGAACAAAGGCAAATTCATTTCAAAGTCATAATCTGTAAGATTAAATTCACTTATCTTGCAAAACAGTGGCTATATATAAAGTGCCTACAGGGGATTGTTTATGATATATAAAACTTCCATGCTCTGTCTGTAATTCTTCTATTTTATATATAATTTAGCAATACTTTAAATTATTCTAAATGGATATATGCATTTGTTTGCCAGTAGAAGTAAACATGTAAAAAATGTTTCTGCATTAATAGAGCTGTACAGTAGAAGATCTGTCCTCTGAAATATGGTCTTCAACTCCAAACTGAAAGGGTTTTTTGAATATATGTTAAAGAAATTCAGGCAGTCATTCGGAGTTAAGAGGAAACATACTGCATTTTGAAATATTGAAACAGGATCTAGTTTGTATATGTCAGCATTTTCGGGGTTTGGGGCCAAAATGCACAAGTTTATTGAAATCTTTGTGCAGAGAAATAATGGCCAAGATCATTGTTACTTGAAAATCTAAGCTAATTGCATTAATTGTGCTATCCTATGAGGTAGCATAACATTTCAGGAAATATATTTGCATACCTTTCTCTGCCTCAGGTGGTACTACATCCTGAAATTGTGCTTTTTACACAATTACACACATTTTGCATTTAACCGCAAATTAACTATAAGAAGTAATCTCATTAGTTTAGACTATAGCAAATGTTTCTTTTAAACGTGAAGATTCATTGGGCGTACTCCCACCTTTAAAATCTTCTCTATTGATAGGACTTCGAGCCACAGTGTCTACCTTCAGTATTGATGATGAGGATGGTTTATATTGACCTTTTTTGCTTACCTAAGGAGAAATAGAATACCATGAGATAGATCAATTCTGTTGTTAAACTGTAAAAATTCTGGAGAGCTCAAGTGCGTTTATTGTTCATCTGTGTGAGAGATGGAGATGTCCTCTGCATTCTCAAGCCTGAGTGAGGTAGTAATGGGTGGCTTCTGCAGTTCATCTTTCTTCCCATAATTGTCACCTGGAGCTGACTGTGTTGCCCCATACTCAGCTTTTTCAGAATACTTACTTCCAACACTGAATAGATTGTTGAAATGGTCAAGCAATTAAAAGTTCATCATGGACAGAACAATTTTGCTGAAAAATTCATTTTTTCTTTGAGATAATGAATTTCAAATTAAAGTCACCTGTTGATGCAAAGAATGCACTTACACCACAGCAGGTGTTCATACAGACTTATTAAAGGCCAGTCACCTGTCTGCTCTACAAATCTAAGCCTGGATCTCAAATTTTGGGCAACAAGCTCATGTACTCATTAAAAAAAATGTTCCTTTTTACAGTCTGGAAAATTATATAAAAAGGGCCTTCTTATTACAAATGATGAAATAAGAAGGGCAAGAACTTTTTCTTAGGAGTGTAGTGGGTTGACCCTGACTGGATGCCAGGTGCCCACCAATGCCATTCTATCACTCCCCTCCTCAGCTGAACAGGGGGAGAAAAATAGAACAAAAGGCTCATGGGTTGAGATAAGGACAAGGAGATCACTCAGTAATTACTGTCACAGGCAAAAATGACTCAACTTGGGAAAATTAGTTTAATTTATTACTAATCAAATCAGAGTAGGGTAATGAGAAATAAAACCCAAATCTTAAAACACCTTGCCCCCACCCCTTCCTTCTTCCTGGGCTAAACTTCATTCCTGATTTCTCTACCTCCTCCCACCCAGCAGCGCAGGGGGATGGGGAATGGGGCTGGGTCAGTCCATCACACGCTGTCTCTGCTGCTCCTTCCCCCTCAGGACGAGGCTCCTCACACTCTGCCCCTGCCCCAGCGTGGGGTCCCTCCCATGGGAGACAGTCCTCCACGAATTTCTCCAACGTGAGTCCTTCCCATGGGCTGCAGTTCTTCACGAACTGCTCCAGCATGGGTCCCTCCCATGGGGTGCCGTCCTTCAGGAACAAGCTGCTCCAGCATGGATCCCCTGCGGGGTCACAAGCCCTGCCAGCAAACCTGCTCCAGCCTGGGCTCCTCTGTCTGCATGGGTCCACAGGTCCTGCCAGGAATCTGCTCCAGCGTGGGCTTCGCATGGGGTCACAGCCTCCTTCGGGCACATCCACCTGCTCTGGCATGGGGTCCTCCATGGGCTGCAGGTAGATATCTGCTCCGCTGTTGATCTCCATGGTCTGAGGGGGACAACCTGCCTCACCGTGGTCTTTACCACGGGCTGCAGGGGAATCTCTGCCCTGGCACCTGGAGCACCTCCTGCCCCTCCTTCTGCACTGACCTGAGTGTCTGCAGGGCTGTTTTTCTCACATATTCTCAATCCTCTGGCTGCTGTTCCACACGAACTACCAAAACCTTGCCATGGAAACCCAACACAAGGAGTTTAACTGTCTTTTAGCAAACTCTTCTCTAGAACAGTTTTGGGGGATCTTAAACTTATTTGAAAGAATTACTTCATTTCTTACGTGTTCTGTTCCAGGGTCATCATAGGCTTAACTCATTCAGTTTTTACTCTGTTGGGCCCATCACAAAGACACTCTTGTGGCCTGCAGCTGCTTTATATCTGATCATAGAGAGTCTTTTTTTCTTGTTGGCTTGGTTCATCTTCCTTATTCTGTGCCTCCAGCCGCTCATCCAAGATAAGGGATCCCAAAGTGTGCATTTTCTTCCAGCTTCCAGAGTCATCTACTTCTTTTCCACTCAGTGTCAACTGTTGAGAGAGGTGATGGCTCCAGCAATGCCTATTATCACTAAATTGTTCCTAAGTTCTTGTTTCATCTCCTCTCTAACAGTTATATAGCAAACATTCATCTGTCCTATTTAAATCCAGACTCATTTAAGTTTTGAATACTTTTCAGGTGGTCTAATTAGGCCCTCTGGACCCAGTTAAAATCTGTTCATGAATGTAAAGTTTAAGCACCATCACAGTGCTGTAGCATAGTTGGGGTTTTCTTCATCTGTTATATTTGTCTAAGTCAATAACATTTCTGTCTGCAGGGAACCAGGAGATAGAATCAGGCTTTTTGTGCCTTCTGTAAACACTTTTCTGTTTATAGGGCATTCCCTTTCAAACTATGAGTAAGGTTCTGAGGACCACTGGTAGCACTGGTCTACAAGAAAAAAATATTTTGCAATAATGTATATTGGAAAATGGAACATAGCAAACTTTTTTCTGTGTGTGTTTTTGAAATAACCTTCGAAGTATTTAAACTGTCTTTCCTCAGCAGCGTCCAGGGACTGAATCACATTTCAACATGTGTAGAATTTTCATTAAGATTATAGGCGTTAAGGAAACATCAGCAGGATGTCTGGATGCAAGTTGTTACCTTGTGGTTTTTTAAACTTACACATTTTCAGGAAATCAATAGAAAACATTCAAATAAGTACAGAAAATTACATTGGTTTCAAAAATAATTTCCAAATATTTGTTTTTAAAAAGTGTCTCCATAACTATTAAAACATACTTGTTGATCTAGGATTTGTCAACAGAAGATGACATGTCTAAACCTGTAGGAGACCAAGAAGCTTAGAATTCTTACACATTTTACAAATGACTACGTAATGTAGAACATATTTTTGTGGTTTGCGAGACTAGATTCTATGATAATATTTTTGCATTTCTATAGCTTATGTTATCTGAGGATTTCAAACCGCGTTAAACACATCAGTAAATCCAGCTTTGCAACATCTGTGTAAGACATTATTATCTACATTACACAGATGAGCCAGCTGAAATATGAAAGGTCGAGATATGGTATGGAATTGTGTTCATAGTGAAACTATATAAATAGCCTCATGGATATTTCTAGAATTATGCTTTTGTCACATTTTTTTATATTATGCAGGCAAATGAAACATTTACATTTCAGAGAATTTCTAAATAATTGTTTAAGTAGATAATATTAATATTGCATCTTTTGCTTTCACATATGATACAGAGCTATTAATTTTACTTGTTCTGCAACCGGCCTGCTTTCATGCACTATGTTTACAGCTCTAATGCTTTATCTTAACACATAAACATTGATCATCAATCTGTAGTTCTAGGTAAGAGTGTGTAACACAGTCCTTAATCAAATCTATTTTTCTTTAGAATGTGCTGTGGAGGTTTAAATTCTCTCAGCTCAAAGGTTCTTCAGATGATGGGAAAACAAGAGTAAAGTTGCTTTTTCAGAATCTAGACACTAAACAAATTGAGACAAAGGTAAGCAATATTCTCTTTCTCAGTTTAGTAAAAAATGGCATGGAATTACTATCAAGGCATCAAAAAATCCATTTACTACTGCACATGCATATAGTGAACTCCACAGTCTGGTTGTTTTTCCTATTCTCTAGAAGCTTCGCAATGAACAGAAGCAATACAGTATCTATAGATTTATTACAGTATTTGTACAAGCCTGTTACTGAGTTGTGTTATGATGGTTTTTTACTGTTTCAGAAAGGTGATTTCCGTGAAGTTCTTTAGTCAAGCTATAATAGAGTATCTAAAAACGTCTTTTAAAAAGAATAAAGGAAAAATAAAACTATTTAAATGCTACATACATTTTTAAGCTACTATGCAGTAGACAATATTTTGAGCAAATATGTGCTTAAAATTTGCCAATAAAATAAAAGATTGTGTAACATTTGCTAGCTTAAAAAAGGGAATATTCTTGCAAAAGGTCAAGCAATTCCTGAAACCTATTGGTTCTACTGTGAATTAAGAGCACTCAGTACTTCGCATTATCTGGAATTAAGCTGTGGAGACATACAGTCACTACAAGAGATGAGATATTACTGGTGTCTCTTTTTTCCTCACTAGCAATCATCAAATAAAATTGCGAAACTTAGAATTAAGATTCCCAACTAAACTTCAGCAGTTTCTACTTCAGGATTGTAGTCTGAGTCATCATCTGGAGGTTTGGTTGTGCTGATTCTGCCCTGTGATCTGAAGCGTGATGCTAAATAAATAAATAGATAATTTTTCAATTGTGCAGTTTTAAAAAGAATGAGAAGTTTGATGTGATATGACAGAGAAGAGGAAGATAAGAGTGAGGTTCAACTGGGATTTGGTGTACAAAAGCCAATGAAAACAACAGAAAAATAATATGAAGATCTATGAAAATTCTCAAATACTTTTACCTGGGGTTGTACTGGTTAAAGTCACCTATAAAGTGATACTCTTCTGTAGTGACCATGCATAAAGGTTATATATTACCTATCCTTCTAATGTTTTAAAAAAATTGTAAGTAGAAAATCTCTAACCTTCCTTGTTTTCTCATAAAGTTACAACAAATGCAATATCTCTTTCTTTGTACATCTATATTAGTAAATTATTCAGTATTTCAGCATTAACCTGAGTTCTCTGTTGGCTCTACCGTAAAAGATGTTATAATATCTGTTACAAAAGGTACAATATTATAATGACTTCACTATAGTAGCAGGTCATTTCCACTTCATTTCTCACAGTCAGTACTCCTTGGAGAGAGAAAAGGACTATTTTCATCATTTTATACATTATCATCTGTTGCAGAGAGCTCATGTAACATGTTCCAGGTCAGACAGGAAGATTGTACTGGTTAAAAAAAACATAATCTGAATCTGTGTTTTAAATCATTAGATAATCCATGTGTGGCCAAGGGTTCCAATTCCATTGCTTGCAGTGGAATTCCATTGCTTTAATACTGTATCATTCTTCTTTCTGTTGTGGTAAACAATCTGATTTTTTTTTTTAATTCTTTTAATTTCTGTGCTCACTTTAATTGTTTATAATTGCTTTTACTTGTATTTTACTCTTTAGATAGAAAAACTGTAGATTTTAGCATTTTATGAAAATTTTATTGTCTGTAAAATAATGATATAAGTGAGTCCTAATGATAATTTTGCAGCAAATTTTGTCCAGGAGGCAGATTTGTTAAAACATTAAAAATTATTCTTTTGCACAGCTCTAATGAAAACACCTTATAACTGGCAAAGTTTTCATAAATATTTGTGAGGTACCTTAAAATTACCAGCTGGAAGATGATACATGATCAGTTCATAGAGAATTCTATGTATGTACCTAAATGTACATATGTGTACATGTGAGCCCAGGAAAAACTCATTAAAGGCCACAGGAAAGGCTGATACTAAGTACCTGAGGTTTTATCAGGATTTCAGTGACTTTTTTTTAATAAATAAATAAAAAAAAAACCACACCTTTTACCACTGCCTCTGCACAGTGCAGTGTACCTACTATGATTTCCCATTAAATGGAACTGAGATACAGCTGTGCAGCCTCTCCACTTCAGGTAGGTGGTGTATATATTCAGGTATACACCCACCACCTACATATTATTCCTTAAATTTCAGAATTAAAAACTAGTCAGGGAATAACCAACACTAATACCCACAGTATAGTACAGTATCTGCCTCAGGTTATTGTCCTGAAAGAGATTTCACAGAGCCAGATGGTGCTGTACGGTGAAATGCAGCCAACATTGAGAAACAGAAAATGTCATCAAATAACAGAAGTTTCATTTTTCCTGAATAAATGAGCCACTACATGTGAAATAAAGCTTAATACAGATGACTTATGTTCACTTGGCAATAAACAGTAGAGTTAAGGTTGCAAAAGGATCTTCTGGATTATGTCTAATTTTATATGCTTATAAATTCTTGGGGGAAAAAAAATCACATTTGGGAATTGTATTTTTGCATCTTAGTTACTAGCTAGTGATGATTTTTTTTCTCCTGTAAATTTTAGGCCAAGTGCTTCTTCCTGTGCACTTCAGTTTGAGGTGAAGAACAATACATTTTTCCATTTTAAAAGTTTTCTGTTCTGAAGGAACTAATAAGGCCTGAATTCCTGTCAGTTCTTTCTCCTTCAGGTCCTTCATATTCCCTACAAGTTCTCCTCATAGTTCCCCACTTCAATACTTCCCTGAACTTACATTGCCTTCCAGTAATACCTGCGCTTCAACTCTTTCAAAGCCCCAAAAAGTCATTGTAATGCATTCATATTACTGCCAAGTCCCAGCATATTTGTATCCAGCTGGCAATGGGGTAAAAGTTGTTGCAGCTGGTGGGTAGGTATGTTCGTATTACCTGGTTAGATAACCCATGTGTAATGCATGGGTGGCCAAGGGACCCCTGCCCCAGGTGCTGCTCAAGGCAGGAAAGGATGATGCTTTCCCTGCCTTAGCTTCTCTGAAGGGTGGTATCAGGACCTCCCAATCCCTGCCAACAACTTGTGCCACACTTCTAGAGATTCAGCTCCTTTGGGGTGTCCACCTCTTTGACAAATAGGGCAAAAATTTCACACATGCACACATATGTGATTTCATCACTTCTATAGGAAATCAGACATTTTTTTTAGAAGACAGACTTAAAAATTCTGAAATTACAACATAGCATGTAAATGGATCTGTATGAAGGAGTAGCTCTGCGACTATTTTGAAAGGAGGAGGAGAGTGGTTATGATTCCTGGATTGTGGCATTAATGTGGAGTTTTTATGTGCTGTGGTCAACTCTTCCTTAGATCAGCAGTTTGGAATTCTTTGAGCTGAAGATGCCTTTTCATGTGTGTTTGGTGGGGGGCTCTTAAACCTGTGTGCTCTTCAGCCAGATGGCACATGTTGACTGCACATGCACCTCTTACACATAAGGAGTTCGTATAAAGATACTTGCTTTTGTCTTTTATCAACAGTTCAAGCTAAAAAAAAAGAAAAAAAAAAAAAAGACAGGAAAACAAGAAAAAAAAAGCTTCTGAATACTTTACTAGAAGGAGAGGGATGAAGGCATGAAGGCAAGTAATAATTCATTTACTGTGGAAACTGAGCAAATAGCAAATGGGTATAGGTTACGTGCTTTTTTGTTTGCTCCAGTTATAAAAAAATCAAATTATATCCCAGACTACAAATAAGATCAAGGGGTTGTAAACACAAGCCAGAATATGGAAGAAAGGTCATTGAAATATTTTTAAATTTTAGTTTCTGCAGTTTTTAGGAGCTAGTGGAAGTTATGTTTCAGAAGTCCAGGTAGATGGGTAAGATTATGGAAGGAAAACAGCAGCTTTCTTTGGTTTTTTGTTTTTAAAAAACGGGATCAAAGGGAGACACAGAGGCTTACAGATCAATCAGCCTAACTTTGATAGTAAAAAAATAACAAGATTAATAAATAAACATCAAGATTATTAAATAAATAATTCATAATTATGGAGAGAATAATAAAGTGATAAGAAAATATCAAGGTGGATTTTTGGGAAGAGACTATAGCAAAATTGCCTCATTTTTATTTTATGACAGACTAACTTCTCTGGAGGGAAACAATACATGTAATCTGTCTTGACTCTATTAAGGCTTAAATGTAGTCCCACATGATCTCATAAATAAATTTGGTAAATAGTACCTAAGTTAAGTTACCATAAAAAAAGTTAACAGTGATTAAAAAAACCCTCTAAAAGTAGATTCCATCATTTGCTTGCAAAACGGAAGAATATAACATATCCAAATATGCCTGATCCAGATTCACACCTCTCTAATTTCCTGCCTGGTAGAAGTCTGAAGCTGGAGCATGCTCAGTGAAAATTATATCTTTATATAATATGAATTTTCCAAGTAAATTTTCCAATGAACAAATGTGAGCAGATTTCACAGGAATAGTAAAAAGCAACCCCCTGATGCAAAACTCATCTTCCAGCCAAATTTCACAGTCTCAGGAGTGAATAAACCAATTTGGCTAAAATTTTCTTTTGAAAAGTAATCTGTTGCAGAAAATTGGTATGGTTAATATCAACCGAAACAGGTTACATTTGGGAAAGTTGTATATAGCTTATGTATCTGATCACAGGATCCGGTACTAAGAAATTACAAGTAATCTTAATGATAGTAGATATTCTTAGCCTACATGACATGTACCCTGAATTTTCAGGGTTGCTTAAAAAAAAATAAAAATTAAGATTAACACTTCCAGGATTGTATCAATGCTTTATCTCCCTTAGCTAAACTGCAGCTACCTGGAAGACTTTTTTTTCCAGACATATTTTAATTGAGCACTTCCCTTTTCTTCTCATCTTATTTTTTTATTCCTTTTATACTATGTGGAAAAGAAAAGATGGAGTTATATTTTAACAATTCATTCACCCTAGTGACAGAAATAAAATTTATCTTTCTTCACTGCATTTGCTCTTTTACTAACTTGGTCTTAAATTTTTCATTGAAGAAAGAAAGAAAAGACATCAGTGTCACTAGACCGTTGTGAGCCATATTGAAGCCTCAACTAAATGTTGCTGGTCTCATGAACTTCTTGTTTGTTACGCATATAACTTAACAGCCCTGCATATTTATCTGAGTGTGTTCAGTATGCTTTCTTCACTGACTTCAAGCCTCAACTCTTCTATAATTTCAGAGTGGTACAGTGGTACAATGTGATCTGATTTTGCAATTAGACTCTGCAGCAGTTTTGCAGTAAATCCTATTCTCTTTAAAACAGGAGAACTTCAGGAGAGTGATCAAGGTCAGATCAGCAACTGTATTTCTTTAGATTTATTGTATACATCTGAGAGGATATTTATTCCATATTAGTATTGTTGAGAGATATGGTAAATTAAGGAGAGTGCAAGCAAAGCTCTCGTTTTACAGAAACATTAATCTCTAGCATCAATAAACCATAATCTAGCACTCAAGCCCTTCTGTATTTTTAACATGGGTCTTTTGTTGCTGAAGTCTGGCAGTTTACTACTGAACAGCTTGAGGTCTTGGAAAACGTTTGCAAGATGATGGTAGATAAGAGGTAAGATTTTGCCTGTGTGGCAGCATTGGACAGTCTGATTGCTGTTGGAAATTTATTTTAATATTTGCTGGAATGAATGAATTTAGTTGGCTGCTCTTAGACAAGCATCTCCAGAACAATTTTTCTGATGAGTTTCTTGTGCATTAGCAAAGTTTGCATCTGCCAAATACAACATTTAAAAGCGTTTCAGATTTAGCAGTAAATAGTGGCATTTGGAATCAGTCAAGCAGAAAAGTGAAAAGCCATCTGACTCTTCCAGATCCCTGTAGAACACTGTTAAAAGACTTAAGTACAATTGATAGAGTTGCAGTTATCTGGCACTGTATGTTGGCATCATAGATACGGTTCTTGTGCTTGCAGGGTAAGAGCACCATTTTTGCTTATCCTTCTGCTCTTTGTGCAATCAGTCACAGAGGAGGCCAAATAAAAGTTTGTAACTGAAGAAGCTTTCATACCATAGCTGATAATTTATCTTTGTGTGTTTATGACAGCCTTAACAAGCTGTGCAATACTAATACATTTGTTTTTCTCAACCATGATATGGCTCCCAAGCCCTGGTATACTTGCTGAGACATAGAACTGAATGTAGAATTTCCTTTTCCGTTTTGACTTCCATGTGGACTGGAGCTAAAACCTAGATATCTTTACCAGTTCTTTTTTACAAAAGATATGGTTATCTTTTCAATCTGATTGAAGTAGTATGCTGAAGAATACAGTAGTAATAGTTGTGCTCTTGTCAACAAATGACACTGAGGCTTACCGATGTCCTTAAAGAAGTCATGAAATGCACAGGACACAATAACACTACCTGTCAGTGTCTGCATTATCTGCCTTTTATGTGGTACAGGCTCAAGCCTTGTTCAAATAGTGATTCAGCAGCTCTCAGAAGTAATCAATATAATTGTGTGCATGGTAATGATGCAGCAGGCCTGTCAAGCTCTTTATGATATGTAATAAATACAACTGTCATAGGTGGGTGGGGGAAAAAAGAAAATATATTTTTCTTACTTGACTGTGCACATATAGTGATCAAGGTCAGTACAATGTGCATATCTTTTTTTATTGTCAGTAGCAGCAGGCAGTTTTGAAGTCTTGTCCTCCCAACTGCTTTAATCCAGTCTTTTATGTTCTTCTCTTGCTGTCTTCCTTCTAATGCCTTTGTTGTACCTAATCCACTTATTAGAATACATATAGTAAACTGAAATAGTTTTGGTTATTGAAATAGGACATGCACAGTTTCTTCTAAATACACCAAAAATAAACTGACAATCTTAATTAAAGAAAAAAACAGCAATCACAGATAAGGCAAGCAAGCATAAGGGTGGTGTTAAATGATACAGAGCAAATAAAATAGTCATCTGCCTGGCTGGGTATGGAGAGAAATGTTACTTTAAAAAAAATAAATAAAAGTGTCAGAGCAATGCATTTGTTGGAGAGAAGTGTCATTGGTGTTATTTTCTAGGAAAAATTAACGCTACATTCTAAACTTGAAAAGGGCAAATTTCCACCCTTAAAACCATATTCAAGATAGTCTCTTGCTAAGAGACATATTGTGGCCATGTCCTCTGACTATGCCACATCTACATTTCCCCAAGCCAGAAGGCCATCCCTATCTTTTACCAAATCCATATTTCCAAACTAACCCCCAGGCCTGTTCCCGTTTCCCTGTTGTACTTTGGATGCAAGCTATATCCACCATCAGAACACCAGCTCCCCAAGCAACCTGTAACCTACGCCTGCACAAATTTGTACCCCAACTTCTGCTTTGGATATACATGACCATTCCTCAACATCTGCACCTGACTAGCCAGCTTCAGGATTATGAAGGCAACAAGTGTAGACGCCAAACGTCCTTCAAACACAAAGCACCACAGCCTTAGCCCCATTTGTGGTCTCCTGAGTCAAATACTACTGTGATAAGCTGCATTTCTGGGATCTCCTGGTGCATGAGGCCTCAGGTGAACCCCACCTCTCTGATACCACCATAACTGACCACATCTAACCAAGCGCTCCAAGGGGACACCTCCAGAGCTCTGCTCCACTTTTATGATTTCAGATGATCACTCACCCCCACAGATAACCTAATATAAAATAGTGAAGACATGGGAGAACACAAGAGAAGCGAACCAGCTGGTAGACTGCATGAGGAGTGCTTACATACCACCTATTTGGCTACCCAGCTCTAGAACAACTTCCAAAACTAGCACCACTCTTGAAAATAATCCCCCAGACTGAGGGACCTGCAGTATTAACTGGAGAAAATACAGTGTTGTCTTCACATAAAACATAGGTTTGGCAATACTGCTCCTCTTTCAACTGTATGTAGATTATCTTATATAGAAATACGACCATAGCATTAGTATTCAAAAGGTTATTCACGACAGGTTAGACAGCTTCTCTCGGATACACAGGAGGGACTACTGCAGCTTGATCCGTACTCTGAACTCTGATAGAGAGGACTCTGCAGCAGGGGCATTGGGAAGGACTGACTCCCAGTGATGAGATGTTCCTGTCCTTGTTCTTTTCTTATCCTTTTCTTATCTTCACGTAACATTGTTAGAGCAGTCTGAAATCCTGCCTACAATCTGTGTTAGGTTACCTCTCACTGCTTACCTTCATAAACATGTATAGATAGACATGCATAAAGGCAGAGTAGAGAAAGAGAAAGCTTTGCGAAGGGCTCTCTTCTCTCAGTTTGGCTGCGTTCGGTGAGTGTGTTGAATGTCAGAACCTGAGGTGAAATTGTTGGATGATTTCAGCTGATGTTGAAGCAAATATAAGATTAATGTGAGTCATTTTATATTTCAGAATTTATTATTTTTGGTGGTGGTGATTCAGATGTAAACCTTTTACTTGAGCTGAGAACTGATCTACTGAGGCCTATATTATTTCATATTGAGTTGTATTCCATTAATAATCATGAATGTGTACTTCATTTTAGTTTTATAAAACTTAGACAATGAGTATTAAATAATGGTACTTTTTTCTGAAAGTGTTTATATTAATTTTATGTCAATATTTACAGTAGACATTTACTGTCAATAAAATATATTTTAAGAAATTTATTCTCATATTTGCTCTATAACTATCATTAAAAATAGAAAAAGCAGATTTTTTTATGTCCCAAAAAATGATTACATGGTCTTAAATTCCTCAAAGGATTTTAACCAATGTTCATGCCTAATTTTACTTTCACAACAAGATCTAATTTTGAGTATGAGGCCTAAATGATTACTTCAGCAACCAAATGCGAGTCACTCGAGTGCTTAGTTTGATACAAGTTCTGAAGAGATTTTTCTTCTTTTAGGATAATTATGCCTTAATCTGTTGACTGGAAAGTATGCAAAAGCAGAAGTTTGAGAGAGTTTTTCCTCTTCCCTCAATGTTACCTTATTTTCTCCTTATTTAACTAGATATGAATGACAATAAATAGCACATTCTGCTTATCGGTTATATTGGTTTATGCCCCCCTTTTTTTTTTAATTAGGAGTGGTTTGTGTTTGCTGTTCTTTTTTATAATCTTGGAAGTGTCAGTTTGTAATTTGTTATTGTAATTGTAATTAGATATTGAATTGTAATAATCTGTTTTTAATTGCTTATTCCTTCAACTGTTGGCATAAAAAAATGGCTGTTTCTGGATTCAGATGTTTTTTTTTATGGAAAGTTGTAGAAAAACCAGTCAGTAATTTCAGAGAAGAATATTTGAAGGGAGAGGAGAGTCATTTCATTTATGTTAACACATTCTCAAAGCTGTTTAATTGACAATTTCTTGTGTTTCCAGGCTCTGGAAAGAGTTAAAATTTGTTTGTCTGACACTCAAGACAAATTATTACACGCTTCCAAAAATCTCTGCTTACATATTCTTTGCAGGCCACAGGGGCTGAACACATTGCTCCCTTAGGCTTCCGTGTGCAATGAGTAAGCACCATAGGAGGACAGCTTGCTGCCAAAACTTTCTTTCTTCCAAGGCTACCGTGTCTGAGAAGGTCTTTCCCTGTAGTTTTAGTGGATGTTTTATAGAAGATAAAGGCTTTTGTAAGGCCTGTTACACCACAGGAAGACCATATATTGGGAGCTTGTTGAATATCATTCTCTTACTTTTATTGTCCAGTAATATTGCTTATTGTCACCTTGTGCTGAAGAGAGTAGACGGTAACAGAAAATTACATTTTTCTGGGAATAATAAATTTGCTTAGTGGGAAATAAAATCCCTGAGACAATAAACTATAGGTGCCTGAGGTTGTAAAGAAACCATGCACAATTTAAAAAAATAAAAAGAGTAGAATCTTATTGTCACGAAGTAGAGCCATCAAATATTGTCAGGGTGTAATGTTTTTCTTTCTGCCACTCATTGTTTCTTTTTTCCTTGGCTGCTCCTTCCTTCTTACTCCTTTCCTCAACTCCAGCATGGCTCCTCCATCGGTAGCAGTCCCGTCAGGGGTGTTACCTGCTCTGCCATGGAGCACCTCCTACTGCACTGGCCTTGTTGCCTTTTTGGGGAATTTACAATTTACTGCCCTTTCTTAAGTGTGTTTTCCCAGAGCTGCCACCGTTTTGGCTGCTGGGCCCGGCCGTGCCCTGTGGGCGTGGCTGGAGCCAGCGGGAACTGGCTGTGCCCGGCCTGGGGCGGCCCCGGCCGCTCCTCGCAGGGGCCCTGCAGCACCCCCCACCCCCCAAAAAAAAAATAAATTCCCAGTTATGCCCAATATAGGGTCATAAAATCGTGCCCCACAAATACTAGCAAATAATTTAAGACATTAGTTAGCAGTAAAACCCACTCCTGCCTAGTAAATACATGGCCTTTGATAGCAAAATGGTGTGATGGTGAGCTTTTCCAGAACAGTAATATTGAATTCCAAATATTCTGTTTGAGGCAATTTTGTTAAGAATATACCACAAAATACTGAGATAAGAAAAGCAGAAGTCCAGCATTTTGCTTTTTGTTGAAAGGCAAGCATGTGCGGTGTGCCTCAATAAACTACTGTGTAGCCAACACATTGAAAACAAATGTCTTCTCCCCAAACCAAACACTGTCCCACATCCCCACAATATATTTACCAGCTGCAGACTTTAGAAATAGTAATATCATGTACATTTAACATGTTTCTTATATTAAATTTGTTTTCATTGTGTCAGCATATCACCACATTTCTGTCTGGAGAGATTGGGAAAAAGAAATTTAACTTCTGCAGAGAATATGAAATACATTATAAAAAGTCAAGGGAAACTGAGAACTGGTTAGGAGTAAGACTGTAACTCAGTAACTCTGCCCTTTTGTGAATTAGGACATATGAGTTTCACACCCAGACATATTTCTATATGTGGGTTGTGATGTGACTTTACCTTAGCGTCCACCCAGCCGCTGGCCTCCAAGCTTCCTTCCCCGACTCCTTCAGAGGCTCCCAAAGTATGTGCCCTCCTCACCCTACCCGGCTGTCAATTGACACTGCATCATCCCCAAACATCCTTAATTTATCATATACTTTAAAATATGTTGCAATATTTGAAGGTTCTTGCAAGTTGAACACTTTCATTTTCCAAGCTGAGTAAAATGTAAGCAATGAAGTAGCACAGAGTGAAATTAAATTGACATGTGGCGTGGCCAGTGAACGAGGTATAGATATACATCTTTTATTGTTAACACTTTTAACTTTACAGTTCCCTGAAAAGATTCAAATTTTCATTTGAAGTTTATTGTTGTTTGTTGAGTAGTCTGTTCTGTATTTATGTAAAATGTTTATAAACCTGAACATGAGTTCATATTTTCTTTTCTTTTTTTTTTTCCCCCCTTACTTCCTCTTTCAGGAACTTGAATTTCAGGATCTGACGGCAGTTTTACACTGTATTCACTCCTTTATAGCAGCAAAAGTGGCATCTGTGGATCCAGTATTCATAGACAGTCAGAGTATTGCAAGAAAATATATGTACAGTAACTGATACCAGATTATATGTTGTGACTATGGAAAATAAATTATTTTCTTAAAGAAAGTAGTTAACTCATGTACAGTATTGCAACTTTGTGATTTTATAAGAAGTCTATAGTTGTGTTACCTGTAATGTTAAGAGTTTCACAATCTGTTAAACATTTTGAATCTTTGAGTTAACAAATATTAAGTCAAACTGAATCAGTTTATCATCTTCAGCATTTATCTAAAATTCTAAGTGAATATTCAGTCAATAATATTTGTGGTGTCATTTAGATTTCTGCTCTCATGCTCATACATACTCCCCCTTATTAAACAGAAAGGTGGAATAACATTTGAAAAATGTGTGTCCAAAATTTGGCCTCTAAGTCTCTTTTGAAAAATGCTGGGCACACAGACAATTTCTACAGCCTTGACTGTAGAAAAGAACTAATTATTGAAGACAACTGCTTTAGAAATCAAACTTTTATCTTGCTTCTATATTTGAAAAATTATAGTTCCACAGTCCAGTTCTTTTGAGGCCTGAGAGTTTAGCTCTGGCAAAACACTAAGTACTCTATTTCAGATCAAGGAAAAGACTTAAGCACACACTTGACTCTAAGCATATTAAGTAGCCCCAATGTATGCACAAGGTAATGTTAAGTATGTATTTAAATACCGTGGTAAATCAACTGAGGAGCTTTAGACTCTGCTAAGAAGCCTAACTATAGGCACCCAGTTTTAGAAAAATTGCCATAGGGTTTTCTTATCTATTAATAAAGCTTCCAAGAATCATTCATTTATTCATTCATAGATTGCCTTGACACTGCCCTTTGATGTGATGCTCTGTATGGTTGAGAACAGCTTCTTTAGTAACTGTTTTGTTTGGAGGAGTATGCCCCCAGTATACAGTGAACATAAGAAAACAAAGATTTTTCTGGGCCCTGTACCTTTTTTTTTTTCCTACAGCTCTAGCCCTGACTTACACACAAGAAAAGTGTGTTTTGTCCTTGCTAAGGAAATAATATGGTTCTACTTTTGACATATTCCTAACCTTCCTTCTGATATCATCTTATATGCACAGATAACACTTCCTGCTATTGAAAAATTATACAAAAGGAAGACATTTTAATCTTAGGGCATATTTCCTGTGATACCAAATATTGTAGGTTTCTGTAATAGAAGGCTCAGTTGTTTTCAAGTGCAATTTTGAGGCAGCATCATGCAATTTTAAATTTTTTTTTCAAGAAAATAAAACAATCAAAAAATCAAGAAAGAAGAATATCCTAAATAGATACAATGGTTATGGAGCAAATTCATCAGTCCTCCCTGAATTTTAGGAGTCTAGTAAAGTATCCTGCTAAGGTAAAAACCTAAAGTTACTGTATCCTAAGGAAAAGAGGTAATTGCCTTTTAAAGCTCTCAGGTGAGGAGTGTTTTTACATAACTTCAGTGCTTAAATTTAGTCAGAGAAGCTGCCCCTCTCAGGTCTTAAAGTAGTTAGGTGTCTTGGTAGATTGTAATGGGACCTCAGGCACTTACTTGAAATGGATGCTTATCTGTCCATCTGAAGATTAGGCATAAATAAAGTGCCTAAAGTAGGTGATTTGATCCTACCATAAGGATTACCTGTTGCCAGGTGTTATCCATAGAGAAATTATTTTGAGTAGCAGGGACTCTGCAATTCCAGTGTTGTTTACAGTTCTAAAGTTGTTTGCAAGGAGACATAGTAGGAGTGCTGACTCCTGTCAAAACAATGTTTAGCAAAGGTAAGAAAAATTTTTATTAATTGTAGATAAGTATTTATAGCCATTATGATATTAAGCAAATATCATCTCCACTTTATATTACACTTTTTCCAAAAAATCAATCAAAAAATTATCTTTATCAAACTTGCCTTTATGCAAAATGTTCCATTTAATTTTCAGCTTTCCACTTTATTTTCAGCTCTTTGTATTTACTGAGATTTAAACGTTCACAAATTATAGCATCAAAATTAGAATAGCTTTCTTACAATCAATTCTCAGTTATTAGCATGAAAAATTATTACTGACAGAGTGTCTCTAGGATGAATAATGATGGAATTCTCTCAGTTTTGTTTGTCTGCTATTTTCTCATATACAAAATTCAACACTAACATGGAATAGTAGAAAAGTTACCAGCTAGTACTGAACTGTTACTATGGTCACTCCTCTAGACTTAATGTTTTAAGTATCATGTGATTAAAAACACAGCATATGGCCCCAAATACCTTAAGTAAATACTTAAAAGATATTAAGCTTAGTTTATTAAATAATCTTTAATTTCTACCAAAAGTTCTACATTTCAAAATTAGCTTTTTTTTTTATTGCAAGAACAGCTGGATATTGCACATTTCCATTAAACACACTAAGTTTTTTTATATGAAGGTGCTTATTCTGAGTTGAAGTAATTTTGTTATTTGTTCCATGGAGTTTCTAAATCCTTTTAGTCTTTTGGTGAGCTATATCCTCTACCATTTTTGCAAGACAGTAGTTTTCTTCCAATATATCCAAATCAATCTCAATGAACATTAGAGAAAAAAATCTTAGAAATTCGCCCTCTGGATTTTAGGGCTGGATTTTAGAAATAATTCTCAAAATACATTTTTAATGAGAAACCTGCAGATGCTTGTTAGCTCACTTGCTCTTTCCTTCATTTCACATTCTGTGACAGTCTCAAGGCAGGGACTAAAGGCCAGGCTTCTGAGGAAGTTGCCAGAGTCTGTGAAAGGCTAATGGACTGCTAATTACTCAGCTGTTACATAGTTTGTATAGGACTTCCATAGCACCTTGCATTTCTTTGTAATTCTCTTAACAGGGTAACACACACCTCCTGTGTGAAAATGTTGCACTTCCAATTTGTTTGGTTGCTTATGTTCGTTTGATACATTTTTTTTATTGTCAGTAAAGCATGATATTTTATCATTGCCTTTAGAGTGTGTGTCGTATAACATGCATATATCTTTCCCTAAGTTCTTGAGTATTTGCACCACTGCAGCTCACCAAAGACCTCAAAACAGTAGAATTCACAAATGGTAAATAGATCTGCTGGTGGGTAGGTACCTTCCACAGTCACCCCTCAGGCAGAGGACAGTTGCTTTATGGTGACTGGGCAGTGGGAATGTCGAATATTTAATTGCTAATCAAAATAGGAAACAAATTTTAATATGCTTTGTTGCATACTTGTGATATATTAAGCTTCACTCTTACTACTTCATTATTCATTTGTGCATAGTTTTCCTTTATTCTTTCTAGGGAGACAAAGAGGTACCAGTATTGAATAAGGGGTGGGAGGAGAGAGGCATTTGCTACAGCAGAGCTGTAAACATCAGGCTGGGGAAAGAAGCATACAAACATGGAGTTAGAAAATTGTGTACTATCACAAAATCAAGATAACCACTTTATGACTAGAAACAGAATACAAACAGGATAATTTCTGTATGTCAATATTATATCTATGTCTTTAATTTAAACTCAAAACTTGGTTAAAAGTCTAGAAATAATCCCATTTATGAACATGATTTTGGACAAATGAGTATTACTGTTGATTTAAATCAGAGCAAGGCCCATCAGTGACATAAATTAAGGAGTGGTATGGCATGGACTTGGGCACTGGACTTGAATCATACTGTTGATTTTTTTAAAAATAATTTCCTGCAGGTTTTGCTCGACAGTGATTAAAAGCTGCAGAAAAAGTTCTGTGCACAGTCAAGCTAGAGTCAGCTCAGGTCCGCTCCCAGTGAGTGGCTTGGTTGTGCTACCTTGTTTAAGACACCAGTGTTTAATACGGGGGATGTGGCCAGATCCTGCCAGATAGCCCCAGGAATAGAAAGCAAGCCCTGGCAATTTTAGTTACAAATTTAGGTGTTGCCAGAGAGTCTCACTGACTTCAGTGAAGGCAGGGCCTCACCCACTGTATCTGACCTATATTATTTAATTTCATTTTTGCTTATAATCATAAAGCATAGAACATAATACCAAGGCTGTGCTGCTGATCCAAAGCTCAAGTTCTGGAAATCTGACTTAATTCTTTTAACACTAGGATCTTTGAAAAAGTATTTCAAAGTGATTTCTACCGTTGAGCCAGTAGGCCTGAAGCTTATACAAGAATTTTTTGTGGGGGGAGCAATAAGCTCTGACAAACTTTGCAACCATAAATCTAAAATCCTGTCTTATATCTGAAATACATTAATTCATAAGTAACTTCAGACAAGGCATGCCTTTTCCACAAAACCTTTAATGTGTAGTGATCTTTGTAGTGGCATAAGCAGTGTTTTAAAATGCTTGAATTTCTTTTTAAGTACATTCCCATAAATGCTTCTACTAAAATACTGTCAGGATTTTGTAATGCCTCCCCACCCACCTGAGTGGGTGGAGAAGCACTGATACAGGAACACCTCTATCACAGTGTTCAAAGTGATGGTGGGGGTGTGTAATGGCAATGCAATTTTTCTGCTTTTTGTTTACTGTTGTCATTGATTTTTTTCATGTAATATGGGTTGCCCATGTCCTGCAGTAAGCTTTTGAGGGCAGAGACAGCAAACATTAGAAAGGAAACCCTTTTCTCTGTGCTCTCATGAGAGGTGACGTCAGTGGTGATGTCTGTCCCTCTTTCCAGTGCATGGGAAATGGATCAAAACACTGCAACAATGGAATCAGGGGAGGGATGGACAGACAGACAGACTGTGTAATCTTAAAAACCTCCTTTGCTTAGACACGCAAGCTAAAAGAAGTTATGATTCTTGGAATTTCATTGAGAAATTCTACTTTCAGTGTAGTTCTCTTCCTCTGAGTTGCTATTCATTGAGTTATGGCTGCTAAATGCGAGAGTATGTCAAAGGAAATAATGTGAAATATATCATGTAGTCATGTTTCCTGTTTCTTAACCTATGCTTCAAAAATGTTTAGGTACTTTTGTGTTGAAGCACGTAGAGAGGAGATTATCTTATGTGAAGTAAAAGACCTTGTAGTAAATTTACTAGGAAGTACAAGGGATTTGTGTAGCATGCAAGATGAAATTGAAGATGTATTTTAATCTCATTCAACCAGAAAAACTCCACAAGTAAAATCTTTTTATTAAATTTGAAGTTACTAAATTCCATGGACATGAGCCAAAATCCACTGGTGTTTTAAGTCCCAGTGACTTAAATGGGACTTAACCTAAAAAAATGACAAAAAAATATACAATTTTATATAATCCACAGGGGAAGAAAACCTCTTTTCTTTTCTAATATTCTCATGGTGCAGGGCTGCCTATATTGTCAGTAAAAGGACTCATTCCTACTGAAAAAGCTGCTGGCTTTTCAGTAAGGAATCAAACTCAAACTATTTGGATGGAAACCTGTAATCTTTTATTTGGAAATGCTGCCATGGTGCCCTGTAAGAGCTGCAGTTACGTAGGTATTCAGACCTCTAGTCCAGATGTATCACAGACTATTTTTTCAGTGCAAAACCGTATCTATTGTGCAAGTCTACACTACATCAGGAGCTGTGAGTGGCAGAAGGGTCTCAGCTTCATAGATCTGTAGGATTGCCAGACAACCAAGCAGGGAAAGGAAGTTAAATGTAAGAAGAACTTTATTTTTCTTTCCTGGTTACAAATTGTTCTTGGAATGTTATTTCTGTTATATTTCTAGGCTAACTAGCTGCCAGGTTTTTACACGTCTAGATTCTCAACTATGATGGAAACATCATTCTCAATGCTTATTAATGAATTAATGTAGAAATGAGGTGTCCAGTCTCTATTAATCAGCTGGTCTCAACTCCATAATTGTTGGAAAGAGACTGGCAGTTCCAGGGAGTGCTTTACTCTGTCCTGCAATAGGTATCTAAACCCAGTGGATTGAATCATGTTCTGAGAAGGCAGACATCTTTCTCCATCGACTAACCTAGATTTTCCTATACTTTCACATTGTTTTTTCACTGCTCAATTTCCCATAGATAGCATTAGTGTCAGATTTATATACCAATACAATACGAAGTAGCCATCATGAGCAATGTTGGGGGATTATGAGAATAAAATAAAACAATCCTGAAAGTGAATGGAGTGTAAATCAGAAGTCTTGTCATCCCCTTAAACAGGCAGAGGGCAGAAAAAAAAGCCTTAGCCTTTTTCCAGCTACCAGTTACTACCTAGTGCTTAGTAGAAAATATTTCTAAAATGAGGCAGTAGAAATTGTGTTAATTCATAGACTGGTTCTATATCCCAGGGGATACACTGACTCTTGGAGCATCAAGCTACTCATAAAAAAAATATTAGAGACATTCTACTGTGTCTTTAAGCACTTTGTTCAATTAACATTCAGAACTGAGCTAAATGAATGCCCTACAACATCCATAAGCAGAGTACATAATCAGCTCAATGTTTTCTTTTTGCACAGAAGCTGGACAAATATTCCCCAGCTGAGTTAATATGAATATTTCATTGGTTTTAGGATAAAACTTTCCCTGTGTTTTAAAGTAGAAATCCTCTACTGAACCGGTGTGTTTAGTCAGATTATTTTATTGTTGAGTAAAACCGGAAAAAAACCTGTTCCTTAAATATTTCACACCAAGACTTGGAGAAGTGCTATGATTTGCATTTGTCTCATACTCTAGCTGCATTCAATACTATGAAGAATTTTCAGAGTAAATGTAGCAGTTTTCCCCATCTGCCTGCTCCTAAAAGCACAGTGGCTTCCACAGAAGCCCCAACACTTACTGATACGTATTGCATCTTGGTGTTCAAGGTATGCTAGTGCTTTCATAGAACTCAAATGGGGAAATGTGTGCAGTTAGAGAGACGTAGGAAACTTATTAACATCAAAACAGCTGCAGGGTTGAATGTCAGACGTTTCTGGGCTTCAATTCTTTGTGGCAGTTAATGATGTTTTTACCAGCGTTTTTGACATTATTACTGATTTATTTCTCCCCATCACTGGGATATTCATAGCCAGATTAAATGAAAAGGAATTAGGTTCATAATCAAGCTGGTATTTAATTTGCCCTTCACCTTTATTTGGTTCAAGGCACTGAGGACTTTCAGTTAACTCATTCCATACGGTAGGTGAAAATGCTGTTATGACAGCACCAAATTCTGAGTGCACGGTTATTTTACCTTACACAGAGTTAACTTCTTCCCAGTCCTGCTCTCACGTTCCCTAATTTTGCTTGTTACTTTGTTTTGCACTTTAATTTTTTAGAGTTTTACTAAGATCTCAAAATACTCCAAAACATTTTAAGTTGTTTCATTACAGTCTTTGTCATCCTAATTGTATAAAGTCAAGTACTTCTAATGCCTTTTGTTGCCACATTAACTATTTCTTTTCCCTTAATATTTTTTCTATTTTCTTTTAAGTTACTCACACACTGTTTTTTTATCCTTTGGGGAAAGATCTGCAATTGCAATCAGGAAGTTACCCCCAAAACCATAGTTTTTGAATGCACATGTGAAAAGGATATAAACAAGATTTCTCTGCTTTAACCATTAAGATTTTTTACTGATTTTCCTCTTGGAAAAACTTGCACTATACTTCATTCTTGTCTGGTATATTCTAGTAGGCACAGCAGTGTGGTATGTTTTTTCCCTTGCTAATTAGTGTACATACCTCAACAACAGATGCCTTTTCATCAGTGGTAAATCCATTTATATGGCATGCTCTCTTATGATTTTACTTGATCTAGCTAAGAGGCATCTAGGTTTCCTTGGATTTTTTTTCGTTCTCCATCTAAATAGCTTTGCCAACCATCATCAAGTGTTTCTTTACACTCAGAATTGCTTAGTTCCCATGCCTTCAAAGGAAAAGTTCTCCTAGTTTGACATGACTGATATTTTGTTTCATAACAATACAGGCAAGTAGGCAAGGTATAGGTGTTATTTTTTAAACAAAATTATTTTCAATATTATTTTTAATAAGCACAGTATTTTCTCTACCATCCGCAGCTGCACAACTTTTCCAACAGTACTTGCAAAGGTATTTTGGCTGAAAGTGTCTGTATGTTAATTTCTAGTAGCAGGTCCCATTTTTGCCTAATGCTTGCTGATCAGTTCCTTCAATTTTGTTGGTGCATCTTTATCTGCGATATACATAACCCTTTGATTTATCGTATCACTTCACATTTTTTTCAAGGTCATTTCTCTGAAAGATTATATTTTGTGTTCATTTGTCATAGCTCTTTCAAAAAAATCAATCAACCATTGTTCTTTTATAGTTACATTCTCATCACTAGGTCTGAAAAATTTCAACTGCCTGAAAAAAAATTCTCTGTAGTTGTTCTCCAACAATTTGCTTCATCAATGTGATTTTTGTTTCTCTTTCTTTTTTTTCTTTTCTTTTCTTTTTTTTTTTTTTTTTTTAAAAAAAAAAAAGA
>JAVJGI010000062.1:24759748-24789718 GCA_035590275.1 Ibycter americanus
TCCAAAAATTTGTTTACTCAATTTTTTTTTTGTTTTTATTTATTTTTTTTATTTTCTTTTTTTTTTTTTTTTTTTTTTTGACAAAAAACAAAGAGAAGAAAATTAAGATTTGGAATTTTTAGTGGTATGCTCCATCCTACTCTTATTTTCCCCCCATTTTTTTTTTTTTTTTAATATGACATTCAAAGCACACCCAGCACTTTCTGTAAGATAAATTGGACAAATTACATCTCTGTGGCATGAAAACATCGCCTCCAAAATCAAATTTCAGGAGTTCAAACTGTAGAAACTAACCCTACAAGTATTTACATAGGGCAGGTCAGGGTTCACTAGTCTACACCACAGAGTTTGGAAATTACCAGAACTGCGTGCAGATGTAATTTAATTAGTCTGAACTCCAAATAAGATTGAAACTGAGGGAGCGGGTGTTCCATTAATACTGCAACAACACCCTAGGAACATTTTTGTAGCATAAGGAAGAGAGAATATCTCAGTATCAGACATGTGTTTGTTATATTAAGATGTTATCCAAGCCATATGAACATAAGAATTACTGTTTTGCGTCTAGGTAAGATTCACATAACCTAGAAAAGCCAGGGACCAGTGTCAAATACTAAGGAAGGAGTTTCCCAGACTGATTCAACTCTTCTAAAATCTCCTGTGTAGACAGACCTCTTGTCCCCATCATTTTAAAGCACCGTATACAAGATTTCTAAAAGCTGAATTCTTACATCTGACAGTATAACCCCACATCAGTCACCGTGTGCTGTTTGCATTCTGTGTGCAGACTGCCTGTAGGATTTCCCAACGAAGACCAACCTCCAACTAACAAAGAACAAGCAGATGATGTATTTAAAACACCCAGAAAAAGGATACATAACTAGGAACCAGGGTAAGGTATGGACAAAATTGTAGTTCCTTTGTGAACTCTTAACTAGTGACATTGGAGGCCAGACTCCAGGCTGTTAAATATCCTCAGGGGTTAGTTCAGAGGCAGCTTGGGAGACAGAGATCCATAACTAGCTCCCCCCCTTGCTATGAACAGATCTTGCAGCTGGAAAAAGATCTGGCTGTTCTAGTATTACATGTATTTACATTGCATTCAGATTCCCCAAAATGGACCTAATAATTAAAACTGCTAAATATGCAACTGTCTACCCACTACATGCACTCACTTTGAATTCCTAGACCTTTGCAGTTGTTTACTGAGTATGTTTCATTTAATATCTGCAGCCATTTGGGAGTATGCCTATAGATGATTGCTGTGCCTCAGCTGATGAGTGGAAATCATTAAGCTGTAATAGTTTGGTTGTTTATCTGAATCTGTCCTTTGACGTTTCAGGTCAAATAGATTAGCCCCACTAGAAGTGTGCATCAGTGGTTGGCTTAAAATGAAAATGAAAATATAGAAAAATTTCTGAAAAATATTTTTAGTGTGAAATAGTAACATTATTAAGTAGAAGAAGAAAATAAGCACACTTGATGCACTTGAAAAGTTTATTAAAAGCTATCTTTATTTTTTTTTATTCTTATAATTTCTAATCATATCAAATTAAGTCATTTATTTTGTACTCATGGCAACATGCTTAAACAGAGTAGGAAAGTCAAACTTTAAATTGTAATGCTGTAGCATTTTCAAATGTGAGAGGTCATTCAGAACGCCTGCCTGTTCAGTTGCATCATTGCTTAATGTTTCTTTCTTTGAATGCATGCCTAACACCGTTGTGGCCTTATCCAGAGCCGTCACCACTCTTACTCCTGGAGGCCCTACATCCTACACATGCCCTATGCTGAGTCAGAAAGCAAAGATTCACCATTTCTTATATGCATTTTGTCTCGGATTTTTGTTTAAGAGTGAGGAACAGTTTTATGTATAGACCCAGAAGAAAAATGCTTTCCTTCCTTCCTTGAATTAAAAGCGAAACAGAAAAGGGCAAATATTCTGAAAAGCTGTCTTTAAGGGGAAAGAAACCCTTTCCTTTGGCATGGCGTTCCTAAATCTTCTACACCCCGCAAGCCTCCCTTAGTCAAACAGGATTACAAGCATTTTATATCAGCCAGGTGCTAGCAAGCAAGCGTGGCCTCAGTTCTCTACACACACACAGTCCTTTTACCACCCAGCAGTGAAACATGTTCAGCAGACTGCTGGGTCCCTTGTTCTCTGTCATAAAATGAATCACTTCAGTAAATACCATTCTGGTGAAATTCAGTGAGGAATAAGAAACTTGATGTCACTGTAATAGCTTTAAAGGGCAAATTCAATTGTCCCTGCACAAATGTAAGTAGTGGAAAGCTGAGTTTGAGCTGAACAGAAAATGATTTGATTAACAGATCATTTAAAGTGGGAAAGGCACAATACAATAACTTATTCAATGTCTTCATGTAGCACAAACAAGATTACCAAGGGGCAGAATTATTGTTGACAATAGAAGAAGCGTTAAAGCAAAGCACAGACCTTCTGTAGGAGAGACTCTTTCTTGGATGTATTTTTCTATAGCATCTGATTTCTGAAGGTATTCAGTAAAACTTTGAATTAGTAACATATTACAGTATTGCTGGAGAGGTACCGCAAGATGAGAAAGGAAGGGAGACCAGAAATTGTATTTAAATCTGTGAAACAGAGGTATGATTCTCAGCTGACAGAAGGAAAAGAAGGATGAATCTTGACAGGGGAGCATACATTAATTTGATGTTTTTTCTTGTACTTTTTTTGATAGTCTATACTTAACTTTTGTTGTTGGCGCTTTTTCCTGGTTGAATGATCTGCCTTCGCAAGCAGAAGTTTTCTGATACTTCTGATACATGATAACATGAATTATAAGCTGAATTTGGAAGTGTGCTTACGGGAATGAATAAACAAAGTAGATTTCTGTGCATCCCATTGCAACTGTTGTGCATCTGGCAATTCCTTCCAACCAGCAACTGATCTGCCTAAGTCCAGACAGCAGAGACTTGAGGCTCTGGAATCCAGCGAATGGGGAATTCTCAGCCTGTCCGTTTTCCTGCCACCATGCTTAATTTCAGAAAACAGGTCCTAGATTATAAAGGTGTTCCCAGGTTCTTCCATTTTAGTAACAGCAGAGTTTTCAGGATGACCAGCCAGGCCTGGAGAAATACCCTTTTCTCATTAAAAATTCCCATACTGCAGATCAGGGCAGAAACTAATTTGGTGTCAGGAAGTACTGAAAGTGAAAGGCGTCTGATTCTCCTCTTTCTCTTTGTGTTCCTGAATCATCTTGGTTCTGTATTGTTCCATGGTTGTAGCTGTGCTTCCTCAGCTTGTTCATCACCATGATGATAACAGCATCCACTTTGAAAATGGTGTCTACTTGTGCAGAAGACTTAGAGTGAAACATCTTGGGTTAATTCACTGCCTAAAATTTGTGCAGTTGTCTCTTGTTCACTGTGTATAGGCAAAAATCTGAAGCACGTAGTAAGAGACAAGTGTACTGGAATGACTTGCCATTTAGGTTTTTGTAAGAAAACAATATTTGTGATACAGCATGTGATGTATTTGTTATATAAGCCATATTTATTTAAAAAAAGAATAAGAATTTCTGATGTTAGATGCTCAAATCTGTATTTCTCTTTGGAGCCACTGGAAATCCAAGAAAATTAATGAAATGTTATGCAATAAGATTGGGGGGTTAAATTTTAATTCAAGTATTTTGGCATATTTCATAGTATATTAATCTAATACTAGTCCTGTTTCAACAGAAACATGACTAATGGCTTAGGTTGGTAGAGATAACATTCCATAAATCATATATGATTTCAAATTAAGGGATTTAAAGTCCTCAGAAAGTGCTCAGGTTTCACTTAGCTGTAGAAAAATGGAGACAAGACATAATTCTTTGTGGAGGTGTAAGCAAAAAGAAGAGAAAGCAAACTGACTTCTCCTTATTTGAGAAAAGTAGTTGTGTCCTTGAAATTTGTATTAGTAGCGTTCCCACACATGCTTTTAGATCAACATTTCCAGGAATTTCTATCTCAAACGCCACAGTAAATTTGTCCACTGTGGGTGTCAAACACCACTATTAACAGAGCCACACACTACAGCTGTGGGAATTTCCATCCCTAAATGATCAGTTTGAAATGCGCACCCATTGCTTCTCCTCCCCTCCTTCTGTCAATCTTGTCTGCAAAGTAAAAGGCAATTGCCACTTCTTGGTGAAAACTTGTAAAAATACATTATGGACATGAAGTATGGAGGTTTATAATGAAATTAGAGCTTTTCCCTTGTGTATGAGTGTCACCAATAACGATGTCTAGGGTTGGTTCACATTCTGATCAGCACCCCACAATGCAGCATAAGGCTGATTGCTGCATACTGTTGTTCATTGGAGAAAATGTATATTTCAGATATCCTTTTTAATGTCTTCTTTTTTTTTTCACCCAAAGAAGAAAGAGATATGTGAATATCCAGTGGACACTTTACAGGAAATGTTTTAAACCACCTCCAGACATGCCTTTGAAAGTCAGTGGGCATCAGTGGAGTTCCCTAAGAACTCAGGGCTTCAAGGACTAGATCGTCAGTGGTGACACTAACACTCAGGTTTTCCCCTCTAGTTGCCATTTGTTCTTCTTCCATCCTGTAAATCTTTCTTTGTTGAAAGAGAAAGATCATCTTTTCTTCAGTAATTGACATAGATTTTGAATGAGCAAGTATATTGGAGTCTCTGGAACAGAAAAAAAAAAAATGGAGAAGTGAGCTACACCAGGTGATTAGCACAATATTTTCAGCTTTAAAGCTTTAAACAACATAAACCCAGAAGGTCTTTTTTAAGAAAAACATTTGAATTAGTATACTTTATTGCAGCCAATACCTGTATCTTATTAAATGTTTCCTGACAGTCCACTAGCTCTGTCCTAAAAATGCATTACTTCAGCAGTTCATAATAGAGCAAAACCTAAATAGATACCAAAATTCTATACAGACACATAGAAACTGTTTGAATGTTGTTCATCTTGGCCATGTGGCAATTAAATGTTGATATTATTTTTTTATGAGTTTTTACATATTGCAGGTTTCTTTCCCTTTTAGTGGAAGGTTGTATTGGAGGCCAAAATATTGTGCAACAAAATGATGCTGTAAATGTGATCATCTTAGTATAGGGAAATACTTACAAATAATCCCATAAATAACAGTAATTTTTCATATTCATAATGTTTCACATCTAAATGCTATTCATTATATATTTTGTTACGCATTTTATGTATTTCAGTTGGCAAATTTAAAAAAGCATCTGAAACGCAGTATTTTTGGTGTCTGTAGCTTTGCTTTTGGTTTTTTTTTTTAATTGGAAATGCAGCCTTGCAACATGTGCATGATTGTAGATTTACATAGTGTAAAATTACTGTAATTTCATTTGTTCAGTTCAGGAAGTCAGAAGGGGATTTCATAAGTAGTAAAGATTAAACGAGGAAGTAATATAAAGGCAGAGTGTATATATTTTGCACTTTTAAATAACCTTTTATAACAAGAGAACCAATTATCATACAGTATACTGTAATTCCACTTTCTAGTGATACTCTTGCTATTGTCACAGTGTTGTCTTTACATCTGGATATGAATAGTTTGTATATGTACACACTTCAAAAGTGATTTCTAGAATGGAATATGTGCTCCCTGTCACTGTTACTAACATCCAACTGGAAAAAAAATCACCAATTATTTTTTTTATAAATTATAAATGTACAGTGTAAATTAGTAAATCAAATATTGTAGCAATGAAGAGATGCACTTTAAAAATGTAAAAGTGTTTATCTCCAAGAGTGTAATTTTGTATAGATGTTTTTGAATAAATGATTTATTGCTCATCGGTGTGTTTTTCTCATTCATGAAATAAATATAAGGGATTTGGCAGCAGTTATCTGAGGTTTATTGCAGCCAATAGCTGCAATGATTTTATCATCAGTGGTTTGTTGTGTTTCTTTTGAAAATAAAAGGTTTGTAATTGGATCAGTAAAGGACTTAGTCACATTTCACCCCTTATTTAATAAATCATTGTTGGCTTGATCTAGTTGCTATGACAAAGCTAGGTGTGATCCATGATGGAGCCTGCAGTCCTCATCATCAACCAGCGAGGGAACCTGGCTACAGCAGCTTCCTTCAGCCACGAAGACTAATTTTGGCCATGAAAATCAAGGTATGGAGAGTGGGATACATAACGTGCTTTCAGCCTTAGATGGGACAAGACAGAGTCAGGGTCTGGCCTTTGTCTATAATCTAGAATAAGGAATTGGAAGCATTCCCACTTCCCATGGTTTACATGCAGCCAGTTGGGATTTATTGGGAGACGTAATGACCATGATAGACATTTGCTCCAGTGAGAGATCAGTGCTAATATCTGAACTGAAAGGTGCTGAACAGCTAAATGCCCACAGCCTTCAAAGCTGGGCATAATGCTGTCAAGGTTTAACCCCAGCTGGCAAATCAGTACCACACAACCGCTCGGTCGTTCCACCCACCCCACCGGTAGGGTGGGGAGGAAAATCTGCAAAAGGTAAATGGCAAAAAAAAAAAAAAAAAAAAAAAAAAGTTAAGGTTTTAAAAAAGGTAAAGGTTTTTTTTAAAAAAGGTAAATGACTAAATGACATAGCAGCTGCTGTTTCTATTAAAATACATACTTCCAGGTGGGGAGAGGCAGACTGACCCCATTATTTAACTGCCTGTAATTACAGCACTGGACTCAAAGGGGGAAGTGTTCTTTTCTCAAGGGAGTTCTTAGAGCAGCTAGGATTTTAGATGCTATAGTTTCCTGTCTCCCTTCTCTGCTCCGGGCTACTCCCTGAGAAGAGGCTGCAGAGGAGACCACGTGCCTGCACCGTAGGTCACAGTCTGGCATTTTAATTCCAGCCATCCCTGAAGAGGTCTGGTTTCGTATGCCACCTCTGAGCAGCAGCAATGCAGCAAGGAAAGGAGGGGCAGGGCAGGGCAGACAGCCAGGGGGGCTGCTCATGCTTTAATCAGCTACTCCTCTGTGCCTCGGCGTGTGCCCAGAGCCTTTAGGAGCTCTGTCGTAGCTGCCCTCTTCATCTCAAGAAGCTGCTGTGAATGGCAGCATTTCTTGGCCTCCTGCTGAGGTTGTGCTACAATCAAGGGGAGGAGGCAGGTTTGCTGGAGAGAGAGAGTAAGCACGGGTTAAGGTGCAAGTTTGGTAACACAGCAGGCAGGGCAATCATGTGGGGAGGTGAAATCCTGAGCTCTGGTCCCCTTTCCAAAGAGAAAAATGCAGAGATGTGACTAAGATCTCATTTATATGCATTTTACTATGACATATTGGACTTGTTTCACTTCCCTGTGGTAGTTAATTGTGCTTCTTGTGGCAATGGACATAATTGCTTTGCACTAAATTATATTAACTATTTCAGAAGGTTTGTTCTACTTCATGCTTGGAATGACAGCTGAATTATGCTCTGCAGTCAGTAGCTCAAAAAAGACGACAGTTCCTGCTGATTAGGAAAAAAAAATATTCTTTTTCAACTGCAAAAAACCACATTTAGACAGTGGCTAATTTTAAAGTAATAAAATTTCTTTTGTTCTTATTGTTTGAAATGCTGATTGCTGTTAGTTGTAACTTCCTGACTTTTTCCACAAAAGAGACCTGTTCTTCACAGTTCACTTTTATTAAACTAGGTCATACTTAGCCTTCGTTGCAGCCTGTGAACTCAGGGCTGGTAGTGTGGCACCTGACAGAGAAATGGTAGGTTAATTTTTAAGTACCCAAAGAGGAGGGGTTCCCTTCCTTTTCTTTATTCTGAGAGCTGGACTTTGTTGTTCATACACAACCTTGTTTAATGATTCAGGTGCAGCTTTTGTGCATCCAAAGGGGGAACTTGATGGTGTCAAAAGTAGAGCAAGAAGAGCTTAAGACTACTTGTCAGTATCTCTGCTATCTGTGAAACTCCCATTGCATGAAATACTTATTGCCTACCCAGCACAGAGGTAAGTGGTCTAAGACCCCACGTTTTCTTACCTGAGAAGCTGCAACAAGCACAGATTTGCAGAACAGTCTTTTCTTGTGCTCTCAGAGTGGGTAGTTCCCAAACCAGCAGCAGCCCCAGGTCCTTTCTGCAGACCTGCACCGGTCTGACTGGTAGGGAGAACTACAAAGTCAGAAGATTTTACTTAAAGGATATTTGTCTAACTAACATAAAGTATTACCTGTTCATGGTTTTTAGAGCATGTGAGACCCTCCCTGTTAGATAGAAAATGTCCTGTAAGGCAAAATAGAGAGGGAGAGATGGAGAAAGGCAGAGCACATGGAGGGTGGGGGCATGGGAAGGGGTTGAAAAACTGGAAATAGGAATGTGGGATCAGCAAGGGAAACCTGCATGAAGACAGTGCAACAGGTAAAGGTAAGTGAGGGAAGGTGTCCTGGCCTGGAAAAGTGGCAAATGCCTGTACCTTTGACTGAGAATCCGCATGGTGCCATACCCTTTCAGACATTAACACTGAGCATACTGCGGTAGGCACTGCAGGGGGGATGAAGCTGGATCCAAAAAAGCACTGAATCAAAGCAGGGTTGTAAGGTGATGGTGATGAGTCGATAGTTTCTTAGAACCATAAAATTACTGAAAATTGCGAGAGAAAGATCAAGGCTGGAAGGGAAGACCTCAGAAGGGGAGTGCCTTGTATTTTAATGTCTTGCCCAGAGTATTTAAATCTTACCTATTTTCAGAGCTATTTTGTTGCAATTTGTGCTCTTATCCAACTCACTTTAGAGATTGTTACACTCGCTTTAAGGAAAGGGTGAGACAGTTGTACCTGAAAGCTTTGACTAATGTCAATGAAAAAGTGAAACTTTAGGAGATAAATGAGATCAAGGTAAGATACAGCTGGAAAGAAAAGAGGAGAAAGTAACTGCAGTTTTCAACAGAAACTAGAGAGGAAAAGTAGAGTCAGAGCAGCCTGTAAAGGGTGTGGAGGCAGCTGAGCTGCCTGAATGTGATGGCTTACCCACACAGGTCAAGTTAACACTGACACATGAAGCAAATTTAAATGAGAGGCCACAATTTTATTTTTGAACAAGTATTGTATCTAAGCATATGCAGAGCCTCTTGACTAACTGTCCTTTGCCAATTCATTCTTACCTATTTCATTCTCTGAGCAAGCTTTTTGTTCCTGAGAGCTATTTCAGTCGATCAATACAAGGTGCTCTGAAATATGAAAAAATAATGTTAGACATAGGATGTTACTAATAATACTTTTAATGGAGGACCTTTTACATTTCTCTAAGAGAGCCCATGTAACTAAGGCACCTTGTGACCATGCCTGTTCAACCTTCAGCATCTTCTAAAACAACATCTGGCCTCCAGATCTCAGATCCAAATTCTGCAGGCCAAAAATTGAACAAACCAGTCAGTTCACTATATCGGGTCAACCATAAAGTACTGGGCTCATATGCAAAGGGATGAGCCCACTGTTTTCTGCACCTTTCTCCTCCTTGAACTCCCACATTGAATTTAGGGCTAAAGGATCACATGTACACTTGTATGAGGTTGTACATACTGGACAGCTGTAGCTTTGAGAACATCTCCTTTTCTGGATCTCAGAGAAACTTTTATGCATCTGCTGTCCTGAAACCAAGATGAAGCATCTGTTAAACCATTACCCAGACCTGGCACATGCACTATTTTAAAAAGAATGTTATGGCACAAGCAGTGGAGTGCAAAAGTCGTCACAAACTATGGTCCCTGTGGGGCTATAGCCATCTGCTTGCTAATTATGTATACCACAGCCTGGCTGTTGCACAGAAAACAAACATTACTGCTGGCAGCTTTGTCCTGCCGTATAATTACTGTGACTGGTATGGGCAGAATTCCAGGAAAGTTATGCCTTTTACTGCCCATTACTGTTGCCACTTTTTGCATGTTTCCCCATTAAAGGGTACACCTGCTCTTTCTGCCACCTTCTACCTCCTTCTAACCTGCTTGCATCTGCCTTTCCCAGCCTGTGCTGATCTCTGTCTGACAGTGAAAGTACATCACATTACCCAAGACGTGCTTCCTATGCCATCAAGAACTTTGCTTAAGCTAATATTGATATGGCAGTGGAGTATTTAAATCTTCTATGCAACCTTGCATAAAAGTCACCTTTTTGATAAGGCAGATATATTCACTGCATCAGCAAATGAAGTTGTTTTTCTTTGTCTCTGATGAGATCTCAGGAGGTGCCAGTTAATTCAGAGCAGTCAGGGCATACTTCTTTGGTGACCAAATCTCTAAGAAATACAAGATCTGCACTCATCAGCATCTTCCTTTCCTCCCAACTGCTTTTCCCTGTGTGTGAATAGTTCTCCCCTGTGCCCAAATAGTTGACAACAAGGGACAGTAGGCCACTGGGTTCATCTGTACAGACAGACATGAGAAGAAAAGACCTGTGAGAATGAGCATTGCCTCCCTCAGATCACAGGCTGTTTGGGCTCTGTGTTATGCTGCTGGACAGTCATGCCATTGCACAGGCACACAAATGTGATGACTTTATTAATGCAAATTCAGGTACTTAGGTGCTATTGCAGTTAGGCAGCAACTGAAAAGAAGTTGAGGATCTGAAATTCTCTGTGCCTCAGGGGGAAGAGAATACGGACATCATTCCCAGATTTATGTATATTAAGAAAAGCTACTTGGTGTCGTAATATTATTTGGTTTTAAATGATATATGATTATAAACACATCTGTATGAGTTATACACACAACTTCAGACTGCTTAATAGTTTCTGCAGGTAGAGGAGTCATTTCTTATTCATGGTTCTTCAAACGTATTACATTACATTTGTCATATCCCAGAGCCTCTACTGGTCCTGTCATATAGTGTGTCCTTATTTATGGATGAATACCCACAGAAAATTGATTAATCATGTCCTCCCATTATAGAGGTCTGGGAAGTTAATTTTGTCCTACAAAAGAGCCTGTCCATCAGGAAAGCCTCGGCATGTTATTGGGTCCATTCCTTCACATAGTGAAGAGTCTAAGATGCTTCGATCTTCTGTGCTGGCCACATTCAATGACCTTGAAAAATTGTTCGAAGAGCACCCTTTTTTAATCAAGCTGTTTCTCTAGTGAAGTCTCTTTCAGTACTTCGATACTAGTAAATCAAATTATATCCACAAAGGTTTGGGATCTGAGTTATGATTATCCCTAAGGTAAAACTGTGATTATTGTCTTTGATGTGATTTTGCCCCAGGCCAGCCAACGGTCTGCTCAACAGCCCCTAGGCATGGCTGAAGAATTAGCATGGACCAGGCACTGTTTGTTACAGTCAGTTTAGCTACACTCATTTTGATTTGAATAGGAGATTTTCAATAGTACAGATGAAAGCTATAGTGTCTCACATGCATTTAATTTACTCTACAGAAGCAGCTTTCTATTCCAGAGATGCCAGTGTTCATATACAAGCTCCGCAATATGGCATCGGCACCCTGTACCACAGAAAGTCATCCATGTCTTCTGTGTATGCCTTTTGAATGAGAAGATGTTCTTTGATCCTTGACGACATTGCTGAAAACTAGAAAGAAGAGCTGGGTATCAAAATGCTGCAAAATTACAAAGTACAAGACATAGTATGGGCTTACAGCCCTTATATTACAGTAACATAGATATGTATTTTGAGTACATTCAGCAATGAAACAAAGTAAGGTTAGAGCTCCTTTTGGGAGCACATGTTGCCAGTGTGCTACCAAAAAACATCTACAAAAGCTGCTTCCCACCAAAGGACATTTCTCCTAAGTGTATATTTCTCATTAATACCGGTTTCATGATTTTTGATTGGAACTGTGATTCTCTCAGAAGGCAAACAATTCTGCTGTCAAACACCAGTGATCTGATTGGTAGACAGATCTGGTTTTCTGTCAGTCAGGAAAGGTCTACCTTGTACATCAGGGATCAGCTATATAACTGAAGAAATAAAGAGTATATTGGTAGGAAAAACAGACTTAGATATTTTCTAACTGTGGTACCCATAGCAATATGCAAAAATGTCCGGGTGTTTTACAGCAATATACACATGAGCTGATCTGCCAGGCAAGACCTCAACCTAGACTACCCATAATTAACTGCCTATGTACAATTATATACTCTGCACTAAGGTGGTGGTTAAAAAATCAGCCAGCCGGGTGGTCATCAACAGGGGACTGCCCAGGCAGACCTCCTCAGTGCCCACAGCAGAGCAAGGCCAGGAAGCCAGGCAGGAGTGTGGGCTGGGGAGGGCAGGAAGGGCAGCAGGGAGGTGTTAGCTACTTCTGAAGGAGGAGTGATGGGAAGATGGGGGGAGACACAAATCCGGTATTTTTTCTGTCAGTTCTTGGATTTGTGCCCCTTCTTGCACAGAGCTGGTGCTACAGCACTGGTCACTGATACCCAAGGAAATTGCATGTGACAGCCCTGAACTAAGGCATGTCCAGGCAGCCAGGAGCCTGTGCAGAAAGCTTTCCATCTTTCTCATCCTCATTACACGCCCTTGTAACATCTTTCAATGTTTAATTGTTTTTGTGCTACTTGCAAGTTGTTTTATTTCATGGTCAAGGTTGCTAAACTCCAGTACAGCCCACAGGTATTGTATTATTTTACACCTTTTTTTCTGGAAAATTGAAAACTTGTTCCCTATAGGGTGTTTTTTCCAAGTGTAAGTGCGCGCTCAACTGCATCAGGTGTCAATCCTCAGCACTCTCACCAAACCAAACACTTTCATTGCTTTAAGCCTCACATTGTTAAAGTTTACTCACAGTCTCCAGACCTCAGAAGTGGATGTGATGAACTTGTGGTAGTGTTATCAATTCCATACATTGACACCAGATCAATTTTTTTTATTTTACCTTATTTTTTTAATTTTCCTTTTAAATCACAGGGGCACACATTGTTTTCTCTTGCCAAAGCACTAACCTGAAAGGTCTGTTGAGAATCAGTGATGATTTCTTTCTTTTTTTTTCTTCTAAGTCACAGCTTTTCAAGATTCTCTTATCACATGTATATTGTCTGCACAACTTATTTCCAAAGACAACGCCTTATATTTGGTTGTATTAAAATAATTTTGTTGGATTTGTCAGTCTAACACAGTATCTATTATTAATTTTGCCTCAATTCAGATACGAAGACTTCAGCGATGTTCCTTCAGGTATTTGGTAACCTTTGCCTAATTGCTTATGAAGTGTTGATTCTTATTAATACTAATTTCTATATGATGGGTTTCATTCTTGTTGTTTGTTACTATTTAATGCTGCATGCTCAATAATTCTCATGTGGTTTTTTCATCTGGATGTTTCAATATAAAAATAAGAAAGTTATAACATCTCTTGTTCCTTTGGTCCGAGAGTTTTCTAAAACATACTTTAACTAGCTACAGAATGCTACAAACTATCAGGGCATTAAAAATAACAGCTCAAGATTTGTGGAACCTTGACATGACGTCAAATAGCCAAGATGTTTGTATTACTCAGTCATAAGGCTCACTTGAACACTAAATGTCTCAGAGAGTAGTGCTGTGTGACCTCTTAATATCGGTGCTCATGAAAACTGTTTCATTTAACTTCTTCAGATCATTTACTTTCCTGATTTGTGACAGACTAATGGAAATTTGGAGATTAATTCAGAAGCATACTCATTTGCCTGAGTGAATATGAACTTGGATGAAAGCAGTTCAAGAGTATCTCATTAGATTTAAAATGTGTTTTTCAATTAACAAAATGTGTTTATAATGTAGGATGTGTCTAGTGAACAATCCATCTAATGAGCTGGTGGCCATCTTGAGAGATTCTTTTATTACTTGATTTACTGAATAGAAGTCTAATTTTTCACTGGCTGTTTGTTTCCCCTTATTAGCTCTTTCTCCAAACTGACAACTCCACCTCTGAAACGATTTCTTACTGTGTTAATATCTACCATTGCCTTTATCTTTGAATTAATAATTAAAAAAAAAAAAAAAAAAGAAAAGAAATAATAAATTTGGAACGTCAATGCCACACTTGGGAAAATGCAACCTATCAGGCAATTCATTAAAGCAGACCAGCAGAAAATATTTAAGAGTGAGGAGGAATTCAAGCGCTGCTCTCCAAGTCATTGGAACATTTGTGCCAACAGAGGGGCTTCCCTATCGCAAAATTGACAGCTTTAATGCCTGATTTTGGGAAAGGTATCCAGCCTAGAGAAGCCCCAGCTTTTTGGACAGTGTAGAGAGAGTATAAGGCTCTTCAGAATGGGATGTGCCAATATCCAGTAGAAAGACTGGAATAATATCTGAACTATTCCATTACTATAGAAATATTTAGCCACCATATGTAAGTGTATTTTTTCACTTATAATTTATCCTTTAATTTAACAGTTATGTATACCAATTAAGGCAAGCTTCAAGTCTACACATAAACCATAAAAATTAGTCCTAACAGCCATTTAGCTTTATATTTTGCATTTCACAAAAAGCAACGGTTAGTGCCAAGAGAAGCCCGTGAAAAAAGGACAAGAAAAATTCCAGCCATAGTAAATTTGTGATTCAGAGGATTCCTGATGCAAATCTTGTATCTCATAGGCCTTAATATATTTTTATTCCACAAAACTGTTATAACATTTCTAAACTCACGAAATTTTTTATCACAATTTCTTGACAAGTTGTTTTGTGGTGTAATTATGTGTTATCTAAATAATTGCTGGCTGTTTGTTTGTTTATTTGTTTTCAGCCTGCAACCTACTTGACCCTTAGTTCTGTACTGGAATACACAGAGAATGACTGTTACTTATTCACCCTCTTCATCCCATTTCTGACTTCAGAGATCTCTGCAAGGTCTTCTCTAACTAAAGAGAGTAATAGCAAAATATGTTTCTAATAAAATGGAATTAATTCCAGGAAAAAAAACCTAAGTGCTTAAAGTGACTAGAAGTAATGGTATTGATGAAACCCAGCTAAACTGATCTCTCCTAGTAAACTACTTTCCTTTCACCTTTTTCTTGCATTTTTTGACTTGGTGACATTTAGCTGAAGTAACTAGAATGAGACTAATTGCTGTTGTTTGTGTGATGGTAAGCTAGAACTTCAGCAAAATTGCTTCTGTTGGAGTATTTTGCAGTTATATATGCTCTTTACCCCTTCCTCTTGCAAAGGAGTAGTCTTGGAATTTTAATAGCCAGAAGAGATCAGAGACTAATTTTTCTATTATAGATTAGACATCCATATTAACCAAGTGTCCTTCATGCTATGCTAAAGCCCAAGATTGCCACTAAATACTACAAAACAGTGTAATAGGCTATCAAAAATAGCTCCTCCAGCTGCACAGATTTATCTTGGAGGTCTCTCATTCTAATCCAGTGCTTTTAAGAACTGATGATGCCTCCGGGAGCCTGGTAGGGCTGCAGGCTGTTACAGTGCAAATGTAAAAGTTCTGAGGTTATAGAAATGTGTCTGTTCTCTGTATCAAACATCAGTTGCAATTACATAATATTTTAAGTATAAGCTAATTTTTGTGAATACCATAGTAGGTCTGCAGAAGTTCAGATTTGTGAATAATCTGAAATTCTATTGCTTTGGGATATTTCCTTGAGCAGAATTTATCTTTTTAATCAACAACTCAAAGATTTACTTTATAGGTCTTTAACTTTTAAGAACACAGATACATCAGTATTCCTCATGTGCAGATTCAAATCTTGGGAATATAATAAATTGAATGAGTTAATTTTAAACGTAGTAATATTAATATGACTAACTGTTAAGGTTCACTGCAGCTTTTTCTAAGAGTGCTGTTTAGCATAAGAACTGTTTTATACCTGTCTTGTACTCCATGTTTAGACAGTCATTGATCCGTGCAGTTTCATTGCTGGGCAGAAAGATCTGACACCCTTTCTGCAGAAAGAATGGCTTAAGATTAAAAGCTAACAGAAAATCCAGAACAAGGGGGATACGTTCAGCAACATATTAATCCAAATTGTCTGCACTGACATGAAGGCAATATATAAATCTTGGATGAAAAAAATTGAAGTTGTTCTTGAGCCACTGAATTTTGCCCTCTTAATTCTTTTCTAGCAGATTTCAGTAGCAGGATTCTGAACGAACTCCAGTAAGAATGGGAATACAACAGCATCTCTTTGTATCAGTCCAGTGTAATTAAGATTTCTCACATGTTATAGCTAAAACTGTGTTTGAGGGAGGGACTCCCTCAGCTTAGTGGAGAGCTAAACATTTATACTTTTAAATTAAAAACACAAAATAGATGCCGCCATCCAAATTTTTCATCACAGATCAATTTACTGCATATAACCATTTAAAGCCCACTGTTGACAACTACTTCAACCGATGAGCAAAGGTTGAGATGTTTATTTAAACAAACCTTAATGTAGGAAAGCTCTTTTTGAACTAAATGGGGAAGCTCTGATTTTTGACTGTGAAACCATAAAGCAAATCAGACCTGCTTTTCACTTTAAGAAAGCCCCTCAACTCTTAGAAATGAAACCTGTGATACTTGAAAAGTATATGAAAGGATACAGGTGAAAGCTCCTTATTCTGTTAGGTGTTTGGAATGGATCTGCTTTTCCTGATGCTTTGCTGTGCCATGGAAGAAGTCAATCTTCTTAGGTAAGGAAACAACCTTAAAAGATTTATAAATTGGAATGGGCTTAAAGAGGTATTGCAAGTCTGACTTCTGGTCTGCAACCTTAAAGACCCCAACCAAGGAGCATAAACCTACTTTTCCAAGAGAGGTCTGTTTCCATTTACCCTGTGCTTACTTTTCACCCATGTCCACCTACCTTTGCAGTGAACAGGTCATGGATGATATTCCTGAACTGAAGTTTGCTGTAGCCACAACCTTGAGTTTTTCCTCCAGTCAGTTCACGTGTTCATAGGTTTTCTTTCACCACCATATACCACAGCCACAAGCTCCAGGATGCTCCCTGCTACCCAACACCTGCTTTACTTATCACCTATGGCAGAGATCAAAATGCTGATCTCTGGCTCCACCTTGTGATCTCCCTGTCAAGACCAGCAAAGAGGAAATGAGGGAATCCTCAATCCTGATTCCAACTCTGATTTTGATCTCCCTGCCTATATAGGAAGTGGAAAAAACACAGCCAGTGAGATTCTTTAGGTCAAAATACTGACTTCAGAAGAAACAATAGGGTTGAAAAGTGTAACTAAATAAAAATAGGTAGGCTCAGAAGTGTAAAAGACATTATCCAAGAGAACAAAATAAATAAAAAGTGGCGTAAAGAAGTTGGTGGGCAATCTGGGGGTTGTCTTCTGAGTTTAAAATGGCCATTTCGGTAAATACCCAGGGACCTGAAGAAATTTACCAAATTGGTAAATTCGGTAAATGGAGAAATATACCAAAATACCAATGCTAGAGCGCATGAAATAGGACACAAAGTTGCTTTCTTTGTCAAATACATTGATAAAGAGAACTAGTGAAAAGTGTACCCAGAGTTTACTGCATAACATGGCAATTTTATATATTTTTTTTTAGTCTAAACATTTGTCCTTCATATTTCTCTGAAAACAAGTCTGATATCAGAACTGGCTACGCAGGTAGCTCTTGGTTCCTAGCAGGACAAAAATAAACAAGTCAAGCATTAACGTCAGTTTCTGCTTTGTGGGAACGTACTGTGACAAAAATGATTTTGAAATCATTTGCACTGTTAAAGCTTGAGTGAGTACCAGTGCATAAAGCTGATACAGGGTAAGCTGAGCCCCTGGAAAATACTTCACTTTCATATTTCAGAACAGTTACTGCCATCGATAAAGTACAGAACTGTGGAGGATCATCTCCTCAGCAGAAAAAAGGTCAGATTATAAAATTTTCTGTTGTCATTTTTCAAAAGAAATTCATCATGTTAACTTGTGGAATGTAAAAAGAAGGGGTGTTTTCACATTGAGTTTCTATTGCCAGTATTGCTTCCCTGAATTTTTAGTTGATGTGTTAAATATTAATTTTGATGCTGATAGAATATAGAGCTAAAAATATTGTACATATTTCTATCTCCAATCAACGTAGTGCATGTGAAAAATGTTACTTCTTGGGTAGTTTATATATTTGCAGTACTGTAATAACTACCAGAAAACCAGTGTACTAAGATAGAGAATTTGGCTCACATTGGCTATCTCAGCATATTCATTGTGCTGCTTTCACACCACAGTTATACATGGACAGGAGTATAACAGGGTCTGATCCATGTTATTATTACTTTGGCCAGTTTCATTATCTTATGTGCAATGACTAATTTACAATCAATCATGTAAGTGCACAGAGAAATTCAAAATGAACAATAAAATACTGCTGAATTTCTAATAGGTAGGCTAAGTGTTGTTAATATTGTCAGAACATACTATGTTATAAAATAAAATTATGTCTCTCCTTGTCCTAGAAGTTTCTCAAAATGGCAAAAAAAGAATAAGGAAGGAAGGAAAATAGAGAGAATGGATTACAGTTATTTCTGAAAATTATTATTTTTAACTTCAAAAACATAGCCAAACACGTGGCTACAGATCTAATTTTAAAGTAAAATTTACCATATGTGGGAAATTATTTATAGTATGGTTTATAATTAGAAGATGAAGGTATATATTTTGTCAACAGTTATCTCCTCTTTCTTGTAGATGAAAGTGCTCATTATTTTGAGATTTTCAGCAGCTATAGCCTTCACAGCTGTTTTCTTTTCTTTCCTTCAGATAGGCAAAGATATCTTCTTTGGTAAGTAACAGAAAAAAAATACATGTTATTTTCTTTTGTCGACGATTACTGTTAAGCTGAAAATACACTGGCACTGCAACGGCAGTTTAGCTTAATCTCTTTTTATTTGCAAAATCCACTGTCAGGATTCTGTGAGAATTATTCCAGACATTTTTTTACTTTTAAATGCAACTTCATAAATTCACAAAGGAAAACTTTGTATGTGTAATGTATCTCAATTATCTATTTTTGACTAGGAGTGATTTTACTTTCTTAGCAACATTCATATGTCAGATGACATGTTTACAAGCATGGTTGCTGGATTTCTTTCCTAGACTTCCAATCACTACATTTTGTCATTCTGGGCTAGTCAGTTGCCATAGGATGTCCCACCTGGCATCCTGCTGCTAGCCCATGAGGGTGCACATCTCCTGTGGGACCATTTTCTGCTGGCAACCTGTGGATACTAGGGAGATTTTAGAGCATCTGAGATTGCAGTGGTACCTGTATTCAAACAATGTAATCTTGCCATTTAAAACATCAGAGTTACTGTATTTGCATCTGTTCAACCTAGATCAGTTAGATCTAGCAGAATAGAAATATAGCAGATACTGGATTGAATTTTAAGAGAATTGTGCAGAGACCAATTTTACATTGAAGTAGGGCAGAGATGATGAAGAAATCGGATTTCAATCATTACATTCTCTTGAATTATGTAGCTGTATATATGATTCATAAGGGATGGTGATATGATTCCTCAGGAAAGTTTTCACCTGAAGTTAGTGTAGAATCACAAATAAAATAAAATTATATCCAAAATAAATTAAATAAAAAAAACAATCTCCAAGCCATTACTTCCAATGGGAAATCTTTTTTGGACCACGACTGTGAAACAGGGGATCAGATCTATTTTCCGTAGTGGATTCTCTTCTTGGAGCTTCCATATGAATTGTTTGGGAAGACATGATCTAAAATGAGGCCGCGTTGTGTGTTAATTAATACAAAATGAATATATATGGACTGCAATAAATGGAATAGATGGACTGCATATGATTCTTTTTTATAGTAAATGTCCTTTTGTCTGATGGGAACAACACCAAATAATGTTTATTACTGCATTTTTTGAAATACTGCATTGATACTGAAATCATACTTCTCAGCAGAAAAGGAAGAGAGACAATGGAATTCAACTATAGCAAGTGGATCTTACCTTTTAGATCAGAGTCTGAATCAATACCACATGATGAGCAATACTTTGAGCATAATATATTTCTCGGAGGTGAAACTCCTAAAAGTAATTAAAAATCATGCAATATAGAATTCTAAAATAATTAGCTGTTGTATGGCCTATGAAGATCAGTCTTTTTTTTTACCATAGACTCAAAAACATTTTCAGATGTAAGAGAAATCTGAATGATAATAATAAATGAATCATCTGAATATTTTATCATGCATAGGTGAAAAAGAGAAATAACTACTGCTCTACTCAGATGCTGAGAACATCTTTAGTAGAGTGGAGTAGAATTTTGATAGGAAAGATTACTCCCCATCACATATTACTTTTCCTTGAGCTGAGTGCTGTACTCAAAAAATAGATCACAGAAATAGCACAACATGGACGACAGATAAAATATATCACCTAAAATTACGCTGTACATAAATGATGAGCAATTGCACATAAATGGTTGCTAGCAATCTATTATTGTTTATGATGCATTTTCTAAGAAAAAAAGGGATGATCCCACAAAATACAGATGGGAATTAGACCACTGGACTTTAAATATGACTGATTCACTTAATATAAATCTATATGTACACAAAAGAAGAATAATATATGTTCTATGATAGCACTATGCAAAATAGCACAGCTGAAGTATTCTTCGGTTCACATATATCCTTCCATCAAACGCAGGCAGAGAAATGAGAATAGGGCTTTCATGCATTGGTCAGATCCCAGAAGATCTTGCAGTTTGTTAATTATGACTGAATATGGGCATAAATTCTTCACGTGGCTCAGGCCAGCTCATATTACCTGTGAGGGAGACTCCGATTTGTCCTATCAATCCAAGGACAGTTTAATGAAAAATACGTATGAAGCCTAAGGAGCGTGACTGCGTACACAGAACACAACACATCGCAGGTGGACCTGTTAACATTTGGTACTACTTAACGTGCACAGCTGGATTTATACTGGAAGAAATAGAAGGAAAGTCTAGATCTTCAAGCCTTATAAATTAGGGAAGAATGTATTTACTAGCCTTACCTTACCTTTCAGAAAGGTAAGAAGCTGCAACATTAGTTTCAGGAACACTAAAATATGGAGATCATTTTGATGGGGAGAAATTACACATAGTATTACAAACCTGTATATTTTGTAAATGTAGTTATTTTAACAAGCATGTTTTTGAATAACGTATTTGTCTTTCTTTCTTTTTATTTTTTTCCCTGTTGAGAAGAAACTGAAGATAACTGCATTACTGAGGCTATCCAGAAGGGCTCCAGTCTGGTGGATTATGCTGCACATTATCCACTGAAAAGGTAAAAAAAAAATAATGAAGGAACCATTAGCAAAAAGCTTTCATAACAGAGAAGTTTGAGATCAGTCTGTTTCTTCGAGAAAACATAGAATCATAGAATCATTTAGGTTGGGAAAGACCTTTAAGATCAAGTCCAGCTGTTAACCCACGACTGCCAATTCCACCACTAAACCATGTCCCTAAGCACCATGTTTATGATCATCTGAACCAACATAACCTTGTGCATTATCACCACATAATTCGCTCTCTTAAAATGTGAGAAAAAGAAGAAATATGAAAATAAATAAGAACATTTTTCTGATCTAAGTAGCACACCACATTCCATTAACATGTGGCTCAAAAAAATTGTAATTTTATGGATATTATGTATTTTTTGACATTATGGTTTTTATAGGAACAACTCCTATGGTGTCAGGGTCAAAACCATATTGCCTTAAATGGGACTGTTGAAGCGAGTTTCACATTTCCCCTTCCATCTGAAACAGGTATAATGAAAGGATAAGGGAAAGGAAATATAACATTTATCTTGAACTGTTGGTAGTGAGCAACTTAGGGAAAGCTCCTTCCTGCTTGAGTTGTGCTATGAGAGTCATCCTTTCCTAGGAATGATGAAAGTGCCTCAGAATGACTAGCCACGAGTCTAAACACTTCAACAATTTCTGCGTAGCTCTGACTAGATTTCTATGCTATACAAAATTAATTTCTCTCCAACATTTGGAACACATCAGCTAAGTTTTACAGGGTGCAATCACCACCTTTTTGCTTAAACTTGCTTAAAGGACTTATCTCTGTGTTTTGAACATGAGTCACAATTTGCTGAGCTCTGGGAGGGACAGCTGTTTATATGGGCAGAACCTGTCAAGAACTGTGGCTGCTCAGTATGTAGAGACTGAAGTCACTTTCATTTTGTAATGTTAGTACTTTGGTGACAATTCTAAGGCACTGAAATTTATAAACATAGATCTCACCCTTTCAGTGGCTCAGCTGCCTCATGTACCACATGAAGACACTGATGTTTAACTCTCTCACAGGATATTGTGGCAATTATATGGTCAATATTTGCCCCATATCTTAAACATGATAAATGCTAAAAGATGCTAAAAGGTAAATGCTTGAAGGTGATTGTTCAATTCTATTAGGAATGAAACTGAGACCACTTGCTCACCACTGATGAATCACCAGGCTGTTAAGCTTCCTTCGAAATATTATGTATGGGATATAGAGACTCCAAAGAGCATTGTTATTCAAAAGTCTTATTATTGAGTTCCCTTTAAAAGCCTTTATAAGAATGGCAGATTCACAGCATGGCTGAGGTTGGAAGGAATCTCTGGAGGTCCAAGCCCCCTGCTCAAGCAGGACCACCCAGAGCTGGTTGCCTATGACCATATCAACACAGCTTTGGGGTATCTCTAAAGAGGGAGTCTCCACAACCTCTCTGGGCAACCTGTGCCGGTGGTGCATCACCCTCCCAGTAAAAACATGTTTCCTGATGTTCAGGCAGCACCTGCTGTGTTTCAGTTTGTGCCCATTGCCTCTGGTCCTGTCACTGGGTGCAGTGGAATAGGGCCTGGCTTCATCGTCTTTGCACCCTCCCTTCAGGTATTTATATACATTGATTAGATCCCCCCGAGCCTTCTCTTCTCTAGGCTGAATAGCTCTCTCAAGCCTTTCCTCACATGTGAGTTGCTTCAGTAATAATTATAGATATATTGATATATAAATATTACAGAAAAGGCAAAGAAATACATTTTCTCTTCTACTCTGTTGCCACCCCTTCCCTGCTTTTCCCTTTCCTTTCTTCCCCTTTCCCTTTTCTTCCCTCTTTTAACAGCAGCAGCTGAAAATTAGATCTGTGATTTAAAACTGTTAAATTAAGTACTTGATCTGATTGATATTGTTGTTAACCTTTGAATTTTTCATAGGCAGAACACTGCTAGTAACAGCACTCTGAGAACTGGTTATGTCTTTTGCATAAGTCTGGGGTTAATCCCGTAAGCAGCCAAAGGCTCGCGCTTTCAGCAGGGCATCGGAAGATGTGCATTAATATCGCTGCTGAGGCACATGCTTTCCTGCTTTGTGGAATCAGAGCCACAAGTATCTGACACCTGCATTCAGAGTCTAAGTCTTATAAGACTATCACTTGTTCTAATGTTAACTAGCATGAAATACTCGGTTTTTCAAGTTACAAGTTATCATTAGCAGAAGTGAAAATGCTATTTCTACGGTGTGCTTTTATATAATTCAGTTTATTGTGGCCCAACTAAGCGGGGCAGTGAGAATTATAAATATCATTAAAAAACTTCTTCCTGTTTTAATAAAGGCTTGTAAATGCACTCTGCACCTGCCTCTTAGATATTAGTCCTGGTCATCTGCAAAGTACAGAGGACTGAACTGACATCTAATCTGATCATTATATTGAGGCGTGAATGTGTTTAGTTAAATACTTTTGCATTTTCATGTCAGTTTAAAGTTACTAAGGCTTCTTTCCTTTGTAAGTTTAAGAACACTGTACACTTGAATGAAAGCTTTGGTCAGCACATAGGTTAAAAACATGAAAAGAACGCATGTGACTACATATTTGAGTTTCTGGAAGTTACGGAGGTCACAGTACTGTGAAAACTCATTTTATTTTGGCTTACAAGTAATTGAAGGAAACTACAGTGCAATATGGATGAGGTCAGTGCTGTCTTTGAGACTGAAAAGCCAGTTCTGAGTTGAAAAGGCAGCTCCTTTTTCAGGTTAGAGTAAGAAAACTCTTAGCTGTTCCATGCGCAATAGTCCAGCCTGGTGTTTGCTGAATTCATGATCTAGGTGTTTGAACTGCAAACTGAGTCAAAATAACTGGATTCCTCCTGAGACCTCAGTTTGACCTTGAATTTTGATTAAAATAGACAAGTACATTTCTTCACCTCAGCTGTCTAATATCATTACTTAAATTCTTGACTTATTGTTTGTGCTTTAGAAATTTGTGTTAGAATTTACTAGTTGTGGTAGAAATTACATCCCAGGTTTTAAGGTCACACAGGTCCCAGTCTGGTCCTGCATGCTGTTCATGTCTCCCCTTGTCAAGTGCTTCTCATGGCTGTTTGCTAATACCTGCTATTCCAATTAGCTTCTGGGTTTGTGAGTCTTCAAGAGCAGGTGTTCATGTTTTTCATTGCAATATAATCAGTCATAATATTATTAACATAAGATAGATGGAACACAATGGCATCATCATCATTAAAATGAATTATTTGTATTACAGTGGCAATGCCAATGGGACTCCAGGCAGTTTGGATAGGAGTCTCAGAGCCATATGTCACCTGGGAGGTTATGACACTTATCCAGTGCTACGTGCAAATACATTGCTAATTTACCTCCAGGTGCACTATAAAATAAATTTTGAAAGTAGTAGTGGCTTGCAAGAGTTAACTGTAGTTACAGTAAATCTTGTTATAATAACAACCAGTACAAATTATGAAACTTGTACTAGCTTTAACTAATGAATCTCAGCACTGCTGGGAGGGGTCATGCTTCCAGCTGTACATTCTTTTTATATTCTGCTGAGTCTCTTCTTTTTCTGGGTTTTAAGGTGTGGAAGAAACTAAAGGTAACTTCAGAATGGGCAAGCTGTGCAAAGTGACAGACTCATAGGCTTGTGCTGCACACAGCTGCAAATGGTCATATATTTCTCCTGTTAGAACTTAGTAATTAACTCAAAAAGATTGATGGACTAGTTATGTATAAGAGAGATGTGAATTATGTTAGTAGGTCAGATGGTGCTAGATTATTTTGTTTTAGCGTTTTAGATAAGATATAATTTTAGACTCCTGTTTCAATTTACCCTAATAGGTTGAAGGTAAGTACAATTCTAATACAAACACAGGAGGTTTCCTCAACCTATTTAAAGTCAGAAAATATTGACATTTCTGAGCATATTTTAACATATATTTTAGCTGAAGGCACAGTGTTCTTAACAGATTGAACAGTATAGATGACAACCCTGAAAATAATTCAAGCCTTAATAGCAGACTAAAGATATTTCTCACCATCTTCATTCTGGTAAAATTACTTTTATTTAGTGTATACTACATTTGAACTCATTTTTTGTGTATTTTTAAAGAATCCAAATTGTAAAACCCGCTATTTAAGATACTGTTTCTGTTGGCCCCTATCTATGCCAGCTTGAAAGGACCATCTGCAGAAGTGACCATCATGGGATCATCTGTATGCAAAGGGAAGTGGAAAATAATTTCCAGTGTTCCAGATAAAAGTTATAGTTGCAGAAATTCACGAAGTATGATCGTTAGTCAGTGCCAGTCTGGTCTTAAAGCAGACTGGCCACGTATATACACATTACAGGAAAGAATAAATTGTATTCTTTATAGTTTTATAACTCTATCACTTTATATTCTGCACAATGTCACTGTTTTGAGAGATCTCCTCAATGGTGACAAATATCTAAGACATTAATTCAGGCTAGAAACCTCTAAACGAGGTATTTGATAAATATATTAATTTAATACAGAAAGAAATATCAGACTCAAAATATCTGAAGCTGAAAGAGAAAGTGTGTCTCATACTGTGGAGAATTTCTTTAAGGGTTTGGGGGGGTTATATACATATATTTTTAATTATGATCTGTAATGAGACTCAGTAACTGAGAGTCTGGCAAGCATAAAGAACATTCTGTCAAAACACCATGGTCTGCACTAGGTCACTTCCATATGTTCTGAAACAGGTATGGAAGATACTTCATGTCTGATTTCATGTTCCTAGTGATGATACAATCACAGGTCATTCTATTAGCTTTATGAGGCTATTTCTGCATTACTAAATATTGAGACAGTTTGTAACTGACACATTGTTCAGCTTCAGGAGTGTGGGTAAGAACTAGAAGGGACTAGCATGCATGCATGGAGTAAAGAGCAGGGTGTGGGACAGACAGGAAATGTGGCAAAATAGTAACAGCTGTGATAATCTTACAGTATCTGTGAGATTAGACAAAAGATAGAAAATACCTCAGAATGGAACATGTCTTGTCCTTAAGGATTATGGTCGTTGAATTTTGGAGGTTTTTCTGGGAGTGTGGATTACTTTCAATTCTTAGCTCCTAGCTAATTTTTGCAAATGTTTTTATTTAATCATTTGTACAGACATGTTTGCCTTTTCATATAAATTGGGGTTTTTTTTAAATGATACAAGACTGATATTATCCACATGTGGATATTAAAATATTAAACCTGAGTTCTTGCATTTAGTTATAACATCTTTCTTGTCTTTTAAACTGGGACACAGTTAAGGACTTCTAATACTCCAGATTGCCCATCAACTTCCTAATTGTGTATGGAAAACTGAAAAACATGGTTCTGAGGAGCAAAATAGCTATTTTTCATAGTTCCAAGTGTTCTTGAGCTCAGCTCTTGAAAGGAAAGGGATAGTTTCTGTATAAAGAACAAATGAACAGGTTAAGGCTCTTTTGGGTCAACTAAGAACAAATTTAGCATCAAGAAAAGCCCTTGGAGTTGTATTTTCTTAATGCTTTTTATGTAAGCATGTTTCTAACTTCGCAAACAGAAATTTAACTGTTTGCTTTACCCAAATCATAACAGTTGTTTCCATTTTAAACTTGGCTCGTGCTTTAAACAAGCCTGAGTGAATAAGAGAACACAATGTTTTCAGGAAAATTGCATATCGAAATAAATCTGTGCTTCAGAGCAGCCTTTGGGGATGTCTGCGACCTATGGCCATGTCTGGAAATGAAATAGGCTGGAGTGATTTTTACTAAGTTGTAGGAGTCAGTTTAGGACTTGGGTCTTCCCTGATGCACTTTTCCCAAGGCTGCTCTGCCAATAAAAGGACAGTGGTAATACCGCCCTTGCTGAGTGAAAAATAAATCTTGCAGCGAGTCGCAGAACAGTTGAGAGAGATGTGGGGACCATCTAGGCCAGCAGGCCAGTTACTTGACTCCCAGCTACTAAGGCATTTGTGAATCGACCTGCGATGATTGAGATGGTCTTTGATATTAAACGTTACGTGAAAGCAAAGCCTACTCACTTAGATGTGTCTATAGTGACAGTCCTATATTGTGACTATCCTGCATGAGGTCTTCCCAGCCACTTTGTGCTGTGGGCTCTGTCTATCCCAATAGTTTCTATCTTATCCTAAAGGCTTCTTACATGCTTAACTCTGTTGTGTGTGTCCCATGAAAAAGGACCTTCCCTTTCTTTCCTGAATTTTCCTTGCAGAACAAGGTCAAAAAGTAGTCTTCCTCTCTGCTTTCCCAGCAGGCCCTTCAGATAAAATATACCTTAAACTCGGAACATATCCAGCATCGCAAATAGAGCTATAAGTAAGTTCTAAAAGGTTAATGTTAAAAAACCTTCTGTGTTTTATCTCAATTATAGAAATATCCAAGGAAGAGGAATAGCAACTCCTACCTTGCTGCTGGCTTTCTCAAAATTTCCTGAACAAGAGAGCCAACATATTTCCGAAGCAGCTGAGCGAATGGAAATGTCAATTCAAGTGCTAAAACAAAAAGTTTGCCAGAAGCACAAACGTTCATTGCATCCAACTGGTAAATATAATATATTGACATTGGCAAAACTACCTGTTGATATCTTGAATATTGTCTTTTATATTAAAGTTGGGTTAGCTTCACTTTTATTTTACCTTTGGTAGGAGTACATATCTTGTCCGCACCCTGTGGCATGGATGCCCTCTCTTTTGTTTTTAAAAGCACCTCACATAGTCACTTTTTTACGTTTTTCTTTGCTGGAGTGTGGGCTGTGTTCCTACAGCTGAGGACAGCAGCACTATGCTGTTGGCGTCCTGTGAAGTCGTGACTGTATATTTGTATTGCCTATAAATCAGTTTGCATATCCACAGTGTTGCAAGCTTGTTTACAGTGAAATATCTATCTTCCCCAGCACTATGGGTTTAGTGCTTCTGGGGACTAGAGTCTATAGATAAAATAATACAGTTTCTATCACTCTATGGCACACACATTTTCAGATACACTTCCTCTGGACATTGATGACCTTAGTAATATCCCTCTTTTAAGAAAATGCTTTCTTATTTCAAAAACTAATTTTATAATGCATTGCTGTTACACATTTATTTCCACTTTGTTTCTATTTTAAAAGTTTTTTATGTTAAATGGAGAAAGAAAGAGAGATAGTCCAGAAAGTTCAATGGTATATAATTGTCTAAGTAAAGCAAAATTCTTGTTGCCATTAATTGGAGATTAATTTCAAAATGTCTATCTGGTGTCTGGAAGGCTCAAAAATTCAGAAACATTGACTTTTTTCCCTGTAATTTAATTCTGTCAAAATTCAGAAACATTGACTTTTCCCCCTGTAATTTAATTCTGTCAATCAGAGCAGCATGAACTGGAAAATTACAATTTGCATTCTCTGTCTTAGTATTATAATGCGACATTATTTTTCAAGATATGGAAACATCAGAGTGCTGTAAAAAACCATAAAGATCCACAGTTACGTTTTTAGGGGTTTTTGTCCTTGCGAGAACATCTCGCTTACTAAACTAATGGGACATTTGTAGAAATAAAAATATATCTGTATCTATATGTGTGTGTGTGTGCATGCATATATTTATATATACATAGACACACATAGAGATACAATTATTTTTCTGCTGGAGTAGTTTCAAAAGAAATCAAATTTCTAAAGCATAAAAGTGTGCAAAACTCTTGTTAATTTTCAAAACTGAAACAACATTAACAGAAGGTGAATTGACATTATACAGTCTATGTGGCATGACAAAGAGGACTTTTATGTGAATTAAAGAACTAAATCGACTTTAAGGGAAACATGTGTCAGTAAGGCCCTAGGTGACAGAGTCCCTTGGGATATAGTTCTGAAGGGCCAAGGGTAGGACATTCTTCAGGAAGGAAGCCTTAAAGGCGCAGGAGCAGGCTGTCCCCATGTGCCGAAAGATGAGCCAGCGGAGGAGAAGACCAGCCTGGCTGAACAGAGCTTTGGCTGGGACTCAGGGAAAAAAGGAGTTTGCCACCTTTGGAAGAAGGGACAGGCAACTCTGGAGGGCTATAAGGACGTTGCAAGTTTATGCAGGGCAAAGATTAGAGAGGTGAAAACCCCAAAAGAACTCAGGCTGGCCACTGCTGTAAAAGATAACAAAAAAACGTGTTTACAAATACATTAGAAACAAAAGAAGGGCCAAGAGTAATCTGCATCTTTTATTGGACGTGGCAGGGAACATTGCCACAAAAGATGAGGGACAGTCTGAGGTACTCAATGCTTTCTTTGCCTCAGTCTTTAATAGCAAGACCAGCTTCCCTCTGGGTACTCAGTCCCCTGAGTGGGAAGACAGGGATGAGGACGAGCAGAATGCAGTCCCCAGAGTCCAGGAGGAAACTGTCAGTGACCTGCTGCTCCACTTAGATGTGCACAAGTCTATGGGGCCAGATGCGATCCACCCAAGGGTACTGGGGGTGCTGGTGGAGGAGCTCACCAAGCCACTCTCCATCATTTATCAACAGTCCTGGCAAACTGCGGAGGTCCCAGAAGACTGGAGGTTAGCCAATGTGACCCCATGTAAAAGAAGAGCAGGAAGGATGATCTGGGGAACTACAGGCCTGTCAGACTAGGGAAGGTTATGGAGCAGATCATCCTGAGTGCCATCATGTGGCATGTGCAGGACAACAGGAGGATCAGGCCCAGCCAGCAGGGATTTATGAAAGGCAGGTCATGCTTGACAAACCTGATCTCCTTCTATGACAAGACGACCCACCTAGTGGATGAGGGAAAGGCTGTGGATGTTGTCTA
>JAVJGI010000062.1:24790694-24852754 GCA_035590275.1 Ibycter americanus
TCACTGAAAGGGTGGTGAAGCATTGGAAGAGGCTGCCCAGGGAGGTGGTGGAATCACCATCCCTGGAGGTGTTTAAAAAATGTGTAGATGTTGTGCTTAGGGACATGGTTTCATGATGGACTTGGCAGTGCTGGGTTAATGGTCCGGCTTGATCTCAAAGGACTTTTCCAACTGCAATGATTCTATGATTCAATGAATAGCTAGGCAGTACAGAAAACTAGGAAACTGAGCTCTGAGTATAACTTTGAACGTGAAGTAACATGGAAATACAGCTGTATCCACAGATTCGGTATGAGTAGCTAGTATATAATGACAAGGTTACGTAGCCACTCTAACAGCCCGTTTTTTCTCTGGTCTCACTCCTACCTTGCACAGGTTCTAGCTGCTCAGCAGAACATTTGTTCTTTTTAGAGCTGATTTGGCTCTTGCACCTCTTTTGACTTGTTTTTCTGGCTTACTTTTTTGGCTTGCTTAATGGACTAGTGCAGCTTAGTTCAGAGTTCAATGGGCAGAAGTGATAAGTGGTGGGACTGCATGACCTGCACTAGCCAGTGGGGAGACAAGGGAAAGAGTTAGATGCTGCCTCTACCATTTTGTTTCAGTATGTGATGGTTACAGCCAGTTTGAATGGCAAGTCTCTGAGTTCAGGAAGGATATCGCTCCTCTTTCATCTGTACTTCTACCTCCAACTGGCCGTACAGGTGCTTACATACACGTGTGGGTAAGAGAGGGTGCCAGCTTTCTGGAGCTTAGACAACAATGTGACTTTGTCCCTCATCAGCAGAATGCTCACTGGGACACCCATCTGGGATCACATTACAAACATATTAGTATCATGTTCTACTGGTATACAGCTCCCTGATTTTATCTAGCTTCCAAATTCCAGCTCATAATTCTGATCCTCTTCCATTCCACACTTAATTATATAGTCAGCTGTAGTGTCTTTAAATTTCTGTATCTTTCCAGTCCCACATTTTTCCTCCTTGCTATGTAATTCCATTCTTGAATGGTATTTTTTACACCTTTGTTGTAAGCACAGGGACTGGCCAAGCAATGTGACTACAATGCAGGTAAAGAAGGAAGCAGAGAGCAAGTTAAAGAAGGAGAAAAAGGAGCAGGTCGACCTCAGTTCTCAGCTATGGCTGGACTACGTCCTTCTCATTCTCTACATACATAATAAAATGAGCTGTTCCCTTTAACCTTCTATCTCCTCCAAGTCCCTGAGACTGCCTCCTGCAGCACTTCTCACTAAGCACTCTTTCCCAGGAAGAGAGGGGATGCTGTAGTCGTAGCTGACAATAATGTCTATTCTCCTGTAGCGCCTATAGAGCAATAAAGCAAATTACTTGTTTGGGTTCTTCCTTTCAGATCTCTTATCAGCTGATAGGCTCACTATGATTGCTAATATTTCTGGATGTCTGCCTTATATATTGCCACCAAAATGTCCAAACAATTGCTTAGCTAATAAATATCGACTCATCACTGGTGCCTGCAATAACAGGTATGTATGATAAGAACTGTGCCCTTAAAAATCCTTCTTTCTTATTCTTAAACTCAAGAAGCTATGTATACTTTTTCCTAGAAAAACTGAGGGCAGGGGGTACCCTCAATCAGCTAAATTTGGCATCAACGTGTCTCTAAATGAGGTGCCTCTGAAAGCTCCCAGGGGAAGAACCTCTTCATCTAAGCTTTGGTACACTAATTTTTGCAGACATGCTCTCCCTGTGAAGGCTTCTAAGATTATGTAAAGAACTTTAAATTTAGAGAGGACTGATTCAGTAGATGCCATTTTCTATATAAATTAAAAAGACTAAATTCTAACCCAGAATTTATTTTTGATTGAATTGGATAAAATGATCTTGAGCAGGAAAATATAGTTACTTCACAAGGAGCAGTAAGAAAATCAAGTAAATTCTCATTTTTATACTTTCCCACAACCTCAATACTTAGCAAGCATGCATCTAAAAATTCTGGGTGATATATTTATTTTTATGTATGTATTTACATAAATATATGCTTATTTGCTATCTGAATGACTGTTATTTACTACTGTTACCTGCTTGTTACCTAATACATGCAGCAATTGTTTCCTGCAAAACCCAACATAAGAGATGTAACTGTATTTTCAGAATCCTTCAATGCAATGAGGGTGTAAAACTGAGAATGAGAGTCGCTTTGAGTACAAGGGTAAATGATATTTATACTCAGCAGCCTTTGGATACATAGGCATAAGATCACAAACTGAAAGGCAAACTGTAATGTTACAAGTGAGGGGCTACAGAGCTGTAAATGAAAGGCCATTAGTGCTGCACAGGTTAAGGCATTCTGCAACGTGGTGAATGAACAGCAGTAAAATTCTGCAGTTTTATTATTCAATCAGTCTGGTTTTATGAGATGAATCTGTTTTGCTACATCACAAGTAATTTGCAAAGAATGTGCCTGATAGTCTCTTTGTTGAAAGGACACAACCTGATATGCATCGATGTTATAAATCTAACTATGTGGGTATCCATAATTTTCCGCAGGCACTTGCAGAGTTGCTTGGAATCTGAACTAACAGCTAGTATAATATTTGCACTGACAACTCCATCAGGGCTTGAATGCATTGGCCAAGATACACGCAGCTGAACATAGGCACATGGCTAAAGCTCTTAATTTGCAGGCATGGCTGCTGTAGTCTTTCTCTCCAGACGGAGGGAAACATACTCTGCTGTGGGTAAGGTAAAACATCTTTTTCTCTTCAGTGACTTTGGTAATACTAGGATGCGTATAGGCATTTCAGTCTGGTTTCTAAAGCTGGGTAGAGTAAGTACGATCCATCGAGTGTGGTCAGTCTGTTCTATGTTCTACTTGGTATAGTTTTATGCTTGCACCAAATCAGTGTTTAAACCCATCACTTGTATTTGGTGGTATTTTAGTCTTGCTGCTCTAAGCATCTCTAAAAGGTGCAAGGCAACAAAAAACCAACCAAACAAACAAAAAACCCACCAAAAAAAACAAAAACACAAAGACTTTGAAAGTAGCGAGTCACATCTTAAATTAGTATAAAACTTTGTGAGACCCTTGAAATACCTCAAGTTTTACTGAAATACATCAGCTTTAAAAGCCCATTATACTAAAATGTAAACAGCATATTCTATAATGTAAGCCAGCTTCAAAGACTTCAAATGTTAAACAAAGTACCAGTCTGTACTTTTCCTTGCTTTATAGCTGCCACTTTCAGGCAGAAAATATATCAGGATCTGTGTTGTATTTGTAATTTTAGTCACCCAGTTGGAATGTGCAGCTGTGCTGTAGATCAGTAAATGCTGCATTTCATAGGTGAAATTTAAACAAATTTCACAGTGGAGTTAATTGTTTACCTACCTACAATAAAAATCTATTTAAATCTATTTAAAAGTGAGCATGGAATTTCTTTACATATGTTTTACTTAATCAGTTCATGTACTTGGGAAATATCAGATAGATTACAAAGTATTTATTCCACAGCACTGAGGTTACTTGTTTGAGTGTGAACTCCCTAGAATAAAGGCATAGCAGAACAGTACGAACATGGCCTTCTATTGAGAATATCAACATGACATCAGACATTCCCAGCAGTGTCATTATCCATATTTACTAGTAACAGATATCAACAGACTTGACTTTTCTTTCTGCCTGAAGGCATAGGTGTGGATAATATGCAAAATAAATGTACAACATTATTCAAAAATTAAGAATAAGGGAGACAAAGCATATCTAAATAGCTATTTCCCCCCACCCCCCTTTTTTTTTTTATTCCAACTAACTAGCATTGATCTGTGTAGTTCTTAGTGCCTAGTGCATGAGAGGGATTCAAAGGTGAAGGAATTACAGGTACTAAAGGAGTGGCATCTCACAGTGCAATTAATCCCACCTAATCTTAGCTCTCCAAAGTAGTTACATCTCTGCTGCAAGGCTGCAACTTTGGCTGTTCCCAATAGTAAGAGGATGGGATGACAGGATGGCACTCAGGACTTGTCTGTCTCTCTTGCTTAATGGACAGGTGCTTAGATGACTAGATTACGTGTTGTATGCCTAATATTTGGAAGCTAGCAGGAATTTTATCTGCAGCATTTCTATTTCATTGCTGTGTCATTAACCATTCCATCAGGTAAGGACCTAATGCTTAGTCCAAAGCTCTAATACTGTCGGAGTTAAGGGTATGAATATGGCTCACCTAGTGGAAAGAATGAGCAGTCCTGACTGAATCCATATAAGACTACATGACTATTAGAAGGAATTGTTTCCATTAAGATAGCTGCTTCACTTCAATACAAGCTTAATGTTCAGTTTAGCGACAGGCTCATTTTTCAGAAGTTTTCCATGTTTGCCTGAAGTTATGTCCCTGGTAACTCAGAGCCATGTAAAACATGACAAAATCCAATTCTTAAATTGCCATATGGCATTCATTCTTTCTACTCAAAACTAGGCAGGACATTAAAATAACATTCAAAAGCCATAAATCTGGACAGTGAACTGCATCTTAAAACTCCAGGTTCCTTCTAAGGGAGCCAAAACAAAATCCAAACCGTGCAATTCCAGTATTCCACAAGTGAATGAGAAGTCCCACTTCCCATAAACAGAATGTATAGTGATCTGATTTGACTACTCAATAAAACTGTATGGTACCAAAATCTCATCATTTCAGCTGCCCTGGATAAAAATCTTTTTAACTCAAGCAAGATTCCAAGACATTAACATGTTTAATGTAATAATAAAAAGACATGCGAGAAGGGTTTTACTAAAGTAGCATTCCAGTAATCTGCTAAAATATAAAAGCAATCAGGAGAAAAATCACTGGTTAAGCAGTTAAATTAACATTTCATTATTTTTAATTGAGTGAAATAGCACTACACTATGTGCAGTATTTTATGCAATTTCAATAAAGGCAAATCAACTGTAACTAATTTGAATGCTTTATTAAAGCATACTTCAACCTTCAAGTGTGAATTATTGTGGATAATTAAGTGTATTACTGTACCATATAGCTTGGCAAATTGAGCCATTTCAGTGTGCTGGAGATCAATGAAGTATTAATAAAATAATTGTTCCCTCTTTAGCATCCCAATAGACATATAAATGTATGTTTTAACGCTGTGTAGTTCTATTAACTGTCTGGGAATATTTCTGGTTCTTTGTGGCTTACTTTACAATTCTGGTCAACTGGCTACATTGTGAAATGTTATTTCTTCTTTTTAATGCCTCTATATATTCAAAAATTATGAAATATATTGAACAGGCTGTGTTAAAAAAACAACCAACCAACCAACCAACCAACAAGAACTAAAATATCCTCTTACGAAAAATGCACTAGAAATGTTCATGGTAAAAAGAAAATTAATTGGGTCAAGCCCAAGATCACTGACTATACTAATAAATAAAAATCACCAGGAATCATTTACTGGCCCTCAAAACAAGTATGACCTGATTCTTGCCACCTTTTTACTCTTAGACTTTTGTTTAAACCTTTTCACTGCTTTTCCCTCTTCCAAGCAGGCTGGCTTCAGGATGACAAACTGACACGTGCTAATCCCAAGGTGTGCCCAGCCAGGTGTCGCTCAGAGAAATGCGAGTCAGTGTGAGCCAAAAACACACAGCAGTTAGTGTTTGCAACTTAAAAGCATAGTTCAATGCATACCAGTGCTTGGGCTTGTGCATAAGCCCTCCCAAAACTGTACCCAAGTAATTAGTATAGATGTAAACAGAGGGAGCATTGCTGTTGAATTCAGCAACTTGGCTATCAGTCCTTTCTTTTTGGATTTTGCTAAATGATTACTTCTGTAGGACTAGTATCCATTTTTCTTTTAAGCTTTCTTCACCTTTATTCTAGGGCTTCTTTCTGTTTTCTTAAATCTTGATTGCCTAGCTATGGCTCTAAGCAAACACCTTGTAAAAGATGCCAGCAAAGGCAGTTAAGTGTATATCTGACCTTATGGGGAATGAGGACACTATCAGGAAATCACTGTCTGGGCAAGTATTTCAAAGATGTCAAAAGGCAACCAACTTACATTATACACGTAATTAAGATAGTCACATTTCATTAGCAATTTAATTATTTATTTTCCTTTTGAGTCAAACTGATGTTGGCATACATGAAAGCAGTATTTGATGCCTTTTCACGGACTGTTACATGAACGTCTTATTGCAGTGGAATATTGCTTTGTGACTGATGATTATTTTGCATTATTTTATATTATTTTATATTTAGATTATTATTTCATATTCAGAAGATAAATATATTGTAAGTAAATTATAAAATATATAGATATTTTATATTTATAAGATATTCAGAGTTGCAAGGATTTTGGGGGTTTGCTGTTATTGTTGTTCTTTTGGGTGTCTTTTTTTCTTTTCCCAGGGAACATCCTAGATGGGGAGCATCCAACACCGCCTTGGCTAGGTGGCTTCCAGCAGCCTATGAAGATGGATTCAGCCAGCCTCGAGGATGGGATCCCAGCATCCGATACAATGGAGTCCAGCTACCCTTGGTTAGAAGTGCGCTGCGAGATCTCTTGAAACATTTACGTTTGGCTATAACCGTACCTGCCACCACAGACCTCCATTTGCATCAGTAAATAGCAAAGGAATCTGTTGAGCTACTAGCTTTCTTAAAGCACAAGTTAGTCCAGCCAGATAGTGATAGGTGCCCTGCACCTGGGCTGGGGTAAGCCCATGGAGCAGTGCAGGGGGGCACTGACTGCCCTGGGGGGCAGCTTTGCCAAAGGGGGCTGTGGTGGAGAGCGGGCAGGGCATGAGCCAGCAGCTGTGTGCCTGGCCTGGCTTGTTCCAGACATAGGGCACTCAACAGACCCATGGTAGTGACTGCTCAGCCTAAGGAAGGGTGGTGCAGGGTGAATCTAATCAAGCCCTCTCATGCCGAGAAGGCTGTTAAGAGAGAAGAGGGAGGTCTTCACAAGGATGCACACTGATATGGCAAAAGGCAATGGTCACAAGTTGCTCCAGGGGAAATTTGGGCTTGATACAAGGAAAAACAATTTGTTGTGAGAGCAATTAAATGTTGGGATAGGCTGCCTAGACAACTGCTGAAATATCCTTCATGGAAAATACCCAAGAGCTGCCTTGATGGGCTCTGAATAACCTAACTTCTGCTTTCAATAGAAAGCTGCATCATGTGGTCTCCAGAGTTTCCTTCTAGCCTAGACTTTCCAGTGATTTTATGATTCCTTGTTTCCATAATGGTGCCTTTATTCAGGGAACGAGGAGGGGTAAAACAGGGTTGGGTGTTAACTAAATAAATATAAAGCATATGGACATGCTAGCATGCGCATGTGTGTACGCATGTATACCATTTCTCCTAGGTTAGCATACCTTAACAGAACAACTATTACTGTCAAATCATAACTTCATTTTTTAGCTAGCCCAAGTTACTCAGCTAAGAAAGCATTGCCATATATATGGATTTTAGCAGCTCATATACTTAAAAAATAGCAGAGCTGCTATAGAGGAAAGTTTGAACAAAAAATATTTGCATAGAGCACTGGGTGAAAAATTCCCCAGTGCAGTGTGCAATGATTTGGGCTGCATTTACTATTTCTGGTTTGTCATCATTGCTTTGAAACCTGACTTTTAATGGACTCAAAGTCTTGTTATTTTAACCACAGTATATTTGATTAAGGATGAGGAAGAGAATTTAGTGTTAATGTCACCTGCAACTCATGTTATTAAGCTGCACAATTTAGTGCTTAAAGATGAAAACCTGACATTTACACAGGTAAATTTCCAGTAAATGGTACAAACTGCCTTTTTCTGGATTTATTAGAGTACATGCTTGTGAAGTAAAACACAAAACAAAACTACATAACTGCACCAAATCTGATCATATCTGACCATCAGCAAGGTCCTCTGCTTTATTTTGAAGTAAGATAGGATAAAACTAGTGCCATAAATGTTTTTCCTCTTTTTTTTTTTTTTTTTGTACTTTTAGTTATCCAACTATATCCTTTAAAAAGCAACATGCAAATATTGTGAAGGTGAGAGATAAGTGTGAGGGTTACTATAAAGTAATATTAAAAACAGTGTAGGTGTGCAAGTTGACAGTGATAAGAAAATCTTACCAACTGCAAGAAAAATGTTGTGCTTTGTGGTCACCAAAGCTATTAAAATACTTATAGAAATGCTTGGATTCCTGATGAACTCTATGTATCTCTGGTCTTGACTATTTCAATATAAAGCTTGTTGCTCCTAAACAGTCCCGCGTTGCCTCTTGTCCTTACCAATTCTGTTTAACTGCACTTGCCTTATACATTCATTATATAGCCCTTATATTTATTACAGACTCTGTGACTTTATTTAATGTGCTGCCCTTTCAATTGCTTGACTTCTAAGGCAGCTGCTGTATGTGAGGGAATATTTTGCAGCATGAGCGAGGAATCTGAATAATAACAATAACCTAATCGTCGCTAACTGACTGCTGAGTTTGCTCTGGTGATTTTGCTTGGTTATTAGTACAGGCCGGACATGTAGCATAGATGTCTCCATGCGTTCCCCTTAGAGCCTGTATCTCTATGCAGCTTTCACAGTAGTGCCTCAGAAATATGTTTGGCCTTCTACCTGCCTGAGAAAGTGAGGCAGAGCTTTCAGCTACCATGTATTTGCAACTCAGCTTGTCTCCTGGGCTGCGTAAGCTGTTCTATTTATGTATGGAGCAGCCCAGAGCCTCTGTGTATCCACAGTGATTTGAGGTTGCCCAGCAAACAGAATCCATTTGTTAAAAGAGCATAAAACACAATAAATATAAAGAAAACTTTTAGACAGTCTAAAAGAAATGTGTGGGTTTCAAAATGCTCTGGAAAGGAACAGATCAAAGGTACGCTGCTCATTTGGCAAATATATAGAAAAACTCAACTGAAACATCTTTGAATCTGCTTGTGGCACCAGTATCTCAGCTCCTGAACAGAAATAAGAGTCTGCCAGAGGTTGGGGGTTTTTTTGTTGTTGTTGAGGGTTTTGTTTTGCTTTGGTTTTAGACAAACCATTACAAGTACCGTACAACATGAAGGAGTCTAAGGTGGGGCGGCGGGGAGCTTTTATTGTTATTCCACTTACTTTTTAGTATTCTATCATTTTGTGAGAAGTAAATACTACTTGACACTGAAGGTAAATTAGCTCTTTTCCCAGGTTCGTGAAGTGACAAGAAAAATTATTCACGCATCTAATGAGGCTGTTACTGAAGATAAGCTGTATTCTGATATTATTACTGTGTGGGGACAGTACATAGACCATGACATTGCATTCACACCGCAGAGCACAAGCAGAACAACCTTCCTAAATGGAATGGAGTGCCAGATGACATGTGAAAAACAAAATCCATGTTTTCCAATAAAGGTAAGATTCTAAATTAATTTCTTCAAGAGAAATTCCAGGTTCTAAACAGGTGAGTAAAGTAAAACACATCAGTGATACACATATACTGAAATAATTATAAAGCAAATCGACAGATCATCCAGAAATATCAGAGCAGACAGTGATAGAAAAATTGAAAACCAATGCAACTATTAAATGAAACCTGTAGATATTTAAATTGTTTTGTAAAGATAACAAAACTACAGCTAAGGTACTTAGTACAAATACCAAATTTTTCTTCCTCTCAGATTTATGTTGCAGAGAAACCTTACTAGTCCCCCCCATTGTTATTGTTCTCATGCTTCAAGGTTTTGAGTTCCATTGGGGAAAATAGGGAAGTAGTCATAAATAATTCTGTTTTTAAATTGCAAGCCAGATAAAGTGAAAGGATCTTAACTTTACTCAGTGAAAGCAAAGATATTTCCAGCAGCTAATGCAAACTTTTGAAGAGAGCTATTTTTTCAATGTATGTATAAAATGATCTTCAGGGACTTGCCGAAACTTGCTTCACCTCTTTGCTTTGAGTAGATAGAAAACATGGATTCAAAGCTTGTTAGAGGGTTGGAAGAAGCATAAATTGGTATAAATATAGGATGCTGTACTCTTGTCTGATTAATTTAAAAGTATAGTCATTATTTTGCTCAAAAAATTAAGTAGCAAAGTCAAACCAATTTTTTGTTTCTCAAAGCACAGCCTGTCCATCTCATGCTTCAGGGGAGCCCCATGCCCATTACTGCCCTTGAACTGATGCCCACATCTCTATGCAGAGCAACCTAAATTACTTTCCTTAGGGTTGGAGCTTGATTACTGACCAGCTTCTCTATGCACTGAAGCCAATGTAGGGAGTAAGTTCCATCTGAATAAAAATACTCTTTTCCCCTTTACAAACCATAATTGATATCTATGACATGGTGTCCTCTTGCATTGTGCCTCATTCCATTTCCATTAAACATAAAGGAAAATATTTGGCTGACTGTAAATGGAACTGTATCAGGTCCTGTGTTGAAAGATGGCTCATCTTCCATTTGGTGAGAGAATCTAAAACACAGGGAAGGCTAAGTGAAATTAATGACTGCCTGCAATTTTACCACAGGCAAGTAAATCTAGTCTGTCTCACCCAGGAGATATGGGCTTTGCAAGCATAGCTTGAGGGTATTCAGAAATAGCACAGACTTCATAAAGAATCACATTCTCAGGACACTGAGAGACTGGCTAACCTGGTTTAGCCACAACAACCCCAATTACAATGAGTCTTCAGTAGTTCTGACAAAAATGTCTAGTTTACTGTGCCTCAAATTTCCATCTGAGGCAAGAAATTGTTTATTCTGTTTATGCTGTTAAGGAATAGCCATAGAAATGTTTCCATTCTCAAATTCTTAGCTCCCAAAGGAGACATTAAGGCAGAAGTCTGGTCCCTGACCAGCAGTGCTTCACATGATGTGATGAAGGAGATGGAGCGTGTCTCCACCATATGAGATGATGCAGCTATGTATTGACTCCCATTTTAAAAAAAGTCATTTGCTGTAGATATAAAACTGTAAAAGTTTTCGAAAGCTTATGTTTTGTGTTTATGACAACACAATTAGTATTGATCTTTAAGTGCAAAACCCCCACATTTTTTATTACTAAATAGATTTTTAAATTGAGAAGAGACTCATACTGTTGCCTGTAATTTGAATCAAATGTGGATCGCAGAGACCATAGAGGTCTAACCACTGAACCCTGCCTAGTTCAAACCTGGAAATCCCATCTGCTTAAAATAGAGGCCATTTAAGGGATGTTCAGAAAAGGACTCCAAGACTAACATTATTCATGTGGTAGCAGCAGAGAATGAAGCTGCACAGATTACCATGGCATAGACCCACAAGTGCATCCTTCAGTGCTCTAAACAAGGGACATATTTCAAAATCCCACCCTGGAGCTGTGAAAAGATTCATCACAAAGGAATGCTCTTGAAGGCAAGTTATATGTACATGTACTGAATGTAGCACTGAATGTAGCCTAGCAGGGGAATGGGATCAAGACATACCCATGGCTACCTTTGGGAGTTACTGCCTGATACACAGAATGGCCACAGACAGGGGACATATAAAGATATTCAGACACAACTCTGTAAGTATTAGGTAAGTTTCCCAACTTGTGGATTCATGGTGTGATCACAGTCCCATGAATTTTTCAGCTCCATTTTGTTATTATTCTTTTGTTCACAGCTTAGAGGGACAGATATGAAGATGGTTGGTTGATTGTTTGTATTATATATCTAGTATTTTGTGATTGTTTTTGTCAAAGGCAAAGAATAGACACTGTATTGAAAAAAGAAAAAAGAAAAAAAAAAAAAAAAAGAGGGGAGTTGTAGTTATTAGTGTGACCAGAAGAACTATTTCTTGAACACTGGAACAAAATACTATCACTCCCTACAACTGATCTTCTTCCTGAAATCTTAATTTAAACTATTCACCTATTAAGTATTTGGAAAACTGCCACAGTTAGTTTTATATGTTCATTTTGTATATGAAGAAACTGTGGCTGGTTTCCAAAGACAGTGAAAGCAATAGCATATTATCCAACAAGGTAAACAGAGAGGCTGCAGTTTCCACTCTTGCTTGGTTCCTAGAACAGCGGCACCCAAGGGAGAATCCACCCACGGTAAAGGACAGCTGCACTTACAGACACATGGCCTCTCTGGGGGTTTCACCAGGGAGACGAAGCTTCTGACTGTGCAGGTTAGGGAAGCTGTCTGGAAAATATTCTGAGTCAGTGCAATGAAGGATTGAAAGCTGCAGTAGCGCATTAATATTAATCACAAGTGTAGGTAAATGATTCATAGGTTAGCAGGAACCATTATGATTTTCTTTTCTGGACATTTTCATCATCAAAGCTATAGAATTTCACCCAGTGATTCTCACATTAAGCCTGTAGCTTCTGGTAGAGCCTGAACATTCTTTTTCTGTATCTTTTCGGAATCCAATAATGTGGGGGGAAAAAAACAACTAAAAATCACCAGCTTTAGTTTATACTTCTTTTACAGCAACCTGACACATGGAACAGGGTTGCAGAGACAACCTGTCATTCCTCAGATGATTATTTCAGGTTAGGGCTGAGACATAATGAGGCATTAGAAAGACTTTCATAGGAGAGCTACTGACTTTATTCAGTACTAACTACATTGCTGACAATAAGTTAGACACGGCGCATACACATAGTAAGATACAATCCTGAAAAGCTTTCAGACGGTTAGTTCAGATACAAAAAGTTGGAAAAGAAACAGAGCCGGAGAAAAGTGAGGTGATTTGCAAAAGGTGACATGTAACATGACAGGCTACTGTCTCAGCTACAAACGGATCAGTCGGTGTGTGCTCCACAGCCAGCAAAGTGAGCCCCTGCTTTTTTCTTCTGTGCTTCAGAGGCAGCAGCTCACTGTCAGATGCGGTCATTGACTCTCCTCCGAGATTCATGTCCACAAATAAACATTCATGTTCTCTGTATTGGCAAACTTTCATAGACCATAAGTTAGGTTTTCTTTTAAGTCTACAGCAAAAATCCTTTTACAAGGTCATTTCCCACAGAAGGAGTTCACAGTAAGAAAGATTTCTCTTTAGCTGAAATAGCAGTTTAGACATCGTGGTACACTGAAACAATTAGTGCCTTTCATTTTCCTACATATAAAAGAATTTCACCATAAACAGGTTTGACCGTGCATATACAATAACAGTTTAAATGAATGTGCGGATGTACTAGGAAAACTACTGTGGCCAGACAGGTTTTTGTTCTGAGTTTTTTCCCTCTAGAATTATGGAAGGCAAAGAAAAAATTCATATAAATATTATTCATTAGTTTTGGAAAAAAATACGATTCTGTACGCATTTCAGCAGAAAAGGGTCTTTTTTTTTCTCAGATTATTTTTGATGTCATTTGAATAGTGTAAGGAATCTCTCATCTGCATATTCAGCTGCTGGCTGCACACTATTTAGCCCATGAAAAGGGAAAGGACTGCATTATGCAGTTCCACCAGTTCCTTAATGCTCATTACTGCTGTTTTTCTCCACGGGGGAACAGAATAGTTTGAATTGAAATTGCAGAGACAGTTAACTAAAGATTATTCAGTACAAACTTCATTCACTGTTGATATGTTTTGTTGTAAGCCTTGCTGTTTAACAGCCTAAAGGTGTCTCATATCTATATTTTTTTTTCCCAGTGATACCTGAATTATTCCAGGTTTTCCTGATAACTAGAAGCAGGAGGCACTCAAACACATACAGTGCTGTGGCAGTCAAGTTCAGGTATTTGTAGTATGAGATGAGCTTCTTGCTTACATTACCAGCTAAGGGGAAAAAGAAGCCACACTAATAGCAAGAGACTTAATAACAGAGGCAAATACTAAAGAGAAAACACCAGGCAGAGAAATTACTGATTTCAGCAATCAGCAAAAGAAAGAAAAATAAAAAGAAATTACGTATTTCCTTCAAAAATAACCTACTCGGACTTGCTAAAACATAGGCAGTGAAGAAATATTGGTAGAATTTCTTTACCAAACAAAGCTTGGAAAACAAATGAAATCCTTTCTTAACCTAAATGCTTTATTGGTATCCATCCCTACTGTCATTAGTTCTCAGAAGTAAGAATATTTTACTTGGTATAATAAATGAGGTAATGATGTTTTTACAGGAAGCTCTTGAATTCCATTCCGAAGCTCCCTTGTTATTTTCGACTCCAATTTAATGACTATTCTATCTTCACAGACTGATCCTATATTAATAGATGAACGAAGAAGAAATTTCATCATTTTGTATAATATATGCAGTATTCCCTGTCTTCTGCCAAAGACTTCTGAAAAATGGAAAGCAAGCAGATAGAACACAAATAAGAAGAGTTAGCTCAGGTGTCTGTACAAAACATTTATTTTCTCTTAGTCAAATTTTTGAACATTATTTTTTGGGGGATATTTCAGCAGCTTTAGTAAGTGTTATCTGTACCAACTTCATGTTGGTCAATTGATAAGAACACCCTAGATTTATATTCCCTGAAACTCATACTCCATGATTGTTATAACGTTTCTAGTTGAGGTCAATCTTTTTTAAACTCTTTGAACTGACAGGCTGTTATGGCTCATTGTTGGTGCACAATGCAGTACTGTTAGGATTCAGAAATAATGTGCTTTTCAGAAAAAGAGAGTTCATAAAGCCAAATGTGCATTAGAAAACGCAGAGAGATTTTAGTAATTTTTAAACAAGACAGTTTTTGTTTTAGTGATGAACTCTGTTCTTTGAAATAGACTTGATGGTCTGAGCTTTTCTCTTGGATATCCTACAAGGCAAATAAAACCTTTCTTCGTCTTCCTTTCTCTCCTCCTTCAACACCTCTGCTGCCCTCCCCACATCCGAAGTTATTCAGATACTATTTCCAGTGCTCTCCTGTGAGAAAAGTTCTACCTGTCTGGTTTGGGCTCCATTCTCTCCTAATACTCTTACCTATTATCCCAGGATCTCATTTGATGATTCCCACATGTCTCTCTCATGCCCTTTACCTATATGTGGAATAGCTGACCGAGCGCCGGGCTGGTTCAGCCTATATCCGTGCTGACTAGCACACACATGCTGGATTAGTATTTGACCTTGCTCTCTCAGCTGTGTGCGGGTGAAACTGATCAAGGACTGGGAAGTCTTTCATTTGGCAAAGGCTATGAGCAGCCTTGGTGTTTTATAAAGATAGTCAGAACTTCATACTTGTAAGACACCTGTCGCTGTACAGTAATCTGGCAGAAGTATTGTGGGGGGCTGGCAGAAAGCAGAGTGAATAATTACATATGCCTTTTTTTAGTTAGGAAACTGCATTAGAATTAAGTATTGAAACAAAGTTTTTACAGCATACTGCTGCAGACATTGAAACTCTTCATTACATTTTTATGTATACATGTAAACCTGCTGTTTCTTTTGGCTTTCAGTAGAACATAAATTGACCAGATGTTCATGCCTTCGCTGTTATACACTTCATGATGAATTTTGCTTGTGAAGCCAGGCTAATTTAGGTGTAGATCTGTGAAAAAAGAGTTACGTCCGTAGCATGCTCTTATGACAGAGTAAAGGTTTCGGGTTTTATTTCTGTCTTTGCTTTAAAAGTGTTGAATCATCTCTTTGCTTAAATCTGAAGGAAAACAATCTCTACAGGTTTAGAATAGGTCACTCCAGTAGATGAGATATGAACAACTGAAAACAGAGACAGAGGATGGAAATATTTACACAGCCTTAATTCAACATCCACAACTGTTATCTTCACTTCAGAAAATACCCATTTATTATTTTTTTTATGCAGGTGCCTACCAATGATACATTATCTGCAGGGATGGACTGCCTGCCCTTCTACCGCTCATCTCCTGCATGCAGCACTGGCGATCATGATATTCTTTTTGGAAATCTAACAGCACTAAATTCAAGACAACAAATCAATGGTTTGACTTCTTTCCTTGATGCTTCCACCGTCTATGGCAGTACCCCTGTGGTTGAAAACAAACTGAGGAATTTAACAAGCAAAGAAGGCCTTCTTAGAGTAAACAGTAAATATGATGATAACCATCGGGAATACCTGCCTTTTACAGACCAGATCCCATCACCTTGTGCACAAGACTTGAATGCAAGTGAAGGTGAAAGGATTGAATGCTTTATGGCTGGAGACAGCCGATCCAGTGAGGTCACGTCTCTGGCAGCTATGCACACGCTGTGGCTGAGAGAGCACAATCGTCTGGCCAGAGCCCTCAAAAGCATCAATGGCCACTGGAGCGCCGAGACAGTCTACCAAGAAGCACGAAAGATTGTTGGTGCTCTACATCAGGTTGGCTGCTTATTTGCTTATCTACACGTTGCAGTGAATATCTTAGAACAGAACTGATCACAAAACCAATTATGCTTCTCTGAGTGGCTTTTAAGATTGTTACCTTTTCTTTGCCACCTATTTCTGCACTTCAAATCTGGCATGTTTGAAGTTTGTTCTGTTTTCCACTTTTCTGAATGCAATGTCCTGGTCTGTAGTTTGTCCAGACCCTTCAGTGCTCTGATTTTCATGGCAGTTTCTACTCTGGTACATCTTTCCATCGGCTTCCCTGGTGTCCATTTAGTCTATTGCAGAGGCCTTTTCAGATGCATTTCTTTGTAGGTTTTTTGGTAAAGGAAACAATTAGTCTCTATATTTACATAGCGTTCAAAACGCTCACTTTCTCATAGGTATAATATAAATTAACTTCCCTGTGTAAAAATGCCTGTGAAGTTCTCAATGAAGATGTAATGCATAAAATTCAAGGGCTATTCTTGACAGGAGATGGCAGGAGAAATAAATACAGGAAGGCTGGGTGTGGTGGGGTGGGGGGAGGAAGGAGTCCATAAGAATATTTATATCACACTGAGAACAGGAAAATCTGTTTCTAGTCTGCATTTTCCTTTCACTTTACACACACACACAGACACACATATGGCAGGCCAAACCAACCACCACACACCAAAAGCAGCACCTTTGCTGGCACTCACGTGAACACGAATGGCACAGATAGCCTGACCCCTGTTCTCCATGGCTGCTCGGGATGGAAGCCCATTAGTGAAGTACGCACACAGGCAACGTGGAGCTCTCCTGGACAGCCTTGCACAGTGGCTGGCACCAGAGCTGGTCTGACTCCTGATGCCTGGACCCACAAGCCCAAGGCTCAGGATCCCACTCACTCTCTTTACAGGTCCTCACGTTTCTTATGCTGCTCATCTCTGATCTGGCTGGAAACTCACCAGTGATGACACACACACACACTCAGAATAGAGTGCACCCATAAAGGGGGTAACTGGAAATAGGATTTCAGAAGAATATAGCTTAAACTTCAGAGATCAAGCACAGGGCTGAGTAAGAACTCTTCACACTCAGCCAACCCCTTTTATCCCCTTTTTCCCTCTGTTTTCCCATGCTTGTTTGTCCCCAGTCCACCCTGAGCCCTCCTTTTTCCCACCTTTGGTCCTTTCCCTGAGTACCCCGTAGTGTTTCACACATTCTCGTGAATGAAGTTCCTATACAGTCCCCCCAGATCACCCCCTCCCTGCACCCCATGGCTCCTACCCCCGCAGGCAATCACCCCTTTAGCTTGTGTGATGTTAGGGAGACAGTTTCTTTCATTAGCTCATCTTGGCAGGTTTCACGCCTGGGCTCGGGGTCTGGCCACTCTCTCTGGTGGCCTTGGGGAATGGATGATCCTGTGAGCCTCTTTTTGATGGTTTAGTTACACTCATGTTGCTCCAGCTGACACTGCTCCTTGAAGCTTCACAAAGGCATTTGCACACGTGGAGATTCACCTTTAGTCAGACAACCTGAGACACGGCTGTTCAGTCTGTCCATTATAATCTATAATACTGGATGAGCAATATCAGGACCAGAATAAACTCAAGGCTAGGGGACTTTCCTATGCTTTCAGATTCTTACAAACAGATTTTTTCAGCACCAAAAGGAGACTTTTTTGAAGTTAAATTGGGGGAGGAGGGAGGAAAATTTCACTATTCTGATAAAACATTTTTTCTTTCTTCTGCCACAATTTTTAGTCAGCAGAATATGCAGAATATTTACTTTAAGAAACCACTTGTGTTCTCTGGCGTGTTGTTATTTTCACTTAAAGCCAGATAACTTCAGAAAAATAACATACTTTATGTAACTATTCAGTAAGTCCTTTTGCAAAGTCTGGCTTCTTTTTTTTTTTTTAATATATATTTTGTTTACATTAACTGTATCAGCTCCTCTGCTGTAAATGTGCCATTGGCATTAAAATGATGACATTGACAAGTCAGAAAGGTTGTTAGTACTTGTTAGAAGAAAAGTGCAAATCCAAAATTAGGCCTTTGTGTGTTCATACACTTCTGATTTACATCCACTAACGTTGGGGCCTGAAAGAAAACACTTTGTGCAGGGCAATACACTGCATGAATCTGGGCTACTCATTATCTCTGCCAGTATCACAGACTAATGAGATTTGCTTATGGCTCATTAGAAATATGTTTGAGTTATATCTAGCTGGTTTAGAGACATTAATTCCAGGCAGATAATTGGAGTATCTCTATTAATGTGGTATACTAACCAGCACACTAGTGACGGCTCTAGTCGAAGTTACCTTGAGATTGCCACTATAAAATTTTGTTTCAGTTGCTACACATTTCTAGAATTCTCTCTTTTTGGAATTAATACTTTCAAGCATAATTTTTGCCTGTGGGTGTGTAATTGTAGGGAATTGAAGAAAAAGCCTTTCCTTCTTTCTCTAGAGCATATTTTTCCTCCTGGATGCTTTTTTGGCACCATAAATATCTCTAGTGACAAGCATTCAAGAACAGAAGCTTGACAAAGTTATCCAACAAGCAATTGCCTGTCAATATCCTGGACAACCCAGATTTTTTTAGTTGTATTGTAGACATGTTTCACTGATCAATAGCAGTTTATATAAGCCACAACAGTGGTTACCTCTCCCCTTGTATTTTATGGGAATGTCGCATGCTTAACAATGAAGTGTTAACACCACAGTATACAGTGATCAAAATACATACCCTGATTTACTTAGTATTTTGTGCAAAAAAAATCAACTGAAATGAAACTGTCTGCTTGTTTTGCTTATTCCTGTTTTGATGTGAGAAAACAGGATAAAGAAAATTATAATTCCTCCTTTATAGCTATTCAAAAGAAAATAGTTTAAATGTTTTCTTTTAAACAAATAGTGTAGACAAAACAGGAAAAATATGCTGCAATCTTAATATTAGTGTTTTGTACATACATGGTTTGCAGAATGAAATTGCATGCACACGTGATGTTTCTTCCAGAGACTGTTTCCCCTGATGTGCCATTTAAGTTGTGAAAGCTGGATGATGTGGCACTAGTCAGAGTGAACCAGGAGTTTTGCAGATCAATCTGAATCAAATTCTCTTTGATTTATTACAGTATCAGAGAATCATCTCTGAATTAATGGTGATACCACCAACTGATCCCAATTGTAGCTGACAACAGCCTTTAGTTTTCAGTGTGTATATAGGTGGTTTTTCACTTCCTTTCATATCTGCTTCTCTGAACATCTTGCATCTCTACTTCTCTACCATGATCCAAGGCATGGGTTGAAAGTGGATGTCTTCTGAGGCTGACGTATGTTAACTACAATTATTGGGTTCAACATGGCTAACTTGGATGAAACTTGTTTTTGAAATTAGATGATTAGATAACTCCTCTCAGAGCTTAAACTCTATGAAATTATAAAGGAGAAATAGATAAATAATTGATATTATTAAAAAGTATGTGTTGCACACTGTCATAACTCAGTTTATAAAGAGCATAGTTCAGACTATTAACAGAACTATAATGATGTGTTCATTTTTTATTAAAAATTGAACTCACATACAATTACCCTTTACACAAAAGTTTAGGACTTCAGCATCAACTGTAAATCCTTTAATATTTGCAGTGAGGACTTCAAACCAACAGTGCATAGCACTTTAATGAATTAAAGATGTTTGGTTGTTCTCTATTATTTCTGCAATCTTTCCCAAGTGCAGGAGCTTCATTTAGTTGCCTCTTCACCAACTCAGTGAGATACTATTCCTTTGCAGTTACCTCTGGCAAATGGCAAAGGCAAGTTGCACTCTTGGCCTTACTTATGACAGCTCACATATTTTTATACTCTCCCTTCCAGCCTTTTTCTTCATTTCCCTTTTCCATCCATTGTACCCCAGTCTTTGGGGTACTACCTACTTTGGAAAATACTGGAGAGGCTTTGGCAATGAAAGTCTGCTTAACCTTATGAGAAGCAATATGAATTCCTGTATCTTTCGCACCTAATTTGAAATAGATTTTAACATGAACAAAAAATTCTCAAAAATAATCTCAAATTATGTAACCTGTTTCAAAATATCTCACTTATGGCTGACATTTGCTGGAGGTGGCCCAGCCTGGAGGCAAACCCATCCAGGATGCTCACTAAGTTCCTAAGGACAGGTGGGAACCCTTGTTGTAATTCTGCCTTCTGGATAAGAGGGATGTTGCCTTTCACACCAACAGCCTGTTTAACTTGGAGTATTATTGTGTTTTCAGGTCAGGATTCAGTTACTTTTCTACAAACAACACATGTGATTCCTGGTATGATGTAAAATCTGTACAAAACCTTTTCTGACAGTCTTGTAATCAGTCAGATTCTCTGTCTAGACCAGTTGATTGAATTGCTAGGAAATCAGAATATTATTTTCTCTGATATGACTAAAAGAATAACATTTAAATACTCTTAATTGCTCTGTTACTATTTGATGATATAGACTAATAAAGTCATTTAAACATTGAGCATATGGGCTTCTGTTTAAAAGACAGTGCCCATTTGTCTTCATTTTTCACAAATTATACTGTTGAAACAATGACTGCCATGAGGCAGTAGAAATAATGACATTATTGATTAAAACTAATTTCTTCATGAGGCTTCTATAGAGCTTGGAGTCAATGTTGTGAGATGCTGAATGTATCCTAAGAGGAGCTTGAATTACCACTGATCTCATAAATGTCACAAGGAGTTGAAACCACCCAGTACCTTGCAGGTTCAGGCTCGTTATATCCACATAAATCGCTTTTGCTGCTGCAAACACCTGAAAGTTAACTTATTATTCATAAATAGACTCGAAGTAAGTAATAAATGGTATAGCAGTTCATTGTACTTGTTTGCGATTTCTTTCCATATAGTTCATTTCTGGCTCTGAGTTTACTGACGTATTTTTAGACAAGCACGTTCCTTTGTTTCCACAGGAGAATCTCAGTTGTTGAAGGAACACTGTATTGAAACAAAATATTGTGCTTATCTATGTCAAATATGAAAGGGAGTGCATGCAAAAGAATTTTAACAAAAATAGTTTTGATGTTTCTCAACTGTTTTCACCTTCTTTAGAACATATGTATGTGGCAGTTATGAGAACTTGTATCAAGTCTCTCCTTGACTTCACACAGAGAAATTCAGGCAAGATACATTCAGAGACCACACAAATACTGGATGCTGCTTTAGATGTGATTCTTTGTCAGACTCCAGATTCTTTCTGCCAGTATCACCTTAGTATTGTCTAAAAATCACCTCTACTTGGTGGAACCTCATTTAGCCACTGGAAGTTTCCATCACAAGATGCCTCTCCTAGCTCAAGGCAGGCATAAGGCCCCTTTATACCCTTAGTCTTTTAGTTTTCACGTCTTGAAACTGCAATTCCTCTTCCCCCACCAAGAAACCAAGAAATTAAGAACTTGCCTCTGGAGCAAATGAAAATTCTGACTTTCCTGCTCCTTCAGGGAATTTGGCCTTTATGAGCAGCTTAGCTTGGGGTTTCATTTACAGTGAGCCAAAAAATTATGCCCATATCAAGATGTTTACGTCCATGGCTAACCTAGTCCTATTTAAAGTCTTTGCTTGTAAAAACTACCTCTGAATCTAAAATTAGAAAGAACTGTTGCCTTGCAAAACCTTTGTGAATGTAGCAAAAGGTTAACTTCTCAAATGACAGTGTCAATATTAATTTCTAGCAATTATTTCATTTTCCTCATATGCTGTATTAAAAAATTTAAAAAAAATTTAAAAAACTGTAAAAAAATTCTAACCTATTGTCTTTCAAATATTTCATTCACTGCATGACCTAACCTGAAAACACAAGGAGATTGTTACCTCTGCCTTTTGAGAAAAGTGAGCAAATTCTGCAGAGGTTTCCTTGTCTCTGTGCTGTGCCTAAAATAAAGATAGGTTTTTCATAAGGTCATTTTATGCCAACTGGCTTTTCAATATGCACTATATCAAGCTCATAGTACATTTGTCTGTATATTTTATTGCACAAAATATTGAATCTATAAGGTATTTTACTGAGTTCATTATGTTTTGTATTCATCCCATTATACTTTATTGAGTTCAGCATAATCTTTAACCTATAATGCACTTTCATTTTATTTATTTTCCCCCTTTTTTTTTGCTCATGATTACTCATACGCTTTTTTCATGCAGCTGTAATACTATTACATTATAAAAGCATTTGACAGAAGCTATTTATCAGAATTTTCATTTCTGAAGTGTGTTTTTTAGGAGTCTATAAATTGGCTTGAGTTTAGCATAAAATGTCTACCAGGAGATTGTGGGCACCAGTATTTTAAAGCCTGGTCATGTTAAATATTTAGTAAAGAGGATTTGTGTCACAAATATATGTCTGAAAATAGAATTTGTTCATATCAACAGCCATTCTTGAAAGATTCTATAGTAATTCATGCTTTCATTGCCATTTTTAAGGACATTATAATTTACACCATCACAATCAAGGCTTTAAATCTTAGCAAACCTCCCATGAGCTGGATTAACCCATGGATTGTAAGTGAGCAAGACTGGTAATCTCTGCTCAGGAGGCTTTGGTCTAGCATTTATGGTAGGAGCTAACAGGGGCCTGACTGTTGCACTGTACTGAGCTGTGCCATTGATTCTCTCTGGTCATTTGTCTCCTTACTGCGAAAATAAGTCCAATATTGTTTACCGGCTAACACTGCTTTTAGTCATGCCAAATGCTTGGGCATGGATGAGTGAAGAAAAAAGCATTTAGCACCTGGGAATCATTACTATTTGTCTACAAAAACACAGAATGATAAATGTTTCTTTTTCTTTTCTTTCAGATTATTACTTTAAGAGATTACATTCCCAAAATCATTGGTCCAGATGCTTTTAAACTGTATATTGGCCTTTATACAGGTTATGATCCCACAATCAATCCTACAGTTTCTAATGTATTTTCAACAGCTGCTTTTCGTTTTGGTCATGCAACAATCCAACCAATAGTAAGGCGATTGAATGCACAGTATTTAGATGATCCAGAACTCCCAAATCTCCATTTGCATGAAGTTTTCTTTAGTCCTTGGAGGCTCATTAAAGAAGGTATGCTTTTACTTAAACTGTTTGACTTTTTTCTAGAGTATTACAACTTTTTTTGAAGTTACTTATTTTGAATTGGGAATAGGAACATTTATTTGATTGCATCACTGATTTAAGTTGTTGAACAAGTTCCAGAGCGCTAACATGAACTGGAAAATTATTATGAATTAAATAGTTGTCCGAATCTGACAAAAGTTACTCTCTAGATTAAACCAGTCTGGTAGATTGACAGTAGACTGATGACTGTTGAATGATGATGAAGATATTTCATATATTTTTTTGTGGATGAACGTATTATCAAGTTGCATATTTTCTTACCCTTAAAGAAGAAGGTAGAGCCTTTTCATAGCACTATTATTCTATTTCAACCTGAAGGAGATTTTTGCATGCATTTGAATGTAAAAGCCTATGTGGTCAACATTTAAAAAACATAGAAGCATACATGCATTCACATTGTTAAGAAAGTTATAATGGTTTATATATATGCTATAACATATTATTTTTGTGTTTAAAGGAGGCTTGGATCCTTTACTAAGGGGTCTTCTAGCACATTCAGCGAAACTGCAGGTGCAAGATCAACTGCTGAATGAGGAGTTAACAGAAAAACTGTTTGTGTTGTCCAATAACGGTTCACTTGATTTAGCATCATTAAATTTACAGCGTGGCCGTGATCATGGACTCCCAGGTCTATTGATTTTCCTTGAATTTTCTTCCAACTGGTAACTGAACAATAACTGTTTATATTTGGGATATAGTTGTAAACTGTTAAATAATAGCTTTGGTGATCAGAAGAGTAACTTAAGTCTTTTAAAATGTAAGCTGCTAATATTTTTATCTTTGATGGAAACAAAATGTTCCACAGCACTTGAAATTGAAATAATCTGTGAAGTCTGGAGTCTAGAAGGACAGTAGCAGTGAGTGGATCTGGGTGTGCTCAGTGTAGGTACCTGAGGCTCATTCTTGCTGGACCCAGCTCCAGAGGTGTGGGGTTTCTGCCTGCAACAGCGACTTGCCACCAGCAGGTTGCCCCCAGCCTGTGGGACAGGTCAACTTAGACACAACCTCATTGGCTCTACTGACCATAGGAGGTGTTGAGAGGTCTCCAGGAGTGGTGTAGATGGCTTAATGAGGTGTACACCTCATTTTGAGAAATATTACACAGTTGTGCCTGTTTGTTGCACTAGATCTCTTACTCCAGTCAGCCTAGGGTGAGACTGAACTACCAGTCAAGGTGCATTAGCCCATCGGGCCATGGGTGCACCAGCTTAGGGGAAGACTGCTTGAGCTTAGTTCAATTTGATCACATCAGCTGTTAAAAAATACAGCAGGTTCCCAGTTCTGTGTGAAAACCTCTTGCAAACATGCCACCGCTTCTGAGAGCAGGGGAAGCAATCCTCAGCATAGCAGACAGAGCCTCTTTATTTTTAGTTTCTAAAACTGTGCCCTGACCCCCTGCCTGAGCAGATCACTTGTCTGCATGACTCAGGAACAACCATGGCTGCCCTTCTGTGCTCTGAGCCCCGTGTCCTCACCCATGGAGGCAGGCCTGACTGACTGTCACATAGCGTTACGTCTCTGGGTGACAACTCTCTCCATTTCTCCTGCACGACTCCACAGCTAGGCATGCACAAGTCGATGGCCCTGGACAGCAGAAATGAAGTCTGACTCTGGCCTGGAGTTTAAAGCTTTTAGGTACCCAAGGGTAGAAATGGAGGTTTGATCTCCCAGACCAGAAGTTAAAGTTTTGTTGGGAGTTAGAGACTTTAATTCCAATGATGTAAACGAATGTAAAATAAATCTATTTTCTGGAGAGCTGTACATGTGCCCTTAGGATACTCTCCTTAGTAAAGTGCTGTAGTTACTGAGTTCATTCAGGTTACTTCTTGCCCACTCTTCACCTAACTCTTGTGTTCCTAGTCTGGAAATTTCAAGACACAGTGAATATTACTATTATCTATTATCATGTTTTCATTGCTTAAATATGGGAGAATTATTTTAAACCTTTGTTTTCCTTCATGAAAATGATGTAACAATTGCATAGCCTATATTTTCAGATCCTGCCATCATTTCCCTGATCAATTTAACCAATAGGCCTATTCTGAGACATAACTGTCAGTGACTATGATTAAAGTTGTCAGAATCTAGTGCTTATAAATTTATTAATTTCAGATATCATGCTTAATAGTCAAGTCTAATCTTTCTTTTAACATAATATATACAGGTTATAATGACTGGCGAGAATTCTGTGGCTTACCAAAACTGGAAACTCACACTGACCTGAATACAGTAATCACCAATCACAACATCACTGAAAAAATAATGGAACTGTACCATAATCCTAGCAATATCGATGTTTGGCTTGGCGGTCTGGTAGAAGACTTTCTTCCAGGTGCTAGAACTGGTCCCCTGTTTGCATGTATAATTGGAAAGCAAATGAAAGCACTAAGGGATGGTGACCGGTGAGTTTATTCATGCTGTCAAAACATTTGCGTAAAAAAGCAGAAGCAATGGATATTTTACAGATATGTAAGGATGCTACCCAGAACATAAGAGAACATGGCACTTAAATATGCTTTAAACATAATTTGTTTAAGTTGAATAATTTTCCCTGCCACTTCCAGGTTTCTATCTTACCTCTTTTAGTTTTGTTGGGTGAACTTTTGCTTATTCTTTTTTGGTCTGTATATAGTCTGAATTCCAGATGTCATGGAGATTGTTTCTATGGTACTGAGATGACCAGCTCCTGGTGGAAATGCAAGGTGCCACCAGCAGTTAATTGTGGCAGGGGCAGCTAACCTCTGTGTGGATGGATGTAGTACGGTGCAGGCTTTACCTATCCCATCCCTGAGGGCTGGATTGAGCTCAGGAACTGGAAGAACCTCAACATTTTCCATGGCAACCACAGCAAAGTCAGAAGGGATAAGCAAAGAACTATAGTTCAGGCTTCCTAGAGGGGATAATAAAAACATCATGTACCTGGTCTTACATGAACTAGAACTGCAGACTGCTCCCAGAATTGCCTTGTTGGACACAGCGTAGGATGTCACTTCACCCAACCCTGCACAACTGTCACCAGGATCTTGCGCCAGTACAACCCTCCACAACAGCATGGCAGGAGAAATGCAGCTTCAGGTAACAAAGGGATGCAAGATGCAGTTTATATCTTGCTTCAGCTACTGAAGAAATTGTAAACCCAACCTTTTTCTTATTTTCATCATGTATTTGTGGCAGTAACTTTGAATCTCACGTGAAGACTAATTTTAAACTGCTCACACCATGCTAGCAGCGGTGGTTTAAGTACATCTGGTCCTTACACTCACCTTTAAGCTCCTCTCATAAGTCACTGTTGTGGAAAGAAACCATTATGTAAATAAGCATCCGAGGCAGAATTTAAATCTGAACTTTAAAAAATGTTAATTAATTAGCTCACAGGAAAAAGCAATGCTAATCATAAAGGTGGTATCTTATTAGCATAAACTGTATAGACAACAAACATTCCATTCAGCTGTGTTAAAAATGTGGTTGAAACTCCTCTGAATTGTACAGGCATACTTGACCCTTTCTGGGGAAGGAAAATCTATTGAGGTCCTTCCAGCCTTGTTTCCATGCATCAGTGCCTCACAATGCTACTTACTATTCAGTGTCTTATAATACTACTAGTATCAATTAAACTTAAGCATAATTTAATATGTTAACACTAAATTGAGAAGAAGAGAGATCTAGTAATGGAAGAATTTCCTGAGTTTCTGCCACAACGCTTGTGCCAACTGACTTAAATGTGAAACAGTATTCTGTCATTAATACTAAAGGAACTATCTAAAGAAATGTTAGAAGTATGTAACAACATGTTACAGTTGTCACACAGTAAGTGTAAGAATGGCAAAGTCTAACATTTGTTGCAGTGCCTTGTCAAAGAGAGTATTGGGTGTAATTTCTGTCTGCAATAGTAACACTACAAAAACACCTGGAGGCCTGCATGGATGAACAAGGAGCTTCTGAACAAACCCAAACACAAAAAAGAAGCCTACAGAGGGTGGAAGCAAGGACAGATACCCTGGGAGGAATACAGAGAAGTTGTCCAAGCAGCCAGGGATCAGGTTAGGAAAGCTGAAGCCCTGATAGAATTAGTTCTGGCTAGAGAAATCAAGGGCAACAAGAAAAACTTCCATAGGTACGTCAGTGATAAAATAAAGACTAAGGAAAATGTGGGCCCTCTACAGAAGGAAAGGAGACACACATTTACCTGGGACATGGAAAAGGCTGAGGTGCTCAATGACTTTTTCACATCAGTCTTCACTGACAAGTGCTCCAGCCACACCGCCCAAGTCGCAGAAGGCAAAGGCAGGAACTGGGAGAATGAAGAACTGCCTGCAGTAGAAGATCAGGTTTGAGACTCTCTAAGGAACCTGAAGGTGCACAAGTGCATGGGACCTGAGGAGATGCATCCGCGGGTCATGAGGAAACTGGTGCATGAAGTGGCTAAGCCACTGTCCATTATATTTGAGAAGTCCTGACACTCTGGTGAAGTTCCCACTGAGTGGAAAAGGGGAAACGTAACCCCCATTTTTAAAAAGGGAGAAAAGGAAGACCTGGGGATCTGTAGGCTGATCAATCTCATCTCTGTGCCTGGCAGGATCATGGAGCAGATCCTCCTGGAAACTATGCTAAGGCACGTGGAAAATATGGAGGTGATTGGTGACAGACAACAGGGCTTCACTAAGGGCAAATCATGCCTGACCAATTTGGTGGCCTTCTGTGATGGGTTTACAGCATTGGTGGGTAAGGGAAGAGCAAATGATGTCATCTACCTGGACTTGTGCAGAGCATTTGACACTGTCCAGCACATCCTTGTCTCTAAACTGGAGAGATGGATTTGATGGATGGACCACACAGTGGATAAGGAATTGTCTGGATGGTCACACTCAAAGAGTTGCAGTCAACAGATCGATGTCCAAGTGGAGACCACTGACAAGCAGTATTCAGGGGTCTGTACTGGGACCAGTACTCTTTTAATATCTTTGTCAGCAACATGAACACCGGGATCGAGTGCACCCTCAGCATGTTTGCTGACAAAACCAAGCTGTGTGATGCAGTCGACATGTTGGAGGGAAGGAATGCAATCCTGATGGACCTTGACAGGCTTGAGAAGTGGGCCCATGCCTTCTAAGGCTCGTAGCCTTAAAATCTTTTGTCAGTAATCTGACAAAACATGAAAGGATTTCTTTTTTCAATGTACTTAACTGAGGCACTGTCTTAACCTCAGCCTAATCACCTGAAACAAATTGTTTCTGTTCCATCAGCCTTGACTTTCTGTCTCTTCCTACTCTGAATCTTTTTGTGATATCAGGATTTGTAATAGCTGGGAAAAATACTGAAGCTGACTTAGTCATTCTTTATATAGCGGAGCTTGTGCCTTTTTCTTTTTTTTTTTTTTTTTTTTTTTTTTTTTTTTTTACTCTAACACTGTAAAATTCACCTGTAAAATTTTGGTCACCTGAGACAGATCAATTAGAGCAACTTTTATTAGAGTAAATATCTCTCTGCTGGATAGATTAACAAATAATTTTCTGCTCAAGCCTTCTCAGCAGTGTAGATAAAACTGAATTTTGTGATGAAAGTAGAATATGTTTTAATGTATGTGAAAGGGGAAATGATAGGTGTAGGAGGACTGAGTGGAGCAAAGCCTTTGATAGCTTTGGTTATGGGAAAGGGCCTGGGAGTGATCAGTGAGGTTTGAGGATGCTCTGAGAAGTTTGGGGACAGTGTGCAGGTGAGGGATAGGAGGAAGGCATCTTTCTTTTTTTCTCTCTCCAGTCCCTTCACCTGTCCCGAATTTCTTGTCACAGTATTGCTGAGGTGTGAGACATTCATTCCATCCCTGGTCCTGTGGATTGCTTCCTCCTCCAGTATAGGCAAAACAGGACAGGTTTCTCCCCAAATTGTCCTGCTGTAAGTAACTGTTTGCTTACAAATAAAGCCCGTTTTCCAAAATTTCACATGCACTTACCTTACTTAACTGGTACCCTCCTGTTGGCAGCAGGGTCTAATTTGCCCTGAAAACCCCCTCCCTGGGGCACACTAGCAGCCCTTGTGTTCCCAAGAACGCACACAGGACTATCAGACTTCTCATTTGCATGGTACTATCGCAGGCAGCTCACAAAAACCCTAAGATGCTGCACACAAGCCAGGTTTGCACAGGGTCCTCAGCCAACGTTGCTGTTCCCTTCCGATCGGAAAAGTGTAAACACAAATTCCACAGACTTTTCTCAAAACCTCAGCCTTGTTCCTTTAGTACTATGGACATCTAAGTGTTAAAACTGAGGTCAATTTGTACAGTGTGATCACATCCATACTTCATTGCTGGTGGGCCTAGGATCTGTTGCCACAAATCCTGCCTAGCATTTGGGAAAATCCTAATTGACGTGAGTACCACAGGGAACTATCTTAGCAGTTTAGGAGTGCTTAACACTATTTTATGCACAAATGCAGATGTGCTATCAGACTCTCCAGAAATGCTTTTGCCATTCATGACATCTTTATGTACAAAATGTTTATCTTATCTTTTTTCTCCAGCATTTTCTTTCCCTTTCTTTTTGTCTTTAAATGCATATGTATGTGTGTATGCACACATACATATTATATATAATATATTTCATTTAACAGATACACCTTTATAACACCAACTAGTTCTTCTGTTCTGGCACCACACTCCTGATTGGACAAACTGGAAAAAGCATCTCCTGTCTGTTCCAGCCAGTCCTCTTATCTTACCTTTTTGTATGGTCAAAAGCATAATTAGTCTTAAAATTTCCTGCTATAATTAATCTGCATATCGACAGTCTTCTTAGCAAATTAAGAAGTCCATATTAAACAGAGGAGCGTTCAACAATACCTGTTTTCATAGCAACCATTCAGTAATGACAAGCAGAATTAAAAATCTATGATATGGGGAAATCTATTATGGCTACTCCTGATCTGGCTATGGCTATGATATGGCTACAGATTTAATTCTGTAATTTATGTTTAAAACAGTCTATGAGTGCACAGTGAATACTGGTGTGCATAGGATTAAGCACCCAGTTCAAACATATTAGTTCCAAGTTTTCCCCTCAGGATTGTTAACTTTTTTTGTGGCCCTGTATCATCAATGAAAAGCAATTCTGCAAATGTGAATAATGAATAGTTTTAACCAGCTGACTTTAACACATCATCTGAGTTGACCAGTACGTCAGACTCACACAAGCCTTTTTGGGACTTTCAGGCTGGGTATGTAAGTCGGCAGATCATGGTGTTTACTTTTATTATTGTTGTATCCACCTACATTTTACTGTAATTCTTGGTTTTGGTCTTTTACATAGGGTACTGTGAAAGTAAGAATAATCAGCTCTTTGAATTTGATCTTTTCCAAATGTTTCTATCAATCTTTCCAGATTTTGGTGGGAAGGTGATAATGTTTTCACAGAAGCTCAAAAACATGAACTAAAAAAACACTCATTGTCCCGCGTGATTTGTGACAACACAGGAATTTCTGAAGTGCCAGCAGACGCCTTTCGACTCGGAAAGTTTCCACAGGACTTCAAGCATTGTGACAATATACCTGGGATGAATTTAGCAGCTTGGCAAGAATTTTATCAGGAAGGTAATCTGGTAATTACCAGTCTTTTCTGATGGGAGGGGAGAGTAAACAGCAGTTAGAAGATTGACCTTGGTTGTGGCAGGTCTTGAGTTACTGGTCTGATGCAGATCTTCAGTATTTCTACCACTTAGACATGGCATCTAGGTATTTCTCTCTTTCTTTCTCAATTTCCTCTGTAAAAAAGGTAGTGTTTGCTAACTTCACTCTGGTAACATAAAAGGCTTGTGAGATATCCAGACTTTAGGGCAATTAGGGCAGGAATTCTTAGAAAATATTAATTAAGCCCTCTGCAGAACATACTGGTAGAAGATAACGCTAATTTTACAAGTATTATAAGTCAATCTGGAGGTATTCCATATAAAATCTTGTCCAAAAATGAACAATTAAATTCTTGATCACCTTAAAACATGTGAGTAATTTCACTGAAGTTAATTTACAGCAGTAATGGAGAATAACGTCCATTTGTGAAAGTAAGTTCAGAAGTTTTTAAAAGCTTGTAATACAGTCTTTTTATTTGTAGAGGAAATATGTGGAACACCAAAGAGTGTGGAAAATGGTGATTTTGTATACTGTTCAGAATTTGGAAAATCTACAGTGACCTACTCGTGTCAATATGGATTTCAATTACAAGGAGAAGAGCAATTAACCTGCACAAGTGAAGGATGGAACTTTGAGGCTCCTGTTTGTATAGGTATCTTTTTTGTTGTTGTTTCTGAATTTTCTAAAAGCTAAAGTCCAGCACAGTTCATCAGAAGTGGACTCCCTCGTATGCTCTCTTGTTGTAGTCAGCCTTCTGGGTTTATAGGTACAATAACATGATAACATGAAACTCTTATTGCTCCAGAATTGCTATCTCAATCTCTACCCATCCTGATTCAGCAATCAAGCTGATTATAGGAAAATGTCACTAAAAATTACCTAATTAAGCAAAAATTGAGTCTATTAACAGCCAGTAGGAAAAAAACCCCAACAAATCAGAATTATACATTGCTTCCTCCTACCTTCAACATAACAAGCCAGTTTTCATTTTTCTAGCATTGTTTCAATGAATGCTCTAGGTACAGAATAAGCTCAGCACCCGTAGTTCATGCATCATCTTAATAAGTTAAGAAAAGTGACAAAGAAAAAAATATTGTGAAGTGAATAAGTGAAATTAAGCAAATTAATTATCGCCTCGGTTCCAACCACCCTCTTCCAAATATCTGTGAAAAGATTTGCCAGAAGAAATTCCTTCTGCATGTAGAAAAGTAGAGCAGGTGAAAATCAGTAAAGAGATACTGTCTTTCAACATTTAATGCACATTTTCAGAGAAATATTTTTCTGTCATTTTAATTGCTCTTTTATCTTCTCTCTTCCTTTTGCCTTATTTTTACTGTTGAATAGAGTAAGATAGGAAGAAAGAGAATGTGGCAAGTATTTCATTACAAGACCTTCACTCTTTGCAGCTATGAAGAATGAATTCTCTGTTCACGTTTCAAATGGGTGTGTTTATAATGGTGTGTGTATATATTTTTATATAAATATATATATACACACATACTCAAACTGCTCAGCTTTATAAGAACATGAGAGAAAATGAAACCTGAAAAGGCCATATTTGGGAATATATTATGGATGGTGGTAAATTAATTTGAATGCAAGTGCTGCAGCTGATCCGCAATAAAGTCTGCTTATCAGTATTTCTGTGACAGCAGAATAGAAAACTATTCATTCTAATTGTATACCTGGTATGGAAAAAGTCAAATGAAATTTGCAGCTCTTTCCTTTATTTAAATCCTATTTATCCATTGAATTCCACCCACATAAATACCATATAAAGAAATAAAGCTGTTAAATGAATTATAATAAAATCTTTTTGATAGATTAATGTTCTGGCAGCAACCTGAATAAATAATTTATATGAATGAATCATTCCTTGTCCTAGTTTCTTTTAATATGTTCAGTAATGTAAACAAAAGACTATATATCTGCTATAGGAAAACAAGCTGCTGCATATATTAAATAAGCAATGCCTTTATTAAAAGAAAACCATCAAAACCCACTTACGCAGATGCTACTTGAGTTTTACAGTAGAAAGCACTTTGTTCCATGCATGTCTGTGCAATGTGTTCCCATTCTTTTAAATGTTCAGCAAATTAGGAATGTCAAGCAATATAATGAGGAGGATAGAGCTTAGCATTTCTGCAGATGGTTTCAAAATTATATGCTGCTCTGGAAAAGACAGAATGGCCTGCTGGCAAAAGCATAGGAATCTGAGAGCTGTTAATTCCTGCTTACTAACTTTGGCTTTGACAGAAATCATTTCTATTGATTCAGGAAGTCATTTAGTGCTAGACTATTCTATCTTCCTTTATATTAAGTGTTATCTTACTCTTGATAGATAACTCTGTTTACTTTGCTTTAATAAAGTACAGCTCTCTTGGTATAGTAGAGTAGGCTGTTAAGATCTGACGTGCACTATTTAGTGATGGAAAGAAGAGCTAGCTAGTTAACAGATAGCATGACTATGTATCTACAACAGCTGAAATAGCACATTTGAATTACAGTGCAGGCAAAACCTGCACAGGTTTTCCTTCCCAGATGATGACGAAGCCAGTGGGAGTTAACCCAAAATGTACTCTTGATGGGAGTAATACTTATCTTCATCCGGTACAACATTATTTTCCTGCTTCAGAGAGGTGTTATGAAGGTTAGCATTTCTTAAGGTTCTGAAGTCTAAGATTATTCCTTGCATTATTAGTTTTTGATTGTCTCGGTTGATGGCTAGCTTTGGACACAGCTACTGCTTTGTATTAAAATTTAAGAGGATCGGGTTTGATCCTCTTTCCAAAGATGGTATTCCCTAAGTGGTCTGAGTGACAATATTAAATGAAGTCAGTAAATCATTCCTACACAGTCAGTTTCTAATACTGATCAAAAAAAGCTGCTTAGCCTGAAGTAGCAAGTCGAACATTGTGGTAGGGAGGGAAACAAAAGGAATATAACCAAAACAAGAAGACACGGAAGGCTCAGCTACCTGCCCACATACAGGCTCGCAGTGCTTCCCAGGACTGTGGGTCAGAGATATTGAACAAGCTGGCAAATATCATACAGGACCAACGGAAAACTATCTAGAACAGTGCTGGACACCTATCTTTAGGCAACTAAATCCAGACCTGCAAGTAAATATTGCACAGAAAGAAAGATTCAGAAATATGAAAAAGACTCTATTCTTTCCCTCACTGAGTGCTTTCTTTTCTGCTCTCCACACTGTCTCCCATTTCCTCACATGATCAGAAAGAGAGTGAAAGGTCTTGAATGACCTCAGGAACAATGTGTTTACATACATTTGTCAATGGATAATTGTTCATCTGCCCATCATTCTGTCAGGATATTGTCATTTCACAGAATTTATATAACATCTAGAAACAACAATCTTTGCAGTGATATCACATATTACTGTTATAAATTTTGTAACCAAAGCTAATCTGAATCCTTGACTCCTCAAAATCATGCCTAGAAGTGTATAGAACTGTGTCAGCATTATTATTTTCACTATCTCTGTAGAGCACGGTATGGAGAAAGTTTATAGAGGAACTCAAAGTCTTAGGACATAGGCACATGCAAGAAGACCTCTCAAATTTACAGTTTGCATTTTTGAAAATTCAGCTAATTGCATTTGTAGCTTTTGGTAGATTACCAAAGCAAACTTTTCTTTTTTCATCATTTCCAACTTAAAAACAAACAAAAAGCTCAACAAAACGAAACAAAACAAAGCAAAAAAACAAACAAACAAACCCCAAACTAAACCGATTTTGTGCCTTAAACAGTAACAATGAGGACCTTGGGCAGTATCTGTGTGTCACTGAAAGTGTACAGTAAGTTTTGTTTATGAATACTTGTAGAAGATATGTATGAGAAAGTAGTAATACTTCCCTGTAATTTGTCATGATTATTGATCAGTGTGTATTCATTTTGCAGACATCAATGAATGTGAAAATGAAATTAATCCAGCATGCTCTCCTTCTGCTAAATGCATTAACACTAAAGGCAGCTATAAATGTCTCCATACTGACCCTTACAAGCTGGCAGAAGATGGAAGAACATGCATTGGTAATGCTTGCAAACCTACTGTCCATTAAAACTTTCTCTGTTCTGTTTTACACTGCTGTAAAAATTATAAAATTGGGATTTATTGAAGAACTGTTATCATACATGAAAAATATCTACGCAGTCATGGGCATAAAGATACAGTCAGATTCTGTAAAGTAAATGAAGGTATTGAATAAATAATACAGACACAGAAGTAAGCTTTTCATTTTCCACTGCTACCATATATAAGCCACTATTTCCTGACAGCGCATGTGCAGGGGGGGATCAAACCTGCCTGAGTTTCTCCTAGTTAGTGTCTAAACTCAGCATCTGAATCTTAACTAAGTTCCACCTATGTGACCTAGCATAAATTATGCATTTTCTTGTTTTCTCAGCTTTTCAGCATGTGTGGAAGCTGTGTAGTGTCTAAAGGTTTAGGTGGGGAGTATGAGTGTAGTCGCCCACTGATGCTGAGCAATACCTGTTCTGGGGAAAGTGCCTAGATCTGTCAAAAGCTCCATGAAAACCTTCAATCCAAACTCAAGTGGATGGATATCTATTTTACCAAAGTGCCCAAAGGAAGCACAGAAGGTTTAGAGTGCTCAGATCTTGCATATTGAGTGCTGTATGTGACACAGTCATAAGTAGACTGAATCTCACTGACGGCACATTTCTTGTTTCCTGTTTCAGCAAATACCTTGGTTATGACATGTGGGATTACACTGTCTCTTATTATTAATTGCACAAAGAAACACAGAATGATAATTCCCCAGGGGGTGGGGTGGGGGTGGGAGTGGAAATTACCTTCTTGCAAACAAACAGATGTTTTCAATGATATGATGTGCATCCAGTCAGTTTTCCAGCTGTGGTTCAGGACCACTTGAGCACATCCCTCAAGTGATATCTCATCCCTGAAATGAAACCTTAAGAGAGGCCGTGTGAGACCACCAAACACCTAGGAGTGAAGGCTAGTGGGAGACTGCACTAACTCAGCAGCACTTGGCATCCCTCTGGGCAGGCACACCAGCAGAAGTACCTTCCCAACAATGAATGTTGCCAGAAGGATCTAACTCTCTCTTACTGTAGCAAATGCAAATGCAAATCCTCAGGGTCAACTCCTTCTGGGATAAAACTAAAAAAGAATGGTGCTAGTCATTCAGAGTTTCATATTTTAACATATCAGAAAAAATAGGGAAAAAAACCCACACTTCTTTGTAGGTGTTTCTTATCTTTATTTATAGTTTATTCCTTTACCCATTCAACCATGGTTACATTTATTTACCACTCTAAATCCAGAGACAAAAGCCTGCCTTCAGATTAGCTTAAAGAGATTAGTTCACTGGTGTTGAGTGCAACAAAGACAGATTATATGAGGACACTGCACTGGCATGAACGTAAAACAGCTACAAATGTAAGGTAAATTTTGTATTTCAAGGGAGGAAACAAAGTCCTTACAGTCAGTGCTGCTGTGCCAAGTGATCGTTACCCCAGACCAAGTCAATTTTGCATTTCAGAGCTTCATTGGCTTTCTGACAACTCAAGAAAATGAGTGCAGGTACAGCCACCCAGTCCACTGCTGTATGTCTAGCAAACAAGGTTAGCGTCTTCCTTTAGACCTCAGGGGCTAGGGGAGTTTGTAATCTCCGTGGACCCATCCTTGCACGCTATGCTAAAGGTTTGGTTTGTTGGATCTCTAGAATCAGTCATAAGAGTTTCTGCTATGTGACATACATTGCTTTCTCTTACAGCTTAAAACTATTGAAGAAAATGTCCACCGACAAATGACTGGCTAAATTTGGCAAGTGATTACCTGGGTCTCCCTTGCATTCTTTTATAGAAATAATGAGACTTACTTTACAGTATCTCTGCCAGAACTGTGTTTTAAACTGATTGGTCAATTTGAAATTGTGACATTAATCAGCCAACAACTCTTTAAGCCACTGCAGAGTCATCACATATTAGTTATAATTTATATTGAAAAACCTTTAAAAGACATCATCCCCTTTCTTAGATTCAAGGATGTAGTTGCAGCTATTCTTTACCTCCTTATCTCTTTACCTTCTCACTGGGAGCCCTTAGCCAAGTACCATCAATAAGAGGCAATGTTTGAAGATGAAACCTTCTAAAAAAGTAGTGTCTGAGGCATACATACTGAAGAATTAATGTTATGCCCATTTCAGTGTTATCATCATGTGAACTGTAACCCAGATATGCATTCCTCGGGAACAAATAGGAGGAATGATGAGAAGTCTGTGCTCAGTTACAAGGCTATGACCTTGCTGGGATCACGGAAACATGGTGGGATATCTCACACAGCTGGATTGCTGCAATGAATGGATACAGACTTTTTAGGAAGGACAGACTGGAAAAGTGACAGGGGCAGCAAGTTGCACTTTTGGTGAGAGAGCATCAGGAAACTAGCAGTGTACCCCGGGAGTCAATAGTGGGTCCAGTCCCGTTTAACATCTTAGCTAACAATCTGGAAGATGGCGCAGAGTTTACCCTCAGAAAGTTTGCAGATGATGCAAAACTGGAACGAGTGTCTGATACACCAGAGAGCCAAGTTTCCATCCAAACAGACCTCAACAGGCTGCATAAATGGGCTGACAGGTACCTAACAAAGTTCAACCAGGAGAAGTGCAAAGTCCTGCACCTGGAGAGGAACAACCCCAGGCACTTGTATATGCTGGGGTATGACCAGCTGGAAAGCAGCTTGGCAGAAACGGACCTGTTGGTCCTGGTGGACACCAAGTTGAACGTAAGCCAGCAGTGCACACTTGTGATTAACAAGGCCAAAAGCATCTTAGGCTGCATTAGGAAGAGCGTGGTCAGCAGGTCAGTCGAGGTGATCTTTCCCCTCCACTCAGCACCCGTGAGGCATCACTGGGAATGCTGTGTCCAGTTCTGGGTTCTCTAGTACGAGAAAGATATTGAATTACTAATCTGAGTCCAGTGGAGGATGATAAAAACAATGAAGGAACTAAAGCTTCTTTCATATAAGGAGACCTTCAGAGCCCTGGGACTGTTCCGCCTGGAGAAAAGAAGTCTCAGTGTGGTCTTGTCAACGTGTATAAATGCCTGCTGAAAAGGAGTTAAGATGAGACAGATAGATTCTTCTCAGAAGTGCCCACTGACAGAGAAAAAGCCGATGGGCACAAACTAAAAAACATGAAAAACAAAAAATACTTTTTTACTGTGAAGGTGGTCAAATATGGGAACAGTTTTCCCAGAGAGGTTGTGGAGTCTTCATTCTTGGAGATATTAAAAACCCACCTGGATACAGTCCTGGGCAGCCTGCTGTAGCTGATCCTGCTTAAACAGGGAGGTTTGGCCAATTGATCTCAAAAGGTCCCTTGCAATATGAACGATTCTTTGATTCTGTGATTAGGTATAGAGAAAAGGAATAGGTATCTAGCAGTGTTTTATATGATTTCTCTGTAAAATGTGGTTCTTACATGCCTGTGCGCATGTCTCACTCATGTCATTTCTCATACTGTTTCCATTGAGAAAGAAGTATTTAGCTACTTGACAGTAACTTGCTCCTAAAAATATTTGTATTAACAAGTGAAAGGAGAATGTTACCAACAGTCAACTGTGTTTAGTTTGTTTAGTTTCCATATTAAAACAAACAAAAAAATCTGACAAATTTAAATAAAACTACTTTTCTGTGGTTTTACTTCAGCTGATATAGTAAGTTTTTATCAAGGTTGTTGGGTGTCTTGGTTTGCTGGTCTGTTGTTTTTGCATTCTTACAAACATCATTCATAAGGCCCAGCTAATTTCAACGTATATTTAGAATGAGGTTTTGAGCCTTGGTAAAAAAGGCAGTGCAATACTTTTCTAAACCAACATGTTGATTATAATAAAAGAGCAGCTCAAATTTAGCAGTAATAAGAATTTGGGGATCTGCAGCACAGAGTGATTTAGAATTATGAGAGCACTTCACATCATTATGAGCATTTCAATCTTCAAAACTAAAGTGCTCTTAAAATTTTGAAGAGCTCTAGTAATGCTAACTATTCAATACTGCAAATCTATATAACCTTCAATCCTGCTTTTATTGATGGAATTCATCTGTGGGTTCAAGTCTCTCTTTTCTAAGGTTGGATAATGTTTTTGACTCATATGGAAACTTGTATAGGGTAACTTTATTCAGGAAGTTAATTAACTGAGTTGTCTCAAATCAAAGCTGCTCGGCCCTTACCACTTGGGCCCATCGTTTCTGTAATTGTTAGAAGTAAAAAATAATAATAATAAAAAATATGAACAGAAAAGTCCTAGCTTTGCATCTATGCATACTCTAACCATGAGAAAAAGGCTGTCATGTTGACCTACAGTGAAGACATTAAAATGTGTATGTTTTGCCTCCCAGATGAAGCAGGCTAAAACTAATTATTTACGAAGGCTTAGCCAATGGGCAGAAACATTTTAGATTGAAGTGTGTCATATGATTAAACAATTATATGCTCTTACCCTCAGGACAATGGAAATAAGCTTGCTTTTACAAATCCTATTTTCTTTGATGTGATCTCAAATTAAATAGGAATCTAGATGTATTTAGTACCTTTTTAAAAAAATATGACAAATATAAAATACATTAAAAACTTGAAAAATCTGTATTGAAAATACTTTCAACCAGTAAAGTAGCATGTGTTTACATGATTAATGGATGAGGGTAATCTAAAGTGCTGATGGGAAACTTCTGTCTAATTCAATGAGTAATACACTTTGAACTTTAAATCTCATGATAAATCCATGAAAAATCTATCCAGTATGTTAAATTTCTGAAACTCTAATGGGGCCTTTGAGTGCCACTACAAGAATACGTTATGTATTAAAGGAATAAAAGCCTATTGTGTGAGGGCCTTCCATCTTCCTCCTGTCCATGTTGTGGGCAAAAAATGAACAATATTGAGGGCTTACCTGGTAAATGGAGTAAAGATTTAATCCTGTCATTAAAGTTATCACAAGGAATGTCCAAAGGAATTAACAGGAACAAGTGAATAGGTTTAAAATTAAAGATCAGTACAAGTAAGCATGACGAAGTCTCATCTTCATTTCTGTATTCTTGGTGAGCAGGTTAATGTTACCTTCAAGACTGCGTACTGCAGCAAATGCAGTTTCAAACTGGGAAAAAAAGTCATTCATTTTACCATGCTGTTTCCCACAGTGCTAACAATTACCTGTCTGTTTCAACATAAATATTCATACCTATCCAGCCCCTCTCTTACTTTTTAAGGATATGAAGTCAAACTCACTAGGAAGTAAAGTTAGTTCACTTGGTAAATTTTCCACTTTTTTCTGAAGCCCATTAGTCTCAATATTCTGGAAACCCTGCTCTGGAAAAGCTTGGGTTCCCTCCCATTCAGTTTAATTCAGCTGTTGTTAATAACTGGTCCACTGGTGATACTGTATTTGCTGGGTTTACGTCAGTACCTTTCCTTTTGTGCCTTCAACTTCTTAGCTTTGAGATTATACTCTATTTGATTTTTGCTTCAGATTATGTTTAAATTTGATTGATGACTTTTTAATATTGTAACTTAAGAACTGATCATAAATCATTTCCATAGCCAGTTTAACCAGTGTGTATAGTATAAATGAAAAAAAACCCAATTTAGCTCCCATTGAACTGATCAGAAGACAACAGCCACTCATTAACTGTTAATCCCAAAGACAAAATAATATGAGACAAGATGCAGAGCCAGAGGTGACATTTCAAGTTCATCTGTAATACTCCAATAATAGGTCTCTGAAAGACCAAACAAACTGAAAATTAAGAGGTAGTTCCATCTCTACTACTGAAACAAGATCTAGCTGCCAAGAAATAACAATGTTGTTTCACATAAAATATTTCTGTGTAAATTAGAATGACAATGAGACATTTTGATTCATTTGGTTAAAACGAAAAAAGAGCGATGGTGAGACCCTGTAGTTTGTTGTTCTGGGTATGAACTTTACGGTTTCTTGTGAATACGTATTGCAAATTGTTTGTTCTGGAAAAGATGCTCACAGATACTTTCAATCAACTGATGTTTATTTACCTAGTCTATTTGAAATCTCTGATCATATTGTCAACAAAAGTGGTAGTATATCGGTGTGCGTGCTCTTGCTTCTCATTTCTATCACTCTAAATATATATATTAGGACAGTAGTATATAAAGAAACCCAGCTGCCAAACAGCTTTAAAATGGTATTTCATTACTATATAGCCTCCTTGTAAGGAATAAAGTCTTGAAACCATAAGTAGTTTTCTTTCTGCACTGAATAAAACCTGAATAAGGGCTCAGGTGTTTGGGACAACACTCTGCCTTCCTTGGCGTACTAGCAGTCCAGGCTCCGTTGTGGTTTTTGTTTGCCCAAGCAAACCAGACACAGTGGAAAGCTTCTTCTAAGCTGACAGGCTATGGCTGCACTGTAACCCACCTGAAGTTACACTCCCCCAAAGCCTGCTACTAGGAATGTGTGCTTTAATTTCTACATATTCCATGCAAAGTTGAGTTCAGGTTTCCTATAAACTTTAACCACCTTGCTGTAAGCTTTGCCTTGAAGCTGGAATGTCTCTTTTCTTTCCTTGTTTGATGTTACCACAAACATGGGTGGAATGGGCAAAGGCAGCAGAGACCTGGCCACACCACATGATCCTTCAGCAAGAATGCTCTCTGACGTGCGGCATGCAAACCCAACAGCTGCTCTTGCTGAAAAGTAATCTAGAGAGGCAGCAAATTTTGTCACTAGCCCAATCTGAGGGCAGTACTGAGCATCAGTGTCTATGTGGGCTTTGAGGTTTTTCTTGTTCTTCCCCCTAGGTGCCTGTGCGAGTCCAAGGCAGAACCTGTTATCTTAATTGTTATAAAATTATTCATTCAGAGGAGGTAATTTCCGTATTTAATATTGATTTGTACTAGGGTGGCAACAAAAGGCCCCTGTCCAATTAGAGCAGGATCTGCACTAGTTCCTCATTCAATTAATTCTGTAGAGACCTTACAGTTTAGACAGAAGATAAAGGAAAAGATGTGGATATAACAAATGTGATGGAAAAAATTACAAAATAATAGTGAGACAATTGTGATCTCTTTCCGTAGTACTCAGGCTTTTTGACCTTTCTAAAGAAACACAATAAACCTTTGTTTTCAAATTTGAGATTATTCTATAGGCAGTGTAGTTACTGTGTGTTGGTGTATATATGGCATACTTTTAGTTGTTACAGATGCTGGGATACTTCCTAAAGACTCTTTAGGATCCATCATTTTAGGGGTCATCATGATTTTTTTTTTTTTCCAATGTTGAATTAGAAAGTACTACACCAGTCATATGTAAATTTAATCAACTTTTTAGCTTAGTTATCTAAATATGCAAACATTTCTTTTCTTCTCTGTAGAATTTCTGCTCTTGATTCTTTTCTCTGCACAGTCAATTAGCAGCAGACAAAGTTCCCAACTTTTGACCTTTTGAGGTATTTCTTCTTTTTGGAGTACGATGATTAGACTTTCTAAAGCTTTACGTTTGCTTGTTGTAGAATGCAGCAGAGAGCATTCAACATATTTTCAGCTTTCATTGAATGTACTGAATTAAACTGAAATGGCATTGAAAACATGCAGTGAAGTTTTTGAGTTCAAGGAAGAGAAACTGTTTCTTTTGATATGTATTTTTAAATTAGATTCTGGCCACTCATTGCTGTTTTTACACTTCTACCTGAGAAATGCTGACAGAATATAAATTTGGGATTTAATGGATCAGATATCCATTATCCCCCTCCGGTATCCCTCTCAGACCATGTTTTCCCAGTTGCTTTTTGACCCATTTCAGTCTAAAAGAATGAAGTTATTAAAGTCTGTAGATATGATCATGTCACTTGACACTACAGGGACAGACAGATTTGTTTGGACTTCCTTGGCAGGATGGTGATGGCACTAAGTTGTAGTTACAATGAAAGCCTTATTGTTTCACAGACTGTTATGATTAGCATAGCATAGAATTTTATGATCAGGGTAGCACAGGATTTTTATAAGCAGAATCAGTGTAGCACAATTTTATTAATAGTATAGCACAGAATTTTATAGCACAACTTGGTTTGTGGTTCCTGATCTGCACACCGGGTCAAATCTTAATACTTGGCTTGCTGTATCAATGTAAGAATCATAATCTAGACTCAAAAATAGGTACAAGAATACGAGTCACTCAGTCCTTGGAGGAAACAAACAACGGTGGTGGCATCCCTGACACCGGGGGATTGCAGGTTTTGCTGTCCAGCATCAGTTCCAGCCCAAGTCCCACTTCGGAGTTGTAACTGCCAAATTTTATAGACAGTGCTCTGTGTGCTGTTACACATCCCTGTTCTGTGACGGGGTCATCACAGCCTGGTTGGCCAGGGGCCTGGGACCTTCAAGGCTGGTAAGGAGGGAAGAAGTTGGCCTGGCACCCAGGAGGTCTATAGGGAAGGGGAGAAGAAATCTGCCTGGTGCACAGAACCTACAGGCCCTGATAAGGCAGGGAAAGGGGACTGATACGTGACCGGCTCAGTCACAGAGAATGGTCATTTGCCAATAGAATGGCATTCTTTATGCTAACCATATTACGAGGGGTCATGAGCAGGGGGTACCAGTCACAGCCCAGGAGAAATAACCATGGCAATAACATTTGTAACACCGAATCATCTCTCATAAAGTAGCAGTTATCTGCACAAGTCCAGACCACACTAACTACTCTTTGCAAAATCTTTTGAATTTATTGTGCATTTTTCCAATGGGAACTTGGAAACTGTGAGCTCTGCTTTTCAAAGCCAATCTCCATAGTGAGGGAAAATAAAAGTATGTCAGAATTTAATTTTGGTGCAAATGTTAGTATTTAATATAGTTCTACCGAGTATACATCTTAGCTTACATGAATTCCTGCTTTCAGTATGTAGTTCTCTGTAAATACTATCAGAAAGACCTATCTTTTAAAGTGCATCTTACTCCAGCACAAAAGAATTTAGTCTCAGAATTCTTCACAGTCATTCAACTAATTTTAATTGGCTTTAATTTTTTATTCTGAATTTTATGACAGTGTCAGATTGTAACCTTTGGATAAACGTTCTTACCTTCTTCGTGCTTTTAGTGCTATGTATAAGGAACATAAATCCTGAAAATGACACTTCTTTAAACTTTGCTGGAATTATAATATTGGACAAACTTTCTTTGCTGTGCTGCAACACGCAGAATGCTGTAAGTAGTGACTCATCACAGCAGGTGCTTTAGTCTGCAAAGTCACTCGGTACTCAGCACCGCACCCTGCAGGGGTAAGAAAAACAGCTGGTTTGAGGTGACAAAAGACATGACTTTTGACACTTGTCAAAACTAGAAGGAAAATGCTGCTTTTATTTAATAAAATGTTGCTACAGGAGCCCTAGACCCTGTGCTATTCAGGTATTTTTTAAAAATAATCTTTTGATATTATGAATTTTTTATTTTCCAGTGGATGGATTCATGTCCTTATAAATATTTAACTGAGAAACTAAGATAAATACTGAGCTGTATTCAGGCAAAGTTAAAGAGAGTAGATTGCCACAAAAAACTGTAGCACTGCAAATTAACTGTGTGCTAAACTCAAACCACGGTTTTATTCCACTAATGACTGAGATTTTGTAAAAGCGAAATTAAGTGCTTGAATCAAAGCAGAATAGGAGATGTTTTTTACAATGTGTAGCAGATACTGTATTCTTTTCTGATATGTCCCCTTCTATTAATCTGTTTCAAGGAAAAATATTGAAACTGTATTGTGATTTCTATGGGTATTCATGGCAATTGCTTTTGGCATTTCAACATACATAAGAAAAGTTTTGTACATTTATAGTAAATTAAGAGCATTGACAACAACAAAGCTAAATTGCCAGTGTCATCAATTTTTAAAATCTTTTGTAGGGCTAATGGTGGAAAGCTGATGAGGAATTAACATTCTCACTGTTATTCTTCCCATCCTGTCTCACAAGCTGCAAGTGAACATGGTGTACCTCTCTTCAGAAGTCTGTCAATCACATGATTACATCCTTTGAATACTGAAATTCAAGATGAACTGACAATCAGACTTCCTAGGCTGGAAGGTCACCTTTATTTTGCGTGGTGCTGTGTGGCACTGGAAGCACACGCATCTGCCAGGCTGATGGATGTCTGCCCACTCCCAGGACAGCAAACCAATTTTGCTAGGATACAGATGGCAGCTGAAGATGCATTTCATACCCATCACCGCAGGGGCACAAATTCCACCCTATAGGAAAGCTTTGTTGCTTTATCACCGTGTGCTGGTTTGTACTTGATCATACTTCTGTTTGCATCAGAAAGACAGCATGGTAGAGTGAAAGAGGTAAAAAATACTGTGGCACTTGACACTGCAGAATAGATTTTTTTGTGATGGGCTTCTGGAATACCTGTCAGCCTACATGCTGGAGCCTATGTAAATGTGAATCCCAAGCCTCTGCATACAGCATAGCCAGCAAGCCTCCAAGCAGACCTTGTTAACCCAGGGTTAAATCAGAGGCAAGCACTTCAAGGGAAACAAGCCCATACCACAGGGCTGAATTTATGTTGATAGGCCAGTGAAAAGCCAAAGGTGTGTGTGCTGACTGTTTTCCCAGCATGATGTTTGCAATCTATTACATGGCACGGAGTAAGAGCTACGATTTTAGACACCGTGTCTTTGCAGAGTGATGCTGTCAGCTGCCTATGCAGTGCTTGAAAAGGGGTAGGCAGCCAGTGCTCCAACAGGATTTTCATATCCTTCCCATTCTCCTTTTGGGTGTTTCATGCACCTACTTTCTTATGATATACATGGCCTCCATGCTCTTTCTCTGCCTTTTTATCATAAAACTAGAGTGCTTATCCTTTATTTCCACTCATGGTTTCTTGGGGTTACTATATTAATTATAGTTACTTATCACTTCACTGCTTTGATTGCTGAATGGGATTTGGCCACAAGGGAAAGGATGAGCATTATCTTTTGAAGAACACAAGGAATGTTAATATTGGATCCATCCCAGTAAAGGTGGCAAGAGACAGTTCAGCCAATGCTCAAAATGAACTGCAGTTTCCCCTGTTATTCTTTCCCAACATTTATCTGTAATTCAGTTTGGTTGAGCACTACACATTACAAGTGCTCAGTTTCACATCTTCAATAATTGTTGCTGTGACTGAAATAAGTCTTATATTTCCTTTCCTTTTTGAGCTCCTACAATGAAGAATAGCAGACATTACCACTCTCTGTATAGCCAAATAACAGTAAACGTAAACAAGCACGGGCTGAGGTTAGTGCCCCACTAGGTGAGCTATAAATCAAAGGTACCCATTTAGGTCATTAAAACCCCCTGATCCTTCGTGTGAATGAAAAGATTTAGAGCTATGGTTCAAAGTTTATGTATTCCGTGGTGCTCCAGGCAATTTCTGACATTTTTCACTAAGATGGCAAGTAACCAAGGTGTCAGCTGGAAAGTATTTAAACAACACTAACTTCTTTGACAAAAAAAAAAAAGTATCAGCAGTCATAAGGGTTTTTTTATTTTACCATTTTCCATTCTGTGAACAGATTTGCAGGATTTTTCTGCCTTCCATTATTAATTTTAGGAAAAAGAGAAAGCTCTCAGTGGCCTTAGGTCATTTTCCAGCTAGAACAGCTCTAGCAATATCCTTAGGTTTTTAACATGTCAAAATTTACGTTGAGGATTCTGATCTGCCACAAATGATCTCTGACCACCAGCTGGGTACACTGCTGATCACCCCAAAAATTTGCAAGCTTTGGAGGCAGAGTTGGTGGTAAGATAGCCAAGCTGCTGCTGGCTACAAAATGCCTGCTGACTATCTCTCTGATGCTTACTTCTATCCTATAAATTAAAATGTGTATCTTCATTTCAATTAAAATATAAGAAATATGACAAAGTGACAATGACAGTTACATAAGATTTTACCAGAAGGAATTTAAATAATTGTTACGTTTTAGAATGATGTTATTAATAATCAGCTCTGACCTATTTTTGACTGTTCCTGAATGAATTTTCCCATTATAACCCTCTGACATATTATTCAAACAAACTCATTAAATGAAGTTATTTCTCATGGAATGACAACAAGTCCTCACACTCTAAAATTCTGCCATTTTCTTCCATGGGACAGAAATTCTGCCTTTGGGCTGTTACCATTTAAAGCAGCACTGTTCCCTTTGACCTGTCTCTGAGGCTGGTGATATCTGGCTTCCATCTGGTATCTATTACACTTTTAAAATAAAGAGTACCTGTGTGTTTAGTTTAGTGCCATGGGAGTATTCAAGTGAGCGTATTATACAGGGTGATCTTGTGTTTTTCTCTTGTGGTATTTTCACACTTGTTCTTGGATTATTGCAAACTCTGGGGTCAATTCTCTTTATGTTAAACAAACTCAAATGATTACGTATACCTTCAACGAAAGAAGCCTGGCAACAACAGGAAGAACAAATTTAAGTGACTCATACAAGGTATGTCCCTGTCTCCACAGAAACTTTAGAAATCCTCCTGCAGCACACATGGCCCTTGATTTCTTGCAGTTGAAGGCACACCACATAAAACCAAAACCATAAGAAATTCGGATTAAGATAAATAACAAAAAAGACATATATGAAGTTGAGGTTTTCATCAGTCATGCTTATAAAAGATGCTGTGATGTTTTTCACAAATGGTGTAACATCTACTCTTCTTCCAAATTCGTATTACAATAGTAGAACCAAAACTTCCACATATACATATATATGTATGTAACCTTTGAGATTTAAAATATTCAGGTTGTACAGTTCCCTTTCCATGAATCTGATCTGTCAGATTGCTTAATTCACAGGGGTTGCATTCTGGCAATGTGATCTTGCAAGCTGTGATATACTTTACTACATGCTGCTATTCCACAAACCAGATAAACATGGAGAATGGGATTTACACCACTCGATTTTAGATCTCTGCCTGTAGCTGAGGTTAGGTTTCCTTTAGGGGCTTCTGGGGAAAATGGGCTCTTTTGAGGTACAGCTATTCTAACACACTTCTGACTTACTTTAGTGTCTACATGAGGATGAAGTTAATACCCCATAAGCTCACAGCATCGCAAATGTAGACATAGAAAACACAAATATCTATATTCAGCTTCATGAACTATACCAGGGCGCGGTGGGGGCTGGAGTCTCCTTGGGGCTGGTTGCAGGGGGGCAGTGGAGGCTTTCCAGGGCAACAGGGCAGGGCCTGGGGCTTCGGGCACCTCCCTAGGGATGGAATGGGACAAGGCTGGGCTGGGCAATGGGCCTGCAGGTGGGGTTCATGTTCCACATCAACAGAGGACATGGTCTGCCATGGGCATTGCTGGTAACATCTGCAGCAGAGCTCAGGAGGGGACAAGCAGAGGAGCCCCAGCTTAAAAGCAGATCTCAAGCAAAAGCAGTTTCAAAATGTATGCAAATGCCAGAGCCCTATTAATGTTTTGGGGTTTTTTTTTCTGGAACAAATGTGGGCTTTGTGGTTAACTTTATGGAATCTTCTTTATCTTTTCAGCCTGAGTTTTCTCCCTATTAAAATACAGACTCCGTGACATTTAACAGCTGAGACACCTCCTGTGAAAACTGTTTGCAACTGAAGTTAATTTCTGCTGCAACTTGAATAGGTAGAAGTTTCTGTTTAAGAGAATTGGTTATTTAATTAACCTGTCCCTACAAAAACCTAATAAGCAAGACTGGAATTTATTTAACAAAATGAGTAATGATTAATTACTTATCTACAAAGTATTCTTTTGCAGGCTCTGGAAACACTTTCGAGACTGCTAGCCCAGTCTGAACTAGTAGTAGGACTCTTTTATGTCGTTATGTTTATAAGTAATTACAGTAGTCTTTCTTCACTAGAAGAGCTATGAATGAGATTTTTTTGTTTTTTTAGAAAAGGAAAAAATACATCTTCTTCAGTTTTAACAGTAAGGGAGAATTAGATTTTCAGTAAACTGGGAATTTAGAAGCAGCAATGGGCTTAATGCTTTGAAAAGTATTCCTGAGAAAAACCTACATTGTTAACAAGAATTTGTGATGAGGAAGCTGAAAGTTTATGAAATATGTTAAATACAATCCTTCAATGCCATCCAGTTCACCTGCGTACCCGGGACTGTTGAACATGTGGAAATCTGGCTCTGTTTCCCTGCTTTTTGACACCCAAACTGATCTCCTGCCTCCAGCAATATCACATCTACACTTTATTCCTCACATCCATCACAGACTGAACGGTATTCTTACACTTTTGCACACATCCCAATTCTTGTTTGCAAAAATCACTTAATATTCCAGAGGATGCTATTCTGATATCCATGAAGAAAAGAACAAAACAAATCAGATATATCTCTATATATTAAACAGCTTTCTGGTCTCTGCAGCAACTCCAGTTTTTTAAATCATACCTAGAACTTTAGTAGTATTAATAAGGCACAACAGGAAGAGGACTGGAACAGCAAGTTAATGCTAGCAACGGCCTAGACTCACCTTTCTTCTTTACTCTCCTGTCCTGAATCAAGTGTCTTTTTCTCACCTCTCTGCCCTCCTTCTCCTGAGTATGTTGTCTGCAGCATTCCTTCAAGTACTGTCCAAAAGAAAAAAAAAACAAACCAACAAACCCTTGTATTAGAACTGATTTCTAGCAAAATTCATTCATGGTGAAGTCACTTGTTGAATAAAGTTTGATCTCCTAATTTACCTTTCATACAAAACAGAAATTTATGCAACCTTTTGGAATTTCCTGTGCTTATTCTCATAGTGAAGATATATTTACTATTGATCATTTTTACAGAAACACTTGATTTATTTTCTTCAGACAATGTTTATAAAAGTACATAGGAGACCAAGGGCTAGATCAAATACAGCAAACGAGCAGCTAGCTTTCCTCTATAGTGAATGAGTTGCAATAGAATGACGTTCAGCTCCCCTCACCAAATACACACACATAATCACACACAGAGAACTATCTAAAATTAGGCAGTTTGAAAATACTGACCATGAAGCATGTCTAGACAACCCTGAAACCTTAGTTCCCAGCTGAAGGCAAATGCATTTTGTACCCAAAATCTAGATTCTGTCCCTGATGTGAGTTTTCTTGAACAAATGGGCGGGACCTGCTTTTTCCTTTGCAAATAAACCCTTAGCCCATAATAGCTTACAGGCTGCAGCAAACAAGGCTTTGAAGGGACTCACAGCTACATCCAGCACATCCCAGGTGATTGCACTAATCAGGGGACCAGGCTTGATGCTGTTACAGTTGTTCCATGGAGCACTGATATCCAGTGAACCTCAGTTAACAGGGTAAGGAGGCCTTGATTGTGTGAATGATTTTAATTCTGATTAATAAATTAAATTAATTGCTTATGTGGCACCTCTTTTGGAAGTATCCTTTTATCATTTTCTCGTAACCATGCTATGCCTGATAGGGTTTATTGCATTCTCCTCTTTTTCAAAAAAAAAAAAAAAAGGTGGTGCTAATATGGAATTAAATCTTTAGATGGTCCTGTATGGAGTACAGAGTATATCTCTATTAGGTGAGTCGGGAGAAGAGGAACAATGTAACACCTGTACTGAGCTAATTTGCGTGTTTGACCCACTTCTATGAGCAGCAGGTTTAATAGCCAACCTGCTGCAGGAGAATTGTACACATGATGAATTAACAATGCCCTGTCAGCGTTCTCTGATAATATTGTGTTAGATCCCTGCCCTAAATTCACACTGCATGAAGATAAATAACATTGCCACCATCTTTTTTATATTTAATAATTGCTTTGCCACTGTAGGTACAGACATGTGAACAGGATTTAAACTCTCCTTTTTTCTTTTTCTTTTTTCCAAATAGCTACTGAGAAGAAGACATTTTGATTTAAGGACCCTATATGAAGTAATTAAATGTCGATAATAATGAAAGCTATGTTTACCAGTTCTATGTTTTTTTGATTGTGTGTTTTGCAGTAAATTACTTTGAAAAGAAGAATGACTGCAAAGTGTTAGAGATGATCTGTGTGTCCTTGTCCGTGCACACGTGTGTGTGTTTGCCTGTGTGTACACGTGCTCTTTGGCAACATAAGTCAATTAGCTGGAGGGAGATGAAAACCAGAAAAATTACAGTGACACTGTATTAGATAGGATGCAGGTGATGACATTGTGGGGGTTATCACATATATAAAAGGGTAAATGGCAACTACGCATAAATCAAGGAACATGGATTTGGGATGCAGAAAATAATTTTTTAAAAGTCAGAGCAAGAAAAGATGAGTGGGCGCAGGAACATATTAGTAAGTTGCAGAAAGGGCCATCGTCGCACAGTGGATGCTGAAATAAGTGCACAAAAATTTACAAGCAGAGCTCATAGTTCATGGCACATATCAAAGCTAACAGTGAAAGTTACCTTGGGAAAAAAATAAAATCAACATGAGAGAGAAAAGTAAAGGGAAAACTCTCCCCAGTGGCCAATGGAAAGAGAAGTGCTGGGGGTCCCCAGGTAAGCAACCACCCCAGGGCTCCCCTCCAGCGCAGCAGGGCTCCCCCATAGCACTCTCCTGCAGAAAGAACACAGGTTTCATCAGAACCAGCTCAAATTCCTGCTGGTGGTTCCATCAGTTTACGATGCTTTTATCTCTGACCGGCACATGCTGGCTGGGGCTGGGGCTGCATCCTCACTGACTGCTACACTCCGTGGAAGTGTATTATTGGATCTCTAATGTCCCCCAAAGCCCCAGCCAAGGGAAAACGGGCAAAGATTGAGTGTTTCTCCTGTCTGCCACAGTTGCTTCCTCTGGAACCCACCACAGTCACATTACCAGCTTTGCCAGGGCAAGGCCACAAGAACAGCCTGAGAGCAAGACCATGAGATCATGGAGGGGAAAATCCTGCCCCAGGGCCCTGGGAGACCCTGCCCAAGCAGCTGGGGTGACGGGCAGCCCCCACTGCCGGGGGAAGGCAGGGTGTACACCTGCAAACAAGAGGGTCTCAGCAGCACAAAGGCTAAGGCATCCAAAGCATTCTGTCACAGCATGCATACAGCAATTTAGCACTGAGCATCACCATTGTCTGATGAGGCTGTAAAATATGAAAATCCTTTTCTGAGCTGTGAGTCATAAAACAGTTTTGTTGGTGCAGCCATTCATCAGCCTCAGCTCTCTAAAATTAGGTACTTGGGATCCAAATCAGCAGAACATTTTCTACATGTGCATGGAATTCAGGCAAAGCTTTAGCTGCAAAATTTATTTATTCTTTTCCTTGTCTTTAGGACCATCATAATTTACTCAGCTTGTAAAAACCTTAGAACATCTTGGAAGACAATGGAAAAATTCAGAAAAATAATCACTATTTTAAGAGCATTCAGTATCCAGCCATGTTAGAATGTCTTTTAACAAAGAGCTTCCATAGTTAATATCATCTTACTTTAAACTTTTTAGACATAGTTTCCTGTATCACCACTAATATCATCATTTAAAGTATGTTATATTTTAATCTATGTGCTCTTCCAGTGTTCTGAAGTAATTAAAGAGCAGTACAATATTTACTCTGGAAAGTACAAGATGTCTTTTTAATTTCTTTGTAAACAAAGGTAAACAGTTCTATTCTTTATCTAGCTCCAGAGTGATCTTCTGTAAAGAGAAAATAGAAAAACCTCAAACCAAATTAAAAATGCCACAAACTGACATGCTCCCTCAATTTCATTTACTTGCATTTCATTCACATAAATGGTTCATTCTCAGTCACTAGCATGCCCACTTGAAATATAGTTCCTTGCTCTGTATTCATCCAAATTACTGCTTTTACATGCTAGCCATTTAAAATCTTTAGAGATTTTGGTTTTGGCAATCTTTGTCCATAAACCAAATCAGGAATATATAAGCAAGATAGATGCATATACTAAGAAATGCAGATTAAAACAAGACAATTGCATTTACACAACTGTATAGCAATTTTTCAGATTGTCATTTTTGCTGATATTTATATGCACAATGATCTCTGCACATGACTCATAGTTAACACACTGTGTCTTGATGCAAGCTATCTTTTTATGCAGGTTTGAAGGTGACTTTTTAACTTTCCCATGTGCATAGCTACCTATAAAAATGTCTATGAGGTTTTTTACATTTATGATAAATTTGACTGCATTTTCAGAAAAGAGAGTTCATTTTTATTGCTGTTGGGTGAGCTAATTTTAAACACGGTCCTACTGCCTTCTGATAAAATTTTGTCTTCTTTTGCTACTACTTTTTTCTGAGCTTCTTTTTGAATTTTCAGGCACCAATAGAATATGGGGTTTTTTTTCACATTAATTTCTCAATTGAAATTGAGACATGAGGAAAAATAAAAAGCTCTTTAAAATGTTTTTGTATTTAATATCTGTAGAAGACGGTCAACAAATCTGTAAATACATACATAAAAATCTGTAGCTTTCTCTTGTGAATGCAGCAATTAGAAAAAAAAAATAATGAACGAAAAAATATTTTTCCTAAGGCTTACATATAGTTAAAAACATGAAAGAATGCACAAAGCAGAAAGAAAAGAAAAAGAAAAGAAAAAGAAAAGAAAAGAAAAGAAAAGAAAAAAGAAAAGGAAAGAAGCCTGTAATGCTACCTAGACTACAGATTCAGCAAGGATTTAGTCGCAAAGATTGACAGAATATTTGAGTTGTCACTGCCAATGGGTATCAAAAACCTCTTTAAAGTAGTAGCACTGAGATTTTCCAGACTGTTCCTTCAGAGTTTTTCCTTGCTTTCTATCTTCAAATTCACACTGCATTTTCAAAGGGAGTGTTGAACAATGCCCTGTTTCTGCATTGTAAGGCAGAACAGCAATGTACTGTGGTACAACACAGATTTACTGTAAGGCATTATAAAATAATGGGGAACTTCTAATGAGCTCCATTTATCACTTTGAAACTAAAAATTCACCTACACCACATGGAGAGAAAATATTAAACTCTTACTATAATATTTAAAAAGAAAAAAAAAAGAAGAAGAAGAAAACTCAATTGGTCTTGAACTCTTGTCTCTAGCAGTAAGAAGAATTCATTACATGTTTGATAGAGTCTACTTTTTAAATACAGAACCACAAAGAAATTCTCGGTTTAATTCCAAATAAGTTGGTATTTTTACACAGCACAACATAGAGACAATGGCTAGTGCTCCTGGATATACCATGTAGGAACCAGCTTTGTGGGTTTTTTCCGCCAAAAACTGCATAGTATGTTACAGATATGCCCATGAGCTTGTACGTGTTTGGTGAATTTGCTACAAGACTGATAAATTGACAGCTATTTCACATTACCCACAAAAGCCAAAAGTCAATACCAGGGCTGATATTGTTCATTATCAGCAGCATGGATCACACAAAGTACACCTTCAGCAAATGTGCGGATATCAAATTAGGAATGACAACATAAAAGGCAGAGCTTAGCCCAGAAGGACCTTGATAAATATAAGAACTAAACCAACAGAAAATTCCTGACATTCAACAAGGAGTCTGAAGTCCTACGTTGAAGGGTGCAATAACCCCCTGTGTAGGCACAGGCTGTGGGACAGCTAGCTGAGCAGCAGCCCTGCTGAAGGACCATAAGCTTAGGGAGTACAGTGGGTGCCTAGTGAGACATGAACAAACGCTGCACCCTCACCACAATTATTGCAAGCCACATAGTGGGCTACGTTGGAAAAACTGAGAAAAGCTATTATTCCTCTTTACTTGACACTGGCGAAGCTACATCTGAAGTACTGTGCCTTGTTTTGGGCCTCCATGTCAAGAGGGGTGTGGAGAAGCTAGAGAAGATCCAACCAAAGTCTCTCACGAGGACAAGGGCCCTAGCCTTACAAGGAGAGGTTTGGCAGAACAGAACTTGTTTAGTGTAACTGTAGAGCGTTAATCAACATTGATAATATATGGTTGTGGGCTTGCCTCTGGGGTGGTGGGTTGGCTGATGTGGATAATGTACAGCTGTGGCTTGTTTGGGTTAAGTAGCTAAATAGCACTGAGGAGCCCAGAAGAGGAGGAGCATTGGTTGAAGGGAGCACTGGGTGAAGAGAGAGAGGAGATGGGATGAAGAAGAGCTCAGGGATGTAGGAGAGATGAGGAGAAGCCCTGGGAGAAGCTGAGAGAAGAAGGGGGCCTGGATGAGGAGAGGCTGGCTGGAGAAGAAACCAGGAACCCGCATGCAGCAGAGGCAAGAAGCAGGGTGGACTGGCCTGAAGAGGATGAAGAAAGAGCACAGACAGTAGATGAGCTTTTGGAACTTTGTGTGGGAAAGCCTTGTTGCAGTAGGCTAGTTTTGTAGTGCTACAACAGTGTAACCAAGAGAGAGTAAAGATGTGATCTCCTAACAAAGACACAACTCTTTGAAGGGGAGTTACAAAGACAAGGGAGCCAAAGTCTCTTGCCAGATGACAAGGACTGGTGGGTGTAAACTGCATCTTGGAAGGTTTTATTGGATTTAGGGAAACACTTTTTTCCTAGGGGAATAGTTCACCATTTGAACAGGTGAGCCAGGTAGGTCATGGATCCCCATCCTTGAAGGTCTTTAAAATTCCTCTACCAATGCCCTGACAGACCTATTCTTCTGCCAGCAATAGTTTTGCTTTGAGTAGGAAGTTTGCCCAGATGGCCACCAAACCTCTCTTCCAATTAATTTATCTATGATTCTATGGTCCTGTGTTAACATGGTTATGGAGCTACCTAGTTTAAATTCTAACCAGGTCTGGTACCACCACCCATTACTAAGATTTCCCCACACTACCATGGTTCATGCTTCCCAATAATCTTGCCCTGTTATGAACTAGGTGTTGCCACTGTAGGCTTTGTCTTGGGTTTCAAATTTTTCACCTGAGAGTTGTCTTTTTCAAAAGGGAAACTAAGGTAGAAGTTGTTCCTTTTCCCAAGTAAATTAAGAAATGCTGACAATAGTTCTTTTTAAAACTATCCACATTTTGGGGCACAGATATAAAAATGACATAGAATGCGTATTTTAAGAGGATTTTTTTTAAATATACCCAAACTTAGCCAGATTGTTAACTCTTCCCAAACACACAAGCTAGTCACAAAAGAGGTTTGGTAAGCTAAAAATTCAGGTGGTATTACCTGCCACTGAACAAGTACCATCTCAAACCTGAAGAAAACTAACAAGCAGTTGCTGCTCCAGGACTGCTATGGACAAGACTGGTCAGGATAAAGAACCATTTTAGCTTTGTATACAGGCTATGTTTATATTCACAAATAAGGCCTCAGCTTGGGGTAGATCCTTCTCTCACAATCATCCATGTGGATTTTCGACCCATATCAGTTAACGTTCTCTGTATAATGCTGGGGCTTTGAGCACTGTTTCCAACACCCAGTGTGAGATAGATTACTCCAAGCCTGACTCCTGAGATGAAGATCTTAGCATGAAATCCACAAAGAAATGGATAATTCTGATTGAGAGCTGAATTTAAATAGTGTGCAGTAAGTATGGCATGGGGCCACATACTGAATAAGACAAGAAAATATTAAGGAGCATATCTATGCTGTTCACAAATGAGCTGCGCTGGTTTGTGTGGAAAAAAAAGATAATATACGAGCATATAGCTAAGGAAGTGAAGCACAAACACAAGAGACTGAAGTATCACAGACAGTCTTCAAACTGGTATCCTTATTTGAATTTGCAGTCTTAATTAAGGGGTTTTTTTATGAAGCAAACCTCTTTGCCTGGTTTCCTTGTACCTCCCTGCTGCAGAGCTTTGGGATGAAAGGATATGAAATTAATGAAAGAAAATCCCCCAGAAACAGGAAATTAGCTTCCAAGAGTTAGACTCTATCCAGCATTATGAAGTTTTCTTAAAAGACTGAAACAAGAAGAGCCAGAACATGCCTTTACAGTGCAGTCCTGTCCTGGACTGAGTTTGTTTCACTTGTTTTTGCTATTTCCTGCATGAGCAGCGCCTTCCCTTCCTCCCACATATGTGTATGAATCAGGGTGTCATACATACATTGTTGATGGTGAAATCCATCTCAAATTCACAACTACCTTCTGTCCCTAACTCCTTACCAGCCTCTCTAGCTTTGACAATATCAACATTGCAGTAGTTAGATCCCTGATCTCTTGAAAAGCAAAAGTGTAAATTTAATGTTTAAAAAACTTTGTGGCCACTGGAAATTCTGCTCTTGGTCTCAGTGAGATGGAGATGTCCTCCTGAATAAATAAGACAGGCTGGCCTGCTAAATCTAATAACTCTTTTCATAATCAACACATTATAGTTTTCTAAAAGATCATTTAAGTGGTCGCAGAATTTTCAATTCTCTGCATCACATGGGCACTGCGAACAGGAAGTCTTACACTGGTTGTGTAAAGGTGTTTTTAATACTTGTTTATTAAGCCAACAGAGTTTATCATGGATATTTACAAAGCATTTCCTTGGCAGAAATTAAGTCTACGCTGCCATGAGACACATAAAACTGGTTTCTGTCATGAACCATCCTTGGCCCTCTCTGCACACATTTAATCAGCAGAGACACACAGATTTAGTCTGGCCTGGCTTATAGCCACATAGCATTGGAGTAGGGTCCAGTGCTGGAAACCAAACTTTCTGACCAAAGTCAGCTTGAGTGAGAAATCATTAGTTTGTGACTGCTGGCAGACTAATTGGTGTGTGTGGAGCTCCATTATAATTTGTCTATATTGATCCTGTCTATGCTGTGTGAATTTCTAATCTAATAGCTTGGGAATCAATTGCCATCGATTTGGACAACATCCTGGAGTGGCTGCATGGAAGACATACGTAAATATTTACATAAATGATTATATTTTCTTAATGAATACTAGTCAGGAAAAGTAATCACCACCATCATTTTGTACCATTTTCCTTAGCAAGGTACAGAGACACCAGTTCCTTCATCAAAGGAGAAATACTGAGCGTAAGAACATACAGGTACTTAAGGCAGAAACAAAGCTTATATTTAGGACTGCTGTTGTGAAAGGGTCTGTAAGGAACTGTGAAAGCTTTAGAGACATGCTGAAAAATAGAAAGAATGAGGAGGCTTTCAACTGCTCCCAGTGATTTCCAACACATGCCACGTAAAGACTGCACTGAACAGTGAGAGACAGTGATTTAGAGGCCAGATGTTTTTATGAATGAGCTCGATCATGTCACAGCAGTTGAAAATGCTGAAGATAAAAAAGAGAGGCGAGAAGAAGGAGGAGTACCTGGGAGAGACTGAGGGGAGGGAGAATGTTATAAAAGAAATTTATATTGTCACAAGTTGTAGCCATATTGGAATAAAAAGCAGAAGCAAGTTCTTTGACTCTAAATGAAGGGCACATCAAGTGAGAAAGGAAGCAAAGCAATTCATGCAAGAAAGATTGCTAGCATTGTTGGAAATAAGTTGAGGCAGGCATGTTAATCTATAGAGAATTTCTGCTTAATTTTCAAAGCAAATCTTATCTACCACTGTAATAATTTATCCAGCTCTGTAGAATCACAGTGTCATACAGTCATTCAGGCTGGAAGGATACTCACAATGTCTCTACTGCAACCTTCTCAAAACAGGGTCTACACCAAGTTCAGGCTTCTGAGGGCTTTGTCCAGGCAGGGCTGTAAAACCTGTGAGGACAGGGGTTTTGAAATCTCTCTGGGCAACATGTTCCAATTTTTCATACCGATCTTTTTTCCTCTCACCGTGCACCTCAGTAGAAAGCCTGGCTCCATCTTCTCCATAACTTCCATGCAGGTGTTGCAAGGCTGCTGTCGGGTTCCCCCAAGGTCATCTCTGCTCCAGGCTGCACAAGCCCAGCTCTCTCATCTGCTATCAGGGCAAGTGCTTCAGCCCCTTAAGCATCTTGGTTCCCTTCACTGAACTTACTTCACTTACTTCCCTACACTGAACTTCAGTTTATCTTGGAGTCTCTCCTGGACAGAGCATACCAGAAGCTGCCTGACAAGCGCTGAGTAAAGAACAATCCCTTCCCTACTAGCACAGCCCAGGATGCTGTTGGCTGGTGCTGGTGCCAGGGCTCTCTGCTGGCTCAAGCTCAGCTCACTGCCACAAACTTCATGAGAGTTTATTCTGTCTCCTCTTCCTCTTTAGTAATAAAGATATTATAAAGAGCAGGTCCCAGGACAGTGTCCTGAGGCGCTTCACCTGCCTCAGGCATTCAGATAGAGCACAACACATTGACTGCATGGGCTCAACAACTCAGCCAGATTCTCACCCAGCTGGTAGTTTCCCATCTAGACAGTGATACATGTTTTACTGCTTGAGTTGTAGATATGAAAATCAATGTTTAATGCACCTGTCAGAGAGCACTGGAAGAGCAAGGAGCAGTGCTCCTCTTGCTGAGAACAGGCTGTGGCAAGTGTAAAGGCACAACTGGGAGTTGTAGGTTTTGAGGCAAATGTGAGTAAAGTAAACCTCTTCACTGGTTCTAATCATTTAATGGGAGTTTTGGTTGCCTGCAGAAAGCCATAAATTGCCCTAAACCAAAGCAACTTAATCTTTTTAAGTAACTATCAGAAGCTGTCAATCACTGCAGCCCCTCCTTGGGGCTTCTGAGTCATAAAATGGTAAATGGCCAAATATATCTGTTCTTTCATAACTAGTTCCAGTATTTTTCATGTCAACACTGAAATGCAAATGAATGCAAATGTTATTGCAGGTTCTGTTACATTTGAAAACTAAGTGAATATAACATGGATGGCATTGCACGTCATGGGAGACACTCTAACTGAACAGGCTGTTAGGGGAAACGTTACTGCATGCAATCAAGATGCTCTGTTGCTGAGCTCTGCCCGAAAATATGCCTGCATCTGTCGAGTGGAGCTGCGAGAAAGTCCCTGAAGCCAGCACAGACATTTTCTTCCTTCAAACCTTTTGGAAAGACTTGTATTTTGTTTCATATTGTAAGCTATGAGTCTAGGAGCCCCATTAAACCAAGTACTAGTGTTTTAAATATAATTCAGATAAAAATACACATCATATAAATACACGTTAAGAAGACAAATCTCACAATAAGATATAAATAGCAATGAAATTAATGAATGGAAATTCAAACTGGGAAAATTCAACAGAATTTCACTTTTGCATTAAAATTCTACTGTAGCGCTGCTCTGGACAGATATATTTAAGCTAACTGCGTATCATCCAGTTTAATTACAACACTCATACTTCTGTTACAGCTAAAAGTATAGAGAACAGATCAATGTTATATTACGAAGTAGATAAGTTATCTTATCAGAGGTAGGAACTATTTAAATCAACTATCCTTTATCTGTGCTATTAATTTTTGTCTTAATTAATGATCTGCTAAAAATACTACATAGTTCTTTTATGGTAATGATGCTAATTTGTATTCAAGTGTCCTGTAGTAGAAGATATTCTTTGCTTTTTCGTGCAGTTGTAGGAAAGCATACTAATGAAAACACTGTGAATTTATCTGAACATATGGGGAAATGACATAGCTGCATTTCTCAGAACTATATTTGGTGTGCTGGAAATTACATTACACTTGATTTATTAGTTACATTAAATAGGTTGCCATTAAAATGTCAGATCCCTAAATACAGTGTGTTGGCATTGAGGACAGTGCAGCTACTTTGACCTACCTTAGCCATGGATCTGGCCCATGGTTCAAAAGACAGAATACTCCAGGGACCTCCATTTATTCAAGGTTATGAGTGGAATTCAAATTCACTTTTAAAAGACAAAATCATTTAGAAGAGGAATAGCTGAGTAGAAGGGCAAAGGGGAATAAGAAATTTAAACAATGAACCAGATGTGTACAAGCATTTGCAACTTAATAATGTAGACAGTACTCAATGGGATCTTAAAAATATCAAGAATGAAGAATTCAGTGTTCAAAACTATCATCTCAGTGCTTATCCATAGCGTGAGCTATTTCCTTATTTAAATTTGGTCATCGAGATAAACTGCATAAAATTGAATCAGTTGCTTACATCAATATGTTGACCCTTTAGAAAGGTATTGGAGTGGTCAAGCTAGTGTAAACATGTGTCAAGGGAAAAAATTATAGTAAAGCAGATATAGTCACTGGTAAAATAATAGTACCACGTCAGTGACACAACTGGGAAAAGGAATTCCCTTAGAAATTGATGAGAGTCTTGTTTCCTTTTCAGTGGTTGCTCAAAGTACAGCTTTTTTGGTTTTGGGTTGTTTGTTTTTTGTAAATATGTTATTATCCTTGATATGTGTTAGCTATTGTACATAGAACTAAGACAACAGAAATCTGACTGTAAATTTAGGAGCAAAACAGACAAATCAATTATTTATTAGGAATAGATTATGCCTAGCTCATTTTTACCATTATGTTTTATTTTTATTGACACAAGCACTTCATCAGTGATAAACAGTTTTGTGAAATAACTTCCAGGAGATACCAGAACTGACGATCTCTGCTACCAAATTTGAATCTTAATGAAGTTTATGATGATGCAGCCCACTGCTATTCCAGTGTCTGACTGGAAGTGGCACATTTTACATTTGCTGCTCAGCTCTGTCCTGTAAGACACTGCAGGGAAGGAGGGGGCTGCGGGAGACTGCAGCTAGGCTCAGAAAACAAAAAGCGGAGGGCAGAAAACCCAGCTGACCTCTTAGCTTTTAAATTAGAGACTTGATAAAAGTGCCTGGCAGTCGTCCCCAGGGTTTGTCCCTCCTCTTGGCACCCAGCCTGCCTGTCCCCCTGGCAGGCAGGGAGCTCCAGGGGCAGCTGGCTGTTCAGGCACCAAAGACAAGATGGAATCCTGCCCTCTTCAGTGAAAGTGCTCACAGAGGTTGACCACAGCTTACTACTCCAATCTCTTCTTTCAGCCCTGCAGCTTTTGCAGAGCAGATTCACTTGCATTGCCCAGCCATGTGACTCAGCCTGGCAGTCACACTGTGATTTGATGCTTTTGCTTAGGGCATCATTGTAGTAGAGGGCAACATTGTAGCATCATGTAGGACATGTTTGTCCTTCTACCATTGATTTCATGAGGAAGGGGGAAAGAGATGACAGAAAAAAGGCACAAAGGGTGGGGTATGGCTGATGGCTTCAAGTGTTAAGCTCCAGTCTTCAAA
>JAVJGI010000062.1:24864003-24966967 GCA_035590275.1 Ibycter americanus
TAGACAACATCCACAGCCTTTCCCTCATCCACTAGGTGGGTCGTCTTGTCATAGAAGGAGATCAGGTTTGTCAAGCAGGACCTGCCTTTCATAAACCCATGCTGGCTGGGCCTGATCCCCCTGTTGTCCTGCACATGCCACATGATGGCACTCAGGATGATCTGCTCCATAACCTTCCCTAGTACTGAGGTCAGTCTGACAGGCCTGTAGTTCCCTGGATCCTCCTTCCTGCTCTTCTTGTAGGTGGGTGTTACATTGGCTAACCTCCAGTCTTCTGGGACCTCCCCAGTTTGCCAGGACTGTTGATGGAGAGAAACACTATGCAATGCTACACTGACTGACTTCTAGTAGCCTAAACATATTCCATCAAATCCTTTATAAGTCAAATCTGTAATCTTACAATAAAAATTTAGTTTAGCTGGGATGATCTAATAGCTATATAAAAATGCTGAGTGGTATTAATTAGGTTGCAATCCTTTAATCCTTTCTGAAGCATCATGCATCAATAATTTCATGAGAACTGCATAAATAGATAGAAAATACAGGAAGTGGAGGTCATGTCAAGATAGGTCAACTGTTTTAACGGAATATTTTTATACCTGCCTAATTTCATTAAAAAACAATGCAAAAATGAGGTATGATTTGGAGGAATATGGTTAAGACGAGCTGTAGATGACTGGAAGTGAGAGAGTAGGGTTATCCAGTCTGACCAAGTCAACACGAATTTGAGTTTTGCAAGGAGAGTCCTTTTTTGTTGCTGGAAATCTTGCCAGAGCAAAATATTTGCCCAGTATTTGTCCAGGATTTCTAGATATCTCTCAGCACAGCAGGAGCTCTGGCCATAATGTCTGTATATCAAATATGCCCACTCTAAAAGCTCAGATTGTCATCACTGGATCAAAATGCCCAGTCTTACAGATCTGATCCTGATCTACTGAACATATGACACATCAAAATGTCTGGACATGTTGGAGTTACTGCTGCACATTAAAAAAAATAGTACTGTACACGTAGAGTATGTTTCATGCTTCCTGGACATGTTTGACTCACTGATGTGCTATACGTAGCACAGTCACATATACCTCTGAGCAGGAAATTTAAGCAGAACTTTGGAGTTCTTGCTGTCAGCCACATGGCCTTAATATTCCTTTGTGGGCAGGAATTGTGTAAAACATTACCAGAAGATTTTGCTTGCAAATTCCCAGGAGGCAGTTGCAATATGATGCACTCCAATGGTCCTGGACAAAAGAACGGATCTTGAAAGCTGTGACTTGTCAATTCAAGAGAGCAGCCCTGAAGCTTTAATTTGCATTAGTAAATTACCAGACTCCTCATTCACAGTGGACAGGAAGGTCACATTTTCATTTTCACCTAAGAGAGATGCTAATGAAATATACTCATGATACAAAGGCAGAAAGCATAGCACAGAGTCAATGTGACTACATGAGGCACCTAATTTTGGTGCAAATTGTATCTGAATAATGGGCACAGCACTGGCGGGGAAACACAAGCTCCTTTTGAAGGGACATGCTTGCATCCTTTCTGCATTCAGCAGAGAAAGGGCTATAACTCTGAATGCTTTTGGAGAGCTATAAAGTAAAATTACACTAAGGTGTTTACCTTCCTTATTGACTTAATTGAAAACGCCTACATCCACTGGCAACCTGAACTGATGGTCTCTTCTAAAGGATACAACAAAGTGGTCAGCACAGGACAGCTGGGTGTGAAACTCTTCTCTTTCAGGGTCTCAGCCTGCTCTTCCAAGGAAATGCCCTAATTGCTAGCTCTTGGTGTTGTTTTCATTCCTTTCATAGGAGTGGAGGCAAAAGTGCAGGAGTGAAAAGTGGTGAGACATGGAGAGCAAACAGAAGGGAACCCACCTCTTACCTGCAGGGGAAAGACTTGGGCTTTTTGTGTCCACTCTGTTACACTAACAGTGGTCTGTCATGCCAGGATGGAAAAAATAAAAAGGTGTTTGTGGAACAGAAAAGAAAAATTTTCAATTATTAATATTGAAGAAGAATCAGATCAATGCTGACACTGGGCCACTCTGTGTAAGACATTTGTCTCCTCAGAATATAAAAGCACTGAAGTTCATACAGCAGAGGAAAGCAGTGCTGCAGTGTTTGAAAGGCACCTGTCAGGCAACCTGTCAAAGTTATTTCATTAATTTTATTCAACGTCTATTAGATAGCTGGATGACTTTATTGAGAAAGTGAGTTATCTTTCAATTAATTTATACTGCTGTTAGCAAAAACCTCTGGGGGTTAGTACTGAAATTGAGGTATATGAAGAAGTTCTATAAAGAACGCATGTGAAAACTCAAGCAAATTTAGTATTTAATTACTGCTCATAACGTGATGTTTCAAGGAGGTGACATTTTATTGCTTCCTGTCATAGTGCAGGACTTTGTGCTTGCTTGCAGCACAGGTGTAAATTCAGTGTAATACCTGATAAGTACAAGGAGTTGACAAAACCCTCAGGTCACAGCTACTCTTTTCTGCTCTAACATCTTTTAGATCACTTAATTTCCATATCTTGCACTTCTGATTCTATATCTGTAACAAAGAGTGAAGAAAATGAGCTTGTGACATAAGCATGAGGTCTGTGATGAGAACAAATCCTGAGGGAACCTTCAGTGATGCCACACAGAACATACATAAAAGCCTAGTCTTGAAAAAAGATCTAATTCATTGCCTTGTTTATTCCACTTACACAGAAAAAGCCTAAAATATTTCATATAATCCTGGTGTGCTAAAAAAGCCATATCCAGTTACTTTTTAAAAGCAGTGACATTACAGTTGGTGTCTGAGAACTAAACAAAATGTCAAGCAGATTGAGTCCTTTGGCTGAACTTTTTCATTTGGAAATGGTGATTCACTCAAACTGAGACTCTGTAAAGCAATGTCCAGCTCTAGTGAGATGTTCTCCTGGTGGGGAATCTGACGTCAGAGCGGCACCTCTGTGTTAGGAAGCTTGATCCTGATACAGTAGCTGAGACACTCACTGGGTCTCTGGCCACAGGAGATAAAAGACACGTATTAATACGAGAAGTGCAAGGAAAACTGCTCAGTTCCTGTGGTTCGAATAAAATCAGGATCAAAGTGGTTTATTGGTTTGTTAATGACACAGAAATTACTGGCAAGCAGCAATTTGAGATCATTATCAACAATACAAGAGATAAACCGCAATACTAGACACAAAGTGTCAATGGGCACCTATGAATTTCTGAACATTCTTTTCTAAAAAATGCCAAGAAGTTCTAACCCTGCCCCAGCACACACGCACGCCGATGCATGCCCGCACACACGGAGTGACGTGCACAGGCATGCCTCTCTGCGGCCCTGCAGGGTTACATGTGCGCCCCCGTCCTTTGTCTGGGGGTTCCCCCTATACATTTTCATCTCCCACTGGTATTGTGGGTGCTCCAGCTCTGCATGTGCCCCTGCAGCTCCCCACAGCCTGCTGGGGCTAGGGCCGGTGCAAAATCACTGCAGGGCTCCCAAAGCATGGGTCCCCATCTGTGCCTCCCTCTCCCCAGGCTGGGCACAGGCGACTCACGACGTCCGGCGAGAAGGCTGCGATGCTGCAGGGCAGCTCCTGGCAGTGCCACACCAGGCTTTGCTTCATGTACTTTCCTTACACCTCATTCTCCCAGGTAAAAAAGATTCAAGGAGTCTTTTACACTTCTATTCCAGCTGACCCTTTTTATGATTGAAAAGTCCACAGGCAAATGCCTGGTTACTGTTTAATCTGGCTGGTGGTCATCTTCCTCCACAGCAACACCAGTCTGCAGGCAAACCGCCTTGCAGGCAGTTTGGGAAAGTCCATTCCCACATCCAGTTCTCAATCACCTGGGCTTGTTAGCTTTTGGACATCTGGGGTTTTTTTTATCATTGCCCAACTGCAATCAATTATTTTATCTGTTTGAATTTTGTAAGAGATTTAGTGGATTGGTTGCAAGTGGTAATCAAATGTTTGAAAACGGATTTGAAACTAGGTACTTATTTTTATATTCCTGAAATGAGATACCTTAAAAAAACCTCTTTTCACAGATGTCCCAGAAGGCGAGAGAGATAAAGTGATATACAAGATTATAGGCAAGACAGAGCCAGGATCTTCTCAGAGATGCTCAACAAAGGGTCAAGAAGCAACAATTATAAGTTGCAGCAAGGGAAACTTCAATTTTTATTCATATATAAAAACTCCCCACGAAAGTGGTTAAACACAGATTGCCAGAGATCTTGTGGTATCTCCATCATTGGAGATTTTCAGAAATCAACTGGGCAAGGCCATGATTAACCAGAACTAACTTGGAAAGCAATGTTGCTTGGAGAAGGAGGTTGGATTTTATGACTTTTGGTAATCTCTTCCAACCTAAATAATTCTGTGATTCATCACTTCTACCTTTCACTTAGTGCCCTCCTAATGATAAACGCTTGATTACTGTGAGCAGGTCTGCAGTCTAGTCTGCCAATTGAAGCACTCATGAGGATCACTGCATCTAAAGCAGTAAACTACTAAATGCACCAACACTAAATTGGCAGAGTCTGGACAAATCCATTCTCTTAAATGTTCTTAAACACCAAAACAGAGTGGTGCCATTGATTTTAGGACCCTGGGAAATACAGAAAGGCGAGCTTAATGCAAGAAAGGGTGAGATACTAGAAAATATGTATATATCTGTGCTAACTTCATCACTATTGGGAAAGAGCTGTAATAATTTGATAGCCTGAATGTAAACGTTAATATCAGTGTATCTGGCTTAATAATATTGCCAGCTTTAGACTAGTAACAAAGTGTTGGCTCCATATAGAAGGTGTGTTTCTTTAGCCCACTTTATTCACACAGGGTGCAGCTTGGTATCCCACGCTTGAGAACCAGTTACTGAAATTTGGATGCAACAATTGATGGAGATTGCAGCCAATGAAGGATGTAACAGGGGATACATCAACTGATCAAGGCAAACTGCTGGTTTGAACCCCTAACTATTTCAAAAAGTACAGGAAAGCCTGGGCCACAGGCATATATAGGAAAAAAGTTAACCATACAGCCCACCAAGATCTCATCTGTCCTTACTAGCACAGGCATGGGCCTCTCTCCTCTGTGAATGTTCAAACCTACATTCTCCACTTCCTTTGTGAATGCCTTAGTAGTCGATAGAATAAGTACATCTTCAGCTCTGTTGAAAATTTTTAGGAAATTGTAAGTGTCAGAGCCATGAAAGCAGATTGAGATCAAATACAAAGTGTAACACTGTCACCTAGTGATCTTGACGCTTAGTTTGATCCGAGTAAGAACTTGTGCATGCTTTCCCCAGATCAATTACACATTCTTCATTGTATTCACTTTGAGACTAAAACAAAAAAAGAGAAATAATCTGGAGAATAAACACCCTATTTAAAGACTTCCATTCTCCTCTCCCAAGCCAGTGCCCTAGCTTTTAGTCTGTTCTGCACAAGTGGTGCACTACTGCCCTTTCTCAGATGATAGATACCATCTGTGGTTGCTTTGCTGTCTGCTGAACTCTGTGCATACCGTGTGGCAAGTCGTGCACAAAGATCACACCTAACAGACCTCGCTGTCCCCAGGGTTTTAGTCAGCTCTTTGTCTCAGCTCTGAATAATAACATAGAGGAGGTAGAAACTAAAATGGTTTCTTTGTACGTTTGCATGCCGGGGCAACTTTGTAGTGTCATGTGCAGATGCTAATTACAAGTATGTTCTGGAGTTTAGGTTTTTCAAGTTGCTCTTCTCGACTGTGGATCTGAAGCTGACAGGATTTTTTGAAAGAACTCCATGTTTGAAAGTTAGACAAGAAACAAATTAGATGGAACAAAAAATAATATCTGGTGATCATGTTCAGGATCTCAGAAGATCTACATCGTCAGGGGAAGGAAAAAAAAAGAAAAAAAAGGAATCTCTTGCCTAAGCAGGGAACTGCCTTGAGAAAATGTATCTGTAGGAACCAGAACCAGAGGATGCTTGTGCATTTAAGAGTCATTGGCAGTAACCAACACCATGAGCAGGAAAACTAGAAACCTTTCTCAGCAAAATCCCCTTCTCATAGAGGCTAAGCTTGTTTTAGCTTATTTTCTTGCTTTGTTTGCAGTTTGTACTGTAAAAGGTCCAGGTTCAACAGAAAAAGCTCAGAAGAGAATTAGCCCTGACTTTTCTGACAGTTGTTTGGCTACAGAGTAGTAGAAATTGTAGTGCAAACATCCTCAAGCTAGTGTAAATCTAGAGCCTTTTCCTGATTTCTTGGCAACTGCTGTACTACTGTGTGAAATAAGCTGCCTTTTCGTATCTCCTTCTGCAGTAAGTGCCTGCTCCCAAAAGAGTAACCAGTGTGTGGATATTAAGCTGTCAGAAGTGCCTGCTATGAATCCTAAATTGGTCACCTAATCATTCACCCATCAGGGACTTTCAGGTAATGGAGTGTGGGTTCCTAACCAAGGAGCTCTGAGAACAGTCTGGAGACCTCCACGGCCAGGTAGGAAGCCTAGGACCAGGTTAGGTTGCCTGAATCAGTTAATGAAAGCCTGGAGACCACTTTATAAACACTGAAGCATCCAAGTTAAATGTGTCAAGTGGGCAGCATAAGCTTTCTCTTATCTCTGAGGAGTGTAGGACTTCTGCAATATTTTGTTCCAGCGCAGGACAAGAGAAAAATTCACCTATGCAACGTTAAAGTCATAATGTCTTCTTTAAAAGCTCAAATTTAGTTCTGCTAGAATATATTTTGAATGTATTTCATCCTGATAGTATTCTGCTATACATGGACTCCTTTATTGCTACATAGATACTGGACAAGGGGGGGAAAAATCACTTCTGGTAGTAAAACAGAATTTCCTTGTTAACAGTAAAAAACTCCTTCACTGGTATATACTTTAGAAGGTGTTTCATACTTTCCAATAAAGAAAACTTTCTTTTACTGTTTTAAGACCTAAAGTACTTCAGTGGTGTTATAGTAACAGATAAGAGAATAGTTTTAACCTTTCTGTTTAAATTAATATCTGTGCAAATAAACAGAAAAACTTTTCTTTTGGCTGTTATTAACATTGAAAATAATCCAAAAGTGTTAGGAAATTCTAGAGTTAAGTTTCCAATTCTCGTGATAAATCTTAAGTATCACTTTTACACTACAGCCTTTAATAACATAAGCATATACTATTTTTTCCACAGGATACTACGTCATTCAGTGCACAGGATAGACTGTTAGGCCTGTAGTGAATGAAATCGTTGTCTGTACAAACCCTGCCTTATGTTTGATAGAGTTTGGAAGTTATATAGAAAACAAAAATAATGGGGACTTAGGGAGGAGAAAGGATGGTCTTGTTCATCAGTTGGTTGAGTGCAGGCTGGGTATATTTCAGCCTCTGCCAGATGCCCAGCTTCTCAGAAGAGCCTAATTTCAATGTTTTTTGTGAAAATGAGAGATGGAGAAAGCAGAATTGCTGGAAACGCTGTGCAAAGTGGCACTTAAATATATTTATTTATTATTTTTTTATATATATATACACGTTATTTTATAACACATTTATAAATACATTAAAAATGTACAAATTTGAAATATCTTTATAAATCAATGGCTTAAATCACAATGTTTGTAATTAACTGCACAAGCTGGGCAGAGTTTACCAAGCTGATGTGTTAAGTCCAAATCAGAAAAGTGCATCCACTGCAATACCTTTTTTAAAAAAATACAAATGAACTGCTATTAGAATAATTGTTTCATTTCTAATTTCAGCAACATTGACTATGTATTGGTTTTGGCTCCCCATATTGAACACAGGTGCTCCAGGAATATTCATAATGACAACACTTGTACATGCTGGGACACATTTCTTCCCCACAAGGTGGTGATATTACTATGTCATATAGTATTTTTGCTTCAGAACAAACTGAAGCAGTTTTATTCCCAAAAGGAATAAAATGTCATGCCATTTCATGCAAAGAGCAGTACAATTTAAGCTTGCGTTCGTCTAGTTAAAAGGTTAAATGACTCTACCCTCTTCAACTTTTAGGATTAAAACATCATTTTGTAGATATCTTTACTTAGAATTGCCTAGACAGTAATTTTATCTTAAGAACCCAAGAACCGAGACAGAGAGGAATCAGCTTCTCTGTGTGGTTAGAGGTGTAGGATCTTCTCAGTTAGATCGACGACTAACACGTTTCTGAGTGTACTCAGCAGTTCGCACTGGAGCTTTAGTTGAGCTGATGACCTGTGTGCCTAGATGTGTGGCAGAGATGGCTGGTTAAAGTGGGCTGTGGAAAACCAAATCTTTCTTTTATTTAGATTAAAGCCCTGTGTTCATCACTAAAGATTCAGTATTGCTAAATATCTAGATAAATTAACAATGAAATAAGTTTCAGGATTGTATCCCCTAGCTATGTGTCCTTACCGAAGAAGCACTAACTGCTGTAGTGCTCTTGAAGTGCAAGGACAGAAGCCAGCAAGCTGAAACTGCTTCTCCCAGCCACACCAAGAAATGGAACAGAGAATCCCATGTACCACTGTGGTCATTAGGACAGTAAGTTTGTCCCATCTTAAATTTATTTTGAAAAGAGAGAGAACTGAATAACTGAGCACCACAGCATGGCTGGTGTTCCTTATCCACCAAAAATTATCTGCATCAAAACAACTGAAACATCGTTATTTGGGAACAGCTTTACACTTGAGAAGTAAGGGTCACCTTTGCAGTTGCTCAGTGCTCATCGGACAAAGTTGCAACTGGCGTTTTATAGGTTGGATCATTATACCGGTGTTATGCAGTATAACACATCAGGTCAGAAGTGGTGTCTGAAGACACAGATCTCATAGAATCATAGAACAGCTCAGGCTGGAAGGGACCTTGAAAGATCATCTGGTCCAACCTTTCATGAGAAAGGGAGACTTGATGAGATTGTCTAGCACCCTGACCGATCCCATCTTGAAAACCTCCAGCGATGGAGACTCTGCCACATCCCTGTGGAGGTTGTTCCATCACTCCAAACACTGTTACTAATATAAGCCTGACATTACTAAGAGAAAGGTGCCTTATAGATGCAAAGATTCACAGCTTTAGATCACTCCTTTTTTCTTGCTATATAAGGACATTAAACATGCTAAAAATTCATTGAAATATTTGATTGTTCTGAAGCATCACCTTTCTCCTTTAATCAGAGCAATATCTAAAGTAAGAGAAGATATCAGAACATCAGAACAAATAGCATCAGAGTATGTATACTAAAATTCCTTTTAAAATCTTTGATGCAGCCAGAAACAGTCCTAATATACATTGAATGAGTGCAACTCATAGGAAATGAACGTGCGAAAGCCAATGGTAAAACAGCCAGAATCTGCCTTCAAAAACACACACGTAATTCACACTGGGGAAATGATGTTCTTAATTACTCTTTTACAGCCTGGTTCTTTGGCCACTGGCACATATAATAGCAGAATTTAATATTCACGTAAATGGAAGCAGACTTTGGCACTGAGTGCTTTCTTCAGGAAGCTTGGTGGTCTGGGAATGTTACTGATGCGTCTGCAATCATGTGAGAGAAATACATTTAAGCTCATCTTAGAGGAAACATTTTTACTCCAAGCTATGAAATGGACTGACCTTATCAGTCATTTCTAGGATAAAATTATCTAGTGTAAGTAATGACCTGCTCTGAATAGCATTGCTTCAGATAACAGCTTAGAAATGTAGAAAATCAACAAAAAATGAAGGAATAATTTGACTGCAGGCAGCTGACACTCCCATCAAAACTGAGGATTCTGCCTTAATCTAAGAAAAGACAAATGGAGAGATTTTTTGTAAATAGGATGCTTCATATTAAAATCTTTAGCAGCTGGTTTGGTTTTGCTTTTCCCTTGAACCACATTAAGGAGAGGTTAGAGGAGAAAATAATTAACATACTTATTGCATGTTTTTCTGAAGCTCTTTGCAATCACTACATAACTACTTTTTAAAGCATTTTCTCTGCAGAATTTTTTTTTTTTTTCATTTTTTGAATAAACAGTGTGGGAAAGAAATTTAATTTTATACACAGGGAGGAAAAGAGTGCAAGTGCTTTATTGAAGGAACAAGAAATTTCTTACTGGAAAAAAAAAGTGAATTAATGATAAAATATTGAATATTGCTCCGTTCTACTACAATTAATGTGTGATCATATTTACAGTGGAGGAAAAAACAAATGGGGAAAGTAATTTGTCTAAATGATAGCTAACCCAGCTTTTTTTTTTTTATGGCCTTTGTTTCCGTGTTTGGAAGAGCATACATTGCTGTCTATACCACTTTCTTTAGCCTCTGAATCTGTGAATCTTACGATTTCTCTTTTCTTTTTTTTTTTTTTTTAGTAATATGTGAAAGTGAATTACTCACATTGCTTGCCATGTACTCATGCCAAGTGCACTTTCACATTAAGATGATGACAACATGCAAATCTTAGCTTCACGGTTTCTGTCAGCTGCCTGAGGATTTTCTCATACCTTTGTGGCCATAAGTAGTGTGAAGAGTTGCACACCAAGAACTGCATGGTATTACTTATCTTTTATTCCATACATGCATTGTTGAATTTAATGGTGTAGGAATTCACCTGCAGGAGCTCAGGATTCTCCTCCTTCCACAAGGATTTCTAATGACCAAGACACCAAGCCAGGCTGCCCCACTCTGGTTACTTCTTGCATTGTTTCCTTCATCTGGCAACCTTGACTGAGGCAATGGCAATGGATCCCATCCTACTTCAATCTCAAATCTGAGCTGTTTTTCAACAAAGAAAGAATTTGAGGCTTATATTCCTCCTGTAGCTGAGGCAGTAAATAAACCAAAGCAACCCTAAGTAATTCCCCTTCCCCAGGTAAGTGTTTTAATGAACAAGATAGTTGTACAAAAGATGGGTATTTTACTCTACCTATATAATCCATTTCCATCGTCTTAATTTAAAAGTGTTATACTTCTTCTGGCGATCAGGCATAAGCACAGAACATGTAATCACTGAGGTCTGGCCCGAATTCCTAAACATACTAATGCCTGGAGGTTGCACAGAACCAGCTACAATCAGTGCTTGAGCATCATGGGAATCCATTTCTTAACATGACTTAGAAAGAGGTCTTAATTACTCTTAGATAATTAAGGCAACCCTAAAACATATTTTAATTAGTCATTATGCCTGCCTGGAGCCTTGACTCTGCGCTTAAACTCAAGGGAGCAGAAAAATTTTTGTCATAATCCACCTTTGGCAAGGTCTGTTGGCTAGCCTTCTCTCAGTGCACAGAGGTTTGGTACTACCATTTTGAATTGTACAACCCTTCCTATGCTCTGAGGACTGCAACGCTCGATTCTGGATTGCATTCCAGGGAAAAGTGCTTAAAACGCAGATGCTACACTGCCTGTTTTCATGATCCCTAAATCCTTTTTTGGCTCTAACCTAACTTCGCACTGAAGATCTGTCCTTTAATGTCTAAGAAGTCTGTGAGACTGAGCATTTCAGATTGCTAAAAATGCAGGACCCAGAATAAGGCTGAACAGATACTTCAGTCTGAATACACCGTGCACATTTTTATGCCTTTTCTTCCAGCTGGAGATTAATTAAATTAATGCAAAATTTTTGCAGTGAAACCTGACACTGGGAACCACATGAGATAATTGCATTTACAGAGCTGAAATCAAGCCCCTTTAAAGATTTCTTAAACTTCATGAGCCTTTTCATATTCACCCAGAGCACTTTGAGGTTTTACGCTGAAATTATGTCTAACTTGGGGTTTTGACATGACATCAAGTGAAATTCTGTTTCAATTTTTAGTTCTATTCAAGGGTCCCCCCAAAAAAGCGACTGTATCCTTATTTGCTGTAAACTAGCTTCTCTACATTACTTTCAATAAGGCTGCATAAGTTTACAACAACTGAAGAGCTAATCCTAGTGAAGTAAAGCCATGTGGTGAATTGAACCAAAGAAAATGTTCAAATGAGTAAGGCCAGCTGTACAGCACAGGCAGACTCTGCAGATGGGCACTGTGCCAGGCTTCCCCATTAATTGCCTCCCTATGCTTCATTGAAGGAAGTTTGAAGCCATTCCAAATCTCCTAAGCTCCCCAGCACCACCCCTCTGTTTCTATTCCAGCTGCGGCTTCCAGGCACTGCTCTCACTGGCAACAAATATGGGAATACACACAAGGAAGTTTTCTAAACAGTACTTTGTGTGAGCTGCAGAAGCGGAGCTTAGTCATGGGCAACCCTAGTTCCTGGAGCAGCCATATTGTAGGGGCTAATGGCGAGGAGTCAAGTATAGGAAATGAGGTGGGAGAAGCTGGCACTGGAGAAATAAGGGGGGAAAAAAGCATATGGGAAAGGTAGAGGCGTCATCTAAGCCAGTTTCAAAGGAAGGGGGAAGAGGCCACTCAGAAAGCATAAAGACTTTTGGAAAAGACTGAGGGGAAGGACGGGGAAGGACAGGGAAGGAAAGGCCAAAAGGAAGTGCACGGGGTAAGGTTCGTAATTGGGGAGTGTTTGCAGGGCAGTTCTGTGCCTGGAAAGGAAAGCGAGTGGGGCAGTGTGGCAGAGGATTGAAGAGCTCCTTTAGGACATTTAGTCCAGGAAGGTTGGTTGGGCAAGGAGAGCGTGGTGGGAGTCGGCCAGAGACACTAGGGCTGGGGAGATTGGAGCTGAGAGTTGGAGTAGGAAGAAATTAGACTGGGTAAAATGTTCAGGGAGAAAAAATGGACTGACTGAGCAAAAATCTGGAAACAGGATGCGTGAGGGGAATACCTGACCTAGGAGCAGGGAGAGCAGAGGGGCTCGACACAAGCATGGTGGTGGGGGCATCAGCAAAAAGGCTTCCCCTCAGGGAAAGAAGTGGCCTGACATGTTGATATCCAGTAAAGCGCAGTCTCGCTTAAAACTGACACACAGATCCTCATTTCTGAATGTTAACGTTTCCAGTGGCAGCACGTAACTGTGAAAGCCAGAGCTGATTTTGTGCTGGTATGATCAAAAATAGCATGTATTGGAATGGTTCTGCCCATCGGTTGTCTGTGCTGTTCAGTGTTAGCGTTCTGGCACTTTACTTCACTCCTTCCAAAATAGCACTGCTGAAGCCTGTTGGCAAGCCATCTCAATTCCCTGTCGCGGCTATTGCGGAGATGATAGCAACTTATTACTGCTATCAATTAATCACTGAGTTCAAGTGGGGCTTGAAAAGGAAATGAGAACAGAGTGAAAGCCATGTTGTGGAACTGATGAATGAATGCACACAGGCCAGAAGGACTGTTTGGAAAGATTAAAATCTTTTTCTTTATTCCAAAGTAAAAATGAAAAAAGAAAGGGGGGGGGGGGGGGGCACCCACACCCACCACCAAAACAAAAACAAAAACAAAGAAACCCTCCACCAAACCAAAACCACTTCAAGATTTTAACAAAATTTCACAGCTTTGCTATCAGCAGGACTTCTGCCTTACGTCTTTCAAATCAGAGAAGATACACAATGAATGAAACAGGGAAGAAGGGAAAGGACAGTTCCTGGAAAAATGCAGTTTTGTCCTATGGGATGTCACCAAGTTCCTTTGCCGTGCTGAACAATCAATCCTGTCGTCCAAAGCACAAAGTCCATCTTTCTCATTCCTTGCTGCCTGGTTTGGAGGACTGAAACAAAGACTATCTGCTGCTTGCCTTCCCAGTTCAGCTATGTTCTCTGATGAAAAGTGTTCAGCTTCAGTACTTGAGCCTTCTATCAAAATTTTCAAATTGGAAAGGCTGATGCCTCTAGCTAGCACTTTCTCCACTGCTTATAGTTACGATACTCATTCTGTTACTGAATTGTGCATACAATACATATGATAAAGACTCAAAAGATATGAAATATATATATATTTTATATATATATATATATAAAAATACTAAATGTTTTACCAAGAGTTACACATAATCAGTAGCTAGTGAGCCAGAGTTTCTTTTTCCTTTTTTAGCCTCCAGAGCACGTATGATCCCTCAGCCCCCTTGGCCTGGCCTGTGTGAGCTGGCAGGAGGTCCCTGAGGAGGTGCCAGCTGATGGCTGCTAGAGCACAGCACAGACTGGGTCGGCTCCCTCCTGCTCCTCCCTGCCAAGCCCAAGTCATCCTCCAAGCGTTCATGTTATAACTCTCTTTCAATGGGGAAGCCCTCAAATGGTGAGACAGAGTCAATTTGAGTTCTCTCTGCAATGCCAAAGGAGAGTCCTGAAGCATAAATGGAGTTTTACATTTTCTCCCAGTTATTCACGAGCACAACACTGACCGCAAACGTCGTTCCTTCGCCCTCTGCTCTGGTTAAGCCAGACTTTGAGCCTAACATTGCTGTCAGTTACAATGATGTAGACTTCATGCAATTCTGTTTTACTTCAACGATACAATAGTGTAAGTACTCTTGACTCTGTATTTATAATGGATTAAATTCTCACTTCTGTACGCTTCTGTGTAACTACACTCTGCCTTAGTTCCTTTTAATCAGGCTTTTCCTTAGCTTATTGTTATGTCTGACAATAGCAAAGATTAGCTTTTTGTCATCTATAGACTCCAGCTTTTACAGAGTTTAGGTTGCTTTGGTGAGCTACCCTCCCATCCCCTAATCTCCTCTTATAAAGTTAGGATTGGGGGCGGGGAGGAGTCGGACACAGTACATGACATTTTCCTTCTTTCAAGTTGTTGTATTTATCAAAGTCCATGTTCTTTATCCCAGAACTAAAAAACCAGAGTATATGAAGAGGTTTGAAAAGCATGTGGATGACATGTACTGGATTTATTGCCACTCTATAAATTCCCACAAAGGTTTGACTTGCTTTGTTTTTAATCACCAGCAATGAAACAGTTCACAGTACACTGCAAATACAGAGCCAGCTTTTTGTTCGAGACAGTTGGAGAGGAGGGGGAAAGAGAAGGGAAAGGCTCATGAGAAACATGAATGAGTAGGTTTTGCTGACTCTTCTAACAACAGGGTCTGACAAAGTGCCTATAAACACATTTCCCATGCTGTTAATAGCAGTGCAGGAGCTTTGTTGTATGATAAGTGGGTACTTTGAAGCTTGTCAAACCTCGACAAGTGGGAGGAAACTGTAATTAACATCTCTAAAGAGCACAACTTATTAAAAAGTTGATCTGCAGTATAAAACATATCTTAACTTTGACATGTATCTCATAAAAAATGCATTTGCTTTACTGATTGTGTTTTCAAGTCACTCTTCTAATTCTTACCAATATTTTACTATGTACAGTCTCCCAGTATATCGAATCCAAATTACAAACATCAATCACAAATACTGGTTTTAGTTATCAAGTACAACTGTCCATTCATGGCATATTGCACAAATAGAATTATTGATCATGTAAGGTTACATGATTGCAAATAATGTGAAAAAAGATAAAATGTATGAGAATGTATGCCACAGTGTGTACCTGAAAGGAGTGAAATTTTCCTTGATTATATTTTACTTGCCTCTAGAGAAATTTATTTCCTGAAAACTTGCTTCAGACAAAAATTGAAAAGAATTGTTGTAGTAAAATCTTAGAAAAAGTTTTAGCAGACTTAAGCATGAATCAATTTTCTTTCCACTAAAAAATAAGAAGTAATTAAAATATACTAAGCAGAGAGATTAAAAACATGTTAAAAATGTATTTTAATGTGTCCAAATTTCAAGAGACACAGAGTTTCAATCTCTGTGACTGATGTCTTGCAAAAATAGAAATTTTTTTAGTCACTGAATTTTTAAAATGGCATGAGGTCCAACATTCAAATTCTGGGTCTGATGATGTCCCTAGTTATACTGTTTTCAATTTCCCTTAGAAAAGGCCATAAAGTTTCATTCAATTCAGGTGTTCATTGTGATTTACTGTGCCATTTCTATTAGCACTAAATATTTTATAGGTTTGCTCTTTTTGGTTGTACTTAGCTAAATCCACTGTGATACTTTTATTTCAAGAAATTAATCTACTTCTTTATTAGAAAGAGAAAATGCTACTTGTGGTTCATCCCAATCAAACCAATATCTTCTGAAAATTATTCAATTAATCCATGGTGCATTTCCTATTGGAACTGTTGATAGTTTCTAAACTGTATTTTTGATCCTTGTTTGCATGAGATCTGAGAGATATTTCTTTGCTGTTTTCAATAGAACTAAATTACAGAAACATACTAACGCAATCTGATGTCTGTAGTTGGAAACCAGATGATCTTCAAAACAAGCTGAGATTTCAATGCAAACTCAGGTCTGTAATATACCCCCCATAGTTGTTCACATAGCATTTTCCCTACAAAAGAGCCACAAAAAAGCATTATGCATTTGCTCAGTGACATTTTCCATGTGTTTCAGTGTGTATTTCTCTATTCACTCCACCCATTCCTTTGAACATATATCATCTTCCATGATACCTGCGTGACATCTGTAATTGGACTCCTATGCACAAACGCAATTGAATATTGCCCACAGAGCCACACATGTTTTAGAAAGTTTCCTTCATACTTCAAAACTATAGATCCCAGTCCAGCACCATTTCCTCCAAAACTTCAAAGCTCACTCCTAATGAATCTAATGACTAAAGATGCTTCCTAGCCATCTTCATCACCTTAGTTTCCTCTGCAAACGATCTCTTTACATGTTTAAAAATATATTTATACACACATACTCTTTCACCTAAAGGTCTCAGCCCTTCATCTTTTCCCATAGGCGTACTTTTTTTTGGAGGACACCAAATTACAAAGTGCAAGCCACAGGAAGTAATCACCATCCAGGCTACTGCTCATGGCTCAGTATATCTCTGCCTTTGGGGTAATACCTTAATCCGAACTACAGAAATTTCTTCCAATTGCTTGTGGCCTTCACCATGCCTTCTTTTGTTGTTCATAAAACATAGCTCTCCATATGACATTTTTCACCAGTTAAGGAAACAATCGCCTGCTTTTTTACCCTAGCCAGAGAAAAGGATTCACAGAGTCACAAATCTGTCGCTTAGAGCCTTTAAAAGCAATAACAAGAGTGATGGCTGACCAGACGTGGAGAGGTAAGGAAAACAGTGACAGTAATGAGGTTACTGAAAGGAGTCAAGCAGAAAAAGGAAGGTAGAAGACTGTATATAAGAATGAATAAGAACTTGAGAGGCCAGATATTGTCATGCATTAACTAAAACTTCACTGCCCTTTAGCTCACCATCCTCAGCCTGGGAGTTTTTCATGCTGCTCCCCGCTTCTGCTGGGTCTGGCAGCCAGCACATTGCTAGTGGGGTGTGAGAGGGGGAACATGAGGTCCAGCTGCAAAAACCACAGTTCAGACCCCACATGGATGGTGGAACATTGAAGTAAAAGGAATCGGACTGTTGGCAGAGCAGGCCCTGGGGCTTTGTTGCCCTGTCACGCTTGTGCAGCAGCTAAACAAGAATATCAGAGCAGCTTTCTTAAGGTTTCAAAATGTGTTCTTCCTGAGGTGCAATTAAATATATTCAAGTTATATTCAGATAGTGGTTCTGGAGACTTCACTTACATGCGTAGAAGCAGCATGAATAGGTAGCCTGAAAACATACATGAAAGGTGGTTTTGGGCAATATTAAAATGAGAAGGGGAAAAAAAAGAAAAGATGGAAAGCTTTTGTACTGGTTTTTGTTGAGATACAGTTAATTTTCTTCCTAGTATAGTGCTATGTTTTAGGTTTGTGCTGAAAACAGTGTTAAGAGATGTTTTAGCTATTGCTCAGCAGTGCTTGCAGTGTCAAGACATTTTCTGCTCCTCACATTGCCCCACCAGCAAGTAGGTTGGGGGTTCACAAGGAGTTGGGAGGGGACACAGCCAGGATAGCTGACCCCAGCTGACCAAAGGTGTAGTCCATACCATTTGACATCATGCTCAGAAATAAAAGCTGGGGAAGAAGAAGGAAGGGGAGGACATTCGGTGTCATGTCATTTGTCTTCCCAACTAACCCTTATGCACGATGGAGCCCTGCTTTCCTGGGGATGGCTGAACACCTGCCTGCCGATGGGAAGCAGTGAATGAATTCCTTATTTTGTTTTGCTTGCGCACAGTTTTCGCTTTGCCTGTTAAACTGTCCTTATCTGAACTCATGAGGTTTTTCACTTTTACCCTTCTGATTCTTTCTCCCGTCCTGCTGGTGGGGAGTGAATAAGGGGCTGTGTGAGGCTGAGCTGCCTGCCAGGGGTTAAACCATTACACTTTTCAAACAAGGCTTTTCTTGTTTTTGACTCCAGGAGATACAGTAAAATGTGCAGTCTGAGGAAAATGGCCTCACTAACAATATTCAGTGGCATAGTCTTAAGTGCATTTGACTATTTCATTTCTGAATGTGTATGAATTGATATCTCAGCATGAATATTAGACACTAAGAATGAGTGAACTTAGTAAAAGAGCACAAAAGGTAAGCAGTACTGGAGAGGATGCTGAAAACATGCTAACTAAAGGAACATTGCAAATATAGGATCTCAAGAGATTTCCTGATAAAAAGCTAATGGCAGTCTGCTTAGACAGAAACATGTTTGTTTAAATTATGGGCTTTGTTCCTGAGCCAAGAAAGGCTTATATGCTGTGCTGCCCGGTGCTGCAACACCTGAAGTTCGGTTGCTGGTTGGAAGCCCTGAGTTCACAGTGCAGGCTCAGGTACTTCCATCCTTATACTGTGAATACAGCGAGAGTGAGAGACCTACACATGAAATTCCCAGCAGCCAGCACTGGACCTGGGCTACCCAGGCAAGATCTCATGGAAGTGATTTTACAGAAAGGCAGTTACCTGGAGCCTAACTTGGCATTGCATTTAAGCTCCTTGATGCACATCAGTTACAGGTAAGGATTATAGGCAAGAATGACTTTAGCAATTCACTTCAAATCAGAACTACGTTTTTGAAAAGGATCTCCTGAGTCAAGCCCTTTTAGCATGCTTTGGTCTTAGACCACCTAAACTGGACTGGGTTTAAACAAAACCAAACAAGAAAGCATGCTTCAATCACTAGGAGACATTCAGCATATGGGACCAGATGGGGGGTAGGCTAAAATCTGCCCAAAATATGTGAAGTGTGGACACTAAGTGCCTAGCACCAACTCCCTCCCTTCAAAGCCGTTCCTAATACATTGCACAATATGCCATATTGCTAACACAGGCATAGCCACAGCTTCTAGCTACTTCTTATGCTGAAGTGATGCATTTTGAGTCCAGATGACTAGATAACTGTTGTCTCTCAAAACACAGCGAACACCATGCTGTTCAGTTCTCAGAGTGTAATTAGAAACCCAGGCTCCAGGCCCAGGTCATACCTGACTGAGGACATGCCTAAGTGACGCGTCAGAGGCCTGGGAAGGTTGTCACACCGACTGTGGGAGTCATGCTACTGCAAAGGCTGTCAGACGTGGGATTAATAGCTGGGCATTCCTGATGCTCAGAATAGCAATCAGTCATCATCCAGAGACTAATGGAGCTTACAAGGGCATGAAACCCGGCGACTGGATCCAGTCAAAACAAGCAAAAGTCTGAGTGGTGAGTGAGACAAGTTGTAACAGGTATCGAGCAGAGCTATCTGAAGGTGCTCCATATTTCTCATTTTCTCACTTCTCACTATTCCTTCGGACCCACAACATGGAGAAGCTGGAGGGAAACTGGAGCTACCTTTCAAAAACATCATTAAACCCACATGATCAGAAAAAACGCATTGTTTATACTAAATACATAATGCAGGAGACTGTCAGACAAGATGTTCCTCACCTGAGGAAGTAATAAATAGAAAGAACTAGTCATAAAACAAATGGCATCTGAAAACACATGCATTTAGGTCTTTGGGTCCAGAATAAATTAAGCACAAATGTAGTTTTTTCATATATCTGCCAGAAGTCAGGTATGTATTGTTATTTTAGCCCATTTAACAGGTTGCTTGTATGAGAAGTTTTTTCTGACACTGAAATGCTCATTGTGAAAGAGCTTTAAAGATATTTTTACTGGTACAGTTAAGATGAAAGGGTTTTTTCCTGCTTTTCTGTGCCTGTATAGCTACTATAAGTGCCAATTAAGCTTCCACGCACGTGCTGATGGCAACATAGACCCTAAGGTCTATCAAATCATTAGATCTGTTTACTTCCTTAAATCTATCTGTTAATAAAGTCTGGTCTTCGTGGCTTATGTGATAAATGTATTTCTTTAATTAAACTAAATTATTTTTAAAAGCTTCCAAATATTAGAGTTTAATGGGCCATGTTCAACAATAAATAGCTGAATTCAATTCACAGGTAATACAAAGTGACTACCAACATTTAAAGAAATATTCTTTATTCAGCCACCAGGCAACTTTGATGATAGCCTTGAACTCAGTAAGCTAATGTTCAGATCATTCTCCTGTCATACAGTTTCCCTGAGGTTTGGTCAGGTGTCTTTACACTACATATTTTCAAAAGTACTTAGACACTGAGATCAGTTAAATCAATTTCAATGAAATCTAGGTGCTTTGTCTATGTACGACTTGGTCTCCCTGTTTTTCAGTTTCTAATCTGTAAAACAGAAATTTATAAACATCACCAGCTGTTCAAATGTCATTTTCAACAATAAATTTTCACATCAGAAAGGGCAAACTAAACCAGGATTCTGCAGAGCACAGGCAGACATAGGCGTAAGTAGTTTATGTTCTGCAGTTATTCCAGGCTGTCATCATTTTATTTGCAGAACAGCCCTGTGATTATCTCAAGACCTTAAAGAAGCAGAAAACATTGACATTTGCAGCTCACTGTCATTTTACAGGACATGGCACCCTCCCTCAGAAGTATCATTTAATGCCTCTACGTACAACTCCTCTTCTTTACTGTCTAGTTCTACCTCAATTACTAAAACTACAGTTACCGTAAAGTACTTGAGGTTGCGTAGCCAAGAGTAACTCTGTGACTATGGTTCTGCTTTTTCATAGTCTTTAACTACTTTATTATTAGGATTAGAATATTAGGATTAAGATGGTATTCAGAAGTGTCAGTCATGTTGTACAAAACCTCACAGCTGTAATCAATCCCTGCTCTGAAGACCTTAGGCTCTCAATAGGTATGAGAGAGAAAAAAAATACTGTTTTCCTGACATTACGGCTCTCCCAGCTGTAGTACAACTTGATGTTTTTGCTTTGAGCAAATATCATGCACTGGAAAGCAGAAAGTGCACAATAGCTCAGAGCAACTCTTTCCTGTTCAGGCAGTAAGTGGCAGTATTGCAATAGGCTTTGCTTCCATATCTTCTTTGTTGTCTTTCAAGGTAGTCCTGCTTTTCTTCTCAAGCACACAAATCTCCATTTCTGTGTCACTAAAATGTAATTTTATATTGAATAACAATATATTACATTTAATATAAATAATTTCGTATGAAATCAAATAATGAAAAAAGAAATTTACAGACCTGGGGTCTCTTTTGTGAATGGAGACTGTGTATATCAAAAACAATCTTACCAGTTTCTGTGCTTTCTGTCAGAGAGTAGTCTGGATCCTTATCAACATTTCTAAAAATGTGTGTTCCTGAACAAATTAAAACAAGTATAAGGACAGCTGGAGTCTTTTCTTTTTACTCCTGAAGCAGAGGATGTAAATGGGATGCCTATAGTGTAGGTCCTTATTGTTGAACTTTATGTCTGATAGCCAAAGAAAAATAAGCCTGTAAAATCAGCTTCAGATCATTGCATGTTGACAGACTTGCCAGTGATACAGGATTGGATTCACCTTGTTTTAAAAGGGCTTTTTGGAACAACAGCTGTGATTTTTTCCTGGCTCATAATCATCAGCAGCCATAAGGAAACTGCAATCCGAAGGGAGGAGACAGATGTGCTGATGAAGCACAAGCCTGCCTCATATCTAACTCCCTCCCGCAGACCCCTTTGTTGGCTCTGCAGCACCAAAAGCAACAACATACACTAACAATTCAGTTTTGTCACTTGCATAAGCTTATAGGCCTAAATATGAATTACAGCCTTTTCAGAGGCTGCTGAAGTGAATGGCAATTTTCTAGTTGCGGGGTAGGACCGAAGAGTGGATCTGTTCAGCAAGAAATGGATTCCCAGGATAACTGCCTTTCTGGGCAGACCTGTGGTGATTAGTTTGTGCAGACTTCAGTTTTAAGCCAGTTTCACACTATCTGAGTGTCTGCGTACCATGATGCTGGATGTTACTCGTCAGAGGTTGTTGCTCTTACTGGTGTGGCATTTATGCTACAGGCCTTTGCGGCGGAACAAAAAGTGTATGCTCTGTCTCTTGTGGAAGACTGTTTTTAAAAAGATCCAGTTTCCTCATAAGAACACGGCAAATTGTGTAAGGCAGCTTTTCACTGGGGAACCCTGCTCGTTATCTGTCGAGGTTAAGAGGTGAATGAGAAGACTCGTTTATTCTTCAGGGAAAAACAGAACATTTCCAGTGACAGAATCCTGGAAACACTTGCAAGAAAAAGAAAATGGCTTCATAATAAATTGCACCATGCCTGTGTCAAAAAAATCACTATTTTCACATTTCTAAGTCCCCATTTTGGGTAGCGACATAGTAACTTAGGCCTGACTTGGTGTCTGGACTTTTTTGTCATGTTTATAAGAACCACTCATAATAATATTTGATTGGAAACTTTAAAAATATTAGTTAAAATGATTATATACTGCATAGCCTGGCAAATTACCCAAAATTCAGTTTCAGTGATATTTATGTTTTTCTGCAACCAGCCACACCAAGTACAAATGGTTTTATTCACCATGTTTTCAATATACTTTAGAATACTGAGAATAAAAGTGCTTTATAAATGTAAACCATTACTATTAATTATTACTACAGAATTTTTCCTTCATCATCTCCCTGACCTTTCAGGAACATTAACGAGAAAGTTTACTCATTGTGACTGTGAGCTGGGTTTAATGAATGTCTTTCACTGAGACTATATGACTGCTAGGATGAAAACTCTCAAATGTTAATGCACTTGAGGTTTATGATGTCTAATGTTAATGTCATAGGACATAGGTCAGGGAAGTGAACTGGGAGTGATTGCGCATAATAAACCATCTGCGTGTTATTTTGCAGCAACAAAACAGGGTAAACTAAGTCCCAGGACATGTCTGCTGAGTTATGAAGTTATTGCAGGCCTTCATCTAGCATTAATGAGGCCTCATTTGAACAAATAGGAAATTCTTGAAATAGGATACCACAGAACTTACTTGCGAGGGGCTCAAGGGAAGAAATTTTGAGAAAAGGCTAACTAGATTTGGCCTTTAATGATGCAGAGGGAAAAAGAGGAGAGGAACTTCTCACATTTCATATTCCAGTGCTAGGCTACAGAAACTGTGCCATGTCCCCCTGGGAAATAAAGAAGGAGGACTTTTTGCAGGATTTCTTTTTTTTTCCTTTTTTTTTTTTTTCCTCTCCTTTCTTCTGTGTTATTGTAGAGGTCAATGTAGATGTCAAGATTTGCGAGTATATGTTCACACACAGACCACTGAAAGAAATCTTTAAGCTGAATGTGTACATTCACAGCTATAAGGCATAAAAATTTTCTAAGGTCGCTTCTCCTACTGTGCTCCAAGCTACGTTTTGCCTGTTAGTATTCAGCTACACATGATAGGTTTCAGGCTAAGCTGCTATGTCAGCTAGATAGTGATTCACATGTGCTTTTATTTTATGGTCTGGGTTACATTCTACTTAACTTTGTACTTTCTGTGATGGGGGCAAAAATGTACACAGGGTGGAGGAGAACTAGAGAAACTAAGTATCTCTTTTAAATTTTAGCTCTTTGAAACTGAATTTAATTTTGAGCTACATGATTTGAAAGTGTCTAAGTCTTCAAATCTTTCCAGACCACTAGTTTCAAGTGTTAAATTGCTTTTTATTGCTACAAGTTACAGCTTCAGAATGTATAATGAAGCTGCCCTTAAAATGGTAATGTGGAATGTGCAAGGGTTATATTATCCAATTAAAGGCATGTGCATCCTGCTAGCATTTAAGAGAGCAAACACACAACTAGTTCGCTTAGAAGCTATGCATTTATTTGTCCCTGTGCTCTCAGGCTCACAGAAGCAAAGGTTATGTCAATTTTCCACCCAGCTTCTTATACTCTTCCTGTGGGATAGCTAAATCCTTACACTACAAAGTAACAAACTTGCTTGTACTCAAATTTGTTCTTACAGGATTCCCTGGAGGCTAGTTGACGGGAGTGAATGGGGTTAATACCAGCAGAGAATTTGAACTATTTATTTGTAAGTGGGAAAACAGCATCAGCCACCATTGTCATAAGTCTCTTCTGCAAGCTTTATAAGAAATTAGAGATATGTAAATAAGGTACAGGAAATTATTTTCCTTTCCAGGGAATTAGGCTGCTTGATTACAGCATGCTTTGGTTATTTAATAACATCTGGAGAGGCAATTTCAACTGCCTTCAAGATAAAAACTAGATAAAAATCTTGGAACATACCATTCATGTACCAGGAAGACATGGAAATACTGCTGTATATGAAGCAGGAAAATAAATAGCAACCCATGTATTCATGTCATTAGGCAGTGCCTAACACTCATTTTTCTATAAATTTCTTTTTTTTTTTTTTTTTTTTTACTTTATGCCAGCCACTCTGAACAAGTAAGCTCTTTAGAATATGTTGCCCCTTGCTACAGGAGAGGACATTTTTAAGCAGATAAGGTATTTTTGGCAACAACCTAAGTTCTATCATCTAGTAGTAGAGATGCTAAGTAAAAAACTTTCATGGTGCAATAGACCTCCAAAGCTTCCTGCTGGGCACATACAGGAGCCTTGACAACCTTTCTTCTTGATTCTGGTCAGGGAAGGTATGAAGTGTGTTAAAATGACATGCTCATGTCATCAGTCTTTACATGTGGACATATACGCCTCCAGCCTACCCCTTAGGGCTGAGCAGATTGTCAATGGAGAGAAAGAGGCATATAAAGGCACATTCCCGACTTGTTAGGAATATCTCTTCCAGGAGGAGATGAATTACACCCAAGGATGAAAGGCACCTCAATGACTAGTATGAACATTTACCTTGTAGACACCCACGGAGTTATATTTTCTCAGAAATGAAGTGGAACTGAGAGAAGGGAATCTGGGATTCATTAATCAGCTTAGGTCCGGACATCTTTGGAGAATCAGATAGCCAAAGCAGTAGACATTTGTCCATACAGGCTAGGTATGCAACCAGCTGTCAAGGAATAAACCTGATCAGTCGTTTTGCCTGATGTGTTACGGTGAGCAAAAGTCCAAAGAAAACTAAAGGGTAAAATGAGATGAGAAATTATTTCTTCTCAGTTTTTGTCATACTCCTATGGAAGGCTAGTTAGATGGCCCTAAAAACAAGGCCCCAGGCATTGTCCCAGACTGGAAAAAATTAATCCCGTCATAGTAGAGGAGTCTGCTAGCTGGCATGTGAGCTTGGAGGAATCCAGGAGGGTTGGCTAGCCTGCCTCTAAGCTTGTTTTTTGTCTTGTAATCGGTAGGATGATTCCAGGACACCTCAGTTTGTTCAGACCAGCAATATCAGGGAAAATGAAGCTGGAATCATTCAAATCACATCTGGATTTTACTCTTTTAAGCCTTTTATATTTTATCTATAATAAAATATTTCAGTTTAGCTGTTGGGCTTAGGGATCTAAGCGTGGGTGAAATATTGTAATTATTCTTGTAGGACCTACTGACATTACACTACTGCCAGTGTAGTACTAAATTTTTCCTCCAAGTTTCCTTGTCTTGCAACTGAAGGACCGTACTAATATCTGCTTACTCTTTAGTATTTATTATAAATAGTATAAATTATGAATATTCAAACTATATATTAGAGGTATATTCAATAAATTTGTGAAATGGTAGATAGTAGCTTGCAGATGACATTCCATGCAGTGAAAGAAAGAAAATTCTGTAGAACAGAAACTGTAAGTGTGTTCCAAGTCTAGCATTGCCAGAAAAACAGCAGTTAGAAATAGTACCTGAGCTGAATGGTCTTGAATGACTATATCCTTTACCCAGCTGTGACTAAACACACATACCTAGAAGAGTGAATTACAGTCGATTACTTTAATTTACATAGGAACAAAAACAATTTTCTGTATTCTGATGTTGTAATTTCCTTTGCATCGGGTCCCTCTTACTTATCTGATTATATAGCTGACCAGCAACCTAAATCATCTGCAGTTAATTAACAATGTCATTCTGGCTAAAAATTGAGCTTGTGTTATTTGTAGGAGTATTCATAAGGTTCTTGTTAGTTTGAAGAAATGTTGTGCTGACTTAACTAACCATTCATGGGAAAGGAAGAGTTGGCACTCACTCTAAGTACTATGGCTTCTCTCACACATCCTCCTTCTTTGCTACTATGGAAAGTATTTTGAAGCAGATATTTTTAAACACCTTTAAACTGCTAACCTTCACTGGGACAGTGCAAAACAAAATGGCAAAAAAATACGTATTAGTTGTCTGCTCACAAAGGACAACCTCAGTAAGAGCAATTTCATGTAACTTCAGATACTTGCAAGGTATACATTTATATCCAAGCTCATCACCCTTGGTTTCTTCAGCAAGGAACAATGAGAATGAGTCGTGTCTAGCACAGGCTTCATCTCAGCATAGACATCCACAGGGTTAATCCTATCAGATTTTAGAAGTATTGGGTTTTTTTCATTGATGATGATGATGAAATAAGCCTGACTAGTCTGAGCACAGATGCTCACTTTATTGGTGTCTAAAGTGAAGTAGAAGGAATCCAGGTAGCTCCTGGCTGTTCTGAATCCAAAATTTCTATCTGAAATGTCTAATCTGAAATGTCTATCACCTGCCATTTTGTTTTGCAATGATTTTAGTGTTTCAGTTCAGACCATAGCATAGCTTTTCAGAAAGTCAGCAGGCTCCCAGGAAATATACAAAAAGATGGAACCTCTTTAACACACAACAGGAAAGAAAAAGAACAATGAAAGACGGAGAAGTTACAAACTGTGTAAATTACAGACTAGGTGACGTACTGCATCTCTGGTTGACACTCTAATAACATATACCCAAATGACACCCTGGAGCTTTTGCCGCGCTGTTCTGTGCTGCATCTATCATCCTCTCTGTGACTATAGCAGAGCAGAATACTGGCTCCCTTCTGCCTCTTGACTGCTGGCAGTAAGTGCTCTGCAGGGACAGGTGCAAAGCTCCGCCTCACAAAAAGTAATGTTATTTGTGTCCCTGTTTTTGCTCAGAAACTCTTTAGGGGCTTAAATTTTCCTGTGGTTGCCTGTCTGAGGCAGATATATCTATCTTACAGGCTAGTGTTTTTTACATTTCCTTCTCTGTCTCATTGAATTTGCAAATCAGATACACAGAAAATTCATGTTAAATAAAAAAATCTCAGCATTTCCTTTCCAACAGTAGTTAATATCTATACCAGTATTACACAGTAGTGAAATTTCAGTGTTTATTCCCAGGCAGGAACAATAAAGATTTCACACTTCAAAACATATGTGAAAGTAATAATTCTATTTCATTCATCCTGGGTTTTTTTGGTGTTTGGTTTTTTGGTTTGGGTGTTTTGTTGGGGGGGGGGGGTGGTGGTGGTGGTGGTGGTGCCTTAAAATCTACTTTTCTTTTATTTTCTTATTCACAGTCTCAGAGACTGATGACGTTCTTTCCTGTCCTTTCCAGATATTTTGGACTTTTTCATTTCTTTCTGACACTTTGCATCATCCAGGGAAATATGTCAGTGTATTTCTTAGAAGGATTCTGCTCAAGAACATTTCTGCAGGGTTTAGCAAAGTTCTTCTTCTTCTTCCCATAGGCACTAGTGTGTATGCACAGCTCCAAGAAATGAACCCTGTTCCCAAAACAAATCGGCCCAAGACGTGTCTCACTAGTGTCCTAGCAATGTCTAGTTTTCTAACTGCTAATTATTATTCTGTTCCTTAGATTCTATCTTATTAACAAAGGCAAAATTTCCCAGGGGCCTTTCTGAGCACTGATGAACTAGCACCCAGGGTAAGGTAATCTACACATTTCATCATGTAACCTGCCTAGTGCGGGGCCTTTGCTTGGTGGATATTTCTGTTATAACCGAAATTTTGAATCCTCTTTTTTCTGTGTACTAATTCTTTTTAGGTGTGGCAGCTTTCCAAAATAGCACTTATATGTAACAATATCAAGAGTACTTCATATTTTCCACGTATATCACATTAAGTGAATTGAAGTTAGACATTCAAATTGATTAAAGCATAATGTATTCCTGTGCTGGCACAATCACACAGTCTAAATCACAGATTTCTGTCACAAACTAGAGCCAATGTCTGAGTAAATTCAGTTATATCTTCTACATGCTTACCTTAATAAAGGCTGTGTCAGTGCCAGGTTTACAAAGATGCTACATCCGTTATAACCAGCCAGATTGAAAAATATGCAGTGCAAGAGAACTGCACCATTCACTAGGTAATTAGTCCACCAGTTAAGTTATTCAACATTTCTTAGTGATTTTTTTCTGCTGAAAAACTCAAGTCGTGCTGAGACACAGAAGTTGACAATTGCCTTAGCCTGTACAGGAGCACCTTCCAGTAATTCAGAGCTCACTCCTTCAGGATTGCACGGGGCTAAAGGACTGCAATGCAGCAACTTCCATGCAGGGTGATTAGTTATCACTCCCTGTTTCTCCAGCAACAGTGTAAGGAGACGAAGTGGGAGAGCAGCTGTTGGCTCCTGTGTCTGATAAATAATTGAAAGCTTCCCTTTGCCTACATCACTCTATTCACGCTAAGATTATTGCAGCTTTTTTAAGGATCTCCTGACTTCAGACAGGACCTTAAAGGAAAACCAGCTCAGGTAACTAAATAAGCCAGCCCTTTCTCTGAAAGGGATATAATTTTCAATAAAAAAATCAGAATATAACATTTGCCAGTGTTGAGTCTGCCTGGAGAATATATTTCTGCCTGACACGTTCATTTTGTCATTTTGAAAGTCTAAGCACTATGTTTATTTTTATAAACATAAACATAGTTCATTGTTTTTTAAATCCTGTTTAGTGGTTCAAAAGAAGAGAGAGGTTCACAAGTGTTTACTTTCAAATAGTTAATGGGAAAACATAAGAACTGGCTGTGCTAATTCCATTCACAAAATAAATGTCTGTGCAGTTGTGGATTACCAGTGTATCATGAGGTTTCGTGCCCCGTTAAAGCAAGATATAAAAGAAGGCCTTGCCAGTGGCATGTGACTGAGGTTGCCTCCTACGTGGGTTCCAGACTCCCACTGCACCCTAACAGTATCTACTGCATGTTGCTGGAGGCTCTTCTCTTTCTCCTTATCCTGGTGGCAGGAGTCTGGTTACCACACAGCAGCACTCCTATTAATGTTGTTGTGTTACGTTACTTTCCCTGTGCTGCTCGTTCATGTTCACATGGTACTTCCACACATCATTTCACACCGGTGCTGGGGAGGTTTGAAGCTTGAATATTAGCCTTCAGCAAATCTTCATTTAGCTTTTTGCCTCCTGCAGACTGAGGTCGAAGCAGTAAGCCTTGAGCCTTTATGTGTCATCTTAAATGGGTTCCTAATTCAAAATCTCGATTTCTGGACTCCATTTATGTGGAGAAAGCACATCTGGACACAATATTGCCCAAACTGATTTTCTAGACCCACAGCCTACACTAGCTCTCAGGCTGCTAGCCTGTGAAAAAGAGTTTTGTGACTAAATATAAACTGATATTTCTTTACAAAACTCATTGGTGTCCAGGGAAACTTCTGGGTTTGTTTATTTCACTTACACTGTCTTTTTTATTTACCAGTCACCACATGTCCTAAACTAGAATTTCCATTAAAATTCCTTTGTGATGTGACTACAAATATGTAAGCAAGTTGAATATGGATAAAATTGAGGAGATTTGTTTGTGAGTTTGTTGGATGCTACAGCTAGCTCCTTTTAAATTCTTACATGCATATTTCAGATCTAAACACTAATATTTTTTTTCCCTTATTATCTGGGACTTGGCTTGAAGTTTAGAGTCTGCTTTTCAGAAGGTAGAGGCTATGCACTTTAAAAAATAAAGTTGATTACAATTGGGCAGCTTTTGAAGGCATTCATTTTAATGCTTATATATTTTGTCCCACTTACCAACAAGGCAAATTAAATCTAATTTTGAGTCCTCCCATATTTACTATAAATACATTTGTTTGCTAAGAAACATCCTGCGAGAACAAAGCAACAGCCAGTTCCCTGATTGAGAGCTCAAAAGATTAGGCCAATTGCAAAGTCTCTTTTCCAGAAAGAAAGTTTAGCACAGGAAAACAGCAGTTTGCCCCAGGCTTAACTAACTAGAAGAATCCAATCTCCTGCCAGACATCTTAGCTATAGGTTAAAGCCGTTTTACTTTAAACTGCAGATATCTACACTTACTAGCTTAATTGATGCACTGAGATTCTTGCAAAGAGGTTGGTGGCACATAGGTGAAACCCATACTGGGTACAATGGGAGAGACAGAGGAAGGTTTTCTATAATTATGTTGGAGATTTTAGAAGTTAACCAACATGCTGTGTTGTGGGGTAGAGAATGCCCCTGAGAAAATTCAAGTTTCCTACGCCTCTCTGGTTTTGTTACTCATCCTCCCACATTTCTCTTTCCTTCCTCATTTCTGTCACAGCTGCACTTTAAATACTCTGAGCTTGATTTTGCTTTCCCTTGCCCCAGTTTCACTGCAGTCCATTGGGGTTAGAGCTTGTTTTGTTTCTTTACTTCAGGTAGTAGTAATCCAGGGACAGGAAGACAGAATTTGAGAGAGTAGCGTAGAGTTTGGGTACTATGCTGTCATGATGTAACCCTGTCCAGCACTCAAGCCCCACGCAGGCACTCGTTCACTCCCGCCACAGTGGGATGGGGGAGAGCATCAGAAGAGTAAAAGTGAGAAAACTCGTGGGCTGAGATGAGACAGTTTAATAAGTAAAGCAAAAGGTGCGCAGGCAAGCAAAGCAAAACAAGGAATTCATTCACCACTCCCCACCGGCAAGCAGGTGTTCAGCCATCCTCAGGAAAGCAGGGCTGCACCGTGTGTAATGGTTACTTGGGAAGACAAATGGCATAACTCCAAACAAAAGTCTTCCCCTTCCTTCTTCTTCCCCCAGCTTATATACTCAGCATGACATTCAAGAGTATGGAATATCCCTTCGGCCAGTTTGGGTCACCTGCCCTGGTTGTGTCCTCTCCCCATTCCCTGTGCCCCTCCAGCCCTCTCGCTGGCAGAGCCTGAGAAACTGGAAAGTCCTTGACTTAGTATGAGCATTACCCAGCAACAACCAAAACCATCCACATGCTATCAACATTGTTCTAACACCAAACCCAAACCACAGCACTGCACCAGCTACTAAGAAGAATATTAACTCCATCCCAGCTGGAACCAAAACAGATGCTGTGAGAGAAAAAGTAGAACGAAGACTATTTATTCATGCACACTAAGTCACTAAACCATGGAAAAATATTTTGTCTAGTTCCTTGTGTGAAGACCAAAGCATCTGCATACAGAAGTTTTTTCCAGTTGTGCAGTGGCTATGGATGAGACATCATGTAGAAAATAATGTTTACTAATTTGGGAGAATTTTTGTTCAGATATACTACTCGGGTATTACATTGGTGAGTGTTGCAGGAAACAATAATGTGAATTACAGTAATTTCAACCCAAAAATTAACATTGCATCTATGGTATCCTGGAGCATTTATAAAAAAATTTCCTTTCTATTTTGAGTAGATAATGTCCTAAATCATCTGTAAGAAACAGAATGGATTAATGTATGGCATCCAACACTTAGGTCTATAGCTCTAACATTTCTAATAATGTATCACAACCTGTACACATGTAATGTAAACAAAACTAATACATTTCATGTATATGAGATTTGGCCCCCAAAAAACTGAGTTACCTGCTGTGAAGAAGATGTGAGAAACTTTAAAAACGTGGCAATACTATTGACTATTAATGTATGTTACAAGAATTCTTGTGATGTAAGATTCTGTTTTCTATTTATGACCCTACCTACCAGTTTCTGCCTTATCTGCGTGAAAGGACTGGTAAGAAGTCCAGAACCATTGTAGCTATTTCATATTAAAAGAGAGTATAAGAAAAAGACAGGCATCTTCAATAATTTCAACTATGTTATCTAAGTGAGAACAAACATAATTAGAAAACATCAGCATTTTTCTTGATGTTGATTCAGAATCTATGGCACCTTGCAGAAAGATGATCAAAAATCCTCTAAAATCTCATTGTTCAGTTGAGTGTAAAAAGAGGCCAAGGTTGCCAGGCTTTTATAATTTTGTCTGTAATCCATAAATAAATGCAGAACCCAGACCAAGCTGAACTGGACTTTGTTTCTCTCAGTTCCTTCTGTGCCAGCGGGCAGGCAAGTTGACAGGAACTCGGCAAGAACTGTGGAGGATCAGCAGCCCCTGCTCCACAGCCCTCCATCCTCGCACAGACAGCAATTGCTTTCATGGAGAAGCTCTTGGCAGCATTTGTGAGGTAAGGTAGGAAGCCAGCAGAGAAACTACATCTGTAACATCCTCAAATTTTGAGTTGCCTGGAAGAGTCATTTTATGTATCACATAGATGCCATATATTGTATTCTCAGGCTGCCATATGTTGTTTTTTCTTTTGTTAAACCAGTAACTAGCTGAGACCTGAAAGCGCTTTCATTTTTCAAGTGTGACCTTCCAGCCAGAGATCACTGACAGCAAGGTCTGGACCCAGACAACTTGCCATCTCCTTGAAAAAGACAGCCATCATTATCTCAAGTGTGTGCTGAAAACCATTTTCTACTTTCCCAAGGGACCCTTAATAGACAGTTCTTCCTCTCTCACAAGCACTGAGTATGCACACAAATCAAGGAACACCTTGCCAAGGAAAGAAGCACATGCAATTATCTACTTGAGAAAACACAACCATGATATACTTGGTGATTTTAATAGATATTTTCCAAATAATTTCTCTGTTTGGTATAATATCCCAAGAGGTAAGTGCCACTTTGTTACATTACTTCACTTTACCTGGCAAGCCTTGCTAACATTTTGGTGTCAGTACAAAACCCCATTTCTAAGTGCATGGGTGTAACGGGCCAGGTTAGCTAATTGTCAGTATTTAAAGGAGTACTTCTTGTTCAAATACCATCATTCCCATGGGAGCAGGTAACCACTGGGATCATGCAGCCCAAAAGGCCTGCAAAAGGTCACCTGTGCTCACTCTCAGCTGTGTTTCTACAGTGGAGGCTGTAGCATTTCTTTGCCTTGAGAAGGATCTGTACCTGAAGCAGGAACCTCAATTTCCCTTTACATTGTTGCAGTGCCACTGACCAGTGACTTTTAAAACTACACACTGCAAAGATTTTGGAGGCAGCGTTCAGGTCTTCATCTGCCAGTGAACAGAAAAGCTCATGGTTACAGGGGTCGCGTCATGTGCATGATCTGTCCACTCAGGAGACCGGGAGCCTCTGTCCAGATGTAGCCCTGGAAAAAACATACTGTGTGGATAAAACCAGCAGATTTCCTGCTGATCGCCAAAAGATGGGAGCAGAGAGCTCCTTCCTCTACAGAGCACAAAGACACAGTGTTTACATAACGTCCTTAATCATTTTTTTCAAATGTGTCACACAGAAGTTTTACAGTGCTGCTCGTCTTGAAGCTTCTTCCTTTCACGGTAAGAAAAGGGGCTGCTCTTGAGTCTAATCCAAGTTATTGTTCCAGCTACAGACTGATTATGTTGCTGCATTGAGCAGAGCTCTGTTTATAGCAGAGTTTTTGTATTTTTTGCATTTTAAAGGTAGATACAGGTCTGGTCTCATCTCTTCAAGCATTCAAAAAGACCAATAGCATGTATTTAGTGAGAAAAAGGGCTTCAATAATTTTTTTTTGTTACATTTGGGGCACCTTGAGAACGTATAAAATGTACAAAGTTTGTATACTGTATATGTACTATATATAAAATGCAGGTTCAGTCAAGATGAGAAGGGCATTGAATGAAAAACACATTGTAATATATTGCTGAATTATGACAAACTTGATTTTGAGTAGCATATGAAGTATATCACTGAACTTATTCCTAAACTAAATCAACAAGGCCTTTAAAAAGTTTGTCATTTGGCCCTCACTTTCCCAGGTTATTCAAGGAAAATACATATTAATGGAGTGCCACTAATTCAATGTACAAAGCATAAAAAGCCAAAAATAGGTAGCTGGAAATCCTCCTACCTCACATACAACATTTTATACTGCCATGCTACTCTGTTTTCTTTTACATCCTGGAGGTTCTAGCATAAATTATGGTTTTACAATTGACAGCTGTTAGAATTCATACTGTTCAGTCCACTCTAATGAACTTCATTTAGGATTGAATTATATGAAATCATCCCCCAGTTAGTAAGCTATCCGTTTGCAGTGACTTCTGATGATTCTTAACAAAAACAGGAGGCACTGAACATACTCTTTTCTACATCTACAAATTATCTGCCAGGGTCAAACAACCTTAGGATTGCAGAGGAACCATGGAATTACTTTAGATAATGTGAAATAAGATGCTGTGGCAGTTGCACAAAGACAAGAAAAAATACTCCTTCCAGATCATGACTAAAGAAGTTGTTTAGCATTGGCAGGGTAGCAGTCTGGAAAGGGGTTATCCACATCCAAACAAGGATAGATGATACCTTTAGTCTGCAAAGGTTTGACCCAACATTAAGCCTCAGCTACAGCTAAGTTGAAAGAAGGTAATTCCTAGGAATTAGCTTTGAAAACAGGCATTTATTAAGTTATTTATTTTTAATTATGTATTAAATGTCACTTTGGCAACCTAAAAGCAGTAATAATAATTCCAAAACTGTAATTTCCGTGAAAGGAAGGGAGTGAGGATGCATATTAGAGCTCCTATAAAGCTGCTTCACTTTAGCACTTCTATCATGTTTCTGCTCTTTAGTTCCCTTTCCAGATTGATTTCTACCTATTCAGACAGAGGCTGCTGCCCATAGCTTCTTGCTTATTTTATAAGGGAATGACAAGATCGTTAAAAATGCTCCACAGGCTGAAGGGAAGGATATTCACAACAGTCAGTTTTATACACCCAGCTTGGCTGACTACGTTGAAAAGCTGTTATGTCTTGAGCTGTGTGTGAAACCAGCTCCTTTGAGGGACATTGAGACCAAGAGTACTCAACATGCTCTTTGGCTGGAACAGCGCCTGCTGGGGGCAACCAGCTGGAAAGCAGGGACAGTCCTGTGGGTACTGGTGGTATGAAGATGACCATGAGCTAGCAAAGGGCTGTCACAGAAAGGCCAACGGCATCCTGGGCTGCATTAGGCACAGCATTGCCAGAAGGATGAGGAAGGTGATCCTTCCCCTCTGCTCAACACTGGTGAGACCCATCTAGAGTGTTCGGTACAGCTCTGAGTCCCTCAGGACGAGAGAGACATGGACATAATGGAGTGAATCCAGCAAAGGGCCATGAAGATGATAAACATCTGACATATGAGGAAAGGCTGAGGGAGCTGGGACTGTTCAGCCTAGAGGACAGAATGCTCAGGAGAACCTTAATGTATACAAAAGCCTTCTTATTTCCATTTGAAACTTTTTCTTGCTTCTTGAAACGTAAGCTAAATCACTGCTTTAATTTTCACATCAATAAATCACATCTAAATGATCCTAATAGCTTTATTTAGTGGAAGGAGTTTTGAAGGAACTAAGGGAAACTGATTTACACATCACCCTCATGTGTGCCACATCACCAAATGAGTATTTTAATGTGATCACACACCACCCCTACATATAAAGCCATTTTTGACAAAGCATGGTAACACAATTCTAAATAGATATTTACAGTTAGAAAGGCCAGCAAATTAGTCAGATCTCTGTTCTGGGCTTTGTATTACATTGCCCATATACATAACTTCTTAATTCTACCCTGTGCATATAATTCTTACATTTTAAGAGTTTTTACTTTTAAGAAGTTACTTTGCTGTCAAGAAATACACCAAACATAAGACATGAAAATAACCAGTACTAATAACTAAGTAAAAAAATCCTTGACCCATAGAACAGATCATAAATAGAAAACACATTGCAGGAAGCATCTTGACAATAATGTTACAACTGCCTGGAAGAATCACACATCAGGCTCCTTTTACAGCCATCCTTCATAACAATTTTACTGTCTGTACCCCAGAGAGTAGGCTAAGTATAGGTATCACTAACATACACGAAACCAGACATAGCCAGTATTCTTGCATAGCTTCCAGCTCAGCTGTCATCCCGACTGATCCTCAGTGGGGTCAAATATAATCTGTTGAAGATGTCATTCCCACAGGAAGCTGAGGACCAGTTCACACAGAACTTTGTGTTTGTTTGCATATGTGTATTCACTGTACTTAATGTCATTTTACTGACTGCACTTAAAAATTGCCCTTCCCGCTGCACTGTGTGAAACGAGATTATCCCTCAAACCATGAGACTATTTCTGACAAAATATATGTGCATCAAGCCACAGAATATCTCTCCCACGTTCATGAGAGCTACTGGTCAGAAAAAACCCCATCTAAACAGCTTCCCATCCTATTTTGTCTGCATCACTCCTAATAGAAGTAATGGATATGCTACCTTTTTAAGCTTATGGTTAAGAGTGATTGCAAAGTAATGATTATAAGCAAAATCCTTTATGTCTCAGACAGATATCAACTTCTTCCTACAGGATGATATATCATATCATCTTCCCAGGACAAATTTCAAAAAAAGTAAAACCATTTTGATGCAAACAAAATTACTGTAAGGATAAATGTGCAAATAAAAATGTCAAAAACAGGACTAAATCATAGCATTCTTATTTATTAATGAAAATGTTACGGCATCTCCCACCATATGAAGAAATGTTAATGCAACAATCAAAAATCTTAATTTAAGAGTCAGTTCATTTATAGATAGAATTAGAGGAGATGCATGTTGCGCCATTGAGCAGTGAGTGATAAAGAACTGCTACAAAATCACCTTATGATCATTCTTCCAAAACACTTCACATTCACTTCCCATAAGCTTGCCTACCAGGCTCTTTTCCACTCCAAATTCTATAAATCATAAAAATTTATCCTCATCTGAGAAAAAAGGAAATAGCAAAATTCTGAATTTAGTACGATGGACTGTGCTAAAGAAACAGATTTTACATATTCATGTCTGTATATACATGTGTGTCTCTATGAAGGGAAAAAGCAAAAAGGAGATAAATTGAAAAAAATAATAACTGCTGAGATTAAGCTGAAACAAGAGCAAAATAAATCTTAATTGTCTAATTGTAAAATAGCAGTCCAAATGAGGATTTGTAGTGTATCTGTTACGGATTTCTGACTGGCTGTTCAAAGGCTAGATACAGTTTCAAGAAAACCCTTACTACAACACCTTTTAGTCAACTGAATCTATCAAAGTAAATGGAGGCACATCAATTACTGAAAGGTTACAAGAGAATGAAGAAAAACATTTTTTTAGAGAAGAGCTCTCTAATAAGGAATAGGCCCACAGCACAAAATGCAAGAATTACCTCTGTTTGATACCCAGAACAAAAGAAGAAAATAAAAAGTTACTAGAGAAGGTGGCAAATTCTATTCTAGAAACAAGCATATGTCGAGAGAGAATAGGGAATAATCATTACATGATAAACCTGTGAGGTCCCACCAATGACTAGAAATGTATGGCTGTAAGAATATGTGGAGAATACATTCCACAAAGCTGAAGAACTCATACAAATAAGAAAAACAGAAACCCAAATGTTGCCAGCTACTATAACAAACATGCAAAAATAACCATCTTGTGTGTATTCTTAACCATAGGAAGTCTAGTATCTTTTTGTTTCAGAGTGTCTTAGTCATATTTTAATGTCTTATGTACCCTAGAATAATAGTATAGTACCCTGTATGTCATAGCTTCAACCTATAGGAAAGGCAGTCAGCCCCCACTCACCAGTTACGATACATTAAGTGCTTAGTCTACTCTGGTGAGACTGAGCACCAGTTTACACTGTCTGGATGACTGAGTACCCTGTACTGGTATTATAGGACAAATCTTTCCAAATCCTTTAGCAACACTGATAATACAAATAAAATCCTGTGCCAGCACACTGTCAAGAACTGTGATGCTGTCCACAGCAGTCTCACAGAAGAAATAAAAGATGTGGTGGGTGAAGAGGCACAAATAGAAGATATGAAAGACAGATTGGAAAATGTAAGGAATTGAGTACATCTGCTTAAACAGGAAATGTGGAAACATCGCCTCTTTTCTCCTTAAACTTTCCCTCTCCCAGTCTTCAGCCTTTGAAGAGGTGTTTGGGTCACTTCTGGGAATTCCTTCATTTCTTGGCAAAGTCTCTATCCAACAGGCAAACTCTTCTGATAATGGCAGGACAGTTCTATACGTGAACTCATACGATTTGTGTGGCACCCAGCTTCTGAGATCCAAATTCTGGGGCATACCCAAAAAGTCTCTCTATTGGGACCCAAACTCTGTTTCAACTGAGGAGGCCAGTGCTGATTCATACTGAAGTAAGTATACTTAATTCTCCTGAGGAATACCATCAAAGTTGGTGGGAGAAAGCTTTGAAAGACCAGACCCAAATTCCTTACTGTTTTCTGTTTTATTTCTGTTAGTTGGGGTTTTTTACATGTTAGTAAATACGATGTTTTAACATGTACTGGGAAAACAGATAAATATTGAGGCACAGTTTGGAGTAACAAATGTTTCCAGGGAAATTTGCAAGGTAGTATGGAAGCAAAAATCCTACTTGGCAAGAAGCCAGCTAATAGAAGTTCTTTTGCGATGGAAAAGCATGCTAACTCCAGAACAGAACTTGACAAAAGCACTAGTAAACATCCTGACTGCTTCATCCCCAGAAAAATTCCCTTCTACATAATGACTACTGCTGCTGCGTGATCATCTTTTCCTGCATGTCCTTGCGAAAAACTAGTACTCCAGGGATTTTTTTGCTTTTGATGATTGATCTTCTGTCTCAGCAGCCAGTGGGAGTTTGCCCTTGACTTCTACAGAAGCTGGGTCAAGATCCAGAACAAACAGTGACAGAGATTGCTATTCTGAGTTGTATGGATTGGATGAAGAAAAACCATGTAAACATGTATAAGGGTAAGAGAAGGGGACAATGAAATCGATGTAAGGGTAGGGAAGATTCTTTACCTGGGGCACCAAGCAATGCATTTTGGATAGGAACTATAGGCCCACATTTCTCATATCAAAGCAGAAGCATTCAAATAAAGCTAGCTGGTCCAGCTTGGCAAACTTGTCTGTTGTTTTAGTGGACAGGCCAAGGACTGACTAGACACTAGATCAGAGCTGGCAAAAATCCTCATGGTTGTACTAGACAGATTTATGCTGACTGAAGATCTAGCAATACATCGTCCTCTAATAAAGTGAGAAATACAAGAGGCAATGTGATAAAACTTTTGATGGCTTTCTCTGCACTGAATCTATATTACTAACAGAAGACTTCAGAATTAATTCCGGCAACATTCAAAAAAGTCTACTTGCAAAACTTTCGGAGTCAAGCCATTCTGGCAGCAAATATTTGGAATAGATTTGAAAGATATTATCCCTGGCAATCTTCTCTTGAAAAAAACAGAGATATCACGACAAAAAGTGTGCACAAAAATTTTACTCTGTAGACCAGCAGAAATGCAAGCCCTTTCATTAGATGTAAACTGTCTTTTAGCAATTAAACATAAAAAGAAAAGAACTTTCAGACTAGCATTATAGTAAATTCAAGGGATTGCTACTGATTGCTTCTATGTATAATTTCAGTTAGATTATTTTTGATGTGAATTTAACATATCTAAAACGGATCCCAAAATATTTTAGCTTTTCATCTATCACAAAAATATTGTATAATGCCAGAGGAAGTATTTGCTTCACAGAGTTACTCTTCTGCTATCAGAACGTATCTGATACACTTGCCATCTTCCCATTTAAGCAGGAACATCTGTTATTATAAATAACACTAATCTTGTTCATGTAAATAATGCGTCCCCTGCAGCTCTACAATACACTAATTTAAAAAACCCAATTGCAGCGGTTCAACTAAAAGCTTCAAATCTGAAACTGAACAGGTAAGAAGAAAAATAGATGGTCCAGAATCTGGAAATATGCAGATATCCTTGTTCCACAGTTCTTTAAGTTGTTGTGTTATCAGCAAATCTCTGCTGCCAGTTCAGTTTCACCAATTTTTAATTTGGATTCATGCAATACTCCGTTAAATGATTTTTCATATAGATTCTCCTCCCTGGTTTTATGGGACAACTGTTCTTAAATGCTGCTTCTTCAATATGTGGGGAAAAAAGAATTGAACCAACTCTTTTCACAGATCACAGAGTTTTTTTTCTAATTAACTATTTACTGTGTTCAGATGTTGATTTATAGCTAATATAACAGAAGTGTAACTATGCAAAAATCCTGAGGGTAGGAGTAGTCAAAACCGGCCAGTTAGTATTGGCCCACTTTCAGGCTGATTTCTGCTTTACTCCTAAACCAGACCTGTGATTCCCTGCCAAGATTAAAAGTCTGTCATGGCAAGTAATTCTTACAATTAATGTAGCCCCTTATCCTTCAGCTTTCCTTATGCCATGCTTTGCTAGACTTGCATACAGAGAACATATTTCAAAGTCCAAAGTCACAAATAGAGGCAGAAACACAATTTTTTAAAATATATGGTCCAGATGTCCAGCTGGTACAACTTTACCTCCCTGCAAGTGTTAACCCAAGAACCCATTTGCAATGTTCCTTGATTCTACAGTTCTTGTGTCTGTACACAGAACTGGATTTTTCCGTTTATTCTCCTCTCGCTGGACAGGATGCATCACAGAGATGGGAAAGCTGTCACTTCACATACAAGCGGGACATTCCTGAATGCAGCTGTTAGCACAAGCAAACCTACATGGTGCCCATGAGGGTGATGCTAAGGTTCACATTAGACAGAATTATGTAGCTTTGCCTGGTGATTCTCCAAGCATTATTCCTACTTATGTTGCTACTATGCACACAGCTGTTATTCTTCACAGAACAGCATTTTACCTCTGCAAGGGGCAGAGACTTCTTTTTGACTGGAGACAGACTATCTTCTGGAGAAATATTTTCTAGGCCACGAAAGTTTGTAGGTATAAGGGCATTCATGGCTGGGCAGCATTATGGTAGCACCATAGTGAGTTTGTATAGTTCCTGAGCAAATGATGGAAAAGAAGGTGCCTTGGAGGGGGGGGGGAGATAGAACATTAAAATTCTTATTAAAAAAGAACTTTAAAAGTCATTGCCCATTGACTTCTGTGGAATTATCACTGTGTGAATCCTACTGCATCCTTATGCTATTGAAAAACTTATTGGCACACATTATAAATTCCCAGCTTTGAGATTGGTTTGCACGTTTTGAAAAATTTTACAAAAGTTTTTGTGAGAATGTGATATTTACAAGTATGTGCCTGATTCACAGCCTTGTGAATGGTAAATGAAAATATTTCCAGTAACATCAGCGTGCATCAGTTTGTAAATTTATTGCAAATCATTAGAAATTATATCAGGCATCAACAGGAAATCATACTGTTATATTATATGATTTAGAATTTTGGGGAAAATAATGAATGGGGAAGACTGCCTGGTTTGTGTTAATAATCATATAGTGTAATTATTCAATAAATCCAAATGAGTAAAATACATTTTCTGCAAAATAGTGTGAAACATTCACAAGAACAGCTAAACTCTCATGTATATTCTTTCAGGCAGATATACTGGCAAATGCCCCTCAATCTTCAGGCTCCTCTTTGGCCTAGGGTATTCACATGGACAATTGAACTTCCATACTCTGAGCCTGAGGCCAAGCAAGGCTTTGCTGGAATCTTTTAGCTGCCAGATGAGCAGAGTCCCAGAACTTTCACCAATTTTTCTTGCATCCTTCTGCAATAAAATGACTGCCAAGGTTAACTGTCAGATATTTGTAAGGAGCAGTAAATCTGACAGCGAGAAAGGTATTTCCCATTGTTTAGATTTAAAAAATAAAAAACACCAACCTCATTGGAGTATGTGTGAGAGGGAAAGACAAACTGTGCTTTGAAGCCTGAGCCTTTTTCAAGACTGAACATCTTGAGTCTTTGCACCAAAAAACATTTGTAAAGAATTAATATGTGAATGGGAGCTAGCAATTCAGCAGCCATTATGGAGCAAATTACAGATCACAGTCTGAGATTTTCCCGGGCACAGCCAGTTTTATACACTAAGAGACTGAATCTGCTAGCTTAATTTTTCCTGGTCTGGCTATGAATATAGCTCACAACTAGTTTATAGTTTCTTTTGGGTGGTTGGTCTGATTTTTCTAAATATCTAAATAAAATTCCTTCAGCAGTGTTTTCTGGCCAACACCACTCCTGTTCTCACACATGGAGCAATCCACAAATTGGATTGCTCACAATATTTTCTTACTGCAAGCTAAAATCAGTCAAAAACACCTGAGATTTTTGCATTCTTTCAGCATCTTGGTATTTATAGGGCAGGATCTGATATTTACACTGTAAAAGCAGTAATTCTGCTGATCCTCTAGGAAAAGAATAAAAAGATCTAATCAAAACTGTGGGCAGTACCATTTTTAATCAAGATAAGAATGCAATTAAAATGGACAAAGTATTGAGGATTTCTCCACAGAGCTAAAAGAAGCAATAGAACTTATTGATTTTTTTCTACACAACTGTTGTTTCCCTACCCAAGGAATGAGATTGAGTTTCCTATTCTCTTAGACCTCAAGTGATGGAGCTTTTGGAAAAGTTCTTCTACCTGCCCTCATTTGGCAGAAAAATTCCCCGGAGGAGGCTTTACTTTCTTCCTTAGAAACAGTTTCAAATTTCATATAGTCTGTACCTGCTACTCTAGATTACAGAACATTTCTTGTCATCTGAACTTAGGTAATAACTACGGTGATGGACAGTGAATGTGTTCACACTCATCTTCCTATTTCTATTGCAACAGGCTGCCAAAAAAAAGTAAATATCAGATTGTGCATGAGGTTTCATTCAGATTCCTCTCTGTGTGGTCAACTGTCACTTATGGGTACAAAAATAGCTCCCTTCATCTCAGTTTTCACACATCTTTCAGAATATAGATGACATAACAGAGACAAAAAGAGATGTGAATATTTTCATATCAATAGCACATTACAACAGTGTTCACAAATAAAAAAATAGGGAAGCAAGAAAAATAAAATTGAAAAGTCAAATGAAAAATTATAGGTGCAATACAACTGCCCTGAAGTCAAGAGAATTGATTTAATGGGAACACAGCTGAGCTCTAAACCACGTAATAGGGGAGACCAAATAATTAAACAGACTTACTCAGCTTCCCTAAACATGCAAACTGGAAACAGGAGAAATTCTCTTTCTAAACTCATTCTCATGGTAAATATCTGTGGAATATCAGCTGTGATCTAGATTCTCTTTTCTTCCCTAACTAAGGCCAGAAGAAATGTCTTGGATACAAATTAAATCATTGATTCAATGAAACTAATCTAATCAATGATTAGAATCTTCAAATCAGTAGTATATAATATACGGGAATCATCTGGCAAAGTAATTCTTTTTACCAAAAATAATCTTAAACGTTTAAGGATCAATGCTTTAGAAGACAAGAGTACAAGATGGAATATTACTTGCTATGTTTTGAAAATCTCTGACTTATTCTGTAGACTAGGATGAGCAGCTCTGTGAACATCAGCCTAATGAATCAGGAAAAGGAATCTATTATATGGAGAAATCAACAGGAATGAAATGCAAAAATGTGATGCTGACAGTACTTAAACATCCTTAAAATTTCACCATGTATTACACAGTAGTTCTTTCATTCAACAGGAGTGTACACCCAAGAAAGTGAAATCCCATTGAGATAAATATAGAGGAATTGGTTGTATAAATAAAAATTAATGGTAGTATAAGTACAAAAAACATTTGATTACACTTGCTACATCAAGCACAATAAAGTCCAGAGTAGTAATGTATGTAATTAGTGTTATGAAAGGAGGCATTTCCCAAAGCTGAAAAGAATTATGAGTCAAGTCAGCTAACAGAAAGAATTTAAGCAGAAAAATATATGGCAATTGGGAATCAATTATGGACATTTTGCTCCATGCTCAGAAAATCATAATCCTATAAGTAAGAAAGAACTCTGGCTAAAAAACCTGCAATAAACAAAATGAGAAGACAGCTATAAAGCTAGAGCAATGTCTAGAAAATTGGGGAAACTGATACTAGCAAATATAAACTAGTAGTTGCAAAATGGGAAGGAAAATAATACAAAAATTTAATCCCAAACAAGAATCAGGACAGTAAGAGAACACTTCATTTGAGAACATTCATTACGTGAGAATTAAAGTTGCACAGGTCTATTATTCTATAGAAACGGTCCAGCCATAAAATGATACAGAAAATGCAAAAAAATATGGTCAGTATCATTTGAATGTGGAAGGAATTGCAGTAATGCTTCAGAATGGACAGGCGGAATACCATCAAACTGATAGTTCTAAAAACATAGTCTTTGTGTCAGGATTTTGAAACCAAAACCAAATGAGATTATCAATATCTATTTTTTCAGTGGTTTATCCAACAAAAAAATATATCTTTAATCTAGATGAGTTTTAGGAATTCAAATTCTAACTTGGGAAGAAAGAGGGACCTTAGGACTGCATCTATGTTACTAAGTTAACAGTGTCCAGGAACCACTTTTGGCACTGAGGCAACCTGGCATGAAACAGCCTGTGTCATTAATAATAAATGTTTTTACCCGTCCAAAGCAGGGTGGCTTCATCCAAACTGCAAACTGGAATTATTACAGCACTGTTTAATTTACTGCTATGGATGTTTTAGGTGGAATGGATCCCATCCAAAATTATCACAGTTCCATATCTGAAACAATCTTCAGGAAAGTACTGTATTTTACCAGCTGTTTTTCTTTGTTTTCTGCCACAAATGCATACATGTCTTCTGTGTTTGATTAGTGGACCCCATGCTCCTTAACTGGTTCTTTGGTTATATGATCAATATCTTTAGAACAAAGAAGATTTACATTATCCACACTGCATATTTTTTCCAATTTTCCAAGAGACAGTCATCTTAACACACCCACAGCCCTCTATTACCCCAGATCTTCATTTGCAGCTGTTATTACTATAAGTGGGAGTTGGATATGGGGATTAAAAACAAGCTATTTCCTTTGGGGACTGATGTTAATACTTCTGTTTAACAACACTGAGTCATCACATTTGCTCCAATGCTGTTCACTTACTGTGTGCTAAACTGAAAAATCCAGATCTTCCTTCTATTCCAGCTTACAATTTTAGCAGAATTTCTCTCTGCTTTAAACACTACATTTTATTCTGTTTCCAGTGCATGAATTTTGTTAACTTGAATTTACTCTATGTCATGAGATATTCCCATATGTTTTATGGGCTGTGAAGAGTGAATACATTTTGACAATACTCAGACATGACATTACTGAAGCCAAATAGCTTAGCTGTTTTCCAAAAAAGTATTGGACGTTTGTATGAATAGTAAAATTATCCAGAGGATAGAAAAGATTCAGCGAACTTTTCTTTGATATATAAATCCTCAGGTTTTAAGGTATGAATCAACTTCCAACTGCTGAAGGAGAAAGAACTTCCCCATAGGTAGTTTCTGCCACATCAGTCTGTTATACCAAGCTGAAACATTTGCTTCCAGCCACGGCCGGACTTAAATACACATGCAATTGTCTGACAATAATTAACATCTTTTGTTGCTTTCACCACTATTAACATCCTTCACAAACATTTCCCACAGTTATTCACAGTTTCAACATAGTGAATTCGCCAGTGTCATACCCTCTGTTTATTATCATCTTTCATCATGTACATCCATACATATGAATGCATATGAGAAAAGGTGGGAGGCAAATTGGTGTACGCAACCAGGTCAGAAAGTCAATTATAAGAAACTACTCAACCAGCAGGGGAAAAAAGTAAATCCAGGTAAGTCGTGCAAACTTTGCAAGTCAAGCAACAGTGGCTGACTTTTGGTTTCTCTGTTTGACTGCCAAATGAAAAAGTAGTGAGTAAAATAGTAAGACATCCAGTCCTGCCAAAACTTACGGAGAATCCACTGAAGTTCAATCAGTAAAAATTTCCAGGAAAAGTGGAATCCCACTGTATGTTTTCCTCAGAGAGGTCTTACACCAAAGCAAATTGGACACATGCGTGTGATTAATTACAATGACCTGCCAGGAGTATCCAGACTGCCATGATCCAAAAATGACAGCAGAAAGGACAGTAAAGCTACAAAACAGGCCATGAAAAAAGTCTGAAGGAAGGCAGAAATGAAGAGGGAGCCAGCAAATTAGCTGTCAGGCTGGAGAAAACAAGACAGGAAAAGGAGTAGCTCAACGGGAGACAGAACGTTCAAGGGCTCAAGCTGTCATAATAGAACAGCTGGAACAGAAGAGCCTTTTCTTATGATGGCTATTTCTTCACATTTCTATTTTATGCTGGGATCTTGGGAGAAAAAACAGACTTCGTGTATGCCTTCCCTTTTCTTTGTTCAGAAATTCACTGGAATACGGGGACTCAAATGACGTGAACGTCATCTAAGACAAATAAATCAGAAGTTATGTCAGCAGAGATGCTTGCCAGTGAAGTGCTTTCTAACATGACCTAGCAAGCTGACCATGTTTTGTCCAAGTGTGAACATGCACAGCATTCACCTGGTTTTGAATAGCCATTAAGACTGACAGCAGTTAAAAAAAGAGCTCTCCTGACAGGAAACTGGCAAAATTGTCTACAGCTTTGAACACTGCTCTGGAAGGAATGCATTTTGTTCCCAGTTCTGCCAGTGAACTGCTGTTCTTTCTCCATCTGTCAAGCTTCTGAGGTCTGGTTGACAGTAATGAAGTGTCATATAACAAATAAATACACCATAAACTTGATAAAGAGGCTTGATCAAAAAAGGTATTAATTTTAATTAAGAGTGTCTGAATTAAGTAAATGTCAGTTGTTGCTATGGACTCTTGGGTTTTCTCTCAACTGAAAAAAGCAAATAGCTTCAGTTACTGGTGCTTCCTATTCTGTTTTTTTTCTGTCCCTCTATCCCCTAATTAAAAGTGATATGAAAGCAATATTAAAGAAATTAAAATATAGCATTGCTTGGTTTGCATATTATTTAGAATTCAAAAAATTTGATTCGTAGGTATCTCTGGAGGCCACCTAGTCCAACCCCCTCCTCAAACCATGGCCAGCAACCAAGCCAGCTCAGGCTTTTCAGGGCCTTGCCAAGTTGAGTTCTGACTGGCTCAAGGGTGAACATCCCACAGTCTTTCCATGCAACCTCCTCCAGTGCTTAATCACTATCACAATGAAAATTCTATACTCATATCCAGTTGGCATTTCCCTTGCTGCAGCTTGGGGCTGTTGCCTCCTCTCACTGACCATATCTAAGAAGAGTGTAAGTCTCTCTTCCCCCACGGAGGTGGCTGAAGATGACAGTTACGTATCTCCCCTTTTCCTTCTTTTCACTGAGATGAATAAGCCCATCCTTCTTACACTCATTTTATACCTTAAGCACCTGACCACCACCTGTCTTAGCGGATGTCTGCTGTACTTGCTTCAGTTTTTTAATACTTTTTTTTTGCACTGAAGGGCCCCAAACTGGACCAAATACTCCACATGTAATTTTGATTAATGAAAGGCAGAGGGAAATATTCACTTCCTTTAACTTGCTGACGACACTCTGGCTAATGCAGTCCAGCATGTGGTGGCCCTGCATTGCTGGCATGCACAGATGACTTGTACAACTTGCTAACCCCCAGGACAGCCAAATCCTTTCTAGCAAAGCTGCTTTTGCTGGTCACTCTCCCATCTACACCATTGCTTGGGCTTGTTCTGGAGCAGGAACAGGACTTTACATTTGTCTTTACTAAACTTCATGAGGAATGTGTTGGCCCATTGCATCAGTTTTTCAAGTTAACTGTTGATGGCAGCACCAATATATCACATATTGACTGCTTGCCTCAATTTTATAAATTTGCTCAGGGTTTCTGTCCTATTCCCCTGGCTGTTGATAAAGACAGTAAACAGCATTGACCTCAACATCAGCCCCACAAGAACACGCTTTGTAATCAGCCACAAGTTAGATTGTAAACCACTGACCGCTGTCCTTTGAAATCAGAGAGATCTGTCCATTCAGTCTATACAACGATTTTATAGGAATGATATGTGAGATTGCATTTAAAGTCTTGCTAAAATCAAATGAGGCAACATATGCTGTAGCGAAGAAAAGTCATGGTAGTGCCAGATGAACCTCAGCAATTTTTCTGCAACATTCTGGATCCAGGCCTCTGGCAAGCAGTGAAATTCCCAAGACAGCAGGTCTGGTCAGTAGATAGGTGCTGCCTTTCCACACAGAAGGCAGTCTCTGACCTCTGCTTCCTCTTTGCAACACAGGTTCTACCCTCAGACCAGCCATGGCCAGCTACGACACCTCCCTCAGTTATCCTGGAACATTTCTTATGGAAGATTAATTCTTACTGATCTGGAACAAATCTTTGTTTCTATGAACTCCATGCTTCGCCTTGGAAAAATTATTTTTCCTTCAGTTTAAGAAGTGTGACAAAAAGGGCTGAGGACAGTTGAAATTGATTTATTTTTGGACAGTGTGATACAAAAGAAAATATGGAGTGATCAGCTAAGCTTAAAATTATCTCTTTATGTGAGCTTTGCGCATGCCAGACACCTAGATACCGCTATCCATTCTGGGGACATTCTGAAGTTAGTGGTCAGGATTAAGATTTTTTGATAATGAGTCTGAAGAACTGTGTGAGCAAATAATTACATGAAAGAGGCATCCTGAAAGCAATACCCAGGAAAGTATGGAGCCTATAGCCATCATCCATGAAACTAAAATACTATAAGAATTTTGTTTGAGATATTAATGATCTAGAAATAGATTACAAACGTTTTTCTCATTTAGAATGAAAAATAACCCCAAGGACTAAATTCTAAGAGTACAACATCCTACTTCCATATGTCAAAAAAAAAATTGATTTTTTTGTTTCCTTTGCATATCATAAAATATTTCTCTGAAAAAAAGCATGAAAGAGATGTTGAAAGAGTTCAACAAATTCAGTTCAGAACTTGTTGAAATGTTTAATGTTAGGGAACACTGAACATTCCTGGAGTCCTCTATCAAGTTCTCTACTGACCTCCTTAATCTTACATTATAGAAGATCATTGCACTTGAGGAAAATTCCCAGTCATTTATACTTTGGCAAGTAATTCAGTTGAGCAAAGCTGAGATTGCGTATCCCTGACCAAATGTGTGCAATCTTCTTGCATCTTTAAATGCTACTTACAAGGAAATTCAAGTTACCATTCATTACGGATTTTAATTTTTCTCCATAACAAGGAGAAAGTCCATCACCTAAGACAGTATGTCCTAGGATTTTGGTGAAATCCCTACCTTTTTCTTTGTAATCTTAGTATTCCATTTTTTCTTTTTCAAAGAAGGGAGGAACTGTGAGATAATCCTTTACATTACATTCACATGAGGATGATTACAAGCATTCCCCTCTCAGCAAAGGGGTTCCCCTCCTGCTAGGATATGTTAGGGTCTTAAAGTTGCAATTAAAACATGTATCTATCAGCATGACAGGCAAAGTTCCAGTTAGTGTGTGGAGTTCTAAAGTGTGCTGTCAATAGAGCCTGAAGAACACTTCAGTTCCCCCTCTATTAAATGCAGAAGGGTCGATTCAGTTTATCAGAGGGATGCAGCATCATTTGAAATGTCCTAGGACGTCCTGTTTGACACCTTGCTGGCGTCCATTAGGGCACAGACATCCCCAGGTTCCTGTATGCCCTCTGTCATTCTGCTGTGGATGTCTGCGTCAGCCTAGGGCATCTTAGATGGCACTCAGAAACGACTGTGATGATGGGCTGGTTAACTAAATAATCCTCAAATACTCAGAAATCACACTGAATCATATTTTCATTGACTGCAGTGGAAGTTTAAGCACTTAAAATGCCTTTAGACATCTATTCCCAAGCATCTAAATGGAGATGTCTTCAGTGCCATCAGTGTCGGGGCTACCCTAATGCAAAATGACAGAAATGGCACTACAAACTTTGCACAGAATCATAGAATAATTTAGTTTGGAAAAGACTTTTAAGATCATTGAGTCCAATCACAAACCTAACCTGTGGTAATGAGGCATCAGTGACAGTGGCTTTAGCCGTGTTCCACTAACAAGTGGTTCTAAAAATAGGCTTACAACAGAATCACTGAGCAATTTTAGAGAAATCGTCTGGGAAAGAACACAATGCAATTCAGCAAGAATGAATGTCAAGTTCTGCACGTGAGTGAGTGCAATCAGCTGTATAATGACAAGATGAATAATTATGATCTCTGGTGCTACAGAAAAGGGTCTCTGAACTACAGTGAGTCACAAGTTAAAAATGATTCAATGTCAGGCTGCTACAAAAAAATAGAACACGCCATAACTGGGGTAGATAAACAATAGTTTTGTCTGCAAAACACGTGAAGTAACTCTTTCGTTCTGCTTGTCAGTAGTATGACCTCAGAGGGAGTACCAGGTCCATTTTTGGGCAGTACAGATCAAGAGAAATGTGGGTCAGTCCAGACAAGCAACAAGAATGACTGAAGGTCTTAAACATGGCCCATACAGAAAGGCTGAAGGAATTAGGATTGGGTAATCTAGATAGGGCTGAGGGGAGAAAACTTGGCATGATTTCATCTTTTCTGCCTTTAAGAGTAACAAAGAAAGCGAGGAGAAGAGAAAGACACAAGGCCATTTCTGGTGCTGATCCCTCCTAAAGACTTCTGGCCACTTTGATTTATTTCTCCCATGTGTGTGCATCAGGAGCAGGATCCATGCAGCCAGTTCATCCATCACTACTGCTTAGCTCACCCTCATGAACGAGACTTTTGGCAGGAGCAGGCTCTCTGGAAACGTGGAGCTACTGCCAAATACGAGGACAGTCCAATCTTGTAACGTTTTTTCCTCTGTACTGGGTATCAGCTTGCATTTGCACGAGGAGTGTTTACGTCTCATAAAGAGCTGACTGAGTCAGAAACAGAGGCAAGCTACACAAATCATTTCACGAAGAAGCTTGACCATGTCTCTATTTCTTTAAAGGATGAATCAGAGCGTAACTATTAGCTGAGGTTTAAAAGGTGCTGTAGAGTTGTACACAATATGTACTTCTGTTTAAAAGGGAAAAAAAATAATCCATTGATTAAAATCTGATGGCAGAGAGTAGCAAGGGCCAGCCGCTGCCTAAGGGCATGGGAGTCGAAGGTGATCCAGTACAAGCCGTGCCCTCACCAACAGGGCGCAATCCCACAGGGGCTGGGCATGGTGGGCAGAGTCACAGGCTGGTAGCAGGGTCCATCAACAGCCCCAGATCCAGGTCCACAACTGATGCCTGGGATCCCACCAGCAGCAAAAAGAGATGGGGCCATGGAAATGGCTGCAAACAGACACAGTTGCAAAATAATTTGGGCAGAGACGGCACTGGGCTGAGCTGAAATGCTGTCCTGTGCCTACCAGCAGGGATGGCGGGGGGGGGCAGCGGAGGCTAGGCAGGGTCAGTAAGGTCTGTTGGTGCTCTCAGGGCCCTGGAAAGTTTCAAAGGAACAAAAAGTAATATACTCTTAATTTAACACACACCTGACTGATTTTAAGGATATCCGTATTTTAAAATAATTGATTTCACATAGCACTTTTAAGTCCTAAAGATGACAGGTAAAATTTAATAAATGCAATGATTTGTTCACTACTACTGAATTCAAATATAGGCAATTCTACCGATAACAAAACATCAGATATATATGCTAGAAAATATGGGTTAAAGGAAAGATTTTTGGTCTTGGCTTAAGCTTGAAGGTTTAAGCTTGCCAGAATTAGTTTGGGTTGGTGGCAGAACCAACCGTGCCAAAATCTTTTTTAACAATTATGTGGTTTTGGCAAAAATCTCATTAAATCCCCTGAGAATTGGATTTTTTTGAGAATCTGGCTGCATCTCAAATGGGATGGGAAACAGACTCTTCCAGTTTTGGGATTTTACTGGAAATCATAAGTATAGAGTGATGCTGAAGCTGGAAATTCAAATGTTTCCCTGCCCTTCTTGGCCACAGATAAGATGAGTTGGATGTGACATCCTAATTTCAATCCATCTGTTCTTTCAGGCACTATCAGATACGTAGCTCATTTAACTGACAGCAAATTCTCAGAATAATTCGTATTACTCGCATTCTGCAATAGCCTTGGTGATCTCTTCTCCTTCCCTACTTCACCCACAGACACAGACTTAGCTATTCATCATGTGTTCCTCACCTCATTGTACTACGAGACAGCTGTGCTCTCATGGATTGCTTTAGACCATTTGGCTGCAAATGCTGGCTGGCAATCCTGTACAGCTGTAACCTTGGCCCACTAACTTCCTAATGAAAGCCATGCCACCGTGGGTACCAAAGGGAAAACAAATACCCTTTTGTCCATGGAAAGTCTGGCAGGCAAGCAGATTCACTTCTGTTTCAATAACAAATTTCCTTTGACTGCAGCTCTCCCTCAGTCACTCCTTTGATTTTTTTCACAGTTAGTCAATTTGACTGAATGGCCCAGGGCAGGAGAAGATCTACGGTACTTTGGGCTACAGCTGCTGATTAATTTGAAACAAAGAATCTACGAACAATTATCAAAGAAACTGCTAAATGTATTCATAGAGTACTGCCTTACTGGGAGGTGGTTTCATTCCTGAACTGGTTTCTTTTTCGTATGCACACACATTCAATAGAAAAGCCTGGAGCAGTGAGGAATGTCTGGCATTTCTGCTGTCAGTGTGCATGTACATTGGAGTGCGATATTTTTAGAAGCCCCTCACATCCAAGTATGCATGAATTCTCACGTAACCTCATAGTGCGAACAGCTCGCAGAGTCAGAGATGTGAGGGCTTATCAGATTAAGCACACAACTTCGTTCCTGTTGAGCATCCAGCAAATACTGAAGATGCGAAGTTCTCCACAAAAACACGTGCTGCATGTTTCAGTCCAGGGCCATAATATGCTGTAAGACTCAAATGGAGAAGAGAAGCAGGAAAGGCTATGGTAGCTGAGGTATGGCACAGCTCCACGGTGCAGAGCTAAAATTCATTAGCCTGGAGACTGCATGGGGAAAGCTGGATGTTTCAGTGCACTCTAGACAGCCACATCTTTTGTAAGTGTATCTAAGAAGGTGTTTCTTTCTTAAGGGAAATTTTCTGTAAATAGGAGATTTCTGCTGGGTGCACTGTAGTTTCCTGACCCATGCCCAGAAATGAAGCCTTATTTCTTCTCTCTTGGCCTGACCATCTGACAAACAGCCTTGAAGTGCCTTCACAGCTGAAACAAAACAGGGTCAGCTTTACAAGGAATGCCCGGGGAAGGTCAGCTTCAGAGAATATCTGGTTTGAGACACACAATTATTCACATAAGAAGGTGAACTTCGGGGAAAGGGACAAGTTTGAACGGAAACCTTTCTGGACCTTTTTCAATTTCCCTTTTTTTCCAAGAGGATAAGAATACCATTTATTACAATGCCAAAGGCTAGCAAATGTAAGGAAAACATCTAAGAAAATATCCCAGTGTTAGGGACAGAGGTTTTACTGCTTGAACCACAGAACAGTATTACAAGCTCCCACTTAAAGAGGGCACTGTTTTAAAGATAGGGTAAGTGTCTCTAAACTGCTGAGTGATTTTAGATCCCTGAAATTTTGTAGGCTAAGAAGAGGACAGTTTAAAGTGCCTTGCATCTTTGCCCTAGCACTGAAACATCCCAAAACACTTGACATGTGCATTATGTGCACTGCAAAATAAACAGGACCATATTCCACCAGGGTACTTTTGAAAAAATACTTTTTTTTGCAGTAAAATAGGACAGAAATAAATGTGAACCATGGGTCAAGTATTTTTAAAACTTTTTTCATTAGAGTGCTTAATCAGACTTTAAGTACCTAATTTAACCACCAAAGCTTGGACATAAAGCTATTTGCTGAATGAAACCCAAGTTTAGAACATAAATACAACATTCCTGCATAATGCAGCTTTGATCTAATGACTAATAACAAGGAAGGATTCTTGTTCTGTTACTCCCAGAATACAAATTAAATGACCTTTGTGTTAATTTTCTCTAATCTTGATTACATCTCTACGTCTTGTAGGTCTAAGAGACTAAGACAAAAGTAATTATAATTCTGTTAGCTTAAAGGCAATCTCTGCTTTTAGATCCAGAGATTTTAAAAAGGGTTCAGGTGACTTCCTTATTTTTTTAAAAGTTTCTTTTAAAAGAAAGAGAGAATGAAGAAATGGAACAACAATGAGCTAATGAGATGGCTAGTCCTGCTTGTTGCTTCTTATGAACATTTTTTCTTAAGAGAGGAAATAAAGTCCTAAATAAATAAAGATGACGGTGTCACGCTACTGAAACTGTGCAGGATCGTAGAGCAGCCTGCAAAAACACTGTGGAAGAGTATGCTGAACGTCTTTCTAGTCCCTATGGTAACCACTGGAGGAATAAGTTGTTCTGAGGACAAGTGGAAAAAAAAGAGATGAGAAAAACAGACCCTTCTCGACTACAGCAAGGAAAAGGTATGATCTTTTCAGCCTCCTAGCAATAACGTACACTGTGATTATAACTTTAAATATGCAAACAGAGATCCAAGTGTCACAAAGTGGATGAAAAATAAAGAGCTGGCCCAAGGGTCTGTGGTTTTATTATGGGGCGTGAGGTACAGAGGTAATTTTCAGCCTGTAATTAATATTTCCCTGCTACTGCCAAGGCTTCCACAGACTAATCTCTCCTCTTTCAGGGTTCCTAATTGGGTATCCTCTGAACAAAGTCCCATAGCTCTAAGTAATACAATGATCACAATAAAATTATCACATAGTAGCAGTTCTCCAGATACTTCCTGAGCACTGTAGGTGGCCCTGCTGCTGTTCCTTCATTTCCTAAATTCCCCCTTTCTCCCACGACCATCTCTCCATTTTGCTCAGCACCCAACATCAATCATGTTCAGCAATGCATCCACGCCACTGCCAGGCATCAGTGGGATCTCCTTACTCCAGGGCAGAAATACCTATTACCACCCACATAATGTATCTGCAGCATTCCTATCAGAGCTCACCAAGCTGAATTTCTTGTCACAGCATTATCTTCTGTGAATTTTCACAAGTGAAAAATAATAATTGCTCATAATTGAATGTATAAAATATCAACTTGGTATGCTGAAGATAGGGAATCATGTGGTTTCTGCTGTAGAGATCTCAGAGAGCAGGAAGAAAATGTCCCAGAGGAACACGGGGGAAAGGAAGAGGATCTGGAGCATGAATTTTCAGCAGAGAATTGGAGGAACTAGCTGGGGAAGATGAACACCTGGCATAGTAATTGAAGTTCATAACATTTTACATTTGAACACCATATCTGTACCAAACATTGATAACTATGTATGTTAAATACAGTTTCTAAAAACATATATTTATACTCCAAAACATAAAAACATCACTAGCATGCAATATATTAATAACTGTAATAATGAACATTTCACAGTCAGATAAATATTATACCTGATTTTAATCATTGTCTAAATAACAAATTGAGCATCCCACAATGCTCAAACTAGCAAAATACTCTTTTCTACCAAATACATGATTGCTTAAAAGTATTTTCTTGCAGTTCACTCTAAAGGTTGAAGAGCTCTTTCCTGCAGCTCACCAGAGCAATAACTGCCACTGAAAGGGACCCTTCATGTTATGCCTCTGATCTAGGAAACATTTACTCTAAATACAAATGTAGAAATTCTTCACCTCATCATTCTCAGCAGCCATTGACTCTTGAAATATCTCTCTCCCATTACTTTAAAAGGAGGAAGAAAAAACCCAACACATTTAATTTATTAAATAGAGAAAATATATTCTTCCTTCCTGTATACCACTTCCAGAATTTCAGCACAGATGTAACAGAACTACCAAAGCTTCTGAGACCAGAAGGGTTGCAAATTCTCTTCCTCCTGCCCTAGGTAGGGTAAACTGCTGTCTAGGCAGCTTTTGACTGATATCTCCTAGGCAGAAATACATGCACATGTGCTCCACAGCACAAATGGAATGAGCTGGCCACAGATCCAGGACACATGGAGCCCGCTGCGTATGTGATGCACAGATTGACCTCTCTGAGAAGAAATGTACATTTGCAATAGGTCTGGTCCATCCAAAACATGAGCTGTCAGTGAACCATATGCACAATACAGTTAATACAGCAGTCCCAATATACGTAATCCTCAAACTCCATTCAGATAAAATTTTCAGGTGAAAAAAAGGACATATCCAGGAAATGTCCATGTTCATCTGGTAAAGAACTCTACTTCTAGGGAATATTAACAGTGTACCAACTTGCTCTTCAAATCTAGCAATTATATTTTTCATCTCTCATATCTCATGAGGCAGAAATTTTTAGTCATTTTTGCTACTGTCACTCTCATCTTGATGCAGGGAACCAAAATCCCCCATGCTTAATTTTGCTGCATTTATATACTTGCCAACAACCCTCCTCTCTCATTGGAGAACACAAGTCTCAGCAAAGTCATGGCCATGAAAGAATGCTGTTAGCAGCAGCAGGAAGAAAATGGATGGACGATCTAGTTTTGACAAAGCTTCAAAGCCAGGACATATGCACTCTTGCTACCCTTTCATCTCATTTCCCCTTTATCAAAACTCATCTCTTGCTACTTTTAGCAGGATGTTCCAGGCACCCCAAACAGCATGAGGTCTGTCAGTGTACCTTATAAAACCAGTGAAAGTCCCTAGGTCCGCAGGGTCACGGGGGAATGAATAGTGTCCCTTCAATCACATGAGCATGTAATTAATCAGACAGTAGGAAAGTGCTGGGCTCACGAAGTTGTACTCTTTCTCCAGTTACACTGGACTTTATCACTTCCAACAAACTGTCAGGAGAGCGTGACAAAAGGAGAAAGAGCAAGATTTTTGGATTATGAAAGCTCACTGTCAATCAACATGAGGACTGCAGATATCGATAACATCCTGGGCTGGGCACTCAATTCAGATATACAAGTGAAGGGCTGTTTTTCACTCCTGCATTTTTTGAGGGAGAGCCTTAAAGAAACTGTACAAAGGCAGATTGAAGATCATTGCTCTCCCCTGCCACACGCTTCCTGGCCAAAAATAGGAGTGGAACTAATGAAGAATATAAATAAGGGAAAACAAATACAAAAAGACTGAAAAGACATTACACGAAAGCAGAAATTGGAAACAGACGTAAGTTAAAAACAAGAAACAGTTTAGAGACAGGCTGGCATCAGTTCAAGCTATGGGAATTAAAATAATTCAGACAGCCACCTTTAAAAAGAAGGCATAAAAATGCCTTGGCTGTATCAATAACTTAAGTCCTTCTGTACAGTAAAACCTCTGTTTCTCTTTCTTCCTTTTCCCTGTTTTGTCTGTTTTCTCATGCATCTTGTCATTTCTCTCAGGTCCTATCCCTCACAGATCCTTTTCCTCGTGTTCAGAAAGGTATTATTTAAAGTACTTAAAACCAAGGTTTTTTACTTATACTGATAAGCAATGGTATTGTTCTGTATCTTTGACAAGGGGTGAAATTCTTAAATAATAATTAATACAACATAATCATTTGACACAAACATTTTTACTGTATTATGGCTCAAAATAATAACAAGGCAGTTATAAGTATGGGCACTTCTGAAGAGATAAAAATGCTTTAACATTGCCATCTATAAAGATGAACAAATAAGGAAAAGTAACATGAAAATGAGGTTGCCATAATAAAACAGCCTGGTATCTTTAAGAGGAACTTTTTTTTTTTGTTTAAATGGGGATAAAATGTTGCAAATTCTTTAAAAAAAAATTTATAAAATGCCTTGTCATGGAAAACATGAATGATGTTGCCTATGTCTCAGGTAGAAACAAGCTAAAATATCCACCATGAGGTCATAATGATTTCCCAGGACCTCCTTGAAAATGTGAAGTGTATCACGAGAGGGATTTTCCTGATGAAATAAAGTATAAATAGCTTCAGTAAAGTAAGCAAGGGAGTTAATTCTGGCAGAAGGGATCTGTGTTGAGTTATTGAGAACTTGCTCTCTCCTCATGTATCTTTCACTGACAATTTAAATCAGTGGATACTACAACTCAAACCACCAGAGAAGAGTAAAACCTGGGACTGGTAACTTATTACCTCATTCCCAATCATAAATCTTGGGCTTAAATCATAGATCAGGAACACCCTCTGTCCCTTTTTGGCTCAGCACAGGACACTGTTCAACCCATCTGTCTACCCCACTGCCTTCTTACCCCTTTGCACACACATACACACAGAGCTAAATCTAGCCACAGATAGCTGGTTTAGAAAAGATAATTTGTTCCAAGCTGTTATGTTTCTCAAGTGAATATCAGATGAATTCATAATTGTGGGAACTCTTGAAACATTTCCAGCTTTACACAACATGTTTGTTTTAGGGCCCTGGTGACATCTGTAATATGTGGGTCTGCTGAGATTTGGAACAGATGCGTTATTTTCGTCAGCCACCTGGAAGAAAGTAAAATATTGAGAAAAGCTGGTTTACAAGGACTCCCTGGTGTCCACAAACTGGTCTGGTTATTAAGAGAGAAATATTCCTGATTTTTTTCAACTGCAAAACAAACGGCTAAACACATAATTGCTGCTTTCTTTCAAAGAAATAAGAATGTCAGAAGACTTGCAAGGCTTGAAATTAACACACAGTAGCTTGCCTAGTGTCCTCTTTTTGGGGGGCATTAAGGATTTGGGAATGTACTTTTCAGACCTGTCCTAAAACTGAAGAGCAAAACCTCAAACCTGTGTGCAATTCACTGTAAACTAGACAGCTTTAGCAGGAGTTAAAGGAAATTCAGGAGGTTGTTTTAAGTTCTTAAATAATTTTACTGGGGAAAAGACATACTTCAAGTATACACTAGAGGTTGAGAGCAAAAGATCTCTGCAAAAAAGTGGCCAAGTTCAAATGGCACCCCAGAGAGTGGGTTTTAATCCAGAGAGAAGGATGTTCACCTTGTTGCAAATGTCCTTGAAATTAACAGGCAAATTACTTCACATATGCAAATATCACCAGCCATATAATTTGCTGCAGTCCTCCTTTGCTTCCCCTCAATATAATGAAATGTGGCAATATACTTTGCAATCCCCGTTCCCTCCTTTGAAAAACAGGTGTCTGTCTGTCTTTAGGCTGAAAAGAGAAACCCTGTGTCCTGCAACCCTGAGCCTGTGAGCAGACTGAGTGGTCTCCTAACAGCAGCTTTGTAGCTGGAGCACAGCCTCAGACAGGGATGTGGAGCACCTGAGGAGATCCTGCTAAGCTGCAGAGCGCTCACAGGGCTCAATTTGCTGCTCTGTTCACACATGGTCGCATGCCCTCAGAGGGTGCTGGCATCCATAGCAAAGAATACCAGATCAGCAATCAGGGGCGAAGAGCTGTTTGAGCAAATGGACTGATCTTTGCCTTCTCTTTCGGTGACAGAAACTGAAAACACAAATATTTTTGACTAGTTGACTTTAGGATTTCTCAGGTGGTCAAGGAGAAACTTTTTACTGTTAAGAAGTGTTTTAAAATTTCTTCACAGGCTGACCAGAGCTTTCCAGCATTAAGATATAGAAGGTATTGCCTGAATTGTTTTCACAATATGACCTGAAATGTCATCAACATTAGGTAAAAGAGGTGTTTCTTAACTACTGCTGTGAAAAGGGAGGACATAGTATATACAGCAAAAACCACTGGTCAGAGGCAAGAGATTTTGTCCAAGATATACACATTTCAGCAGCAACTGTAAAAACCAGTTGCCTCACCAAACACCCTAGGCTGCTGGCCTAAAATTATGTGTTTGGGAAGATTATGTTCTAAAAGAGACAACTCTCTGACCAGCTGTGTTTGCAGGCTTTACAGCCCTGAATCTGCCTCTCCTTCACATATTACAGCTCAGCTGCAAGACATATACACTGGGATTTCCAAAGAACTAGCTTTTAGCCCTGTATCTACCACTGAAATTATTTTTTGCATTTCTTCAGAACTATGAAATTTCAAAGAAAACAATCTGCATCTATCGTCAACAGAATATCAAGTTTAGCTGAAGGGGTTTTTTTGTCTCTGCGTTTTAGAGATTGAATGGCAAAGATTAAAATATGGTTTTGTAACCAATGTTTGTGCATCGCTAACAAAACTCTTGCATTGTTATTGAGTGCTGGACATTGCGTAAGAACAACTCTTTACCACTACCAGCTCATTTCACCTTTGAAATATCATGACCTTTACGTGGCAAGTGCTGTGTAAAGGGTTCAATGTGAGAGAAGCAGTTGGCACTTCTTAAAAAAAAAAAACCAAAAAAAAATGTTTATTTTTCAGGACTACAATCTGCAAAGTGAGCTAGAATATAAAGACATTTAGTTATAATACTAAGAAAATGAAATATGGGATACATTCCTCTCCCTTCACCCCCAAAAATATAAATCTTCATTATCTAGCAATGTAAAATCAGCTACATCTGCAAAACTGCAATGCTGCATTTGTAAATCCCAAAGGTCCGCGTGCAATTTCTAACAGATGTATCACTGCTCTTACACAAACGGAAACAATGGCTCAATCAGCTCTTCAGCCCACTAACCACAAGAAATACATCAAGTTATATATCCAACATCTGGTGATGATATCATGTCCCAGTTTGTTTTTCAGCATCTTACATGAACCTAGAACTAGGTCTGGCTGTGAAGCTCAGCAGAGAATTGCACTACAGTTCAGAAACGCTACGAAACATTTCATTGAAATGATAATGAATTTATGAAGTCTATTATTTAGTGAGCCATTTGTCATCTTGGTATGATGGAAACAACCTAGGTATCAGGTTTACAGGAAACGTCTGCTTATGTTAGACTCAAAATTTATGTTTAAGACTCAAAATTGAGTCCACAGCATTCTCCTGGAGAAACTGGCTGCTCATGGCTTGGACAGGAGTACTCTACACTGGGTTACAAGCTGGCTGGCTGAGCCCAAAGAGTGGTGGTGGATGGAGTTACATCCAGCTGGCGGCCAGTCACAAGTGGTGTTCCCCAGGGCTCAGTACTGGGGCCAGTTCTGTTTCATATCTTTATTGATGATCTGGGTGAAGGGATCGAGTGCACCATCAGTAAGTTTGAAGACAACAGGCTGGGGTGGGAGTGTTGATCTGCTTGAGGGCAGGAAGGCTCTGCAGACAGATCCGGACAGGCTGGACCGATGGGCTGAGGCCAATTGTATGAGGTTCAACAAGGAGAAATGCCGGGTCCTGCACTTGGGTCACAACAACCCCAGGCAGCGCTACAGGCTTGGGGAAGAGCCGCTGGAAAGCTGCCTGGTGGGAAAGGACCTGGGGGTGCTGGTTGATGGCCGGCTGAACATGAGCCAGCAGTGTGCCCAGGTGGCCAAGAAGGCCAACAACATCCTAGCTTGTATCAGAAACAGTGTGGCCAGCAGGACTAGGGCAGTGATCGTCTCCCTGTACTGGGCACTGGTGAGGCTGCACCTCGAATCCTGTGTTCAGTTTTGGGCCCCTCACTGCAAGAGGGACTTTGAGGTGCTGGAGTGTGTCCAGAGAAGGGCAACAAAGTCTGACTTTATGATCTCAAAAGTCTTTTCCAACCAAATGATTCTATGATTCTATGAAAACTGCTCTGCTTGGGCTTGTTGACAGGCTTGATTCTCCCAGCTAAGCCCAACTTGGGCCAAAGTGGGAGTGAGATGAGAAGACTTGGATAAAAAGCTAATGGGAATAGAAGGATTAAGATGAGGAGTTAAAGATGCAAGAAGGGGAAAAAGAACAAGCAACCAAGGTGGCAGGGCAGTAGAAAAGGCAAGCTGAAGCATGTATCAGAGAAGTGACAGCAGGGCTAGATCCAAACAGGAATTGTTGCTAATGTAGGAATTGCATAGAATTGTAGCCTTCAAGCAGCTCATGTAATTGCCAGTTATCCCAAGCATCATCTAGCCCATTGCTTTTTAAACATCTGAAAAATGCCACACTTTAAAACTGATTGGCCTGATTGTGCTGACTTTTTGGAAAGTGCTTGCTGGAATGAGCTGAAAGCGTGCAGGTTCTTCCCAACAAGACACTCAAATTTGCAGGTATGGAGCCTGGCATTGTTTTATTTACTGTCTTACAGAGCTTCATCATCCTGATCCATTGTAGTCAGCTGCATGTCAGCATCACTGCCCTGGCTTACAATCATCTGTTCTTCTATTTAGATTAACCTGGCCTTGGGATAAAGTTGTTCTCAAGTCACTACAGTGACAGTACTACTGCTATGAATTTTCTCTGCCTTCACTCCGTGAACATTTAATATTAGACAACACCTAGTTCTCAGCATCTCAAGTACTCCTCTGCCACTTCACAAGTCATCAAATTACTGTAAAAGCAGTAAAAAAATAAAGTCTCAGTAGAGTTTTAAATTAAGTGTTAGCAAGTAGCTGAAAATTAGCAGTAGCATGCCTTTTCTCAGTTATGTTTGAAGAAGGAAAATGTGAATTCACAGAGGTGATGGTTTGGAAAGGATGGCTAAAGTGTATGCTCAATGCTGTTCCTTGGAACAAGGAATGGTGCTTTGGACTCCATGGCCAATGGAATATAAAGTCCAGCCAGGGGTGATATTTAATGCATAACCTTATTCTCAGGGTGTCCCATTGGCTTAGTGTAGGCTGCTCACCATTCCACATATTTTCATACATCTCATTTTCAGTTTCTTTCATTATGCATTATATTAAGCTTAATATCCAACACCGAGATTTCAGATGTTTTTGCAGGACCTGAGTACCTTAAAGATATGGTGGTTTTGTTTATGCTATTTATTATGTTATTTATTAAAGACAAAAATTTATTTAAGAAAGTTCTTCCATTTTAAGACAGTTACTTTTGAATGTTTTCAAATGATTAGCCAGCTGATGTGCTGACTTCTGTAGGTACCTAGAACTTTCACACTTGCAAGTTAGACCTCTTATTTACCCACAGGCCAAAAAGTCACAGTACCCCCTAACCAATCACTTTAGGCACAAATGAACATAGATGGAGCACAGATGGATCCTTTTTAATGTCATTAATGATCTGGATGATTGGGCAGAGCGTACCCTCAGCAAGGCTGCAGATGACAAAAAAAATAGGAGGAGGGGCTGATACACCAGAGTCTTATGCTCTCATCTAGAGGGATCTTGACAAGCTAGAGAAATGGGCTAACAGGAACCTCACAAAGTTCAACAACGAGAACTGCGAAGTCCTGCACCTGGGAAGAACAATCCCAAACACCAGTACCTGCTGGGACCACCCAGCTGGAAAGCAGCATTGCAGAAGCGGACCTGGGGGTCCTGGTAGGGACCAAGTTGACCATGAGACTGCATTAAGAAACTGGAGCATCTCTCCTATGAGGAAAGGCAGAGAGAACCAGGACTGTTCTGCCTAGAGAAGTGAAGGCTCAGGGAGAGATCTTACCAACATATACAAATACCTGAAGAGAGGGTGCAAAGAAGACAGAGCCAGGCTCTTTGCAGTGATGCCCAGTGACAGGACCAGAGGCAATGGGCACAGACTGAAGCAACAGGAAGTTCCCTCTGAACATCAGGAAACTTCTTTATCGTGAGGGTGACTGAGCACTGGAAGAGGATGCCCAGGTAGGTTGTGTAGTCTCCCTTCTTAGAGATATTCAAAAGCCATCTGGATATGATCCTGAGCAACAGGTTGTAGGTAGCCTTGCTTGAGCAGGGTCATAGCACAGGTCCCTTCCAATCTCACCCATTCTGTGATTCTGTGACCAAACACCTGATACAATGAGTATGGTTGATATACTAGCATCAGCAGCATATTTTCAGTTTTTCTTTGGCAAAATGCAAAGCCAACCTAGGTTCAAGACTTCTACAGTTATGAGTAAATCAGTCTGACATTTGTTTATTCCCATTTGTCTGATAGCTCACAGGAAAGGCAACGTCACTATTACCTTTTATCTGTAAAGATACTGTTTGTACTGCAGCATCTAGTGTTTGCAAGCACTACTCAGAGTTCAGCATCGCGTGATGTTACAGAGTTCTGCAAAAAGGAATACTGGATATTCATATTACCACATAACATCAAGTAAATAGCATGATTTTTACATTTAGCAGCTAATGGAGTGATCAAAACCTGAAAAGTTTCTACATTTGAAAAAACAGGAAAATTTTGTGATACCAGTGTAACTTGTATACAAATATCCAAATTAGTTGCTCAAAAGAATACATCCCTTTTTCTGATAACCCTCTTCCTTATGCTCCTCTTCTTAAATTGCAGATTTAGACCAGCTATCTACATGCAGAGGTCTGTTAAGTTTCAAAGACATCCAGTTCCTCAGTGAGAGTTAGGGACACACATCTCTCTTGAATGGTCCCATTGATGATTTCAATACTTATCTACAGAAATTATTATCCTGTGTTAATAATAAAGTAAACCATTATTTCTAGAAAGGCTTTATATTTTTGCAAAACCACAGCAGTATTGTAAAAAGAACTGCTGATGCTGCACTTTGGGAAGGCCAGTGGGAATACTGCACAGCCAATGCAAATTAGGACACTAATGCTGGTTTTCATTTGGGGATGTCTGATGAAGTGCTGTTCTGTAACACAGAAATGAGAACTGTGGAAACCCAGTCATGCAATGTGTTTCATCATTAGAAATGTAGACCAGTACAGTGACAATTCAAGGAGTCTTCAAAAAAGATTAAAATTTGGACTGCTTCTCTCTCATGTATTCTAACACCACCATGCTTATTCCACCATAGGGTACTTGAAGGTGAAACGTCCACTGAGCAAGACTGGAATGTCACTTCTAGACTATTGAAAACTGTTAGACATCACCTAAGCTGAAAAAAAACCAACCACCAAAACTCAGCCTAAAAAAAAAAACAACAGAAAACACCACACCTTAACCTGGTGTCCTGCGACTGTAAACTTTTCTTTCTTGGCTCTGAGAACAGCCTGTGGTGTTAATAGAAAGACACTTCAGTTCTGGCATGAGGCTACTGGAAACATGATCTTTGTGATCAAAATCCAAATCTGAAGCAAATTCTAAAAGAACAAGAGGGCAGTGCTTAATCCCTATCTAACAACAAATTTCTGAGATGCCAAAAGTGATGTAACTAAGATTTTTGATGATGCTATTTTTTATACCATAGTAAAAATAACATTAATATTTTTACCGAACTGTAATAAAATAGTTATGCTGACAATTTTAAAAAATAAATAGTAAAAATACAGACACAAGAGTTGTTAATCATGAATAGTTGTCCTTCTCACAGAATTGCTCTTACCCAGCACTAACACAACTCTTTCTTGTGGACCATGTAAACATCCCTGAAAAACAGAAAAAAACCTTGGATTATTTTATAGAAATAGGGAAAAAGCAAACTGTGGAGGTCCAAAGTTGTAAATAAAGGAAAACCTACGTGGTATTTCACTTTTCATGCCAAAAGGGTTTTATCTCATGTCTTTCTCTGACCATGATTTTAGTGATATTTCTCATAAAGCAGCCATCTTCTGACAGATTTCCACTTATTTGAAAAATGTTATATTGATTCTGTGTCTATTATTGTACACAGTATTTTCTGTCAACAGCATCTAGACGACTAGAAGGTTGTTCTTCCTGCTAGGAATATATATTAATATAAATTTACTTTTGATTTTACAACACCAAGCAGTTAGCAGTTGTTCAGAAAATTTGCCATTAGTGTAACAAGATCACTGGTGATTATCATATGAATCTTTTAGTAAAAACACCCAGGCAAACGAGGTAAGGAATTTGAAGACTGACAGAGAGTAACAGCATAGCTAGGAAATGCTTTGCTTAGTTTTACCTCTGTGCAACTTTTTACAGGGAAATCTCTAACTGAACCTCTTCAATGGAATTAGAGTTAACTCCTTTCAGAAGAAGGGAATGAAAATGTAATTCATGACCATAAAGATACAGAAATCTTCAGTCAGGAGAATTTGAATTCAGCAGCAGAATGAATTAGTAAGCCTGTCTCTCATCCTCCATCAGGTGCATTTATGAAAGGGGCTTCTCTACAATTTTATCAAGATGCCTCCGATGCACAACTTGGAAGAAATAAACTCCCTACTGAGGAAGACTGGACACTGCATGGCTGCGGAAGCTCTAGTGTATTGAAAAAATGGAAGCATGTCTCATCTGATCTCATGTCTACCTGTGAAAACGTAAGGAAGAAAAAGATGACAACAGGCTGTCAAGTTAATGATTTCCAGATGAATTCAGGCCTAAGATTGCCTGAAAAAAATAGAAGGTCTGATGAAAGATGGGCTTGAAGACTCATCAAACATCTCAGAAAGTTAAACTGATGAAAACTTTATTCTATCTGCCAACAGCGCCAACATGCTTGTGTATGTCTTGTCTGATGATGATTCTAAGTTCACTGGGGTTCAGTGAAATTCTGGGATGTTATATGATTGTTTTCAAACTATATAAACTGACATTTTTCCTTCAGTTTAAGTTCAGGTGGGTAATCCGAGGATTTATTTTTAAGGGTATAGGCTGTCAGGAATTAGATATAAGTATGCTCTCACTGTTACTAATTCTTCAGATGCTTAATTCCACGTACATGAAAGGAAGGAAGAAAAAACAGAGCAAGTCACTTCTAACCCTTCATCTCCCCTGCAGAGCAGCTGGTAGGAAATGACGGGCACTGCAACGTCATTATCAGCCAGTCTCAGACCTGGAATACTTCTGTCATAATCAGATCATCCAAGGCTCAACTTCCCCTTCTGGTTAAAAGTTCACGGAGGTGTTGTAAATGATAGATTTGTCTTCCTTTAGTCAACCAAATTCCTTTTCAAAATAAAGGCAAAGATAGTAAAAATGAAAAACAAACAGGAAAAGGAAGTAACACAGAAGAAGGAACAACAGTAAGCTTTCTCTGAGACACAACAGACCAGTAGCGAGCTCCAGAAGATTTTAAAAGAATTTACAGAGGCCTACATTATTATGTCTTTCTTACAGACAGAAGACTTAAACATTGAGAGATTAAATTAATTGCCCAAGCACACCAAAAGCTAATACAAGAATAAAACCATCCTGCTTCTTATCTTCAAGGCCATCCTGCCTTCAATTAACTGTTAAAGATTTAGCAGACAATGGTTAAGAAATGTTTGTCCCTCCTTCTGGCTTGGTCCAGAATATTTTTTAGGATCAAGATGTCAAATAGCATCAACAGAGAATCCAGCAACTCTGGAGACAGGAGGGCCAGCAGCTCTCCTTTCTAACCATCTAGCAGTCCAGATGGTTTCTTTAGAGCACTTCTGATAAACAATCTCTACAAACATGTTGCAGCCAAACCTTTTTAAATTACTCATTCAAAACACAATCCATTTTGATGTATTTAACAGCAAAACCTCCTTTGAAATTCCATTTAACTGCTTGGGCTAACTCACAGCTTGACTGGAAGAGTTGAAAACTATTTTCTCTCTTATTCTAGTTTGGACAATTAATTCTACATCTGACATTTACTATATTAAAAAAAATTAGTTACATCATTTATATAAAACACATTAAATACAGGATATTGCGTGCAGACTGTAGAGTACTCCCAAACAGCACATTTCCACTTCTCAGTACACAGGTTCTGTGCTGTCTTCAGGTCAGGGAAACAGAATTGTAATAGAGAACAGAAAAGCCAGTTACTGAAAAGCAACTAAAATATGAATCAATATGTAAAAAATACTAAAGTTCATATGAGGTACTGGAAACAAGACTCCTAATCAGGATAATACTGTCCTGTTAATATCATTAGCAAAGAAGTATACAATTTAGTAACACAGTAATAGCAACTTATCACCTAAACCAAACCCATTTCAAACAGTGCAGATGGTTCTTACACTGTGGTACTCCTTTCACAAAGAACAGAAATCTCTAGATACTGATGATTAAATCAGCATAAAAATAAAAGCAGGTATAATGTGTTTAGATATGCTACAACTCTTGCAAATAAGAGATTTCTTATTTATTTATTTTTGTGCATCCTGCACTTAATTTTGCAGAAATTTTACATTAACTGCACGGATGAATCTCTTCAGTTTACTTCAGAGATTATTCCATGCTTTGAGGAATTTAATAGGGTTGCTCAGTAACCCTTTTTCTCCTCCCAAACTGCATTCTATTTAAACCACCTCAAACAATCCCTTCCTTCCATTTTTCAGATATTTTCTTCAAAATAACTGTGAATTGTTGTTTTATGTGGTCACTTCACGGTGGTTGTTTAGCATTTTTACAAGCTCTTTTAACCTCCCTTACGAAACCAGTCCCTGCGGTACTATAAATGTTTTTCTCTTAGATCCATCCCCTTTGACAGAATACTTTGGACAGAACTTTGGATCCTTTTTTTAGGTGCAGGGTCATCAGTGTCACGTAAGAGAGAGGCATGCGGACTATACGCGTCACTAGATAGGCATAAGAAATATCATATGTATTGTAGAAATAAGTACATGTAATCACTACTGTCACAGAAGACTTGAACTCAAAAAAATATAAAATATTTCATAATTAAAAGGAAGTATGTGTAATAAAGGAATACCATATTCAGTGGAAGTTTCCTTGCTGCCTACAGCTGGAAATTCATGTATTCCACAGAGATATTTTAACTAATTGGCTCTCAAGTTTACAAGACAAAAGGGAAGTTCTGCCTGTTGCCAGAGATTTTATTCAGGGCCTGAGAGAGAAATGTGTTCATATAAGTCATGATCCTGTGCATGCTTCCTTGGTGTGCTGTGCCAAGACCGATGTAACAAGCTTTGGGAATCTTCACTGAAGACCAAAATGTGCTAACTGAGATCTGAGATAGCAGGCATCATCCTGACAGTCTGGCAAACTGCCTAGGAGAATTCACTCTATCTGCTGGGAGAATTATGGATATTCTCTAAAGAGTCAATGATTTCCTGAAATCTGGCCAAAACCGCATAACTTAATTTTTACACAGATTTCAATTTCATTTGTAGCTAGGCATTTACAGGGGTGAACCTTGTACAATAAAAATGACCTAGAAAAAAATCTAAAAAATATTTTCTAGGATAATGTCACCAAAGCTTTTATTATAAAATCACAAACTTGACAGTTTCCTGTAAAAGGAATTCCTTTAGTGGAATCCTGTCCTTAAATTATAGTAACGTACCATCCCTAGCAATCTAATTAGGAAAGATTTGTAAATAAATTGGTTATAAATGTGCCTTGGGATACTTTTGTTTTCAGGAACTGCAACTGTAACTTCTCTGTTTATTCAGTTCTGCTCTACTGGGCACGTGTAAACAAGGAAGAGTCAGGACACGGGTCTGGGACCTTACAGAGGACAGGATTTCTTCCTAATGAAAATGTATTGTTCAGTGCTGTACTGACCTGTAGTAGACTGATATTACTGAAACTGATCTGATCTTGCATCTTAGACACTATATTCCTTCTCCCTCAACACACAAAATCCAGAGCTACAGGAATATTATTAGATTATTTGGGGTGAAATCCTGGCCCAACAAAGGTCCTTCCCAGGACTGACCATGCAGTGTTGATGACATTAGCATGTTGGTTTAGCAAAGACAAGTTTCTAGCCCTGTCTTTTATCTCCCCTTAACAGATTTTTATGGGATTTCAGAATGAAAAAAAAAGCCACCTGGCTGGCTGAAGATAGGAAGGCAAAATAGAAAAATAATGGCCCATTTAGGGAAGCAGTTTCTATCACACTTTTGCAAGATCATAACTTATTAAAATCTTAAATGATAAGCGCTTATATTTTCCATAACCCCATAGGAAAATTAAAGAACATGATCTTAAAACAGCTGAAATGAGCTGGTACAGTCATTGTCACCAGCTTTCTTCAGACCAGACTTAGTACTACTATCTTGTTTGCTTTGCAAGAATCTGTGAAACTATACAATCTTCTGCAAAGTCTGGGATGAACACTGTAGTTTGTATTCTAGTAATTAGTCGTCAACCACTCAATGTTTGGTTTACAAAATAAACGAGTGATTGTTGTGGTATTTGCATTTTCTTTTCCTATTTTAAATATCCCCTTTATTTTTACCATTTAGAAGTAGTAATTAATAAAAAAAAATAACATGCAAATAAATTTTCTGTGTATAAATACACTAATATTTTAAATAATAAATATTATGGGGCTTAAGGTGGACACAGCTATATACTACTGCTCATCTGAATGCTTCCAGAAGACAGGTAAGATGGTTTGCAGTGTTTCTAGTGGAAAAGCGAAACCATTATCAGTAATTCCGCACAGAACAGCGATTCTCCTTTCTACCCACCTGAAAGCCAGTAATTATCACAAAACCCACCAAGACCGGTTACTTCCTTGCAGTGTTAGTCTCAACAGAGACACCAAGGCTTGAATGAACCTAGGTCTTCATCTGCATCTGAATAATTTTCCAGAGCTGTGGTGAAGTTCACTGGCACTGAGAAGTTCTCACATCTGCAAACCACGGCTGTTCAGTAGGCCAACAAGGCATTTTATTTTCCAGTGGTGCAAATCCAGCACTAAAATATGCAAAATTCCTGACCACAGCTATAGCCTACTGTAGCCCAAACTCTTTAAACTTCTAACATAAACTTTTTTCCCCAACCATATTTTTCTGCTCTTTCACAAGTGTGGGCTATTCTTGTTTTAATTTAATTTGAATTAAAGACAGAACTAAAGGCTGCAATACAGCCTATCTTGTGGCCTGAAAGGGAGAGGCAAGATTATCACTAAGAACATACAATCTACGCAGCATGTTACTACAGTGTAAATCCCAACTTTCCTATCCAAGCCTCTCTCTCAAAGCTTTCAGACTTTTAAACAATGCATCAAGAGAGAAGCAAACAGCAGCAGGTAGGGGAAAAAATAACAGCGACTGCCACCAGCCTTTCTCCTTTCGTAAACTTCTTACCGCAGAAACGAAGCAGCAGCTCAGCCTTTCCTTATTGTTCCTTTACTTGCTCGCTCTCTCAAGTGTGGTCAGTCGTACTTGGCTGATTCTTGCTGCAAGGAGTGTGAGAGGGATTCACCTGCAGCTGCATCAGAACATCTACATCAGACTAAATAATTTGAAACCTTAAGTTACTTTCTCTAATGAAAACAAAAATAATTACATACAAATCTGGATTGCTTTCTAGACTGAGTTTATCCAATTAGTGTAACACAGTTAAATGCAAAATCATGCATGGGGGAATAAAGAACGTGACTCCTACTAACAAAATTGGGGGCTATTACATAGCTAAAAGCAGCTTTAGGATCTGGCTGAATTTGAATTCTTGGTGTGATTTAGTGAATTACAGTCTTCTTAAACTGTGAATGTACACCCATAAAATCTTGTAGTTAAAAAAAAAAAGAAGCATGATTTATTTTGCAAATAAAAGCGAAACTAAGGGTGAAGACGAGCAGTACATTAGGGGAATACCTGCACATACACACCTAAACTATTGTAGGCTGAAATACTTTGAAAGAAGTAATCCACTATTACAATTTACATTATGGTGATGCAGAAGTAACATTTTACAATTTTCCATCAAGACTGCATGTCTTTTTATGACACTATTAAAACTCAAGACAGTATCTTAATGTAAGAAACACTGGATGAATTGAGTTTAACATGCTGTGCAGATGCAAGACAAGACAGCAGTGACTTCTCTGCGCTTTAAAAGTTTATTAATCTAAAGCAACAGGTAGGAGCTATGCCTCTTTTTATCACTCCTAACATGCAAAACCCTGGTCTTAAAAAAATAAGGTGACATGTTTTCTGAAAGCATCTGCAGTTCAAATGGAAAATATTAGCTGCTTGTGAAGTAAGATTTGGGGTAACAATAGCATTCTACCACAGAAAAGAAAGAAAGATCATAAGATTAAGGTTTTAAAATCCACATTAACATTTGCCTGCACCAGAAACAAGCTGTCACTTTCTGACCTCATGGTACCTGTGGTTTGTTATTGCCTGAATTGATTGTTGATACAAAAAACCTCCCAAATAATCTCATGGCAATCTTTAAATACTCTCAATATAAGAGAATAGGCTGGCAACAAATAAGGCTGTATACAACCATGCCAAGTTAGTTCAGCTGAAAGAAAACATTTATTCAGCTCCTACATCTCCAGTCTGCTGCACCACATTCAAGAAGGCCCTTTCTGCAAAGTCTATTAAAAAAAAAAAAAAAACCAACAAAAAACAAAACCCAACAAACACCACTTCCTTTTCTGTGACAGAATTTCAGGTTTTAAATAAAAACATAGGTTGCAAAATAACTCAGTTTCACCCAGAGAGACAGAAACCCCCTGATTAAAACAGCTCGAGTATTCCTTCAGCAGCTGGGATTGTTCTCTCTACACAAAAGCTGTCACACTTGCCTCTCACATGTAGCAAGGTGGCGGCTTTCTGCAGAAAGAGTGAGCCCTCAGCCTGGCATCTCCTAGCAGAGTTCCTTGGAAGCGTGAAACCTGTATTGTGGAAATTCATAACACATAGTGCCAAATCTGGCACCTAAGCATGGGAAGAGGACAGGAACCCCAGTATTGCCCTTTGGCTAATGTTTCTAACTGGCTGACTCTGAACCCTCCTGCAAAGCATCCCATTCAGGCCTCTAAGTCCTTGTTCACCAGCTAGGGCCTGCCACCCTGAGGAGTCAGGCTGATGATTTGCCCCAATAAACCTTTTGGCTTGTAGTCTTGCGTTCGTACTGGGGTCCCTTAGCTGTGAAAGCACGGAGGATGACAGAATAGGTGGTCTTCAGTGAAAGCAAGCCTCAGAGTGGAGGTAGGGACTAAAAGCCGACCTTACCACCACTCTAGTAGCTGGTCCAAAAAATTATAAAATTGATTCCCAGTGCCTGGGGACTCTACTGCAGCCTTATATGTGTTGCTTTGGTATATTTAGTCAGTTCCTATATTCCTGATAAACTGTTGCATTCTGCCTGAAAAAAATTTGAGTCTTTGATGAAATCTTTCCTTTTTTCTCCCCACCAAAACAAAGCAATAGTTTCTTTTCCTTTTCAGGACAATTCCTGATTACTTTTTTCCCCTCTGGGTACTTTTTTCATATTAATCTCTATGAAAAGAGACATGAAGCACTTTACTGCACTGATCCCTGGAATGGCTGCAAGCCAAGTAGTTAAGAACAGACAACTTCTCATAAAGATGTAAGTAGGTAATGGGATTTATTTTGGCAACACAGCAACATTTTTAAAGCATGTGACTTGTGGGAATGTAAAGTTTTATCACTGAGGGAGGCATCAGACAGACACAAACATCTTTACTGAATGCAACAATTAGGTTTATTCCTTTATCACAGGAATTGCTGTTCTGTTTCTCTCTAAACAGAGATAATTCAATTCATAACTTTTCAGCTAAAGACAGGTGGCCAGATCTTCTTGTAACTTTGACATATCTGATCTGTACTCTGCTCCCTCTGTTACCAGGCTGCAATGCTAAATCGCAGTGAAAGGACCATTTATAACCCCGCTGGGTGGACAGCAAATATGCTGGGCAGAAAAGAAAAGGAAAAGCATGTTGGAGGTGCAGCCATTTCCTTGCCATGTCACAGCAGGCTAAGTGTGAAAAAAGGAAAGAAAAGGAACTAGTGCATGAAACCAAGCAGCCAGGATAATTGCAAAATAACAGTCCGATATTGCTAGGATGTCTGCTCTGAAATATGCTATTAGCAGACAATGCTGCCTTTTCATGACTCAGTACAATCTCCTGATTAGGTACATCGTATTGCAAAGCTGGTTAGGACAGTACCAGTATCTAGTAATTTATTACATATTTAGCAGTTCATTGGTTCCCATTAGTTTTAATAAGGATAATGTTTCATTCCATTGGGAGCCTGACCAACTTTCAGCATGAATGAGAAATGTGCATATTCTCATACTGGTATTTTTTGTTGATGTATTCTATCTAGCAAGGTTTTTGTTACATATTCATCTCATTTTTTTCTTGTACATAGTGAAAAATAGTAGAATAAAATAGAATTCTGAAATGTACTTCACTGACCACACACACACACACACACACCCCACTGTAGATGAAAGAGACTATGAGAGAAGAGTAAACAGTCTGTCTTTCTACTGGTAATTTTATAATTGTATTACCCTGTATATGCAAAACATTTAATCTATTTCAACAACATGACAACAGAATAATGCAGAAGTTTTGAGAAAATTAGTCAAATACACCAGCTTTTGATATCTCATTCTAGTTTTCAAACTTAAAGCTGTGGAACATTCCCAACATGTCCAAAAATCTCACTGCAAATATTACTGATTTGGTAAATACTATAGGAAAAAAGCATGAAACTAGTAGGGGATTAAACAGAAAATATAAGGAAAAATATTTTAGATCATATAATGACATAATACATTATGGTAGTAAAATACTATTTTACAAAACAAAGTTACTGAGTATGGGAGGCCATTTACTACAAAGACAACTTTAATCATCCTGTGGCCAAATGATTCTTAGCTGTAATCAGCCACAAGGAACAAAACCAAATTAGTTGGTTTGTTTCAAATATAACTGAACCTCTCTCAAAGTATATCAGTATCCATCCAAGAGTTTTATTCTTAGTGTCTAGACTTTGTAGGTTTTTGGGTTTTTTTAATAACTATTAGCAAACTTCTTGGCAATTAACTGTGTTGAACCCTGGCTGTTGTCTTGTCTGGACTAACACAGTTATTTACTGAAACAAAACCCTCTCTTCAAGTTTCTGCCTGGTTTAGTCTTGTGGTAACAAAACAAACAAAAAAACCCCACCCAAAACAGAAAAGTTGTTGAAATGTAAATATTCGCGCATTACTAGATTAGGCTTAAGAATTTAGGAACTGACTATGTCTGTTAAAAAGCATGCATTACCCATCCAAGTTACTAGAAAAATGTATACCAGTACTTTGCCAAACTATTTTTATCTGACTTTGGAGAAAAAAATAATCTGATTGCCCTACAATTTTTATAGGATAGTGACTGAATACTACTCATCAACATTTTGCAAAAGCAACAGGGTATTTCAGCAGCCTGCTGGAAAACACATAAATGAACCTATTGCAGTTCTGCTTTTCCAGATTTGCCTTATGCAATACTCAAAATCAAAGTATAGTGAAGCACAGGTAACTGCAACCTGAAAACGATTCTTAAGTCTGTTTCTTTGAGTCCATCTTTAACTTCTCTCATTTCACTGTAAGGGAACTTAGAATTATATTAATTGCAATGATACTGTACCACAAAATGCTTTACTTTATGAAGACTTGAAGAAACAGATGAATCTCAGGTGGATCTAACAAAAGAACTGACCCAGGGCCCTAGAGATCCTAACACCTCACCAAGGAATGAGAGTAACTCATCATGTGTTCAGCAGTAATTCATATTCTGTGATGGAGAAACAAGATAAGGTAAACAAGAAGATCTCTTTTGCACAGAAGACTCATTTTGAGCAGAGATTGTGTGAACCTGGATATCCATTTGTGACATGATGTAAAGAATGAATGTAGAATCAAGTGCATTGGAAGGCAAGTCATGACTGGATCTATCTGAAGACACTTTGTAAGAACAAGCTGTATGTAAGTATTATGACATTCCCATTAAAAATGGGGAAAAAATGTTCAGCACTAAGAGTTTTCAAATACACATTTGTGCTAAGAAAAAAGTGTATGTTTAAATATCCTTTCTGAGTCTGCATGCATTTTTTTCACATAACCTAGAAGAGAACAGTGAATAGATGTTTTAATTCTATGTGCCCTAATATTAAATAACCTACTGAATCTATATGTTTCATTAGCTCACAGCTTAGTTCTCAGCAATGGAGTCTTGATCATGAAAATCCTGCATAAGCAAGCAATACGGATCTTTGGTAAAAGCCTACACACTGGAATCTTCCGCAAATAATCTAAACAATACATGTATTGAGAAGAAATCACTTGGAATTTACTTGGAAATGTGGCCCACTTTATTTTAACTGAAAAGCATTCATTATACAGTGCAAACAGTTCTTTGGTAAATTTACTGATTAAAATAAAAACAACAAAGACTTTGGTTTAGGTAACATTAAAAAGGAAAATAAATATGTAAAATTTGCAACATATTACAGCAATATTCTTACAGTGGATGCTGAGGAAATAGTCATCTAGCCATTGGCCACCGTTTCAGAAATGTTAAAATCAATGTTGATTCTGCAGACACTGCAAGAAAGCGAATTAGTACAACCCATGACTGACTACATTTTAAACTGTGGATAAAGACCTGTTTTTCCTGAATGGTTTATAATCAGATGGATGGTGGAAAATAACTCAATATTACACTTACTTAAGCATATCCAGATTCGTAAGCCCATTTTATATACCATATGAATAAACAGTGAACAGCAAAGAAAACCTCCCTCTTTACTCTGGAGGCTGCAGAAAAGGAACAATCAGATATAAGGTACTATTTTATAATGTATAAATGGAAGCTTTCTCCTCCTATAAGTGGAAATCTTGAGAAAGTTTATTTAATATAAAATTGGAATAAAAGAATGCAAGTAATAACCAGCTGGATGTGTTACTGACTTATTTAACTGTTTAGACAGTTAAATTATATTTGGTTTAGCTATGCAATCCTCCCTCTTTGAGGAATTCCTGCTATAGGTCAATGGGAGTTCCATGAGTTGGAATTATAGGACGAGACATGTGGTTTGGACTCTCAATAAAAGTCAACAAAATACCAGCGTATCAAAGAAATACAGGAATGACAACCTCTAGGAACTGTATGATACTCAAACATGCTCATCACACACAATTTCTAAAAGTATTAACATAGAAAATTACATAATTCAAAACATTGTATATAAAATCAATTAAAATATTCTTTAAAATATAAATTGTAGTTCCATGTGTACCTCTACCACACACCTTTAACACAGCACTCACATGTACGTATTGCTCCTACCATAGTATGAAATGAGTTTCTGTAGTAAGCTTTAAAGATACACCAAAGTTTGAATGTGTTTCATAGTATCAGTTTACCAAATTAGAAATTATTAATGTTAGTAATCAGAGAAGTTATGTGCCAAAATATTATAGTGGAACTCATATTGCTGTGCTAGGTTAGTTAATAGACAGGTATTTGATCTACCATGCAATAATTAAGTATTCAGCCTGTTTGCATAATGTGAAATTTTTAAGATGAGAATGTTTAATTTTGTCCAGATTTATTTGATACCCAAACCTCTGTTCCCTAAATTTGAACAATAAACTCAGAACTCTGTGAACTACACCACTAAAGAAGAGCTCTGGTTCTAGTTAGTCCTGACTTAGGACTTAAGGACAGAGCCATAAATTTTAACATATTAAGTATTCAAGGAGAGAATCAATTCTGAATAAACACAAGAAAGCTGTAAAATGAGGTATAATAGTTGTCCTTCACTGAATATAATATATAATTCCTGGTCAAAAATATGCAGTTTGTATTCTAAAAAGTACAAAACTTTGAAATGCTAATGTAGACATATACTCTATAACGTTAAACATTTATTAAATGGGAAATAAAGTCCATTGGCAGACAATTTTTAACATGAATGATAAAAATATTGAGGTAAAAATATATATGCATTAGATGAAACTGGAAAAAAATAAAAAAAATTCAAATACCTTGTCAGAAAAAGTAGTCAATCCACAATTACTCATGATGCTTGATTTTGATTGTTCTTTTTTTCAACAAACAGTGCCACAAAATAACCAGGAACCTATTTCTATTGACAATATGCACAATGAATCAGTAGGAATCTTTGTATACAAAATGGCATGTGACTTCTTTTCACATTTTCAAAACAGGGCCACACAAATACGTGAGCTGATCTGAGATCAAGAGAAGCATGCTTTAAAACTGAACTGGATGGTCACGTTACAATGATTTAAAATAAATGAGGAAAAAAAAAAGTTGCCAAGCAATTACATGTGTTTTGACAAAAAGGATTATGTTTGTTTTAAGATCAAATGCTACTTTGTCATGTATGATTTCCTAGAGTGAGGAACACTGTCAATTATATCTGTAATGTACATTCAGTTGCTTTGTGCAACTTCCAATTAAATTTATTTTTATTTCCTTAATAATTCTAGTTGTTTTGCTTTGAAAATCTTAATAAATTTTGCTCCTTGAATGGATGTTGAAAGGTGTCTTGTAGTTTTCTTTATTTCCTTGCTGGTTCAGATGCAGAAATGATACTGTTATTCAACAGAATTTCCATGCGTAGGTGTTCGCAGAAACTGGCCCTCCACAGCATTGCTCTGGGCACAGTGACTTTGTGTTTTCCTTTTCCCTGTATTTACTACGTAATAACAAAGACCTAAATATCAAGTCAGACTAGTACTGAAAAGGGATAGTAAACTTTCAATGTTGCTAATTAAAGACAGGAAACAAAGTGTCCTCTTTAAAGTAAGTCTTAAACCCAGTCATTTTGGGTACATAAAACTACCTGACAGTGTTCTTTTAAAAGTAGCACCAGTTTGAGTTTGTCTAACCTGAGAAGTCTAACACACAATTAACTTTTACCTGTTTGCTAATTTCCCTTTCATCAATTTTTGCATTGTGATTACCTTCATGGGCAGAAAATACATTACGTTATACTGTTACAGCACCATTAGAATATTGTAAATCTTGGTTTCTTGCTGTTGTTAAGACTGTAGTTACCTGTTTTTGCCATCAGCAGGCATTGAAATTATTTGAGGAGTATGCACCCTAAATTCTTAAAAAGCAGACTTATGGCTTCTTTTTATTAATATTTTGTTTTAAGCAGACTGGACAGCAATCTCCTTTAACTTTCACAGGCGCTTCGCAGTCAGCTGGTGGGCATGATTCTACAAAACAAGTTATCTGACCAACCTGTGTCAGGGAAAAAAAAAAAAGTATCAAAACCAGATCAGTCTTTAACTACGTGTTCCAGACAAGAAACACATTTTTCGTATCAGTGAAGAACATGTTGTTATTCATCCTCTCTAAGATCTTGGCTACTATGATTAACTCCACATAGTTTATTTCATCATAAACTTATACTGAGAAAGCTCTTTGTATTATACCATCTTTTATGGAGCAGTATACAGTTTCATCTAATGTTCAGGCATGAAACTCTGGGATACCAAGTACTGACATTTTAATCTTTTTTAAATTTCACCATGATAAAAAAAAAATTAAAATCCAGCACTAAGTTAGATGAGCTTTTATTGATTTTTTATGTATTATACTAGACTTTTTCAAGAAGCTTCTCACTTAGCAATTAAGTTTGCCAGTACAACTATAGACCAATGAAAATGGAAACTTAATAAAAGTATATAAAGGCTGGATTGAAAACCAGTGTCAAGGGCAGGGATATCTGAACACTATAATTTTTTTGCATCAAATAACTGAACATCTATAAAAAGAACAATTAGTAATGATTATCCAGAAAGCAGCATGCACAAAACTGGAACTGCTGTTTTACAAGCAGAATCTAATATAATTTCTATCTCAAAATGGATTTCCACATACTTACTTTGCATTCACATACAGTACAAGGGTCCCTTTTCCAGGTTTCATTGCTGGAATATGATTTACCCTTTTCATCAGTGCAATCAGTTTTACTGAGGCGAGATTCAAGGTTTTTTATCTGAAAACATTAAAAAAAGTGAACAACAATCAAAGAAAGGGTTTTATTTGTGCAAGGTATTCTGTCTTTTCTCTTATGCTGCATAATCCATAACAAATACTTGTCTGGGTTTTTCTTCTCACTACTTAATTTTCATAATACTAAAATATTGGAAACAGGTAATATGTACAGAAACAGCCTTACTAACAGAAGATACATCTTGCTTATCTTTGGTATATACAACTAGAGCATACAAAGTAGTAAACTATGTGTGACACACATGGAAAGACAAATCTAAACTTTCAAAAATGACTGAATGAAATAGAAAAAAACTTAATTAAAAATGTTTGCTTAGATTTTTAGATTTTTTACTATTTTTTCATTAATGATGAAAAAAAGGGGTTATATGACTAGTTATTTTGCTTATGTGCTTCTTGGAAACAGTAATTAGAAAGGCATCATTTTTAACAATTCCTCTGTCTTTTTTACATCCAGAAAAGACAGAAGAACTGACTGAAATGTAGTAAGTCTTAACATAGCATTTCCACTGTCAAAATGGGAGCGCTGATGAGTACAACCATTAAATAATACCATCAAAGATGGAATTGAGTTACTACGCAAATAAATACATGACTTGTATCCATAAATTACATGGAAAAGCTGCTCTGAAGGAACTTAATTATTCTAGGCAAACATTTCAGCCCATTTTGGATTTGTCTGTCTTCTAAGGTATACATTTTTAAAGCTGAATTCCACTATGGCTGTTATTCAGAATAAAGAGTTTGCGTATGCCACGTTGTAAAAGTCTTCTCAAAGTGATCTAGATCTTAACTATGATTACAACTGTAGTCTGGCCTATTTTATGAAGTCTACATTTTAATCATAGTTTTACAGAGATTCTATAAATTTCAGATAGGAAAAAAATATTATATTAACTCCACAAACAAATTTTTAGAGAAAGACTAATTCCATGTTTAGTACAGAATCATAGAATGGTTTGGGTTGGAAGGGACCTTAAAGATCATCTTGTTCCAATCCCCTGGGTTGGAACAATAGTTACATAAGGCTTCAGGTTCAAAAGTCAAGTGGAACTAATTGTAGAATGTTTCAGTATGATTTCAAAAGAGCACAGAAATAAAGAATAATAACACACCGTGTTCTGTGCTGTGTTTTGTTTGAGATAGCACGTGGTGTGTTTTGGCTGAAGTAGATGTCTAAATACTAAAAATGTAAGAGGAGTGATGTTAGGAAGACATTATTAATTAAATCTACAATTAGAAACTACCTATTATAGCACTTTACCTGGTTTCTGAGGCTTGAAATAGTTTTTTGCATTTCCAAAACAAATTCTTTGAAGTCATTCACTGCAGGCATGTTAGTATTTTCATTAGATGCTGATGTGGCATTACGAAAATATTTACTCTGTTTCACAGAACTGGAACAAATGAACATCAAGTCAGGATATTAATCTAACTCCTTTTTATTTTGCTAGATATTTTAGAACACTTAGCAAAAACGTAAAAGAAGAGCAACAAAGTTAGGAACCACAACAGCACACGAGACCCACTGGTGCTGAAGACAGTCTCAGGTCAAGTGAGCTGTGGATTATTGTTAATATCACTAGCAACAGGGAATTTTTTCTACTTAGAAACATAATGTATGTATTTCATGCAGGGGGAGACACAAAGTTGTAATGAATGGCACTGTAAAGCATCACCTTAAATCCACTAGTAAATCTCTTAAGCCTCTGATATGAAAGCAAAAAAAAAAAGTGAAAGTGTTACTCCCAAATACGAAATTCACATTTCACATTCAGATCCAGTTTCTCCTTCTAGATACTCATTAGTCAAACAAGTATTTAAAGAAATATGACTTTATAAGGGAAAAAGTTGGTTTTCATGAATAAATTAGAAGTACTTTTAGATATTAACATATTCCTGTGTCCCATTTTAACTACCATTTGAAATCAATACTGATTATTGAACACAATATCTAGAGTCTTTTGTTTATAGCACTTTCCAGCTGATATCTGATAAGAGAAGTACAACACTAAATTATGTTAATCAATTTAATCTGTTGATGGGAAACAGTTATCAAAGGAACTGTCTATAACTATTAATACGTTATTTGGCACCACTTAAGAAAACATGTATTCAAAACCAAGGATAACACTAATAATTAAAGTCACTTATCACATTAAGATCCTTGAATCTATAACAAGCATTCCTATTGTGTTACCATGTCTTCTCCAGAGCTAAGGGATACCCAAAGAATGAACTGGCAAAGAAATGCTCTCTCATATAATAGGGCTCATGATTTATAATCCTTCTACATGAATTAAAAAAGCACTTATTGCCAGGTGTTCAAGCTACTTAGTTTCCCATAGTTTTTAATCTAAATTAAAGAAAAAGAACTCTAAACAACATAACATGCCAAAATTTAAGTAAACCAGCTGCTATTGTATAACAAAAAGTTTAATCTTCCCCACCTGCTTAAGTTATTGAAAATGAGAAGGAAAAAAAAAAGGAGGGAAAAAATATTCTCACCACAAATGCAATTTAATACAACAATGAGCATGAGAACTGCTGAGAATGTTAAAGGACTGAGGTTGTTTTAGCTTTATTTATGCTATAAAGTATTGTAAATTTACTATTTTGTAGTCCTAATTAGTAATTGGACTGTTGTAGATTTGAGTTTCATTTCTGAAACACAGTCAAACAGCAAATAAATGAAAACAGGCTGTTTCTCAGATGTAAGCGTTTATTTTTTCTTGCTTTTATTTTTATTTCATTTAATCCTTCTACTGTTTTAGAATTATGGGACTAGCATCTTTACAAAGTGAATTGCTGTTTTGTAAACTTAACAGCTTCTAACAGTTCACTTGCAAAGACAGACTAAACATCCTTCTTCAAGGATTACTCCAAAGGAGCCTCTCTTTTTTTACTGTGTATAAGTAAGCTTATACTTAGCTGCTGTCTTCTCTTGTCTAGAATCTTAAACATCTAAAGGCTCTATTACTTCTGGACAGCTTCCTATCAATTAAGTGAAATATAATGGTGGTGTTTTTTCCATGCTATAACATTGACATGAGTATCTGAAACTGCTGAAATAAATTTACCTGTGTATGTATCTGTCTAGCTGCTTTCCTTGACAGTGTGGGTAGACCCTGCCTGGTCATCTCACTCAAGGAGATAATTTTGGAAAGAGCTATCATTCAAAAGAGTCTCCTATTTGCTCATCATGAAGGACCTTTGCAAGAAATATTTGGTCTGAGCAGAACTCATTTCATTTCACTAATTCATAGATAAATTTTGATTCCCTGGAAATTACAGGGACCCTATGCCGTTGATCATTTGTGACTGACATTGTGATTTACTTCCTTGCTAGAGCATTTTGAGGATTACGGAGTTATGAACACTGTAGCACTACTGTTCTCCGTTCCAGCTCTAAGTATTTTGGTACTAGAAGCACTCCATACCATTATTACAAATTTTTATGCTAGTGTTATCAACACTTGGTTTCCTCCTATTTCTACAGGAGGACCTATCAGCTCCAAGGAAGAAAAAGAAATAATTTTGTTTGGTTACTGCAGGGCCAAATGGGACTCCAAATCCCCCAAGTAGGAATGTGGGACTCCAAATCCCCCAAATTATGCTTCATTACAGAGTTTTTTCATGAAAACCACAGGAAAAACAAAAGCACTATACAGTGTCACTCAAAGGGTCATAAACAAATTTAAGCTTGGGGAAAAAAAAAAAGCCTTTTACTGTTAGCAGATAAGCATCAGAATTTCACAAAACATATCTTAAAAAATAGCAAACTCATACAGGGCTCTACCACAGACCGTGATTTAAAACAAACAAACAAACAAACTGCAGTTTTCAATTTGTAGTTATAGGGTACAGTTGAAGTGTCAGAATGAAATACATCAATCAAACTTGAGAGAGCAGACAGTAGAAAAAAGTGGTATGCACTTACAAAGAAATCATTCAGTTTCATTCCATTTTGAAAACAAATGCTTTTTCATGCTTCTTTGGGAAAAAAATATATATATATATCTCACCTTACTGTTTTGGACATTTTCATTTTCTTCAAGGGCTTGTCCTCCTGAAAGCTGTAATCAAGAGAACGTCTTCCCCGAAAGTGATATGAAAATGCATTAAACTGTCCTCTAGTTCTACAGTCTGAAATTAGACAAGAAATTACACATTATAAACTACAGCTTAATTCAGCAGTTATAATATTAAAATGATTTTACAGTGTCTTCTGAAATGGCAAAGGCCAATTGAATCCTACATTGTCTGATCCCTCTGGAATCGGTTTGATGGCCGTTGAATATGTCTCAGTGATACAGCATTTAAGCCAGATGGGTGCAGAGAATTTCATTATTCACAGACCAACTTTTTAGTATGAAACAAAGGAATAAAGATTATTTTCACAAACCTATCAATGCTACTTTAACTATTGTTTTCACTTCTGAAATTCAGACTGTCTTGGGTTTTAATTATTTTATGCTTATGGAATGGGGTAGTTACATATGGAGGAAAACAATGACAGAAGAAACAGCCTGTTGCTTCCTTATCTATTCCAGGCATTATTACCTGTTATTTTTGGCATCTGAAAGAGAATCTTTAATAATTAAATCCTGGAGAACGTTGCAGACACATTTTACTGGTTGACCAGCCCTATTTCCAAACTTGAGGGATTTGAAGGTATCACCAGCTACTCAGACACTTTCCACCACAGAGTGAAAATCTCAAGTCTGAGAATGATCATGAGAGAAATCTTCTAAGATCCTAAGAGGACATCTTAACAGGATGAAGTATGTCTTTCCTTCAGTACACTTTATTTTGCCTTCCAAACACAGTGAGTATTTGGAAGGAGTCCCATTTTAAAAAGAAAAAGAAACCAAAATTGGAACAGCACTTTGGAGAGGAGACAATGAGAAAATAGACATTTTCTCATTTCTCTTCACAGAAGCTCTAAAACAAAAAGTTATAATGGGCCAAGCTGCAGCAGGAACCAACAGCATGTTCAACTATTAGAAGCAAAGAAGCTGCTAAGAAAACAGAAAGGAAAGCTGAAATACAGAATCCCATGGACATATCCCAGCTAAGTCTGGTATTAGCACAATGAGCCATAAAAGCAACTAAACAGGGGAAGAAGTAATTTTCTCTAATGTTTCAAATTTATTGAGAGAGTCAACAACATCTTATAAAGTATTTTTCTGAAATTTAGCAGTAGCCAGATCATATACCTGAAGTATGAACACAAATTATTGCACAAGATACAAGTCAATAAAAGAGGCTCAAAATACTGTTGAACCTAGCAACTCAAAAAACCAATGTAAAGTAGCTCTGTGATTATACAAAAATAAGTGTCTTGGACTACTTTTAATTGTACTGGACTTTTACTAAAATTAGACTATTACAATTTCCCTGTTAGGAAAAACTTTGTCTATGGGTTAATATCAATTAAGATAGGAAAAAAATGACTGATCGACAAAAAAGTACTGATTGATTTTTCAGTTCAAAAATAATACCTACAGATCACACTTTTTATCATTCATTCATCCACAATTCTCCTTCCCTTTTCTCTCTTTGCAGCCTGTCCCATTTCTGAGGAAATTTATTACCTTCCTCCTATAATAACAGCACCACCAAAGAACTAGATTATATTTACTGCCAATATATTGTTCATTCTTCTTGTGTGTTCTGCTTTCTCACACAATCTTCTTGTTGCCTGCTCAGAAGCTAAGCTCTTTCAGATGGGAACAGACTGCTGTGTCTGTAAGATGCTTGGCATGAAGGCATTTTTGATTACCCTTAGACACTTCTATATTTATAGTATGGTGAGAAAAGAGGTCACACACTGAAGGGCCACTGGAGAAAGAGCCAGTTTTCATCAGAGGAGTTTTTTTCTTAAATCAATCTGTTGCTTGAAGTTTTCCTGACTCTTGTAGAAATTTTAGTTTCTCTTGGAAGCAATTTGTGAAAGGTTTCTGCTATCCTCCTTTGTTTAATAACTGCTAACGTCATCTCACATAATATAATTTTTCTGGGGTACAATAACACAATGGCCTACTGTTTTTTTATTCTTAGGTTGGTTTTTAGAAACAAAGGTCTGAAATCCTGGGAAGGTTTTATCACCTTAGACTGGTAAATGTGAGAACCATATGTTCAGCCACAGCTCCAAGTACACAGACCTGACAAGACTCAAATATGTCAACTTGCCAAATGAAAAACTCTTGTTCTTATTTTCTGTTTCAGGTACAATCAAGAGGACTGTCGTTGCTGAGAGGTACAGGACAGAATGCTCTAGCTTTTTCTGAAAGTCTAAACCAAGAAGATTATCAGTCTTATTTTTTTAAATGAAGAATACCTTAGCAGTAGTACTAAATGAGAACAATGAGCCTAAAATTCTATTATTTTCAGCCTACCTAAAATTTTCCCAGATTAGCTATACCCACTCCAATTAATTTTCTGCACAAAAGCTGAATGTTTAAAAGCAAGCTAAGAATTCTTTTCCTCTACGGACAACGGTCTCTTCCAGAAGCTAGGTATTACACTGCAAGTGTCAAGATAATATGTTTGCATATGTAAGCCACGTTCACATCTTCAGAAAATACCATCTCCCACAAGGTTTTAAAAATGCACCTATAATATATATTACATAGAAAAAATCCTGACACTTATAAGTATTGAGCACTCTTTAAATTCCCAGTGAATCACCTCTCGAAATCTGGGTCAAGGAGAATTCATCTAACTAGATTAACCCAAAACTTAGGAGACTAAGAATATGAAGAAAAGCACATATAATGTAACTATTGCTTCTATTTTACAGTACTTCAATTTTGTGATATTTATTGTAGTGAATTAAGTTGCTGTTACTGTAAGCATTTGTATGTATCTAGGAACTCCTGTTCATGCCAGTGGGATCAGTACGTGGGAGGAGAAACATAGAAGCTGTCTGAAAAGTCAAAAGATTATTTTTTTAGTAGATGTTTTCACAAAGCAGCTACTTAAAAATTACACAACCTAGGAAAAAGATTTTTCACTCTAAATGAAACCCTAATTCAAAGTAACTGGTTTTGTGATTGCTAAATAGGCAACATCCCTTCACATTACACTGCACTTCTTCATTTCTTCTGTTGAATAAGACTTTCTAAGAAAGATAAATCAAATAGCAGCAAAAAAGGTAATATGTTGGTCTAAAATCCAACAGCAATCTGCTTGGATTGGAACAGAGTCATTTGCATAAACATTATTGAAATATCTGGACAAAAATAATGGTATAGAAGGTAGAAGATAAAGTGGCAACCCAGACTGTCATCTCCCAGCTGATGTATTGGGGAATTCTAATAATAAAGATGTTCTCTGTAGTTGACCTCAAAGTTCACAGACTGATGCTACCAAAACTAGAAGGCTCAGACATCATTGGGAAAGCAAATATCCAGAAAATTTACAGAATATGACTATATAAATTGTTAATATACAGCTACTGCTAGCCTAAAGACACTTAAAAACATATCATGTCTTCATGATCTGAATAGGTATTGAATGGCCTGCAGGAAGATAAAAAACTATTAGGTTCCTGACACCAAACCAAAGCAAATCCAGCCTCCCCAGCAGAAAAATTAAACAGAACTAGTTAGAAAGTTTTGCAGATTAAAACCATGCATCTTTTGGAACATATATATCAAAGATCAGTGAGGAAAAAATAACTTCAGAAAGACTGAAAAGCCATAAAATTTTGGAAATTTCAAAAGTAAGGACACTGAGAACTGACCTGCCCATTAGACTGTGAAGGTATTGATGTCTTAGAAAGGTAGTAACAGTCCAGAGGGAAGAAGGAAATACTCCAACTGCCCAGTTTTGCAGGAATCACTGAGACACCTCCATTAGGATGCCCTCCTACCCATGTTTCCTTTACAGACAATGGACATTGACACAGGAAGAGAATGCAGTCTGAATTGTCCTCTGGAGGAATCTCTTTCTCTACTACCTGCAGCAGGACTTTGACAGACTGAGATCTTAGATCTGGGGTCTCATCCTGGAGTTTGGGTTTAAACACAATGATTGACAGCCTATTGCTTCCCTGTTGCTTTTCACTAGGGATGGCAACTATTGGCATGCAACCCCTGGTAGCAAAGACAAGGCAATTAATTCTCCTTATTTTGTATTTGTACATTAATTCTCCTTATTTTAAATTTATGAATTAGAACTGTATTTTTCTGATTATGGATATATGAAAAAGATAAAATATTCTTGGTTTGGCTTAAATATAAATAAAAATACTGATTCTCTCAACAAAATTGGTAACCATATGGAAATGCTGGACTATATTAAATTTACTTCTATTCAAAGAATTCTCTCAACAAAATTGGTAACCATACAGAAATGCTGGACTATATTAAATGTACTTCTATTCAAAGAAAAAAAGGATTTAATCCTTAAAATTACAGACCATGGAACTGTATTTTAGTAGCCTGGCATAGCCTGAATTGTTAGTAAACTAATAGATACTGTCTTTAAATGTAAAAAGATACACTTGAATGTAGAAACCAAAAGTATGACATGACAGAAGCAAATGACGAGATCTGTGTAAAGAGAAAACATTTTCAGGCATAAATTGCATCATTTTGGTATTTTGAAGAGTTCTTGATAAAGAATTTCCATTGTTACAAAGATCTTGCAGCCTCACACTGAGTCTGCTGTTAACATTTTAAAACATTATAGTTCCCACAGCATTTAGTGCTTAGCCCAGTGTTGCTTAGTACTTTCATTAAAGATGAAAGGGCATAATGAGAAGCACATAATAAGATATAATATTAGAAGTAAAAGCCAGGCAATTTTTAACCTGGAATAAAGCACAGTTGTTAAAAAGTTGATGGCTTTCTATAAGCAATGATTAAATAGATTAATGCGGTCAGTATAGAAGCAACGGATGGCATAATTGTTGGTCTGGTCTTAAAATGCAGAAGTTCATAAATACAGGTTTATCATACTGGAAGACCATGTAAAAATGCACTCATTAAGAATGTGTCTTTACTGTTCTAATGAAATTCCGTGGGATTTAACCATGCTTAATCATAATTTGTATAAGGCTGTTTTCCTGAATTAAACAAAAAAGAACAATATCTGATACAGGAGATAACCGGTTCTCAGTTAGCAACCAACATAAGAAAAAACACCTTCCTCAATCAGTTTATGCTTATGAAGATGATTTGCATCTTGTCTGAATCACTAGGTCATTATTTGACATAAAAGAAAAGGCTAAAGATATTTTTCATTTCAATACCCAAAAAGAAAAAAAAGTGTGAAACTTAAAGTGTCACAATGGAAAACCTTTCAAATTTACATATTTGGAGTAAAACCATGTTTCCATTTGAGCCAATATGTCTTTGCACCTAATTTCTAGCCTTTTTACATAGTTTATCTCACAAAAATATTTGGTATAACCATAACAGCATGCTTATATTTGAGGGAAGAGAGGGTTATCATTTCTGTTTTGGGTTCAGAACTGAGATACAAAGTCAGTAAAAGTAATCATAGAAGCATACTTAGAAAAAAAAAAAAAGGTTCTTTTTCTTTTGCACTAGAGAGCTTGAAAAGGGCACCAAAAGGTTCTTGTTTGGAAAACCTGAAGCTTGGATGCTCTTTGCTAAAATGAGCTGCAGTAAACCCACAGTAATTCCTCACCTTCTCTGGCAAGACAAAGAAAGGTAGAAAGTGAAGGAAACCAGAAGAAAAGCTTGTGTACCTCAGTGGAATTCCTTCTTTTTCGCACCATAAACTAGTAATTCTGGTGTATGATTCATTAACTGAAATCTAAAGGTAATCTGGTACTGTTGTTATAAAAAGGAACAATACTTTGCTTTATAAGAAATAAATACTAGCTTTAATCAAGAAATCTAAGAAGTAGCTTTTTGTATCTAAGAAGTTTTTCTTTTCTTCATATGGAAAAGTATTTTGACTTGAACAAAACAGGAAGGATAACAAAAACAGATGTGTTTTTTTAACGAAGCTGAAAGAGCTGAATATATGGGTCACTTATTAAACATAAGTACATACATAAAGTACAATGAACAGTACACCATATTCTAAATTTTAACTTTGGATAATTTTAATTATAAAATAATCAGAAATATTTTAAATATGGAGAATGGTTTTTACTTTTCTTTTAAATAATAAACAATAATAAATTCAAAGAAACAACCCTCCAGAATGTATTTATCTTAAAGTAAATGCTGTTCCTGAATGTATGCTGTATATGCCCCCCACCTCAGAGTAATCTGATTCCCTAGTGCCACAAAATGAAAGAATTTTTTAAAATTAATTGCTTAAACCTGGTTTCCCACAGAAAACGTCACACCTATTCATCCATGCAAGAAAGCAGTTCAAGCCATGCACACTTTATTTTTAATTCATTAACCTCTGCATAGACTTCAAAACAAGTTCAGAAGGAGGAGATACAGACAGGCACTTTTTAAAAGAACATTAGTTATTTACCCTTTCTTTTCCTTGGCAGTTGTCTAACTGTACTGCATCCAGTAGTACTCTCTGGTAGTAACATAATTGAATGAAAATACAAGCTAGTCTGTTGAATGGCTGAATACTCTTAAAGACTTTCCAAAGATAACATCTGCTCTAGAAGGCTTAGTGATAACATAACATTTCGAGTATCAACACATAATTTCTCAGAACAGCTTTACAATTTTTCCAAATCAATATTATTAATGTATTTGTGAAACTGTCAAGCTTCATGAACCATGGCAAAGTGAACTTATCCTGAACTGGCAGAATATGATTTATTTGCTTATGGTAAAGCATTTGAAGAGTGATAATTTATTGTCTCACAATGCTTCTGGTGAATGTCAGGGTTCTTTTGAAGAGATTCTGGAAGACTGCATTAAAATCACAATTATCAACCATATCTAGAGTTTTATAAGCTATTATTAATTTAGGAATGGCAAACCTGGTAAATATTGTTTAAAAAATCTGAATAAACTAACAACAAAAAAATGGTACAAATTAGAGTAAGACCTGAATAAAAGGTTATCTGGGGGAAATTGTACAAGATTTCATTGAAACCTGAAGTATTTATTTCTCCTAGTCTCACAAAGATAATTGACACTTTAAACCAAGTCTTCCAAGGAAGAATTTTCTTAGACAGTGATTTATTATTTAAGGCATTGTTTACTGGACAAGACAATACAGCAGTCAGTGTGAAAGCTAAGTTATGCAGTATCTTTGAATAGTAAAACTATCTACTTTTTTTCATTTTTAATGATACCTGAGTTTGTTCTCATGGTAAAGTCACACTAGTTATAATCCTTCCTCAGTATTTACTGTATCTGTTCCAGATTGAAGGACATGCTCCATCCATTTAGCCTATATCTACTGCCTTATATTCTGAGCTGTATCACCAAAGGACTCTCTGTCACTGGGGACAATTATATTTTACCAAAAGAGTTAAATGGATGCTACTGGAAGAGTGTGACCTCTCTCTAAAATACAATCCACTGGTTCCTTACTCATGCATATCTTTCAACAGAACATTGGATAGCCTACTCAGCAGTAGTAAACTCAAGAGAATCAGCAGTAGAAAAGATTAAGAACTAAGTTCTGGATACCTTCCATCAGCAAATCTAAAAGATACTGGTATTGAAAGCTAGGTTCTTACTAGGTAAATTATAAGATTCTAATAATCATTAACTGATAGTTCCATTACCCTCTGTAATGAAAGCAAGTTTTTTTCTAGTTAGTAATGGGTTTGACAGCAACTTCTAGATAATCAGTGTTCCACAGAGAAGTTCCCAAAATTCCTGAATATACTTTTTCAGCCAGGGCATGTCATCCAAGTTTTGTCAAAAGAACAAGATAATAACGCTGTCAAAACCTCAAAAAAGAAAAGTCATTGTTCCTTAAGTATTTTGTTGTTGATGCTACTGTAAATGATTCTGCAAACCTATGATTCAGAAGATTCTTTTGGGAAGGGATATTCTAACTATGTTACAGATGCAGTGAAGTCTGATGTGATGAAGACTAAAGAGAGGTCATGCAAAAAATCTGTATGTGAGAGAGAAGCCAACAGACAGGCTACCAAGCAACGCGGGATTCTCAGTGTCCTGTTCTTCATGCAGCTAAGTAAACCCTGCTTCTGAAGAAAAAAAAAAAGTTTATTTTTGAAGGAAAACAAATAACCCCACTGTCCTAACTTTTGAAGGAGGTGGTAATGAACAATAATATTTATCCACAAAAGGAAGAAAACAGGCAGCTATCTACACTGTGCAATGCTCAAATCTATGCCACATTTAGAATGTGTGTATTTAATAAAAAATATGAAATGATTGCTCACTTAACAAGGGTTGTGACTCCACATTTGAGTTTGTAACATCTTAACAAAAAGTGAACACTCAAATATGTTCTTAATATACAATGAACAGACACTAAACAAAGCACACATTAATACACTCAAATCCACCTATATACAGACCTTCACAGCAATCCTGCCACATCCTCAGGTCCAGTTTAGGAATATCTTCACAGCTACTATATCCATGTGGGAATTCAGCCACCTTAAAGACATCATGTTGTACCCTGGTTATGTTGTCACCATTGTCACACAAAACTCTGGCAAGAGATGTCTGCTTGATCTGAGTGAGCTGAGCAGGCGTGAACACACCTGGGTTCTCATACCATAACCTGTAATCTCACAGAAAAGACAAGTTTGCTAGTGAAAGACAAAACAACGTTTTCCAGAGATATTGCAATACTGTATTCAGAATTAAATTAATTGTTCCATAAATCCTGTTCTCAACTTTACATTGTATCTGAGGGACTGATCCAGATGCCAAAATTTAAACACTTGGTGTCATGCTGACAGTCTGAAAGAGCTAAAGTCTTGAACAAATCCTTTAATTTCTCTTCTAGTCCCATCTTGATGTTTTCGGTATCTTTGGACATCTAAAATGGCACTAGACCACAAAGTTTACAGTTCTTTTAAAGCAGAGGCTTAAATTACCACAGATTTCTTTCTCCAGGCAACTTTCCTATGGGTATCAAAAAATTGTAATAGAATTGCTGAGATTAGAAGAATGGTTAATCTATACCTAGTTTATTATCAAGATAAGTGAGATTGTTTAATTTTCTAAGGAATTTCTTTTCTGTAAAACTTTTTATACTAATTCAGGGACTTATTAATATCTGCTCAGTTAATTTGTTATATTCAAGCAGAAAACACTGTGGTTTTGAATGATACATTTTTCATACATAAAGAACTAAAAGCCTGTTATCAATAGAAAATATAAATAATACATTACTATGAAAGCCAAGCCAGTCCTTGGAAAAGAAAACGCTTGAAGTTACTGTCCAGAATTTGAAAACATTTTACACTATTCTGTGATATTGTTCACATCTCTCAAAACTGTAAAGTTATAATTCTATATATACTTTTCCCACCTATTTCAACCAAAAATTAGTAGATAGCTCTTTAAACTATGAAAAATCAGTAACAATTTTATACTAAACTTAGAGGACTCGTCAACAAAATTTTCATTTTACCTACTTATTGTATCATTTTCATGAGGCACTGGGCAGTGGCCAATGAGTTTTGAAGTACTGGGATCAGAAAAACAAATTCTGAAATTTCCGTATTGACATGAAGCTAGGCTCCCTTCAAACATCACACCTTTCCTCTGCAAGCACATTTGTTTTGCATGCTGCTGGCAGTTTTGATCCTTTGCCTATTATAAAGGCTTTTCAAAGAAGTGAGAGTTGCTTTCAGTATGTCTAATATTTTACTATTTGCTGGCATGTTGCTTCAAAGCATTTGTATTCTTTGGACAGCAGAATCCCATTTCCTAAATATTCAGTGTTTTCCTATAGTTTTAAACGTTGTTTCAGGAAAACAAAACAAAACAACCCCCCCCCAAAAAAACCAACAAAAAATAAAAAACCCAAAAGCTTTTGCTGGAAAAATGCAGACACACACACACACAAAAAAGCAATATCATTATTCTCTTGTGACACAAATAGGTACTTCTCACCAGTAATCTGGAGCTCATACTGCATGTATTTCTTATTTTACTCCCTCTGCCTCCAGGCATGAGTTTTATGTTTCACAGCTTAATTTTTAAACAGATTTTATGTAAGAAAGTTGTTTTTTAAAAAAGCATACAAAAAGGCTTGTGCTATTGACTACAGAAATAAAAAAAAAGCCTTTATACTATCTTGATTAGCAACTTTATAACTTACATAAAGCAAATAACATTAGATAAAGTGAATCAAATTAATTTCCTAAACCTTCCCCCGTTTCCCTTTCACTACGATGTGACTAATCAGCATAAGTCTTTTTACCCTCATGCCATGCAAAAAACAGGATTCTAGGTCACAAATCATGTTAAAATGAGGGAAATTTTGATCTGCAGATTCCAAATGAGTGAGTTGAAAGTATGAAAGAAGAGCTAGCTGCTGTGACAACAGCAATGACTATTTTCTTATTTCAGATACCATAGAAACTGAAAATGAGAAATTGCTCATAATGTGCATGTAAAGTAATTTAAGAACAATTATCAAATTGTATTCTTTGCGATAACCTGTCTACTTTTAACACTCTTAGTGCACAAGCTGTTTGTATTGAAATACGTACACAGATTATATACACAGTGATACTTTTCCAACATATGTTTAAAGTAATGCAGATAGTGAAAGTGTCTCAACTACCACAATTACTTTACCAATAAAATAATTAAATAATGATGAAAGGAGATAAGTAACATCCACTTTTCAGAAAGGTAAATGACTTGACTAACTGGAAAAAGGAAGCATGTGTTGGCTGTGGTGCTTTTTGGAGGTCAGTGTGACGTATTCGCCATAAAATGTAACAAACTGAAAAAATAAATTAATCATAGCTTTTAACAATGTTTTCAACTTGCATTCTTCTTTTTTTCTCTTATACGTTAAAATCATAATGAAAATAAAATGTATTTTGATTTGAACACAAGAGATTGCAACTATTATTAAGCATCTTCAGTTTAAAATTGATTTTGGTTTCCACAGTACTTCAAATTACCTGTCTCCATCCCGAATACGTCTAAATTGTGTGCTTAATAGACACATCAGAGTTGGCCCCAGTCGGCTCCCTGGAACTAAGTCTTCCACCATTAGAGCAGGAAATAGGTCTATGTTCAGTGGGGAACCATACAACCTACAAACAGAAAATCACAGATATTTAATATCAAATATTTTACATCTATAAAATAACCAGTATGTGGTAAAACTAAAGGCAAGAGATATGAACCACTTGTAGTAAACATGACAGTGATAATGCTACATCTTTTGTGAACAAGCTGTGGGTGTATACGCAAGAAACCCTGCAATGTAGGTTGTATATGTGAGTAACATCACAAGGGTCTGCAAGTTTACCCCACAATTTCCTTTCTCCTAGTAGCTTCCTTCTGGGTTTTTTGAAACTGTTTCTTTTACAATAGCTTCTCTTTCCTGCCCCTCTGTACTCTTTTTCTTTTACCATAGCTGAGACTAATCCTGGCTTTGATTTTGTGTAGATAAGCTAGCAGTGGCAGGTAGCTGAAGACTTATTTTCAAACACTGAAGCTCTAAAGAGTAACAGATTACTGGTAGTGAAGGATGTCCACATGCAAATACAGTGAATAATATCCCCATTTGTTTTAGTGTACAGAACGGATGGAACTGAACAGAAATACTTGCATGAGACTGGTATTAAATATGACTTTACATTGAAATAATATTCATATTTAACAGCATTTATAAAACCAGACATTTCAAATTAATGATCTCATGAACACATACAGTATATATTAACTCCGTATTGTTCTCATTGTTCTCAGAGATGTAGAAGTGGAGACTGTCATCTATTCCCTGGTATGGATGGAAGTTTCTTAAAAAATCCCTTTAACCCTTTCTTAACAAATATTGTCTTCCAGATGAGACATTTAGCTAATTTTGCATGCACATTTAGATAATTGAATATTTTTCTTCACCTCAGGCTCACCTGCTAAGTTTCTCCCTGATTTCAGGATTCTTAATTTCATTTTTCAGATCTTCAAAAGTCTGAGCTGAAGAAAGATTACAGTAAACTCTAAAATCATGGTAGGGAGGAATTCCATGATCTCTGCCTCTCTGAATATTCATAGCTGCCAGATCTAAAGCCACAGTACGTGCCATGGAGAAGAGTCTTTCTGTTAATTCTGTATTGAGTAATTGTGATGGGACACGCATCTTACCAGCAACACCAAACAATCCCCTTAGAAGTGGATCAATGCCTCCTTCATTTACAATCCGAAATGGAGAGAAGAATGCCTTATGAAGAGGTAGATGGCCTTGTGGAATAGGTTCAAAGTTTTCATCCAGTCGATACAGAAAAGGATTAATGAGTGTGTGACCAAACCTAAAAGCGGCAGTTGCAAACTCATTAGTTATGCCAGAATTAATACTGGGATCATAACCCTTATATTCGCCAAGCATCTTCATGCCTACCTCTCCAAAGATCTTAGGCAGCCAGTGGCTAAATGTTATGTGTTGCATTTCTGCACCAACAATTTTGCGTGTTTCGTGGTATATTGTGTCACCATCCCAGTGTGGATTGAGTTTCAGTAGCTCTGTGGCAATTCGGTTGTGTTCTCTAAACCACAAAGTGTGGATGCTGGTAAGACCCAGCTGTTCGTTAGAACGCTGATCACCAGCTAAAAAGCAGGGAATTGGGCTCTCGTTTTCATCTCTCATACACTCTGTTGGTGGGCCAGTAGCAAATGGAAGAAGGGGCTTGCCAGATCTCTGTACGATGCCCTGTCTCAGAAGACCCCTTTGACTTGCCAGGTCTCGGATTTCTAGTGCTTCATGGTCCGAACTGCCATACACATTGGACGCATCAATGTATGAAGTCAGCTGATTGATCTGTTCTCGTGGGTACACAGAATTCATAAGGAGAGATGTCATGCCGCTTCCACAAACCGGACTGGAGCGTACAAAAAACATGCAGCGTGCACCGTTTCGAACTCTGGGATCATTTGGTGGTATCATGATCGAAAAGCATGGAGGATCGTTTGTACAAACTGAACTGCAATGCTGACCATCTGAAAACCTGGCCTCACTTAGGGCAGCTACGGTGAGGTCAAGGTCATGGTCAAGAAACTGACCCCACTGCATGAGCATGTGAGTGTACTGGTCATCAGGAGTTATTGTTTCTGTTCCGATCAGAGTAGTTGAAACCAAGCGAGGCATTGGGAGTGCATAGCCATTAGAGAGCCTCTTGGGTTCAATTCCCCGAGGCAAATTAAAGCCGTTTTCGTAGACTGACTTTAACAGACGTTCAAAGGCGGTCAGAGAAGCACCCCACATGGGATGCTGAAGGTTGTTGCATGTTCCATCATGTGTCCTGTACTTCTGGTGGAAGCACATATCTGAGCAGTTGTTCACTCGTCGATGGGCTGTACAGCCTGAGAGATTAGCTATCAGATTCAAGTACTGTGGGGATACAAGGTCATTATAGTGATAACCTGAAACCAGAAGAGAGAGAGAGAAAATCAAAGACTTCATAGAATCATAGTTGTCACAAATCATGAATTTGATTTGTTATTTTATCACATTTCCCACCAGATTAAATATCCCTATTGTTTAAAAATAACAACACAATAATAATCACAGATGTATATTAGAGCATTGGGTCATTTGAACAACAACTATTAGGTCAGGAGGGAACCTTGTAAAACACCAAATCAAGCACAACTTTTACAAAATGTTCACAAAAGGTCACTTAAAGCAGAGATATTTTCAGAAATAAAAGCCTCACATTGAGACAAATGGGAAATTTTCCCCATGTTAGTAAAAGTATTTTAAAAACTGTCAGTAACATTTACATGGATTTCAAGACTTTATCTTTTGAGACTTGATAATTCACTGAACATTACTATTTTGTTTTGCTTTATTACATCACAACTTGCAGAATTTCAAGAAAAAAAAAGAACAAAAACCACAAAAGAAAATAACCACAAGCAATATAGCTAAACAGAGGAGTGATCTCTAGGACAAGTGGTGTGGAGTAACTCACATTACCCAGGACTAACGTCTAAAGCAAACTGGTGTTTGTGTAACACTTGGCACAGGTTTCCTGTGCAATCCACTCCATTCACCTCTGGGACTACAACATACTTCCCTGCATTTTTTCTCAGTTCATAGAAAAACAGTATACACAAAATATATACTGTAATTCATTAGAACTATGTTTTTATAACTTCAAACTAAAGGCTATGTGTTGCATGATCTCTGCTGTGGTATGACAGCACGTGGAAGGATCGAAGACCATAAGGCCTCCTAGTACAGTGTTGGGTGACTGCAAATAGCAGAACAGTCAGGCTGCGCCTTGTCCATTCTGCCTACTAGGAGTCATTCTGAAAATCATTTTTTTCTTAAGACACATTTGGGCTTCATTTCAGGGAAAAAAGTCATTAGTTCAGGCTGTATCTACATTGTCAACTTGTGTAGACCAACAGAAAAGCGTAGAGTGAAATTTTTGATGCTGAGAAAGACATTCCTACTGTATCCATTACGCAAAAGGAGAAGGTTTCCTTCAGAAAAGCTTTACTTTGTTGTCCTGGACTGCATGTGGCCTTGGGCCACGTTTTTCACTTAATTTGAAAAGAACCCACAATGTTCAAGACTACACAACTTAGACCAAAGCACAGTAAGTGGGGGCAACTGGGAGATTAATTTCAAATGGACCCTGCCAATACAGAGCACACCTTGAGTGATTAATGGATATATGTGGATGAGCAAGGTTCCATGATAAAGGAGACAGCCCAAGAGGCTGAGTACTTGGCAGTGCAGATATACTTTTAGCTAACTAGGAACCATCGTACACCACCATGATACTTGATCTGGAAAGCTTGCAGTTAGGAATAAAACCAAACAAGCAGAAGAAAGGCAGAAGAAAAAAACAAAATGAGTGAGTGTACAGTGGTACTGTGTTCCCACAGGCTCGCAGGGTTCCCAGCATGATGATAATCACTCTGGAATACGAGCTGAATGCAGTTTTGCAAGAGGTCGGTACAGGCTAACTGCATACAGTCAGGAAATGTTCCTTTTAGTCCCGAACTCAGTTCCAGTGTGCCTTCAAAGACACTAACCTTCATCTACATTCAACACATAAATGTGTACTAGACACGCTGGCGCTCTGCCAATTTCTACAATGCAGAGCAATTCCAAACAAACCACCTAAACCCTCTCTTTATCTTTGCCTTTAAAGGGACTGGATTGCTCATAGCTGCTCAGCTAGGACAGGACCTGTGCTAAGGGATCTATGTTTTCTCAGCCTTAGGCTACATGTACTCCACACGGTTTACAAGTCAAAGCAAAGACATTAGAGACCTAGTGCTTGCATTAGACAAAACTAACCTGTTTTTGTAGACATACATACATTATTTTATTAAATACTCCAGACTAGGAAAAAGAAAAACAAACCACAAAGCCAAACCAGTGCCACTGGGTAATGCAGCAAAAACCACTGTTTTAATATGTGGGCTAGTTTAGGGCAGTTTAATTCTAAAACTACACCCAGAAAACATATCTTCTTTATAATAACACTCCTTTTTAAATTATCTTCGTTCATCACTGAGTTCTTTCCTTATGATTATTCTTCATGCAGTCTTTACATAAACATTTGTCTGTTGTGGTTATCCTGGTTGCCATCCACATTTCTGCAATCAAGTTGTGAGCAAAGCTCGACTATGAATATTTTGGGTGGAATGACTTTCATTTCTAATTTAAAATAAAGGTTCAGCTTCTCTGTTTAGAAGTTCAAGTGGGATGCCATGTCTCATCTATGGATTAGATCTGATGGTATTCTGAGCAGACTGGAGGCTGCCATAAATGTCAGTCTCAGACCCTTAATTACCTCTCCCATAGTAGGCACTAACTCTGGCTCTACTTTCTAAAAATGTGGGGTGCTGAGCATTTACAGTGCTTAGAAGCTAGCCAGCTCAGTTCACAGTAATATTAACTGTATTATATTTTCAAGCTGCAAGATGTTTCATAGTCATAGAAATATTGATTAGAAGGGACCTCCTACCCAGACCAAGCTCCTGCTTAAAGCAAAGCTGTCTCCAGCACTGGATCAGTTCAGGTGTATCCCTGTCTAGCAGGCTTGAAAACCTCCAAAGACTGAGACTCCTCAGCCTTTCTGGGTAAGTTGTTCCAGTGCTGCACTGGCCTCCTGGTGAGAAACTGTTTCCTAACATCCAACCCGAACCTCCCAAAAGCAATTTGTGGCCATTCCTCTTATTATACAGTCTGGCACTACAGAGGAGAATGTGTCTCCATAGTCTGTCTTTGGGATATTCCAAGAGTTTACATTTTAAAAAGTCTCTGAATGGGAAATTGTCAAGTTTCTCAGGTGTTCCCAATGCAAAAGTGCTAAATAACACCTTTCATTGGGCTCTGCATTTTGCAATAAAACCAAATAAGGACAAATATGAGTATTAAAATATGAGCATTAAGCTATTTAAATGAAAGCAGATTTCTTTTACTGTTCAAGTTTCTCTAAAAGCCATGTTTCTGTGGATTTTGTGGGGCTGAGAAGCAAGCTCTGGTTGTGAACAGAAATTCCAGCATCACAGAAGGTTGCCTGATTTTGTGTTCATTAATTTGTATACTTTCATGTCAATTTTTGGTAAACTTTAGGTGATTGAATTTCACTGTTACAAATCCTAGTGAAAAGCAGTCAAGTAATTCTCACACATCAGATTTCGTATATTCCTAGTATTATATTCAATACGCTTCCATATGCATCTAATCAGAAAACCAAATTAAATGAGGTTCCTCTTACAAAACACAAGCCTTCAAAGAATTCTGAAGAAGTTTTTGTGGTAAACTAGTAATCACAAATTATTTACTCAGCTCTAATACTGAGTAACAAGCTTCTTTCACTAGAAAATGTTACAGTACTCCACAAAGCTTGCAGTACAAACACTTGCCTAGTTCACGGTCAGAGTTAAAGTTTTCGGAAGTTATAATAAATACTCAATTATAAACATCAAAAAGAACATAATAAGTAAAAATATTTCCTCGAGATTTTCAGAGTAGCTTTTGGCTATGTCTCAAGTCTCAAAAGCTCTCCTAAAACTATCATTATTCCCAAATGCTTCAGTCCTATGTCTCAAGCCTATCCACGTACATATCTATATACACATTAGTTGTATATGCTCCAGCTGGACTTCATGAATTTGAACTTGGACTTCAATAACTAAAAGGTAGAAATATTAAACCTCAGATTTTTCTGCTATTTATAAAAAGCAGCAAAAACTGTATTTCTCATTACATCAGATCAGTGTTAAAGTAAACAGTTAGCTTAGTTTGACAAAAACTTCAAGAATGAGTGGCAAATAATTCTTTGAATAATATTGTGGTACATGAAGAAACTTTGGTTTGTAAAGTATACAAATGCTTCTTGTTATATCATCTTTTCTTTTTGCCAAGGCACGCCAACACTAAACAGTTGTACTTCAAGAAACATGAATAAAATACTGATCATTTTTAATACACAACAGAAAAGTCTGTTCTGCTATGAAACAACAGTCCTAATGAATTAACAAACAGGATGCATTATGCATTTCCATTATACTAAATTTAACCAGCAGAAGAATCTGAACATGATTTTTTCCCTAATATGTCAACATGAGGAAAAATAAAACCACTCTACTTGGAGAGCTCAGAGTTACACCATAATGTAGCAATGTGCAAACCAAGGACTGAATTGGGCAAACATATATTTGGTAAAGTTTTGCAAAATCATATACTCCACTGATTTCAATGTAATGATTCTGCAGTTGGGACCCAGACTTGGAAAATAAATGTCTCTTGAAGTATAATGACTTAAGAAGGCAAATACACTTCAACACAGAAAAATAAGGAAAGATTACTGACTTGTTCCATTTAGGTCAACCATTAGACCATCTTGCACATGATCTTGAATAAGCTGTAATGTCCTTTCAAATATTTCCCCAGCTCTTGCTTGCTCAACAGTGTATGGATCCCTTGGGTATCGAAATAAGGCTAGCAAATCATTTGGAGAACGAGGACGACTGATAGATAATTTGAAAAAAATAGTAAGTGTACACAGGAGTTACAAAATAACAATACTACATAAATTGTGTAAGTGTTCAGCAAGGTGATTAGTACATACCTTGGTTACTCATCTCAAAATGGAAGGCAAACAAACAAAGAAAGTTTTAATTAAATAAAACATTAAACATTTAGTAGCAATTAAACATTTAGTAGCCTTTTAATACATACTATCTCAGCAGAAAAACTGTTGCAGTGAATAGACATCTCAACAGGAGTGTTTAAACAAAGGAAACCTTACATGTTAAACTGTTAGTATTCCCAGAACTAACCAGATGTTAACAATGTCATTTAAATAATAAAATGGCTTCTTGCTTAATAAATCTTCCATTATTTCTAGTATATGCAAAATTAATTTTGACTTCCCACTATAAAAAAAAGAAGGGGATACCTGTCAAACAGATGTGTACGTGTTGAATTTATTGCTCTGTCAACAGTTGCAATTGCTTCCACAATCGATGTTTGTACAAAAGGATCTCCATTTCGGCTGACATTAGGCACTACAGAAAGAGGAATTCACGTTATTGCAAAAATGGCCACACACAAAAAGATACTACTATAAAACAGAGTCTAGACACGACATCATTTTAGTTGTGCAAAGTAAACCCCTGTTCTTTAAGCATTAGTTCATATAAATATAAAATTCTTAACCATTCTGGAATTGCATCAAAGCATACTACAGTAGAGTAAAATTCATTTAAAACAGAAGTTAACGTAAGTTTAAAAGTCAGCTTGCTTATAATTCTAAAACAATATAAGGACAAATGCATACAGCATTTAAGTATCCATTAATTAGTCCTAAAATTTCAAGTAAAAGCGACCAAAGAAAAAAAATCAATTATTATTCAGGGTCTTTTTTCTGGTGTGGTGTATTACCAGTTTTTAGGTGTTGATATCAAGAACCTGACCTATAGCCACTGAAATCAATGCAAGTATTCCCTCTGATTTCAATTAGTACTGAATTTAATGTAAGAATTTTAACGGTTTAGAGGAACGCGTTACAAGTGGAAAATACGGACAGACCTAATTTGCCTTTTAGAACACATGCATCACATAAGTTCCAGGAGGCTGGGGGTGCGGGGGGGGAGGGAGG
>JAVJGI010000062.1:24966977-25023323 GCA_035590275.1 Ibycter americanus
GGCTGGACAAAAAGAAAAAAAAAAAAAGAATAAACCACATTGAAAATACTAAAAAAAAAAACCCAAAACCCAACACCCACAGAATCTTATATATTCCCAAATGGCTATAGTAAATTAATAATGTTCCTCTCCTGAGCTCAGTCTAGTAAGCAACATACATTAACTTTAAAGGGCTATAAATATTTTACGTATTTTGATCACTACTTTGTTTTCTACTTTAAAATTATTCAGTGTTTAAATACTACATTAAAAATCACATGCTTAAAAGCTCTTTTAACGACTCTGCATAACACTGGAAACGCAGTAATGCATAGGCCCATTCATCTGCCTTTTTATACAGTACTCTGCTGCAGCTGGATGTTTGTACAAAGTATCTAGGGGTAATAACCTTCCTTTCAGTCTAAACCAAGAACTACCAGATCCAGGGGCAACAGCTAACAATTTCCAGAGTGTGTTTAGATTGGAGAAGTCACACAGGAAGAAGGGTAAAGCAGGGAAAAAGTCCAAAGCAAATACACTGGAATAAAATCAGCAGATGTACAAAATCAGCTGACATAAAACCCGTTGTTTGCAAGCTTTTCATGACTTTTTTTTCTTTTCTAAGCAATATTTCATTATTCCTTCATAACTGGCAGCTTAAGCTGTGTCTATATGAGTTTCAGAGTCTAGACCTGGGTAATCAAACTTAACCATCTACAGCATCAAATAAAACAGTCCTTGGCACTCTATAGCTGTGGCTGAAGCCCCTTTCTCCGCCCTGAGGCCACCTGCCTTGGGCTGCTGGCAGCATATTCCCAGCATCCAAAACAAGCTGACCCTTTCCCACAGTGCCTAATGGCAATAGTCCTTGATCTGTCCTAATTACTTACTGTCCTCCTTGCTTGACAGCTTCATTTTCATAACAACCATACAAAAACATTATCAGATAAGCTACTTATTTTAAGGAGAACCATAATTTACAGGTTTGCTACCCTCATCTTAGTTGTTTCAGGGAGCGCTTGTGTGCCATGAACCTTCTTAACACCGCAATATTGCAGATTGTGAAAATGCGGTGGCTGGTTACCTTCCCTAGTGCTGTCTACAATACATGCAATATTGGTGTTCACTTTAGGTAAGTGTTTTGCAGAGCTATCCTTCTGATTAATGGTACACGTGGGTGGAATCATAAAACTTGGTCAGATATTAATTATACTGTAGTTCATTTTTGTTTAGACTATTTGCTGCCAGCAGTTCTCTTTTTAGGCTGATCAATATGACAAGTTAAAGACCCTGCAAGCCTTTCACACAATACCTTTTTTCTGGGGCCATGGGGGGGCAGAAAAAAATGGCCGATATTGTTATGCAACAACAACTTAATCCACACACATTCAGCTTTACACTTAATCCAGAGACTTTTACAAAACAACAGAAAAGGACAGAAGAAAATGGCAAAAGAAAACATCTTTAAAATAACATCAAACATGGCCAGCAAAACCTGCCCCCAGCTTCTATACAGTTAGCTTTCTTCTGTCTCAATGTTAAGACTTTTATGCATTCATAAAACATTAACTTTAACAAACGCTGACATGCAAGTTTTTAGGCATTTCTAGCTATACCATTATTAATACTCTCCAGATAGCAAGTATCCAGTACTTATAATCTGTCCACTTGTCCTCCTTGCTTCTCTGACAGCTTCATTTTTACAGTAAATATAGATAAACAGTATCTGACATCGCACTAGTTTTAAGGAGAAACATCATGTAAGTTTTAAGGAGAAACATCATGTAGAGTTTCAGACTGAACATGGATTCGCTAGTTTTAGGTTTATTGATACTACAGTTTATGAGAAAAATAAATAACCGCATTAGAATTAAATACTGCAGATCAGCTAGCACCAAGTTTTGTAGTTCGCTAATTTCGGCAGATGAGAATGAGCACTTGACACTGCACTAAGTGAATGCAACTGGTTTCCACTGGGGTTGTAGTTCAATTCATGGTTTCATTTCTCAGAGAGCTTACTGATTTGAGATCTGGCTAATCTTTTTTATTAAAAAAAAAAACAAAAAAACAACCACACACACACAAAACAAACAAAAACAAACAAAACCACACACACACACTATTTTTCCTCTCAGAAATCATCCTTACAGATCGAAGAAATACTATTTTTGATAGAGGAGGGGCTATACCAATACTGTACTAAAAGCAACTTAGGCCAGCGAACATCATAGTTTTATTGATACCCCAGGGGTCAGTACTGGGTCCAGTCCTGTCCAACTTATTCATCAATGCCCTGGATGAAGGGACAGAGTGCACCCTCAGCACGTTTGCTGGTGATACAGAGCTGGGAGCAGTGGCTGATACCCCGGAGGCTGCGCTGCCATTCAGCGAGACCTGGGCAGGCTGGGGAGCTGGGCGGAGAGGGACCTCATGGAGTTCAGCAAAGGCAAGTGTAGGGTCCTGCACCTGGGCAGGAATAACCCCACGCACCAGTACAGGCTGGGGCTGGCCTGCTGGAAGGCAGCTCTGTGGGGAAGGAGCTGGGAGTCCTGGTGGACAGCAAGTTGCCCATGGGCCAGCAGTGTGCCCTGGTGGCCAAGAAGGCCCGTGGGACCCTGGAGTCCATCAGGAGGAGCGTGGCCAGCAGGTGGAAGGAGGTTATCGTCCTTCTCTGCTCTGCCCTGCTGAGACTGCATCTGGGGTGCTGTGTCCAGTGCTGGGCTCCCTGGTACAAGATGGACAGGGAACTAGTGGAGAGAGCCCAGAGGAGAGCAATGAGGATGATGAGGGGACTGGAACATCTCCTTTGTGAGGGAAGGCTGAGCAAGCTGGGCCTGTTTAGCCTGGAGAAGAGAAGACTGAGAGGGGACCTTACCAATGCCCACAGATGTCTGAAGGGTGCATGCCAAGAGGATGGGGCCGGGCTCTTTTCAGTGGTGCCCAGTGACAGGACAAGGGGCAACGGGCACAAATGGCAACACAGGGAGTTCCACCTGAATATGAGGAAGAACTTCCGTACTGTGAGGGTGGCAGAGCCCTGGCACAGGCTGCCCAGAGAGGCTGTGGAGCCTCCTTCTCTGGAGACCTTCAAAACCCACCTGGAAGTGATCCTGTGCAACCTGCTCTAGGGGAACCTGCTTTAGCAGGGAGTTGGACTAGATGATCTCCACAGTCCTTTTCATCCCTGACCGTTCTGTGATGTGAAAGATACGAAGTTGTTGTGTGATTGTGGTGCTTTAACTTACCTTGGTGGGGTGTGTGTGTATAGAAAACTGGGGAGAAAAAGTCATCTAAAGGGATAGGTCTTTCCAGGTTAAAACAATGTTAAGCATCAGAGCAAAGCAGGCATTTCATTTCAGCTATATTTTAAGTAAACTGGATTTTTCAGAAAAGCATTTATTCCAGACATTGTGCTGCTTGAGATGTGTGTCTGATTGCGAGATGGTTTTGAGATGGATGAGCTTGGGAAGGAATAGAGCTGCATCTCTGGTGCAGGTCAGACCAGGTGTGAGGCTTGCAGTTGACTCAGTGGTCAGTTGAAATCAAAGAACTGTTTGACTCTTTCCTGAAGGCAAATCAAGAAATAGGGTGGGAAATAGAGTACCATTATATTTTCTGATAAAGTACCTCTGTAGAAGAGGGCATTTTGTTTTGAGAGGTGGGTTGAAAGGAAGTGCAGCTGTGTTAGGTTGTTAATACGAACTCCTGGCTTTCCTTTGATATTGGAATCATTCAAATATTCCATTCCTGCAATTAAATTTCATTCCTGTGGCCTTCCACTTTGCATACTCCATCTTGCAGGCATTTGGGTTGTTTATTAATCTGCTAGCTGCTCTGTGTGCTGATTCTGGCTGCACAACCACCTCAGCAAATCATATGCCGTATGTTTCCCAGCTGCTGCCATCCTTAACACATGCAGAAAATGTCTCCTGGCCGGCTGAACACAAATTCCAGCTGGCATCACCTCATGACTGAGCAAAACTTCCCCCTCTCTCCCGGTGGTGTTGCAGTTGTGCTCTTTCTGTGTCTCAGGTGTTGTGTCTCCAGGCAAGGATGTGGGATTGCAGCAGAGCTTGGGGGGCTGAGACAGCTGGGAATCTGTTCTGCTCTGCAGTGGGAAGGAGCAACAGCTGCGGCACATAGGGATGCATATGGGGTATGAAGGGGGGTGTGGAGCTAGAAGCAGGGCGATGAGTGGGTGAATGAAAACAACAGCTCTTATCTTTATCCAAGATGATACTTGCCAAGTACTGAGTTTACAGCAGTAGCGGGTTTAATGATTGACCTCACTATGGTTTTGCCAGCAGAGAACTTGTACTGTTTTACTGGCTGTGAGTCCTTGTGTAAAGCTTTTATGGTCCACTGAAATAAAATTATTTAGTCTTGCAAAATATTTTGTATTATTCAGTTCTAGTTTACACTTGTTAAACCATTATGACTAGTAGGGCTGTACTTCAAAATAGTACTTTCAATAGTCCTATTATTGTCAATGTTATGTAATAACATCTTTATTTCCTTAAAAATACAAAGTGTTGCTGCCTAGCTCCTAAAAAGAAACCATTTTCTGGCTATGTACTCTATGGGCTTCTGGTTTGTGAAAGTAAAGATACCAGGCATGTTTCTGATGTTTGAAAGAAGCTTACTTACATTACCACGTGGGAGAAAGGGGAAGGATAAAATCACTTCCATGCTGTGATGCTGAAACATCATATAGCTATGCAAATATTACATAAAAAAAAGCGTAGAAAAATGGATGAACAGATGAAAATTCACAGCGCCAGCATAGAAGTGTTTGTGGAACTTAGCAGCTGTTTTATTTCTAGTTATGAGTACTCATCTTTGTCAGAAGATGTGTCAAGAGTTTTCTTCCTTCATCTGGGCTTTGTAAGGTTGATTCCAGTATCAGGGAGTTCTGCCTTTACGTATTTTGTGTTGTGAAGCTGTTAGGCTTTCTTCCTTGTGCGTGTTTTTAAGTGCTATGTACTATTGTCAACTTTTTAAAAGATAAAGGTCAGGTCTGGTTCTCTTATCTGCATTGTTTGCTGTTATACTTCCAAGTGATTGCAGAAATAGGGGTTGATATGACACTATGGTTTTTCAAGTGAGAAAGAACTTAGGTGACCTCTCATGTCTCATCTCAGCTTAACATTAAGATTTTGGACAGGGTCAACTTCAGCTCTCAGCTTTGAGTCTGGTAAGGAATCAAATCAGATTTTCTATTCTCACCCTTCCTGGTTCCATGTTCCTTTGGAGATTTATAGGAAGAATGAAGCGCACAACATGCTTCTTCCATCCCGGGGAAGAAATGAAAGCACCACCCCACGCCACCCCCTTTCATTGTAGATGATGTTTCTCCCTTGTAGGAGAGCCTGAAACTGATCACCGCATCCTGGAGACATTACAGGTTTGGAGGGAGCATGGTGAGGGGTCGGGAAGTGAGAGAACGTAAACTTAGGGAGCATGTGGAAGTTACCGAGCTTTTTAGTATGCGTTTTTGACAAGAATATCTGTGTTGTATTTGTCATATATTAATGTTGCATTTGGAATATGGCCTGTAGTTATAAATGGAATAATCATTTAATTTGGCTTGGTTCAGGATTTACTTTAGGAGGCCATTATGTTGCCATTATGTAGCAAAACATCAAAGTACATTAGGCAAGTGATAATGTTTACAGTGAATCTGTAATAAAACTAGCAGAGCTGTTGCAGGTGTTTCTGCATGCAGTTGAGCTAATGAATTCTAACTGCGTAGACTTGGATTTCTTCCTGTGAACAGTGAAAACTAACTATGCTCATTAGAAGTTAAACAATTAATATACCTGCATTTTGATAAGAATTCAGTTCTGGCCCTAGAGACAAGAATTTAATAATTTTTTTCGGTTTGTATTTTGTGTTGGCACAAACACTAGGAAAAACAAACAAGCAAGCCCAGGCAGTAGCTTTCAGCACAGGGCATGGGAAAACACAGAGGCTATTCTGTCACCTTTTCTAAAAATGAAAGCAGTATAATGTTACATGGTGGACAGGTCTGCCTTTTAAAACTGAATAATTAAAATTTTTTTAAAAATATCCTAACATAATGGAAGGAGTGGATCTTGATCGGTTATGAAACCTTTATTGCAAGGCTACATTCGTAGTATGTGCCAAGTAGCTGGTGAAAAAGTGCCCTGCATTGATTGGTTTATTTAACTTTTTCCCAGCAAAATAGCATACTGTGCTGTTGTCCTTCCGCTGCATGGGAAGAGCCTAAAATAACAGAAGCTGTTATGACACCTCCCGAAGTGTTCCTTTGTCAAGGACACAGTTCTATTTTTGCTGCGTTTTGTGCAGAGATAGGTATGGTGGGTACTTGACCAAATATTTTATAACTAAGATGCTGAGTCCCCCAGAAGTGTAAAATGAACAAAAATGCAACTCCCACCCCTCGTTATGCAAATACAGTCAGCTGATGTACATTATGGTAAGCCTGGGCCCCTGTGCAGCCTGGCTTGCCTGTCAGCGGATACAAAGTTCTAGAATGAACTTACAGTTGTTCTTATAATCATAGAAAGGTTTGAGTTAGAAGGGACCTTGAAGATCACCTAGTAGTTCCAACTGCCCTGCCATGGGCAGGGACACCTTCCACTAGACCAGGTTGCTCAAAGCCCCATCCAGCCTGGCCTTGGACACTTCCAGGGATGGGGCATCCACAGCTTCTCTTGGCAACCTGTGCCAGTGTCTCACCACCCTCCCAGTAAAGAATTTCTTCCTAACAGCTAATCTAAATCTACCCTCTTTCAGCTTAAAGCCGTTACCCTATGTCCTATCACTACATATGCAGGTAAAAAGCCCTAAAATCTGTTATTTGCATATTTTTTTTTTAAACAGAATTAAACAGAAGTTCTTTTGATGAGCACCTTATGTAGAGTACTGCTTGGAGAGGCTGCTGACTTAGTATTTTCAATATATTTTAATTTTTATATATTAATATATAATATACTAATATATATTATCATCCTTCTATTATATAAAATATAATCTTATACCATTAATATTTGTCATTATCCAAATAGAATTTTATATAATTACATTATTATAATATACATTTATAAACATATAGTCTAGTTTATTTATATATTCGTACATTAATATGACATACTATATGTATAGTATGTTATACGTTATATTTTATGTATAAGATGTTAGACTATACCTTCAGGAAACTTTGATTGGTTGATATACTTGTTTTTAAAGGAATGATGGAATTTTATGGATTGAACATACTATTTTTAATGCTCTGGGAAGCTTAAAATAATAAGGAACTAAAGCATAATATGGCAGACTTGTATAAGAAAAGCCCTCCTGTATAATAGGTTATCCAGTATTTGCTTAGAATCTTTTTTAGTTTTTAAACTTTAAATCAGAAGTTAGACTTATCAGGTAATCTGTTCTGCTTTCTGCTACTTCAGTACTGTCGTGTCTCCCAGACACATCTGACTTTGGTGCATCTGTTGATGGATAAAGTAAGGTCATTTTGACAAAGATCCTGTGAATTAGTCTCAAACATATTCTAAATGAATGTCTTTGTCTTTTTGTTATATATAGTACAGTATTCACGGCAGGTCAGTTTGTTTTAAATTTATTCATAATAATAAAAACATTGTGACTTGCTTCTAGTTGTTCATGTCCAGTGTGAATGACTTCTGTCTTTCTGCTCACAAGAACATTATTCAGAGTAGCAGGTATAGAGTAACATTGACCTTTAAGACCAATTGCTTTTCTACTGGAAGAGAAAATTTAGCCTTGGTTAAAACTGTTGCATTCATGTACAGCTTATAATTAATTTCATTGTAGTTGGGTAAAACTTCATGTGGTTGATCTCTGCAAAACCTTACTCAATTTTCTGATCTAAGGGGTGTTTTTGGTGAATGAGTCTTTGAAGAGGGTAGGAAATGTAGTAAGAGTACTTTAGAAAGTTTTCAAAGCATTTTCAGATCTGTTTTAAAAATTTTGAAGTAAAGGTGGATTTGTATGAATCAGCAAATTACACCACAAACCTGCAGGAGAAACAACAGGAATGATGCAAGCTGTCACAAACCTTTTAAATCTCCTTTAGGGAGAACATGTTGCTGTATTTTTCCTGGTTAAATGACATTTCGCATCAACAAGGAATGTGATGTGGCATGGCTAATGTGCAGAGATGCACTTGGAAGGTGAAAAGCATTGTTTGGGTTGCAAGTTCCTGTGTTTTCCTCATCAGTTAAAAAACTGAAGTCTTCCAAGCTGTATGTGACTTGGAGCTGGTGGCTGACGTAGCTGAGAGTTAAAATTCATAGTTGTGTTTGGTGAATGCAGTGTAGCAGCAAGTTTCATTGCTCTGTGGGAAGACAGCTTTTGTTTTAGATTGTAAAATGGAATCTGGAATCTTAGCAAGATGGTTAAGCGTTTTCCCCCTCCCCCCTTCTGTTTCTGCACTATGACTTCAGTGTGGATATTAACTGAATGTTGTGAGAAATTCTACCGTGTCGGTCATGATGGCTAACATATATTTCAGAGGGTATGTGAAAGTACCCAGGTGGCTGACATTTTGGTCAGCAGATACCAAACCCAGAGAGATGCTCTGTAACACAAAGGCAAGAAGGGATATGCTCTTTTTGTTGCTGTTCTTTCTAACTGGACTTTTCATAGAAGTTGGAAGGCACTTAAGCCACAGGAACCTGCAAGTGATGTAACCTTTAAACTGCCCTACACGTTTCACTGTGGAATATTCAGGTAGCATTGCTGCCTCAGTCTGTGTTCCTAAGTGCAGGACACTACAAAGTGGTTTAAACTACTTGTATTAGCTATAAATACAATCTTTCAGCTTTCATGGAACACCTGTGGTTAAATTTGCAGAAGTACAGAGCACTTGTGTCTGTGTGTGACTGAAATGTACTAGAGATGTCCTCTCTGTCATCTTTCAAAAAAGCAAAATTCACCCAAGAATTGACTGTGCATCTCCCCAGTTTGGTATTCAGACCCATGTAATCTTTTTCTCAATTTCCTCATATACGTAGAACTGGGGTAAGATTGAGTATCACTGCAATTAGTCTTAAGAGGAATGTAGTTTTTATGAATCACTTGAATGCGTGGAGAATAACTGAGGAAGTGCTCATGAGGAAATCCCAAACCTCTCAAGTGCAGCATGTGGAAGATATGCAAGAAGTAAAATCACTGGATATATCTTGAACTTGAATGCAAAGCCTTTAAAAGGTATCAAGAATAATGACCTGTTTCTTGAAAGACATGGGAATTTGTGATTGCATGTTCACAGTATGCTGCAGGACTGTATTGTAATGACTATGTAGAAAATAACCTAATGTTTACTGAATTCTCAGTGCTTTTCTTCATTTAGGTTATCTGTTAGTTTTTCTTCAGCTGTACTTAGCAGCATAGCTTTTCTGCTTGCAGAAGGAAGTCTTTGTAAAGCCCTGTTTAAAAACAGTGTAAACGTTTCATGACATAAACTGTATGAGGTAGAAACTGATGTCTGTTTTCTTCCATCTGAGGGTGGGTACCTAATCCACTAATGTATAAACTGTGTTTCTTGTCCTGACAAAGTACATATTGCTGCTATGGATAGCATTTTAAGGTATAAAAGCTGTAGTCAGCATTACTTCTGTAATTCTGTTCTAGACCTATTGCAATATATTGTGAGTAGACTTGTTAATAAATACATGATCCTGCCAGCGGGGATAAAATTAGATTCTCTTAAAGAAAACTACAGTATTTAAATTTTTCTTGCCTTTTTTTTATGGTATCTGTGGGTGAGTATGTAGGTATCTCTACACATAACAAGTCACTTGTAATCTGACGCTGTTTAGTATGTGAATCAAGAGGCTGGTAAAGCTGAAAAGCATACAGAATTTTTAGTGAATGGAAGAACTGGGACTGATTTCAGTATGAGCAAACTAAACCCACATACTCCTCACTTGTGTGAAACCTGGGTGATTTTTTGGTGGGGCTGGGTTAGTTTTTCTTAAAATACCTCAGAAAAATTTTAATTCCAAACTTTAAAAAGAAATAAAAAATTCTACATTATATCATATTTCTGATATCTGCAGTCCACTACATACTACTTAATTGTGTTAAATTGTTTTACTTGCTGAAATAATTTGGCATAATTATGAGCCAGTTATTCTGTAATTTTGTTGGATTCTTGTTATAAACACTTTTGTACCAATTAGCCACCCAATGTAATACTGTTTCTGGTTTATTAATATTCATGAAAATGGAAAATAAACTATTGCTAGAACAGGCATCCTAAACCTTTCTTCAAAAAACCAACAAGTGTGATTTTAATGTAGCTACTATTTGATAAGGTAATCTGTAATTTGGAAGCGGGATGTTTTAAAATACTAAATAGATTATATCTAACAATTCGTAATTAAAGGTTGAACTGCAAGTGTTCTGTGTGGCAACTTTCAGACAAGAATAATTTCTAAGACTTTAGAATTTATTATGTTAACACTTTTTAGCAAAAATGTTTATTTGGAAAGGACAGTAAAAGCATGTTCCAAGGTCTTCCTGTAGAGTCCCTCACTATTTCACCTAAATCCAAGCCTAGTCATGATTTTCCATTTGATGTATGAATATTTTCATTCTAACTGGACTCTGAATGTGTAATTTGGCCTGTTGTAGGGGTTTCACATTGGTCGTGTGAACATGAAACAAGTGCTTGACTTCATTGCCATGAATGTTTCTGAAGGTATCACATGGAAATCTTCAAGACTGTGAAGTTTATACATGCAGTCCTAAAGGATTAGTTAATTTCCTGCTGGCATTCACCATCCTTTTTGACTGCAAAGAGTATCTGGCAGATTTTGTGCGGTGTACTGGCAAATCAGTTCTCACTAGTGTATTGGTGTACATATTAAAAAGGTTGGAGGAGGAATCCCAACCCTGACCTGAAAAGATGATACACAAAATTAAATGTATAATACATACATAAGGTGGTTCTTATCTGTGTTTTTCTTATATTTGCTGAGGATCAGCGTTAATAGGAGGCATAAAGGCATCCTGTTCCTTTTACACTCGTATGTTTTAATATGTGTATTTGCAAATTAACTGCCTTTTCCAGTTCCTTTGAAGACAACAGTAGTGGGGTTTGTGGTGCTAAATTTTGAATGTATAGAAACACATTCAGTGGAAACTGATGTATAATTCGCCACATTTCTATACTCGTATAGACAAAAATTAACTTTGAACTAAAAAAAAATGCTTAACAGATTAATTTACTCTTTATATGACTTCCAGTTTTTACAGTGGTGCTTGAAATTGTAAATTGTATGCTTTATTTATGTGAATAAATGTTCTGGCTAATGACAACAGAATTTGTAAGTTAGTACTTTACACTTGAAGAAAAAAAAAAAAAATCTATGTGCTTGCATAGAATAAACATTACCAAAAAAACCCCACTCAGAATGAAGGTGAATTGCACAATGTAGTAGTCACTAGAAACAGTTGGAGACTAAACTCTACTTAAGTTTATTCAATGGAGAAATGTTTATGGTTTTTAATTAAAAAGTTGTTTGATTTTTTTTTTCTTTTTCCCATTTTCCTTCCAGGTATTGCTTTGTTTTTGCTTTGGGATACCTCACTGTGTGCCAAATTACTAGAGTCTATATCTTTGATTATGGACAGTATTCTGCTGATTTTTCTGGGTAAGGAGAAAAATCTTTCCATCTTGTCCTCCTAAGGGACACTGTCTATTACTGTTCTTTTTCCGGGTTAAGTGTGTCAATCTTCTGAACTTGTGGAGAAAGCTCTGTGTGTGTGTATTGGCACACATAGAAATATATGTGTACCTATGCTTTAATCATGCAAACTGAGAATTTTGGGAACAGTTGTGTCTTGTTAGAACCATGAATGCATTGTCTGTTGCTTTCTGTTCCTATCTGAAGGACATAAAGGATTTGGTGGCTGTGGAATTTTTTTTACTTCTGCTTCTTCCTCTAAAATCTGTATTACCACCCATGATAATGTGATGAAACTTGAGTGGTATCTGATGTATTTGCATGCCTGGAACAGTCTGATACCACTGTGTGAAGAAAATTGCAATGTTTTATGGTATTTAGCTTTTAGCTTCATTCTGTTTTGGTTTTATGTTAGGTATTCCAGAAGGAGAAAGGTAAGGAGAGAGGCACCTGTATGGTGTAGTCATCACACAGCCCTTGGACACAAGACATTTTGTCTATATGTGCTCTCATTTTACATAATGAACTTAAACCTATATTTGACTTGAGCTGTATAGGAGCAAAACAGAATTAAATATGTAAAGTAAAAATAAACTATATTGGTGATTCTTCTTTATACTGTGGACACAGAGAAGTGAAACAACATTTTCTGTAAAGAAGTTTGCTACTGTGATGGTGCTGTTGATTTAGAGGAGAGTGTGTATTTTGGAAAAGAGAGATGGGGAGCGTTTGCTAGTCTGATTTAAAAAAAATGTATTAAATACTTTTCAGCAATACTATGAATGGCAGTGGGTCTTCATGGTTTAGTGTTACCTGTGTTGTGTAGTAGAGTTGTGCTTGTTGACCTTACTGCTTTTCAGTCTTCATTGGTAACAGGCATGTAGTTCAGGAACTTGCAGGCTGAAGCCAGTAGCCTTTATGGTTAAGTTCATCTTTTCTGTCATTTTTAGCTGGGTCTTACCTTCTGAAACATCTTCCTACATTTATGCCTACATTCAAGTGTCTGCCTTCAAGCCAGATATCGTAAGTTCCAACTGTAGTCAGCAGAGATCTGATTGATCTAGACAGTAGAACCTGCAAGGCATTTCAGCTGACCCACCACTAAGTATCTACCTTAGTGTGAACTGGGTCACTTGCCAGATGCCCGTGACTCCATTGACTAGATCTCCACTGGCTGTAATGAGAGCTTGCAACACAGACGTATGCATAAAGACACTTTAAAATTAGGTTTGCTGATGTTGGATTAGATTTCACCATGAAAAGTGGAACTGTAACCCAAATGCTGTCCCCTCCAGCTCACTGTAGGGCCAAAGTGTACAACCTTGGCAGTGACTGAAGCTCTGAGCTGACGCTGGAAGCAGTATAATTGCGTTTGTTGTTTGCTGCTCTCAAACTGTTAGTAGAACTTGAGAACACCATTGCTCAAATGCAGCTACTGCTTTCAGATAGCAGCTGTCTTTGTGGCTGTCTTGATTTGGTGTTAGCTCAGAAATTTCTGCTAGGTCTCAACACGTCCAAAGACTTACGAGACCTATGCTCTGGATAGAACTGTACTGAAGCCTAGATCCAACCCTGTATGTTTGAGCTGCCTGATTTAAACCATCCTTTCATGCACCAGTTTGATGTATGCATATCATATTAAATGTCTGGCATATACTCTGTCTGCTCCCTTGAGGCCCGAGACAGAGGTTACTTCCAAAACAGGAGGACAAAGAAAACGACCGAAGTGGGCTATTTTCTGTCAATTTTCTTGAGTTCTAGGGGAAGAGTAAGCTCAAGAAAATAACAAAAGCTGCCTAACTAGCTGTTGAATCCCAGTACCAGCAAGTTCTTCCAAAGATGTTGGCATGGATTCATGTAGTGGTTAGTCCCCAAAAAGCTTTGAATGTCTGTTTACCTAGGTACTTCTCCTAGAACACACCATGCCCATCTGAGGTGTCCAAGCCCAGAGAATCTGCAAAAAAGTTTGAAAAAAGCTATCAATGCACTGACAGTGGAGAAAGCTGAGGAGACCTTGTGCTGGAGATGCAAATGCTTGTATAGAGCTGTGCGGTCCTGATTTCAGTACTAACAGATCCCAGCTGCCCGGGAGCCTTCCACCACCTCCTTTGCCTTTCTGCCAGCACCTAAAAGGGATCGTTTAAAATCGTGATTCACAGCCTCACTGTTACAGGAAGGACTCTTCCTCTCTTAGTCTCTAGATTGTTGCTACTCAGCCAAATAGCCACTTGAGAAGGAAAGAAATACCAGGGTCTGCTCTGATAGTAATGACAGATATATCAGCTGGAACAAACATCTGACTGAGCTCTTCCTGGCCTCTGTCCTTCCACCAGGCAGGATCCATGCTGTCACATATCCACTTACAGAAAAAAAACCTATTGTGTTCAGAATCAGTTGGGGATTTCTGTCAGCACCAGGCAGGTCTGCAGGTCGAATGCTAGAAAGAGATAGGAGACATTTCCCAGACTGCCTGCTCTTCCTTAGTTTTCTTCCTTGCTGACCCTTGCCTGTCACTCTAGCCTCAATATCAGGATTTTGGGGCACTCATAATACGGTAAAAAAACCTTTTTCCCTGATTGCATTTTGAGGACTGGAAATACTGTGTGCTTTGAAATAAGCATAACCTTAAAAAAATTAATTTGACAGACTGAGCTATTTGGCAAAATACTGGCATAGCCCTGTCAATGAAGGACTTTATGGCTGTTGGGTTGTTTTTCTGTGCCAACTTAAATATGTCATAAAAAGGCCAAGTGCAATCAAAAGACTTGAATAAAACTATGTGCCCATCCTACAGTATGATTATTTTGTTGTGGTGTTTTTGTTGTTGTTGGTGGTGGGTGGGTGTTTGTCTCCAGCTCAGATACTACTAGGTAAATACAATCCATGATACATTTTTGAGATCTGATTTTCAACTTAAATTTCTAAATTCTGGTAGCCTACTTTATGCTCTTCCCTGTTTTCTCCCTCCCCCCAGTTAGCGGCGCTGGGATTTACATCAGTCAAAAACTCTTAGATGCTACAAAGATGGTATAATTTCTCAGTATAAATCTGACTTGCTTAGCAGGGAAGAGTATCTCTTGGACGGTTTAGGATCTGCTTAAGTGCACCAAATTCAAGACAAACTAAACTCTGTTGGAGCCAGCATAATTATGCTGGGTTTCTGTTTTGCCAGCTATGTTTACTTGAAGCAAATAATGATTCTAGATGGAAAAATTAAGCATAGGACCAGGTATTAGTAGAAACAGTGGAAGTGGTCTGCATGCATAGTACTGTTCAACTTTGGTATATTTTTGTCTTTTGCTTACTACTGCCTTAATTTACAATGCATGTAATTGCTCTTACTGCCCTTTTTTTCTTCACTCTTCCTACTGTAAAAATATAAACTATGTTGGTAGAAAATAAATGTGAAACACTTTGGCCATGTTTGTGGAACCTAATGCAACAATAAAAGGCACGGGTTATCAAATACTGTGTCTAAGGATTAAATTCTTTTCATTGCATTGAAAACTGTAATGGTTTGAGCTCCAAAAACTAATCACATTGTCCTTGCATTGAAAATCTTCCAGTTGAGAGTAACTAACTTGGACTATTAGTATAAACTTTCCCTGATATTATTTACATATGAAAGAAAATCCTGAACTTTTTTCTAAATTATTTTTTCTTCCTTTTTTGTAACAGTCCAATGATGATAATTACACAGAAGATCACTAGTTTGGCATTTGAGATTCACGATGGTAAGATTTCTTTAAACTTTCTTTAAACTTCCATACAAAAGAAACTTAAGGAAAGTTAGTCATGAGTCAATGAGTTACTTTAGTTCAGTTTGTGTTTTAGGGCAAAATGCATTTTTGTCTCAACTGCTTCTTTTTATCCTTCTAATGGAAGTATCAAGAAATGTTGCTCAGACACTACAAAAGCTCTGAAAATGCTTACGTTGTGCAGAAGATACTACTTACCAGAGATGAATGACACTTCTGAGGCCAGTGACCAAAGACCACTGACATTTTTTGGGGGGCTGGGGTACTGATCCCAAGAGTTAGCTTTCCAAATTCAGAGATCACAGTTGCTGAAAGATTGGTAGAAAAAGTACATGTAATTTCAGTTGTTGAGAACCTCTTCTTTTAAAATGCTGTTAATCTCCCTCTAATTTGTGCCACATATCCTGATTTTTATAAAACCTTTGTACAGGTTTCATTTTGTTTATTGTCATAATGACATTACTAACATACCGGTGTGAACAGGGAGATTATCTAATTATGATTCTGTCTTTTCTCTTATCAGATTTATCCATCAGATAAGTGGGCCCTAGTTGTGACAAAAATGAATCCTGATGTTGCCTTTCATGGGTCGGGTATCTAGATTTTTAGTTACCTTTAAATTCAAAGGAGTAATTTTTATTTTAAAGTTTTAAAGTATCATCCAATAAACCTAGCCAGTTAGCTTGAATCACTTGGAGCTACAGCTGTCAGTTGAATATTTGGGAGTGTAGCCCTGGACATCTGGATCAAAACACCTGTTTTTCTGAAATTTCTTTAGTAACATTATGTATGGAGTTCAATATGTTTTTGTCTCGTAAGCATCTTGGCTTTAGTGCTGTTGGTGTTTTGTTTTTTTCCATTCTTAATAAGTTACGCTGTCTAGAGAAGTCAACAACATCCACGAAGAATACAAAAAGACAGGAAAACACCTTTCTGTAAAAACTGTTGTGTGAATGAAAATAAATAATGCTGGGTGTATCTAGTCAGTCAAAGAAGTTGATACCTAACTTTCAGAGCAAATATATTCAGAAGTATTAGTCTTGTAAGCTATTATCAATTAGAGTACAGAACACACAAGTTAGAGGAAGCAACATATTATAAGGAAGTAATAATTCTAGTATCAAAGATAAAAGCTTCCTCTTACTATTACTTTGCTAGGGGAAAGAGCAATTCTCTGTTTGTTGACATCATACACAAATAGTGGAGCTGTGGTATGGCACAAGCATGTGATTGTTCCTGGTAATCTTGAAACAAATGTTTCGTTTAGTCAGCTCTGTTCTTAACTTTCATCACAAACTAAACTAGATTTTTCTCCTACTTAAATAAATTCAGGTAATTTGTATTTTCCTTATAAACCCAGCTTATTTTTCTGTCTGAATTCCTTGTAGGTATCACTGAATTCTGAGTATCAGTTCTGAAATTTGTTCCTTGTTGACCTCATATCAGAGATCCTCTAGAGTCTGTCAGCCTGTCGGGATTAGCTGATAATATATTGGAAAACTTTCTCTCTGGTTGCATTTGTGATTTAGCAGAGTATTTTACTTGATTTGGATCATCACCGTTGCTGGGAGCACAATGTGAACATGACTTTAAAAAGCTGACATGACCCATGTGAATTCAAGAGCAACTGCTAGTCTGGTGTCAGGAAATGTTAAGAAAAGATGTACAGGGGGAACTGAGATTGTATTAAAGCAATGATTTTTAACCATCGACTACTGAAAAGGGATCCATCATGAGAAATTAGTGAAAACTAGCCTGCTGTCAGTGGGCTTTTGTTCACTGTACAAAGGTCCATCCTCCCCAGTGGGAGGGACTGCCTGGGGAGGAGATAATATTGAAAATCATTATGCTAAGGCACTCTGAGCCTCCAGTCACATCAGCTTGGCTGTATTAATCACAAATTACTTTATTTTCCCCCCTCGTTTTTACCAGTACATCCAAGGAGAGGTAATGAAAATAAACAGCTGAAAGAAAGGTGTTGGTGTATTGGAAGATTGTGGTAAGCTTCAAGACTCTAGTTGTAGTTACGCTGGTTTTGCAGTAAAAGCAAGTCTTCTGGACTTGATCTTTTCCTGACAGCCTGTTTGTTGTGTTTAGCTGGTTTCAGTGTTGTATTTGAAGGTCCTGGAGAGAACGGGAAGTAATCATGAAGGCTGCTCACTAGTGCTGCATATTAAAGAGTCTGTCTAGCTAAGTGGTTGTGTTTGGTTCCAAGTTGAACAGTAGTATGGAGTCCTATAAATAAATAATAACTACCCCTATAACTATTACAGCCCGCTTACTGTGGGCTTTTTTTTTAAGCAGGAAAATTCTATGCAAATTGCATAGGATTAATATAAGATTGCTGTATAATACTGATTTTTCAGAAGTTTGCATGGATCACAAATTTATACCTGAGTGAATTTGGAGTATGCCTTTGGTGTGCTCTGATTTACATTTTGAACTTAAGCCCTTGATAGTTCTTGCCTTCTTACAGTTTCTTGTTATTCAGTTGAGCACTGCCAAAAATGAGTAGGTAGAATGTTAAGATTTGCTTTGTATTTGTTGCTGATTATCTTTGGCATCACAGATGTATATTCTAAAGGAAGAAATGTTTTTACATGATTTGGAGAATGCTTGTGTCCATATTCATTCTTCATGACAAGTTTCAGATTTATTTATGCAACACTTCAGGCTAATTACAGAGTTAAGGGAGAAAAGAGATATTATTATTATTATTTTTTACTTCAGATGCTACATTCTGGGAGTACCTTTTTTCCATCAGCTTTAAAACTAGCATATTTTGGAGAAGGAAGGGTGCATTGGAGTATTCTAGAAGCAGGGGGCTTTCTACAGGTGCAGTTTAGAAGGGCTATAAACTGGAGGATTGTACTTATACAAGAAATTTCTACTTAAGAGAGGGTGGGAAGTAGAGAAGCCTTTGCAATTATAGCTAGAAGGTGCTGAAAGGTAAGCAGGGTAGAGGAAGAGAGATACTGTCACTGATTAACTCTATCTTGCAGTGAGCTCATGTGGTGTTCTCCCTTTTTTGCTTATAATCCACTCATCTGCAGAGAGCCTCACTCGTTTTACTGCAATTCTGTAGGAAAGCAGGGATCTTTACAGGAAAGACCTGTATTCAAATCTAACCTCACTAATCTGTATGCGCTTTGGCAGTTTGTTTTTAATTATAGTACTTAATGAGTCTTAAAGAGCCTCTTCAATTGTTTATATTCATAACCCATTGAAGTTCTGGAGCTCTCAATGTATTTATTTTTAAATCTCCGAGAGATTCAGCCAGCAAAGCTAGGGAACATTAGACTTGATATTTGATATTTAAAAGAAAAAAAAAATAATTCTCACAGCTTCTTCCAACCTTGTTCTTATTTGTCTGCTGTAATTTAAACGAAATAATACATAAAACTTTGAAGAAAAAAAAAAAGTCATATTCTAAATGTAATACCCATCTACTAAACATGAAATCTAATTCTTCCAAATTATTTTTTTTATATTACTGTGTTGCACTTGTCCATAAAAATGTGTGAATACAGGTAAGAAATCAGAACCATAACGCTCTTTTGTTCTGTCAACTGCTTCTTGGTTCCCAGGGGCTTATCTCACAGGCTTTCTGACCACAAAAAAATAAACTCTTTGTTCCTGTGTGTACCCTTCTCCCATCCCTTATGCCTTGGGTTTTAGCTCTGTCGTTGCTAATTTTTAAACGTGCTTTTCCTGGAATGCTGCTTGCTTCCCCCCTCCCCCCCCAATTATTATTTCCTCCTGTGTGTCAGGTGCTCTTCCTTAAAAGCAATAGAGTAGACATTGATGCTGATCTGGTAAAGCACTGCATTTACTGTGAGAACTAAAAGGTGGTAGAGTACAGTGAATATGGAGCTTGAATGATTGATATTTTTATTTTTTATTTTTATTACCTCCACCTTTTAGTTTGAATGATATATTGGTGAAATACAGTTAAAGGCTAGTCTTACATCAGTTTTCAGTCTCATTTAGTTTGATCCAACAGCAGGCTATTAGGACAAGGGCTGGATTATTTTATGCTATTTTTCCTCATACTGTTGTTGTATTATTACAAAGCTGTAAGATTTCCAAATAGGCTATTAGAGCCTATTTCCCTCTGCAGAAATAATGAAAGTATAGCCTCTGTCCAGTATGGCCCCGGAGAGGAGAGCTATTTCAATGGGTAGATGAAACACATGGAAAATGGGAAGGAGATGAGGGAAAAGAAACGAAAGTGACATTGGAGAAACTTACGTGCAAATGCTATATTAGTTGCTGCGGTCTTAATTATCTATTGCTGCCTGCCTCATGACGTGGTACTATGCCATACGGCTGGGAGGTTTTTCAGACAACGCTTGCTTGCCTTTTTTCTTTTTTTTCTTTTTTTTTTTTCTTTCTTACAAAGTAAATTTCTTGTTGGTTTAGAGCTAATGAACAGTCCCATCCAAACTGCACTACCTGCTGTTATGTTAGTAGTAATGGTTTTGTTAACGGTGCTTGAACAGTGTAATAGTGTCAGAAGTATTGAAGAATATTTCTTGATTTAGTTGATATAAACATTTCTTCTTCATTTTCAATTAACTAGATTCTTTGCCTTTTACTTTTCTCAAAGGAAAATAATTCCCATATTCAGCAGAAGGACACTACGTCTTTCAAAAAGGCTTGCAGACAACTTCAGTGTTGGTCTGCTCTGGCTTAAAGGGTGGAAATGTGGGAGTACATTGAACTGTGCATGTATTTCTGTACAGTAGATGTGATATTTCAAATTCGTTTTAAACAGATACTTATAAAACCAGAACATGATTATGGGGCTAAATTGTTGATTGTCACAATGTGATGCCATGGTAAAAAGGAGCATACTGTGGTTTCAGACAATTTGCTTTTGCTATTAAGTGGGGTTTTTTGTTGTAGTGAGAGGCAGTCAGTGAAGAGTGTTATGTTTCTGAAAATAAAGGTCTCGTAAACTATCAAAGCGCTTTTCTGACTTCAGATAGATCTTTTATTATTACTATTATTATGTCTTTTAAGAAGTGTATTTGAATGGTTGCTGTTGTGAAAGTATAAGCAAGAGAAAACGGAACAACTCTTGAGACAGAGAAATGTGTGCTTATGTATGTAGAACTAAATACTTCTAAGGATTTTTGGTAGGTCATCATGATCCAGTTCCACTTTATAAATACAGGTATTACAGCAAAAAAATTCTAACTGCTTAACCAAGTATGTTGTTTTCTAATTTGTCGTTTAATTATATCAGTGAAACTGCCATGGTGTGGTAACGTGTGGGTGAGGGTTTGGTTTGGGGTTTTTTTTGGTAACTTCATGCTTTCTTCTTATGTCTAGGAGTTTCTTTTAATGCTCTCTCTCCAATTGTCTCTTGATCTATGTTTTTATTTATTTATTTTAAAGTGCTCCCTCTTGTGTTAGTGACAGCATGGTCGTTATTGTTTCAGTATCAGTTACAAAATCACTTTGATTACACTACATGTCATGAGTGTTTAAAGGGATTATGTTGTATTTCTCCCCTCCTAAGTCTTCAGATGTTGTTCTGGGCCTATGTTTGCTTTCACAGCTCTCTGGATATCAACACTTCTGATTTTTCTTGCTTGTTGTAGTTTCTTTGCGGTTTTACTCATCTGGCATTTGTGTCTGTTTGCTTTTGCTGCTGCCAATGTGCTAGTAACAACAAAAACTATTATTGTCTGTCGATCTTCTTCAGGTCTTAAAATATTTTAATAACAGCATGCATTTGGGGTCAGCTGGTGATCCATTTCAGAACTTGAAATTAAAATTTACTGTAATTACAACAGAGCCTGTGATATGATCTTCATGTTTAAGTATTATTAATGTAATATAATCTTACATCGAAGCATTATTAATGAGTTACTGAGTAGCCAGATTTCATGCAAATACAAAGATGGATATGTTCAAGCAGATTAACTGTAAAGCTGGGGTGGTGCTATGATCCAATTGTAAACATTGGATTACTGTAGTGAGAGCATGGTAGTAGTCATAATATACCTTAATAAAGCCTATATGGCAGGATATTTGTATGTACCTGAAGATGTTGATTTTGTTACCATTAGAATGTGTTTTCTTGAGGAGGAATGAAAAGGTGCAACTTCCTCATGATCTAGGCCATGGGTGTTAAATATTGTTACTGATGATTTACAAAGTTCTTTTACCGAGGAAGGAACATAGGACTATTTCCTACTTTACAGATGAGAAAACTTAGTTATAGTTGCCATGTGACCAAATGATTTCACCTCTTTAACAGACGTTTAATAAAACCCATTTTCTCTAATCACCACTGTGTGATTTGGTAGCAACTAAAAGCTGCAGCGCTTGCAGTAGTCTCCTGCTTTAGGACAGGAGAAGACAATTCTCATAATCTCTAGAGAAAGGTTGCAAAACTTCATGAGTTCCCTAGTGGTGGTGTGCTGCTGAAATGAGGTGTCTTCATCTCCAATGTGTAGTAGGTGTAGGGAACAGCTATGATTTATGAGGCCTCTCTTCCCATGGGCAGATACACTGTTTGGGAAATATTGAATATGTGTGTGTGTGTATATATATATATATATATAAAAATTCATCTCATATTAGATAAGCATCAGTGTAACAGCACCTTTTCCATATGTATTTTTTATGAATTTTAAAATGTTAACAGTAGTTTCCTGAAAGCTTTCAAGAGTATGATAGGCAGAGATCAATGGTTTCCTTGTTCTTTCATGCTATGCAAAGATGATAAATGGGCCTTCAAGGCACTGAGAAGACATCAAAAAAAAAAAAAAAAATGCAGGGAAAGCCACTGAACTGACCTCAGAGAAGCTGCTGGCTGGAGGGAATTAGTGAGATAGGGAGATGAAAAATTATGGAGGCTTACGTGTATGTGGTATTTTTGAGACAGCAAGTATATTCCTCAACAGGTTATTTAGGTCTGAAGTGACTTCTCATGTATGTATGTATGCAACTTGAACGCATTTTAAATATGTCCGTTCTTTCTTCCTTACCTGTTTTGCTGATTGACTTGGATACCAAGCGAAAATGAATTCCAAATCAAATATAAGAATAAATGCTGTTTATTATATTACACTATAATAAAGAAAAAATAGCATGCAATATGATAAAAGGAAACAGTACTAGTTATTATGCGCAATATGATAAAAGAGCAATAGGAGCAAAGCATCGAATCATTACTGTGAAGCGTTACAGAGACTAAGAAAAGGATACATCACCGGTTACCACCTTAACATCACCGAGGCCCATACTTCAGCTGGGAAGCCCCATTGCAGCCGGTGCCATGAGTCTCTTGGTAACTGGGAAAATTCCTGCGCAGTGCAGTAGGTGAGGCTTCTGACCTACTCCCGGAGCTTGCCCACCATTATACTCAGTGAAAAACAAAAATAGTTTTACACACCTAGCATATGTAAACTTTTACGTTTAGGCTAAGTGCAGGCATGCGCTATCTCATGGCTTATAAGGTTCACACAAGCCAGGGACATTGGCCAGGTGCCTGAGCATGGTGGAGTTATCATCATGACATACTACACATAATATTTATTGTCTGGATGTTCCAGCTCATATCTTGCTTGTTCGGGGGGCTCAAGACAAACATCACCTGCTCATTAAAGTTGTCCTTGAGCTCACTGTCCAAGCTAAGTGATCGCTAATTAAAGACAAAAACTTTTTCATAAGTGGTAATCAATTTAATACATTTTCACCACACCCCTCCAAAAGTATAGGTCATATTTCAGTGGTTAAATTCTTCTGTTTCAGGTTTGAGGGTTTTTCCTCCTTTTTCGTACCACACAAATGATGTGAAATCTTTCATTTGACTGATTACTTTTACTTAGTGGTTAGTCAGGCTTTATGCAAGTTCATTTGGACACACTTGGTGACTGCTTCCTCTTCCTCACTTAAGGGTGAAATATTGAGAGGGAATGTAACAGTGAAGGAGGCTCCTGTTCCGGTCAATTTGCATTGTATACACTGTGAGAGACTGAAGGGTCTGTATGGGCTATTTCCCTACACTAGCCATGTTGTATGATCTACTTCTACCTATAGGAGTGTTTGTGTTAAACTTCAGTTTAAGTTTGTGTTAAATTCAAAGATTTACTGCTTGACAACTGTAATCTTATGACCTTAAAGTTTAAAGGACCTTTCAAAATGCTTCTCCCACATTCTTTATTCAGTACAGATATCAGTGTAGAAATCTTTGCTGTAGCACTAAGGAAAAGGTGTGGAAACTTAATGATGAGTAAGTGAAAGTGCCTGCATGAAGTTAGTTGTCCTTCCATTTCTTGCCTCAAGTGGGTACAAAAAGGGGTGACTTTCCACTGTGAAGGATCAGGACCGAGGAAGGTATTTTTCCAGGCCACGCTGGAAGAGAGGGAATGGCAAGTTGCTAACTCCTCTGCGTTCTCAGCTCTGTTGAAAACTGAAAGTACAGTTTTAGAGTCATAAATGGAGAGGTCACGGTTCCTGGAGTCACATGAAGACAATAGAGTTATCTTTTCTTTAGATAACAAGTATTTCCATAAGTCATAGAATTAAATGAAGTTTTACTTCCCCTTCCATCCCTCAATCTTTTTTGTCTTAAGCCTGACTGATTTTGATATCTAAAAAACTTGGCTCCAGTTAAATCTTTCCTTATGCTTGGATCAAATATAAGAGATCCCCTCTGTGGATTTACTGGCATCAAGGGGTGGCGTTGAAGGCAGCCTTTCTGTGAGTGGAGGAATATCTTCTATAGAATCACCTATTTTCATAAAGCACATTGGGATTTCATATCTGTATTACTGCTACTCTTTCATCAAAATTGTTTAGAAGTTGGCTGTTGGGTTTAGGCACTGCTAGGGTGGAAGATAATTGAAGTGGGATTCCATGAACTTCATATTGTTTAGGAAGCTGTGCTCATAAAAATAATTTTTTTAGTGCTTGCGATGGCAAAGAAAACTTGCAGGGTGAGTAGCAGGGAATGGATGCGTGTGCTAATGTCTGAACCAGTAGACAGGCTGCAGAAGGAGCTGAGGCAGTCATTTTGGCAAGCAGTGCTGGCTGGTATAAACCAGGGCGGTCTGAAGGAAGGAGCTTTGCTTCTTCTATGCCCCTGAATTAATGTATTTTATAATAATTTAAAGTGCCGAAGGTCACATTTTTTACTTTTTTTTTGTTTGTACAAATTTTGAAGCCTGTTTTTCAGGGGTGGGCCACCAGCATTTTGGAAAGTGCGGCGTATGGCAGGAAGGTAAATTCAGTCTTGCTGCTGAACTTAGACTTGGCCTGCCCCCTTCTGCTAGAAGGGCTTAGGGCGTCTTGTTAGTGCTAGTGAAAAAGACTTGAGCACCCTTTACTGTTGTGCCTGCTTCACTGGACCTTGTTTACAATGTTTTACTTGGTGCGTGAAGGTGCTCTTGAGGTCTGCCTGAAGTCTTTAATTGCTTAAATCTATCTTGGACTGTGTTTATACTATACATCAATAGTGCAATGACTAGTGTAATGTCCCTGGGTTACTGCAATGTTGAAAGGGGCTTAGGGCTTGTAATTTACAGGACTGGGAATAAAGGGGTTTAAAACCTGCAGACTTTGAAATCTTAACTTTCCTGAAATCTGTGGGATCTCAAGTTTAGGCACTGTTGGATATAACTGAGAATACGAGAGTTTGTAATTTTGTCAACAGTAGGAACTGTTCGTTCTAACTCCAGCAAAAACATTGTGTGACATAATACCTCTGGAATTACTTGAGGACTTCAGAAGTTATATTGCAGCATAAGGCTTGCTCTACTGAGTAAAGAAACTGCTAAATAATGTGTGGGGTTTGCTTTTCTTTATTTTTCTTTTTTCCTGCCCTCTTCCCTAGGAATGTTTCGGAAAAATGAAGATTTGACTCCATCACAGAGGTGCTTGGCTGTAAGGTAGGCTTTCAGATATCTCTTAGTCTAAATTTGGGGGTGGGGTTCAGAAGCTGATGTGTTGTGTGATTTGTCAATGCTCTGCGGAATTGCTACAGATCACATTCAAGATGGAGAGTTTACAAACTCATGTAAAACAGATCCATGCTTTTTGTATTTGTAGCTTAATTCATACATCTGTTCTCCTGGAAAATATCACTAGAAGTAGGTTTTATACTTACTTAAGAAAAAAAATCTAAGTTCTATGCAGTCTATGCAAATTCTGCCATATCAGATAGGAGACTAGTTAATATCAAGTACACATGTAAAGTAGCTGGTGAAGGAACACGCTTGTTTAATTCTGGTTTTCAGTATTTAACTTACCCTTTCTGTTTCTTTATTCAGGAGACTTGAAAATAGTATGTTGTCCTGGGCAAAACAGTCTTGACTTGAGGCATTTTCCTTAATTGAAATTATTGCCGGTTAACACAAACCTCTGCTTACTGATTCAGTTATTGAGGGGAGGGAAAAAGAAAACGTAAACAGTTGAACAAATGCTTAGGGAAATGCCCTTCCTTCTTCTTCCCCAAGCTCAGCTTCAGTCTAACACCTTTACTGGGCAAGGAGAGAGTCACCAGAGTTCAGGAGATCTGTCTGAAAATGCTCAGTATGAATTGGAAAGAAATACTACGTGTAGAATGTTTCAAACTGTGATTACTAAAGACACACAAACTGCTTTTCTACATGTGGGTTTTTACTGCAGCTAGAGTAAGCACTAACATGGAGTATGACTTTTCCTACTGTGGAAATTCTGTAGAACTACACATTCCATCTCACGAGTTGCTTGTCTTTGAATTGCAGACGCATGCCAAGTCTACTGGAGTATTTAAGTTACAACTGTAATTTCATGGGTATCCTGGCAGGCCCGTTATGCTCTTACAAAGACTATATTACTTTCATTGAAGGCAGATCATACCAACTGCAACAGTCTGAAGCAAATGGAAAGGAAGATACAAAATATGAACAAACGGATCCTTCTCCAAATGTAAGATGTATGACTCTTGCAGTGCTGATGCTTACGTAATCATTGCATGAAAAGCTTGGTTTGCACTGTTCATTTACAGGCATAACTTCTGAGCTGTATCTGGAGTTCATTCATCAACAGTATAGTTCCCTGTCCAAAAAGTTAAATGCTTATTTTAAGGCAGGTTTTCTCCATGGTTTCCAGTCTGGATCTTGTGGATAAAAGCAGATTAAATTGGAACTTCCTACCAAGCTTATATGGTAAAAAGCCATCTTTAAATTAAAACAGTTCATGCATGTTTTCTTCGAAGCCAATGCTGTGCTTAAAAACATCCTGATAAGGACAAAGTACATATTTTGTTGTTTAAAAGCTGATGAGACTTAAAGGTTTCATGAACATTCTCAAATTCTACTGTTTTTTAAAATGTGTTCTTGTAGCAAGTAGAAAATACTCATGTGTAACAAGTTAAAAACACTCATAGAAATAGTTTCATTTTTCTTGCTTTCATTCATGTAGAGAGGTATTAAAGATGGATTTTGATCTGAAGGTGTAGTAAAAGATGTACTACCCGTAACACTATGGCTCGTAACCCATAAAACATTTTTTTTTCTTCTTTTTGTTCTGTTATTGGAAGAGACCAAATACATGCAGAAGAAAATCCAGTTGATCATACCTTACAAGAGATGTTACGGAGCCTGAATTAAAATCAAAGTTCCCAAAGCTTGTTACTTTTAAAATTTAATCCAATTAATTTAATGGTCAGGGTACTGAATATTATCTTTTCACCCTTTTCGTATTCTTTTAAATAGGAGTATATCAGACTTAAATTTGTGTGTGCCTAAGATAATTATTACCACACATAAAAAGCAGAGTTGCCATGGAGTTGACTGGAACACTTCAGAGAAATGGCTTTCACTAATTCTAGTGCCCGTTTACCTGTTCTCTGCTTGTCCTGTGGACCACCAACTGTTGCTGGAGCAGTTGAAGGCATTCTCACATGTAGCTGCTTGTCTCGTCTTACCATCTAGACGTTACCATCCCCACAGCTGGACTAACAGGGAGTGCTTCCCAACTGGTTGCGTCATCTGCAACCACTTCATCTGCAACCTTTGAATAAGTATGAGGACTTGTTGCACGTTCCATTCTACCCGTCTTGTGTGGTTGTAGTACCTTGCACCACAGGCATGTAAACTAGTGGCTAGAGGATAACACTTTAAACTGGTCCACATGTTGACAAAGCACCTAAGCTCATAGAAGTGTGCTGTGGAGCAGGTAGTTAGGAAGGGCAGAAGACACAGGAGAACTCCTTGCATAGATTGGCACCTCATAGTCTGTAGTTTGCATTGATGTGTCGTATTGGCACACTTGCAGACGCTTCTGTCTTTAAATGTTGTTTTGGTTCAGTAAAGGCATTGCATCCTAAGTACTAAAATCCTGTTTCTACAGAAAAACTTTGTGTAGTAAAATTATTGCAAATAAATGGAAGTAACCAAATCTGCCAGTACCAGTACTTCTGGACATGCATCTACTGATTGCCTGGTAGGACTTCCTAGCTTTTTACCACATAACCTTGCTAGTGATCTGAACAAAGTCAGTAGAAATAAATGTAAACCTATGATGGATTCTTCCTTCAGGTAAGCAGTTTTCCTTAAAATTAATTGCTCTTAAGATGCTTGAAACTTTTTGCGATTTATGCTGCATTAGCTTTTGACGTAAAAATAAAGAGAAGCTGTCTATGCTGTTGATACTTCATCTCCCAGCTGGTGTTAGAGAAATCTGGCTGCATTTTATAACACCAGCGAGTATTGTGTGCTTTTGGAGAAATATGGATGATATAATTTTACTGCATTTGCTGCATCAATTAAAATAGTTATTGTCTTGTTCTAGAAGAATGTTTAAATACCATTAACTTCATATTAATACTTCAAATTTGTTTCTTGATTCTCATATTATTATTTCAAGAAGAACAAATTGTTAGGTAACTCAAAAAAAAAAAAGTAATGGGGATCAGCAAATGTTAACGTGGTAAATGAAAAAAAAAATCCTTCAGCTGAGTTACAGTAAGTTTCATTTCTTGTTAAATATAATTACATAACCAAAGTAGTTCACGCCAGCCTCCTCCTCTATACTACGTGTTGACTGCATGATGTTAACTTCGTTTAGTATTTTTGCTGTGTTCATTGCATGTTAAATGAATCAAGTCAACATATTAAAACCTATTTCTTATATCCTTCCTATTGTGCCTTTTTGCAAGCTATCAATTGTTGGTGCTCAAAGTGGTGTCAACTCTCAGAAATTAATATCTGTCTTTGTAAGTTTCTTTTTATTATGGCTACCCTTAAAATACAAGATTCCTGTCAGCAGATACCTGCTTTTTTGCTTATTATGCAGACTCTTCCTACAGGTTATAAAATTCTTCCTTCATTACCTAGAATTTTTACTTGAGGTGCTAACCTCCCCAGAATAATATGCTTTAATATAGTTCAACATTGTATTGAGCTCCTTATTGATCCTTTATCAACCAAGAACAAGTTCATTCAAAAAAGTTTTAAAAGTCTTTTTCTACTTTTTTGTATACATATTATACATGTTTATACACTAATATATTTATAAAATTCCTGAGCCCAATGAGTGTTTTACCTTTATTGCTTCAATTAGAAAGCTGTTCCTGAACTACTTTCTCTAATTAGGTATCTAGCTTTCAACCTAATTATATTCCCATGTAATTTATGCATGTTTGGTTTTGTCCTGGCACTGTCTTTTAGCTTAAGTGTGTTTGCCCTTCCCAGTGTTGACCATATTTGATATTTTTATACAGGTATGCCCAGTTTTTGTTCATCAAAACTAAATGAGCCAGGCCTTTCTACCTTTTTGTTGTAAAGTAAATTGTATATTCTGCTTCATATGAGGTCAAAGTTATCCTGCAGCGTATGGTCTTTTAATTCCTTAACAGAACAGTTCTTTTGATAAGGTGAAAACTTTAAAGAGTGAGTGAAATTAAACTTCAAACTTTTAAATTCGTTACTTCATCCTTGTAAAAACCAATCTACCCTCCTGTGAATGTGTAATCCAGATTACCGGTTTATGCCTTGGCAAAGAAACTTATATCAACAACCTAGTTAATTAAGCAATCGGAAGTGAATTAATGTTTTACCAAATGCATTTCTATAGGTAATTGAACTACAGATTATTTTGGTGTCAGGTGAGTTTTATTTCTGTGTAAATGTGTTCAAAACTTGAGTGCTATAAACAAGCCTTAGGCTGTAGTTTAATAATCTATTTAGGCCACCAAAGTATAAACTCTTGCTGACTATGGTAGGTCCTGGCTGTGGGTTCTGGGTCCTCTGCTTATCTTAGCAGTCTAACATGCATTGCGCTGCGCTGTGTTCTGATTCAGATAATTTGATCCAGCCTAAAACTAACTTGTCATTAAAAAAAACAAATACACAAAAAATCCAAAAAAACACCCCACCACCGCCACCCACCCCTCCACACCCCAAAAAAGGAAAAGATCTAGTTTTTCACTGATTTTTTTTTTCTCTAATCTGACTCACTAGAAGGAAAAAGAGCAAAATCTTGCAGCCAAGGTGAGGAGACAGGGCAGGACTGCTGCTTTGCATTGCAGCTTGCGTGGATTGTCCTTCAGAAACTCAGTTTAAACCAGTCCTGAAACTGCAGCTCCCAGCTTTTGTACAGAGAGGAGATTATCTCCATCACTGTTTGCTAAGGACACTAACATCTCTGATACTGCTTCCTGGAAGTGGTGTCAGCATGCTTGATTGAGGTTCTGGGATTTATAATTATTGAGTGAAGTAGTATAATTTCAATGGGGGGAAAAAAAAAAAAGAAAAAAAAAAAAAGGTCATGCTGTTTCTGGATGTAGTTATGCTTGTCCCTACACCTAAAAGTTGCTGCTAAAGAAAAATTTTAGAAAGACCTCATTTAAACGCTTAATAAATAAATTAAAACACCTTCCTCCAACAGCATTTTTCCTGCAACTAAATTGAAAACTGCAGATTTGTTGGGTTTTTTTAAAGCACAATCTGTGGTAGAGCCCTGTAGGAGTTTACTATTTTTTAAGATACATTTTGTGAAATTCTGATGCTTATCCTTAAAGGAAGGGCTTTCACCTTCACAATTTAGTGAAAAACCTTCAAGGAGGTACTAAGCATATTTTGGATTGAATAGGCAGTTTAATGATTTCTGTTTACCAATAGAAAAACTGGTAGATAGAGACAGTGGCAAAGAGCAGGACTTTAAACAGAGATAACATTACTTATAAGCTGCCAAAACATATTTTGAGACTTTGTACGTATCTTCAGATGGAAAACATGTATTTTATATGTTTATGCTTGTATTTTAAGCTATGTGTTGATGTTACCAGCATATAAATACTGTTTCTCATGCTAAATTGAATGTGACTTTTAATTATGGCTTAGACTTTGAAGTTAAATCCTTGCAACTGTCTTCAGAACTTTGAGGTGATGCCTTCTGGTATTTACAAATATCTAACTTCTACTTATATCAGGTATTGCGTATGAAAATTAAAGATTCATTAGTGTTAATAACTGATTGTATGAACATTCATTTCTATTTAAATTCCTGAAGAAGTTAAGCCAACTGAACTTTCCCTCTGCTCTGGCAAGGAGAAAGATGGATTAATAATTGCTGGAAAAACAAAGGAACACTTTTAGAAAATTAATGCCCTTTACTTTGAACTCTTGTAATAGAGTAAAATACTAAAATGTTTATTAGAAAGTAGGTAGAAACAAATAATTAAACACTAGCTTTAGCTGTTAATAGGTAGTTGCCTCATGAATTGTCCAGCTGGTTTGTTTAATTAGCTGCAGTTTCTGATCCTCTCTGAAATATCTTCTGAGAAGAGCCACATGAAATATGCAATATCCAAAGTTACCCTCACAGTTTTGCAGCTTTTCCAAGTCTAATTCTTTTTGCCACGTTGTACCACCTCTTACATCTGTGTGTCTGGATGAATCTTTGGTGCTGTGTGCTTGCAGAAATCTGTGTTTTCAGTAGGGCACTTAATGTTCCATTTTGTATCATGGAACAGAATTACTCTTTATTTGGGAACTAAACATGTGAAGCTGCACTCTAATTGAAGCAGGACATTATCTTTAAAAGTTTGGGCAGGTATACCGTCAGCAGGATGGACAGAAAAAGGATTCTGTTATCTTTTTGTTCTTATGCTTCAAATTAAAATACCTAGATCTATTGTTTTCTTGCCAAGTTTAGTGTCTGTAGAATTGTAATGCAAATTAAAACTGTAATGTTTAAATTTAAATATTGAGATTACTTACAATCAAAACTTGTCAATTACATTTAAATGAACTAGCTCTCAAACTTCTTTTGTAGGTGCTCGGTTAGTATGTTACTTTAGGAACGTGGTATCTGCCCTTGGGATGTGGATTTTTAAGACTAGCGACTACTCAATGTTATGTGTTATTGCTCTGTGTGTTTTGTAATAGAACCCTAGAAATGTTTTCCTAAAAATACATACTTTTTAGTGTGGTGGTTATAGCAAAACTGAATTTTGAGAAAATCTTGAGTCCAGGTCCTACCTGAACAATTGTATTTTTACATGTCTGTGAGCGTATTATTTGACCCCTTACAGCTTGATCACTCTAGTTGGGAAAACAGGTCTATATAGAACTGAGGTATTTTGGCTGAAAAGTCATCAATTATTTCATTTTTTTGGTTGGTTTAGATTATTACAATATCTAAATTCTAACAGAGGTGATTGATGCACTGAGTTGGGCAGCAACTGAACATCTGCATTATGCCAATGATTACTGAAATGAACTGAAGCTTTGCCACTGTTTTTGGAATCTCTGCAATAATTGTACTCATCTTGTCCTAGATTATATGCTTTGAGTTATGATGTCTTAACAACTTACTTGCTTCAGTAATTTGACAATGAAATAAGGAAAAAACCTGAAGTTGTAAAAGGTGTTCCCATTATTGAAAGGGTTTTTAGAGGCTCACTGTAGTCAGATTGAATTTGCTGTGTTTGCCAGAAGTGCTGCTCACAATTTATCCAAGGTAACAATATTCTTTGAGCCTCTATAAAATGATAGCAACTATTTTGAAGCTGGTAGTATATATTACTGAAAAACTGGCATATATGTATACGTATAGAGCTGTTTAGGGAAAGGAAGATTGTAACTTGCCTTTGTTTCCAGAAGATTAACACAAAATGAAGCTTACTAACTCTCCCATCTTAAACTTTTCAGATAGCTGTGGCACAGAAACTCTTAATCTGTGGACTGTCCTTACTCTTCCATATGACTATTACAAAAACTTTGCCTGTGGAATACAACATTGATGATAACTTCAGAGCTACAGCATCATGGCCCGTAAGGTTTTTCTACCTATATGTATCTCTTATGGCTGCCAGACCAAAGTATTATTTTGCATGGACTTTAGGTAAGTATATCTATTAAAGAATTAAAAGAAAGTCTATGTATTGAATTTCATTTGAGATGCTGCATGCTAAGCACGTATTAAAAAGTGACAGTGCCCTCTTGAGGCCCTAGGAAAACGTGATTACTTTTAAGTATTATGAGATACTGTCAAAGTATATTGAATAGTATCTCTCTTTTTGAGAAACAACGCTTACATAAATCTAAGCACAGTGTTGCAAGTGAGATCGTGCTCTCCTGAACAAATCTGAGTGAAACACAAGGTTTTTTGGAGAACGATACTGTTTTAATGAGCAATGACTTTCTTGTTTTTTAAAAGTTGTAGTAAATCTAGTCTGGTGTACCATCCCAAATTGATTATTTATTTTGATACTTTGATTTTGGCATATCTGAAAAGTTATTCTAAGCCTCTTTCTGTAGTTAGTTATCAGTAGTTTGCTTGATGTTATTCAAGCATGAAGGAAAAATGAGTATATTGAAATTCAGATATATCATAGTGTTGTTAATAGTAGATGGCATTCACAGTACAATTTTCAGAATTTCATGAGTGACACTTCAGTTTTAGTCTTTGTTTACTAAAAGTTCTAATGACCGATGGGATAACACCCATAGTCACTGATTTAAGACATGGAATAGCTGATATAGTTTAAAGAACATTTTGCTTTTCGCTTCATGTTACTTGAAAAAAACCAACACACAAACCAGCAAAATGCTGTATTTATGTAAGCTGACATCTTGGAAGTGGCTCACAAAACAGATTTCATCAGCTTCCTCCTTCTCTCCAGTTTAACATATTTGTTTCATAATTCTTTTGGGAGAGAATCTGTGGGAAACAATGCAATGAAGAGAGCTTTAGTGTAGCAGAGCAGCATGACTCACTTACAGCTGCTGGTTTCATTCCTGGTCAATGAATGAAGTGCTTTCAGCTTGTCTGGATATAGTAATTCTGGGGCCTGTTGTGGAATGAAATAATTTTGAATATTGTGTTCTTATGTGCCAGTATAATCGCCTGTAAAGAGTAGGAGTCATCTGAAAAATGAATAATCTTTGTGGAGTTTTTTCTCCCCTTATAATACTTAAGATGAATTTCTCCTTATACACTTGCTAGTAGCGTAGAGCTAGCCTTTGGTAAAATGCTGAAAAAAAATAACCTTTATCAAGTCTGTACTTCTAGTTTGCTAAATAGTGCTTTTTCTTTCTTTTTTAACCTTCTTCCTTCCACTTTACCTCATCTAAACTTCTAATGGTATGTGTAGAACGTGAGGGGGCCTTAACAGTTTTACCAGATGTTACGCTTTTGAGTTGTGCATTACTATTCCTTACACTTAAGAAAAAAAAATCTGTTAATAAAATGAATTACTTAAAAGGAATACTTATTAAAATGCTAGTTAATAAAATGAGTACTTACTGTAGCTATAGTCTTTGTACTCTAGCTAGCAAGAGATTATGGTGTTCACCTCCAGCTGTTTCTAACTGAGCATAAAACCATTGTCTAATGTTTGAAGTTGATATCAGTGATATCAGATGTATAGCAGCAAATTTTGTTGCTTTCAAAGATGTTTTTTAAAATGTTTTTTATGAGGAAATAAAAATATTATAAATTACTCTATATTAAATCAAATATCACAAACTCCTCTTTCAGACTGGTAGATAACTGGAGAAGCTGAACTTCAGGAAAGGAATTGTTCGAGTGTCTGAGTCAATTGTTTCTTTTACTTTCCAAATACACTGGATTAATACCTTGAAAAACTTGTTGTGAAGAAAGGAAAATGCAAAAGATTAATTACTTTTACATGTCACTATGTATAAAGTAAATTCTTGTTAATACGGTAATACGAACTGAGCAATTTCTCTTGCCTTGCTAGTTGTAATTTAAAAGGTGACAGTCTAATTACAGTGCATTAGATGAATTCTGAGCTAACTCATGAGAGGGCTCATGCCCTGTAACTAGAGGACTAGATCTGTATTGCTTCTGCAGAGTCTTTTGCCTACCTCACTTCCAATTCCCCAGGACCCCTCTGAAATGGGGGAGGGGCTGGCATTCTTCTCCCCATGGTCACTTGTTTATCGATGTAAGGGGATATGTGATTGGGTTCATGCCTCACTGATGTGTGTCCATGACTGGGTGCATGGAACCAAGCACCTGGCTCAACGGAGACAATACTTCGGAAAAAAAACTTGTTTCCTTGTACATGGCCATCCTAATTAAGAAATGCAGCGGAGGAGCTAACTGAGCTAACAAAGCTGAGGCAAAGGTGATGACTGAAGGTGACAGGTGATACGCAGACTGAGATCCCTTTTATTTTCCTGCATAGTCCAGATGACAGTAGAAGCTTTTTCTCCTAGGCAAAAACATTGTTTGCCTTGAACCATTCAACCTTTGACATGCTCTGTAAAAACTCAGCGTTCAGAAGTGTTGTTAACAGCAACCTTGTGCCGTTAGTGGAAGCCTGACAAACTCTCCATCACTTAGTAAATTACTGTTTTCTTCTATTAGGTTGGCACTGGTTGGCACGTGGTGCTGTGAACGTGCACCTGCTTGAAGTGAATCATGCAATTTCATCTTTATGCTTTAAACGTCACTGTTGCTGCATATAGACGACCAAAGACATGCATCTGAGTGCCGAGCTGATATCTCAGATCATTACAACCAGCCACTGTTTTGTAGTCTTGATGCACCTCATTGAGTTTGTTTTTCTGTCAAATTTCTCAAGCAAGTCTAAGTAGGTGGTATGAGACATCTGTACTGTGAAGTAGATAGTGCTACCTTTCCTTCTTTTGCTTTTGTATGAGTATTTGAATTGAAAGCCGGTGTGTTGCTTGGAGTATCTTCTGTTTGTTCAAGTGTCTAATACAGTGGTCCTCAGTATTTAAAAAAAATTGTGTAGCCTTTACAATGTGATAAATATTTTGAATGAATAGCATGTTGTGCAGTGCACAATTTGTAATATGGGCAGTTTATAATTAATTTGTTTCTTTTTGTTTCTTTGCAGCAGATGCAATTAATAATGCAGCAGGGTTTGGTTTTAGAGGCTATGATAAAAATGGAGTTACGCGTTGGGATCTAATATCAAATCTGAGAATCCAGCAGATAGAGGTTTGTTTCTGGCTCTTTCAAGTAAAATACATGCCTGTGTAGGTAGTTGCTAGTAATTTCAGTAACTTTGCCTACGCATTTCTTTCCTCCAGATCGTGAATATGTTCTGAGTCAGAAATGACATGTTCACACTCTTAGAAAAGGATGAAAAATAGTCTGTTTTGAATATGTTCTACTTGTCAGTTGACTGCCAAAATATTTTGTGGTTATATGTAGTTGAGTAAATACCTTATTCAACTCATCACAAAGTTGGGGTGTTTTTATAATTTATGTCAGAATTTTGAAAAATTTTATAACACACTACAATTATAAAAATAATCGGTTTGTTTTTACTTTACAGTTTTCCACAAGTTTCAAGATGTTTCTTGATAACTGGAATATCCAAACAGCTCTTTGGCTTAAAAGGTATTTATTTCTTAAAGGAAAGCTTTTCTCCACTGAAGTTTCTTACATAAATATTTCTTTGAAGATAATTTAACATTTAAGGCTAAACCTCACAAAACATGAGTTGTTTAGCAACTGCATGGGATGTTCTTCTTGTAATACTTGAATTAAAGCATCTGAATTTATAACTTCTTTCCTAGTGTAAACTTTCAGGTTACAATAGAAACTGTTTTTCTTCACTGGTCATAGGGAACCTAAAACTATTAATTTGTGGAGGTGTGTCTTTTTAATTATTATTTATTTATTTATTTTTATTTCATCCCCGCCCCCTGCCTTAGAATTGCATGCTGCTGAGAGCAGCAGGCAAAATATACATCTTGGCCTGGGGAAGTTCTGCATTATTTTTAGCCACACGATGATAAAGGAACTTCCACGCATTCTGTCAGAGAACTTTCTGCTCTCTTTCCCTAATGAGTACATGGCAAATACCAAACCCTACAATGTGCTATCAACAAAAATTGCAAATGAATATCCCTCTGATGCACTTTTTTTCTTGTCTGGGGAACAGGTGTAGTGCCCAGTGAACTTTATTATTCTGCATTTACTACTTCTTTGTAGTAACTGCAAAGTAAAAGAAGTGTTCTTGAGTAGTGCATGGGTGGTGTTTCCCTTCTCCTAGTCTCTGTTTATTTGACCTTTTATCAATAGGTGCAAGTTTAACTGAGATTTGTATCGTGGCATCACTCAGAGGACTTTATCTCTTATTCTAGATGGCTGGAAATAGTATGTTTCTTCCATCAAATTTCTTTATAGTGTATTCGCTTCCATCATTTCTTCCCTAAGTATTTTTCTGACCCAATTAAAAGCAGATACTGAATTTTATGTGATTATTCAAAGTGGCTGAATAGGCAATAAAATCTATTACTAGGACAGTCAGCAAGGAAGAATTGCATGCTTACAGGTGTTGAAATGTATCATTTAATAAAGCAAATAAGCTATTTAGCTAATTTAAAATGCTTTTTCATTTAATTAGAGAACAGAAGTTTATCAGTATTAAAACTTCATAGGAAAAGGTGGTGTTTCCAAAAACTTTCAAATCTGTTAAACGGAATGATTCTAAATGAAAATTCCTGTTAGTGGAAAGTAACATTTCTCTTAAGAATTGAAAGAAAAAAATGCAAATCAGTTTGTCAGGGTGACATTAAAGAATATGTGGGGAAAAATTTAAAGCATCTCCTTTAATAAATATTTTTAAGAACAATTATAGAAGAGTCTTTGAGGATAGAGTAAATCCATATTGACTCTGCCACAGTGAAAGGGAGAAGGGTGGATGTTTTCTTAAAGTTTTCTTGCAAGTAAAAGATTGTTTTAATGATTATATATGCGGACCATAAATAGTGGTACAGAATATTTATTTTATTACCGATCATTTGGCTAGTTGGAATGCTACAGCAGTTCGAACAGAGGACAAGCTCATGTATTACTTTAAACATCCACTGTTAATACCTCACTTGTTTGCCATTTATAGAAGTATCTAAAGTCTTAGCCGTCAATCTCACATGGAATACCAGACGTCAGCATTTGTTCTGTTCTTTTCTGATACTCTCTAAAGAGAAACCAAACTAAATCAGACTTAAACACTGATTGTGTGTAAAAACAAACTCCTTGTAAAAGTACAGTTAACAGAGCAACAGATCACAAAGAAGTTTAATGAACATTTAACGTAGGTCACAAAATACAGCAGTTCAAAGGTATTATTGTTACAAGCTTGCAGGTTAAAATAGGTATTTACATAGTAGCATATATCAACAACATATATCATGATAATGTTTCCTGACTGGTGAAGCTGTTATGTTCCCCCTCAGCCTGTTCATTCTTTGTTTCCAAATAAAACATCTAATTCCAATTGTCTTTGGTCAGGTTTGCAAAACCTCTGTGGTTCTTGTTGCTCTCTTCTGGCACCTTTCCAAACTTCCTGTCTTCTTGTAGTGGATGTAGTACTTCTGCTAAGACCTCCAAGGTCTTTCCGTGGCTTGTTACAGGCAGAATTGAATGATTTGAGTTGATTAATTACCTTTATTTTCTTCAGATAACACTCTTTCTAATACATCACAGTATTACATCTGTCTTTTTTGTAGCAGCAGTCTACCGTTCGTTCATGCTCAGTGTTTCACACTGTTGGTTCATACACAGCTACACTTTTTCAGTAATGTTACAGGAATGGGTACTGTTTTCTGCCTTCCAATTTTCTTATTAGATGTTCTATACTTTGGATGACTTCTTGTTGGTTTCAGAACATCATTCAAGTCTGTCAGGATAGTTTTGGATTCTAGTCCTCTATCTGCTAAGAAAACAATGCTGATCTTGTCCACCCCACCTTCCACCCCAAAAAAGGAAGGGAAGGCAAGTTGGAATAATATACTTCTCAGTCTACCACCCAAGCTAGTAATGAAAGTATGGAACCAGACCAAAGGCAGTACCCTGCTGGACAGTTGATGCATCTTCCCACTTCTAGAGCAAATTATGGATAAGATAACCTCCACCACTCGTATTTGAATAGATTTTGTCAGCCTGTGGTGATGGCCATATTTCTGTGGCTTGCTTTTAGGAATGTCAAGTGAAGTATTTCAACACTATTTATTATTAAACTCCATGGAGGAGTTTAAGCTTGCTTTTTCCTCTTTGAAATCAAAGCCTGATGATTTTTTTTCTAGTATATATCTTGTCTGACTTGCATTGATATAGCTAAAACTTGGTTGGTTAATGTAGTTATTTTTGTTAGCTCCTGAGTGCTTTGAAGGGGAGAATTTGCTTGAAGTAGTTTAAACCAAATAAAGACTGAAGCCATTTATCAGTTTATTAATGAGACATAATTAACCACCAGTCAGTGAAATACACATTCAGAATGAATATCAGTACTAGAGCAGATAACATTTTGTACACATTTAGTGTTCTGGTTTAATAAACATTTCTAAACACTCTTCTGTAACTAATCCCAAGGAGTTTAAAAAGCACACGTGTGCACAGAGTTACATGCAAACTGCGCCTGCACTCCTAAGGACATGGGGAATACAAAACCACACCTCCTTCTGGAAGCGTGGGCCCCTTGCTTGTATGCACTGCCTGTGGCAGACGTGGGTGCTCCACCTCTATGTCAGCCTGCTGGTTCACGTGCCAATTAAAAAGCATGCCATGAGTTCACGTGCGTGCAGCTGATAGGTATGAGATACTGCTCCCTGTGTATTGCATGCTGCACTGGCAGTCCCCTCGCTGGGTGCAGGCTACTCAGTGTCTACCAGGGAGGATTCTCAGTCTTGGTGGAGACAGAGATCATGATGCTGGTGGGGCAACTTCTGGCAGTGTCAAACCAGCTTTTGATGGCTAGTATTTTTCTCCAGGATGTCTCCCTGATTTGTTACAAATTTTCTTAATGCTTTTGTACTTCGTAGGCTGACAGATTTCTCTCTCTTAAAGGTCTCAAAAGCCTCTTTGAAATTACATGGTTACTGTTTAGTCTGGCCAGTGTTGCTTTTCTCTTTAAGGTGGTCTATTTTTGGCAAATGTCCTCAGATAATCGTTTTGTGTATTATGCATGCATGCACCTGCACCGTATTTAGCCCCATGTTCCCATGTTAATGGCCGTTGTTAGCAAATCCCTTTGGCAAGGGAACGGGGTTGTGCTGGTATCCTGTGCTGAAGACCTCATAAGATAAAAGGTACCACATCTATTTGACTGGAGTAAACTTAATTAGCAAAATACGCTTTTGATCTTTCCCTATTCACATCCTGTGTTTTTACCTTCTGCTCTTTAACATTGTATCATTTGGTCTTGGCAGTCTTTTGTACATTTGGAAGTTGTAGCGAAGTAGTTACTTTACTAGTGAATGTTTCAGCCCTCTGTATCATTGGCTTGTCATCTTTGAATAGTAGATGTGTGTTCTCTTTGTCTGTTACTTGCTATGTGTTTATAAAACCTTTTTGCATATTGGTGTCTATGACCATTTTTAGTTAAAACTCATTTTTGTACGTTAGCCTTAGATTTGTGTTCATGCATGCTTGTGCTGTTTACTTTTGCTTCATGTTAGTGTCTATCTGTTCCCATATTTCCTATTGCTTTTTGGTTTTCAGATCATTAAAGACATTAAAGAACTCTTGATGAAGTCGTATCAGGACCTTACCATGTTTCCTATCATTCTTCCACATCATGATGGTTTGTCATTGTGTCATTTAATGTTGTCTTCTAGAAACTACCTTTCTTGGATTCCTTTTTCCTTTCTTCCTTCTAGAATTCCTTACTGTAAGACCTTAGAGTCTCAATTTTTAAATAGCATCATAGTTCAGCATTCTCCTTATTTGGTATTCTCACATCCCTAGAGTCGTTAATTATAATTTCATCGTCATGCTCACCTCATTGCCCTACACAGACACATTTTCAACTGTAGTCTCTTTATTGCTCAAAATTGAAGGTAGTTGTTACTTCTCCCCTCTTATAGGCTGCTTTCATTTTATGAAACATATATATCTGACTCATCGCTAGAGTTCACAGTGTGATCTGTGCCTTCCAGTGTAGCTTTTCAAACATGTTCTTGCATGGCTCCAGATCCTTTATTAACACCAACACCTGTCTTTGGATGCTTGTGTATCACTTCATTATAAATAACTATCATATGTGATGGCACTGAGCAGAGGTTAGCACTGAGGGGTTGTATCGGGACCTGTGAGTAGCTTTAAGTATTTTATGTAAGTCGTACTGGCAACATTACTAAATAATAGTAAACTGCGATTGCATTGCAAATGATGTGTTGAAGATGAAACTGCTAAAAGTATAAATGATAACAGGGAAGACTGGTGATTCGTCTCATGTTGTTTATCTTGAATTGTCTTTGACTTGCTAGAGTGTGCTATGAGCGAGCCACCTTCAGCCCAACGATCCAAACCTTCATCCTTTCTGCTATCTGGCATGGGGTTTACCCAGGATATTATTTAACATTTTTAACAGGAGTACTAATGACACTAGCAGCACGAGCTGTAAGTACCAACCAAGTATCTAAAGTTTTGTAAAAGAAATTTGATCATGTTCTGTAGTCCAAAGGTGCACTTTACAGTTGATACAGAGTCTGTCTGATAGTGGTGTTTACTTTTTAGTTATGAGAGCAGTGGGAATGATTAATTACAAGGAGGGCTTGATCTGTGGAAACAAGCAAGACTGTACACAGCCTATAACATCATTGTAGCACATCTTTTGTGGAAGCTCTTCCTCTATATTAACTGATCATTTATTACTATGCCATGCTGAACAGGATGATGTTATCTAAGATCAGAAAGTTTTTTCAAAATGATGATTAAAAGATCACTGATGATGGGTAGCTTAAAATTTGGGGATCAGTGCTATATATTTACAGAGTCTGTCCCCTGCCTAATTTCTGTCTGGTACTATTGTAAAGATGGTGACTGAAGAATGCTCCCCATCAACCAGCAGATAAAAATCTCTAGTGCAGTTGCTATTCAAAATTGGCCAGCCAGCAGTGCAGTCACATTAACAAGCTTTTGCAGCTGCTATTCAGAACCATATGGAACCAGAAAATCTGCCAAGAAATCTCTCGCAGTTCTGTTTGAGAAAGCTGCATAAGAACAGAGGCAGGTTTATCAGTTACTCAATGGGAAAGAGGAACAAACAAATTACATGTCGGCTCAGAGCAGTATAACAGACCACTTTTCTGTTGAAAGAACCAGGAGAATGAGAAATGAAGCAGACTGTTCTTTTTTGCTGTAATAGCTAGGGGAAGGTGGTACTTCAGATTTAGATTGTTACTAATGGTGATAAAACAGATGCTCCTCTTCTTTCTTCACAAAGATGTGGGAATAGTCCTTGTTTGACAGAATTGGCTCCTTTCTTTACCATAGGTATAGCTCCCTTCTCCTTTCCAGACTCCATCACACTGAACTTTTTATATTTATCAGCCAGGGGCTGGTGCAAAAGCCAAGGTTCAGGGACAGTTCACAGGTAAAAGTTGTTGTGTTCCCTCAGTAAGGTGAGTCCAGTAAATCAGTGCTCACTGCACTGCATCCTGGCCTTTGCTAGTAAGCTGCTCTGTATTCACATTTTATATGTAGTAATCAATAGGCTATTAAATAAAAATATTTTGAGTTTCTGTAGTAACAGGTACTTCATATTAACTGGTAAGATAGGTTAGAGGTACTTCAGCATATTTATTATTATACTTTACTAGCCTTTAACTGCAAAGTTTGGTACCTCTGATACACACTTTATTCTCCTGTCATGCCTAAACAAATATTCAACTCGTTTTACTCTCTTTAATCTTTACATATTTCATAATCAGGTGTTTACTAGGAGCCGATACAGCTTTATCTTAAAAGTTGTCCTTCAAGTCCTAAAATACTATATACCTCTACAAGAAATTCTGTGAAATCTCATCCAAGTTTTACAGAACTTGTGAACCGAGTCATTGTTGGTGACTATAAGAGAAAACTAGGGGGAGATGGCAGGATGAAGGGTGTGTGGCTAGAATTGCTTGTTTTACCTAGCTTAACTAAACAAAGGCTGAGTGGGAATGTGGTATCTACAGGGGAATCTGGGTAAGGAGGAGAAAGAAGGGTAAAGAAGGCTTTTAATGTAAAGGATGAAATTAGCAGGAGCTAGCCTTGGATATGTTCTTTAGAACCAGGAGTTCTAAAGTTTCTAAAGAAACTAAAGGTTGAGGAAGCTAAACTATGTACTTTGGTGTGCAGCTTTTCGGAGAGGGCTGCCTCAGTGCAGATGACTGGAAGCTGACTGCGACAGCAAGCTACACAAAGGCTGAACTGAGCCATCTTGGCTTGTCAGCAAATAAGAGTGTGAAGAGGAATGACAGTTCAGTCAAAGGAAGGGCAGAGATCCATGGGTGTCTTTTCCATTTTAGACTTAAATAAAACTGAACCCAAACCTATGTGGGTTTTGGCGCTTTTTTAACTTCCTTTGGTATTCCATTGCTTGAACAAAATTTCACAAACAAAAGAAAACTCAGCATAGAAAACTGAGTCATTTTATAATAGTCCCACTTGATACTAGTTGTTATTAAGACTCCTGAAATATGTCATTAGAACTGATATTTTGTATATTCTGATTTATACTCTACTTGTCCTAAAATATACCTTATTAGCAAGTGTATGAATATGGCTTACCATACAGAAGCTTTTGACAGAAGCATTCTGGCTTTCATTTACTCCAACACTGTATTTACAGAATGGCTTGATAGAATAAAATGTCTGCCTCATTCACACTAGCAGTCCAAAGCTGCCGTGGGATTTAGTGGGGGATTTATTTAGTTAAATTCTGCTTAAATTCATAAATACTTAAAATTCCTGTGCTGGATGAAGCACACTATCCTAAAAGGCAGGGAATTTTAACTGACTGCTATTGAAGTAGATGGGCGTTTTGAATAGTTCAAAGATACTTGACCAAACTGCAGCATGTAAAATCATCCTGTGAGTTTTGTGGAAGTACAATAAACTCACTGTGCAGTAAGATAGCTCTCAAAGTTTATTCCTAAGCTAACTTACTATTATCTGCTTTTTCAGATAAGAAACAATATCAGACACTATTTTGTTGAATCTCCTGCTGTTAAACTATGTTATGATATTATAACATGGATGGCAACTCAAGTGGCAATAAGTTACACAGTTGTACCATTTGTACTGCTCTCTGTAAAACCGTCTTTCACCTTTTACAGGTAAGCACATTCTGCCTGTTTCCTTCTTCTTGTCTTTAACTTGGAATAGAAGTATTCTGTGGCCTAAGATTTCTGAAGCTATTTTAGTGATAATTATAAGACTGATTTGTTAGCTGAGCAAACTGTGTTTCTGTTCAAGTGCTTGAACATAGTCTGTGTTGTGTATGAGAAACCATAAAGTGCTCTTATTTTCCTGTCGTAATAGACTTATTTTCCCTGGGCAGGGAAAAAAAAGCCCAACCAAAAACAAAACCAGAGGGTACCTTTGAGATTACTATATGCACCTGAACTATTCTACAGCAAGACTAGATAATGACTTCCCAAAAGTAACTTGTGAAAAAAAAGTTGAAAGCAGACTTCTATTCACTTTACATCTCTGTTACAAAACTTAAGTTGTTGTGAGGGAAGACTTCATTTCTGATTTCCTCCTTATTGCTTTTTTTAAAGGAAATATTAATGTCATCTTGTCTTATGTGCAAAGTATGCAAGTACGTTTTGACAGTTTATTCCTTAAGCATTCTGTAAGAGTGGTCAGAGTCTTACTGACTTCTTTGTTTGTTTGTTTTTTAGCTCCTGCTATTTCTGTCTTCATATTGCCAGCATCCTGGTGTTGTTGGTATTTCCATTGAAAAGAACTCAAAAAGGAAGTAAAACGCATGAAAGCATCGAGCCCGTGTGGTCCAAAACACTAGAAGAAGAAAATCTTTTGCAAAAGAACAATTATTCCACAACAAATAATAGTTTCAGTCAGAAGCAAGAAATAACCTGCAGATATCAAGCATTAAAACAGTGATTGAGGAAATACTATGATGAATATATTTTGTATGTTTTCAGAAACCCATTTTTAGCACCTTTTAAAGGGGTTTGTATTTGTTTGCAAAGATGTTTAGTAAGAAAAGAATGCATTTACCTAGGAAAATCACATACAATAGCAAGACTGGAAACAAAACAAATTAACCCCTCCCATGCCATGTCCCTGTGGGTCACGCCTTATATGAAGATATGACCATTATTTCAATGGGCACTCAGGACTTGCAACGTATGTCCATAGGGTCATATGTGTGCCCTTTGCTGAATGTACGTTGTGTATCCCAAGGCACTGATGGGGTGGAATAAAATTGTGTCAATCTAGGATTAACAAATGGAAGTTTTCCAAATGAATGACTTGCCTTAAACCCTCTATTTACTGAAATATTGTTTCTAAGTGGGTATTTTCAAGTTTGATTTTATGTGGGAAGCATATTTCAAATATATAATACTATATGCTATGAAGAAGATTAAAATAGAAAATGCAAAGTCATTAGAAGGCTTTTGAATCTTTAAAAGGGAATTGCAATAAGCATCTCAGTATTTGGAGGGTTTTCTTAAAGTACTCAAACTATTACAGTACATTACAGAACTGTAAACTTTACTGATGCCAAATTATAGTTATGTTTCTTTTGATAGAGTATAATTACACATAGCCCTTCTGAATACATTAACAAAAAAAAACATGAAACACCTGAAGCTTCACCTTTTCCAGGCCTTGAGAGCTCTAATCTAGGTTTCTTTTACTTTAAAGTACTAAAACCAATAAAACACTGCCAAATAGGCTTTGCAGCTAGAGAAGGAAAGGCAGCCAGAGGACACAGAAGACAATGTGCAAGCACCAGGATTTCCACGAAAGTGCATTTTCCGCTTAAATACCAGAAATGCTTGTTCTAGAATAAAACTGTTTTACAAAAAATGATTTTTAGTAATTTAAAGGTATTTTGAATTTTCAGGCATACACTAGTTAGTTGATGATGCTTTCAATGTAAAATAGGAAAATTACCTTGAGCTCTAGTGCATAGGTAGTCAAACATGAAATTACTATCATAACCAATTTCCGTATGCTTGATAATTGATGGCCCTTTATCCAAAGAAGTATATGAATTTGAGGTAAAACTTTTTAATGAGAATTTTAGGTGCAAAGTTCACATCGTGTTTGTGAGCAACATAATGAAAGAAATCCTTCAGAGTATCTGACTTACTGAATTATGGAAGTGTGTCAAGGGAATAATGCAGTGGTTTTATCTGTTCCAGACCATTTATTGTGATGACGGTCCCTGCTAGAGTACTGCTATTAAAGGGCTACATTTTAATTGCTTATATTCTATATTTTCATACAATTTTTTAAGTAAACACAAACTGTTTATCCACATGGGGTTTTTTTTTTTAGCTTTAAAACTGACACAAAATACTACCAGAGAAAAATAATGCAGCTTGTTGATTAATAACCTACAAATTAATGAGAAAAATTTGGTCATAATATTTTGAACCTTAGTTTTTGCATCAAATATCTGGCGCTAGTGGGGTGAAAATTCTTGATACCAGAAGTGCAATGATGGTCCTCAGCTTTGAGAATACTACCATGCAAAAATAGTCCCAGCACTTCTGGCTTACTTCCTAGAGAACCAGATCCCAAGTCAGGTCAGAGTTGTTTCCTTGCTGTGATGGTTCTGTCTGGCCTTCGGCTCCTTGCCTAAAACTCCAGGAAGATAACATACCTTTTTCATATACATAGGTTAGCACTAATTGACCTGCACAGTTAGAAAGAGGGAACTAAATATGAAATGAGTGGATGACTCTGTTAGGTGAGCAGGTTGTTTGTTGTTTCAGTGGCAGCTGTATTATCTTTAAGATAAAATAATCTGAGTTCTAAATACATGCTTTGATTACCCAAGTAGACCTCCCCTTACATGGGGTCATGGTTGTCATATGCTTCTTTGAAACGGAATTATGTTTTTTCTCTGTTGTTTATAAGGACACACTACTTTATGTTTGATTATCCTTATTAGATACAGAATCAGGAAAGATGTTTTTCCACTTTCTGTTCTCAAAGGAATATTTCCATAAAATAACAAATTAGAATTGCATATTTCTGGGTGGGTGAGTAGAACTAGGGTTGATTCTTTCAGAATTTGTTGCTGTTGAACTGAAATTCATCTTGATGGTGCAGTCTACATATCTATCCAAACAAGCACTTTTGAATGCCAGAACAAGATCTAATGTGCCATTTTTCCCGTTAGTGTTCTGGCACTCTTGTTTTGGCATGTGTGCCCGTATGTGCGATAGAAGCTTATTAATTCTTCATTATGAAGTATGAAAATGGTTGCAAGCACTCCCAGAAAATAAGCAGGTTTAGGATAGTGAAGACTGGTTCTTCAAGGTGGGTGAATTCACAGGTACAGTTTTGTTCAGAACTTTTATATATGGAGAAGTTAGAACAGCTAAGAAAATATTTACATGCTTTAGTCGGGCACAAGTGGCAAGATAAGGGTTTCAGAATTGGACGTGACTGGTGTCTGCGTGCAATACAATTACTTTTTTCTTCATGATTTGAACCCCTTAAATAATTGCAACAAGAAAATTATTACAATTTATTAGTTCTGCATAGAATTTATTTTTAAGTGTAGTGTCTTAGAATTTAACCCTTAAAATGTCATTGCTGAGTATAAAACTACTTTGAACCAAAATCTGCTCTTCATGCAAATGGATTCTCTGAGGGACTATGGAAAGAGGTATTTTGTTTTAAAGGCAGCACTCTGATTTTAGTCAAACTGGGATTTTGTTGTTGCTTTCCTTCTGCTTTACTAGTTTTCTGCCTTGCTATCACACTGGATCTTTTTTATTCATTCAGTCAGAAAGTCAAGAGCAGCCAGCCCCAATGCTTTAGATAATGTTTAGGTTTTGCACACATCGTTTTATAATACTGAATTTGAAAGGATGGTGGTGATTTACTATTGCTCTTGCTGAGAACAATAGTAGAAAGTAAATTCCTATAAATGTTTTGGGCATGAAGGATACATGGTTTTAAGTATTCTTTCACTTATTAATTAATGTATATCCAAAAGGTAAAAGTGTTTTCTATGTTGCAGATCAGCACACTATGAAAAGTAAATACAACATATCATTAATAATTTTATGGTGCTTTGCAGATATTTGCCTATTTTGAACAATTTGTTCAGGCACTTAAGAAGTTAATGTTAGTTAGTAAATGTAGTCACCCTGATAGTTACTATTTGCTTGCTTAACCTTTTTTAACCTTTATGATTCTGTATTAATGAAAGAGATCTATATTATATATTTAAATAATACTTTCAGTGGTGCCTACTACTGTTGTAATCGGGAAGGCTTTGTTAGCTTTACAGTTACAGATATGCCCTTCTTATTCAGGAAACTTACTTTTCTACGACCATTCCTTAAGTTGACATGTAGACAAGATTTCAGTAATAGGTGACATTTTAAAATACATTACCATGCAAAAATATTGGCATGCATTTCAATATGCTCTTGATAACAAATCATACTTCATTGACAAGACTTTACAAAGAGATCTTTGTATATTCCCTGCTCTACACTGACTTGTGGTATGAGTTTTACCAGTATATTATATTATTTATTATAAAAATGTTACACTTAAATAACTTGTTCTGTTTCCCCTATGGGAAGAAGTAATATGAATATAAATGCTGTTTGTATGACAGGATGCACACTAGGTGGTTGTGCCTCTTTTAATGGTGTTGATTTGGTTAGTGGTAAAATATCCTCTGATGCAGAGGAGACCTTTATGAGATCCTCACCTCCTGTCAAATTCATATCAAAAGTAATTTTAACAGTCTGGATTTTTCTTTCAGAAGCTTTGCAAACAAATTGTTGACAATTTGCTTAAATACATGGTCAAATGTGTCCTCATGTTTGCCTGCAAATGTGTCACTATTGCTTATGTGTTAACTTTCACATGCTCAACTTTGTAAGTTGGCCTTGAATTATAAAGAAATTTAAAAGCACAAGTTACAATAATTTAGGCTTTCATTTCCTCTATCTTTAAGTGTTTCACTTTGTAATTCTCATTGAATTCTGAAATCAGGTTTGATAATTTTTTGTTTTCAATGAAAATTTGGAAGTATTGCCATTTATGCTGAAAAGTGATCAGTGTTAGGAAAAACAGATATGGAAATAAATTTAAGGATTTCAATACGATGTAGACTCTACATATAAAAAAATATATACATTGGTTCTGTGCTGTTTCATCATAGCATTTCACTGCATGATTAGCCTTTATGTATTTATTCAGGTCTAGTAATACTCTGAAGAGCACATGGGAGTATTTTTAAATTTCCAAATCAATTGACTCTGAGTACTTACACAAGTATTTAAATGCTATGCTGAATAAGTATCTAAGCAGAAACTAGTGAATTGGGCTTACTCTCATTAGATTACCAGATCTGTGGATATAAGCTAGTTTGCACTGTCAGTCTTGATCTTCTTCATAGTCATGATGGAAACGCTGGCTGTGAAGAAGTTTCTGGTTCTGTCATGTTCTGTCAGTGGCCAGGAGGTTTTGCCACAGAGTTCCTGGGGGAGCTTAACCCGACATGCAGAGCTTGACAGAGGATCTACTTGCTTGTGACACAGGCTGCAGCTGCTCTATGCTACATCTACCTGCATTTTTGATGTGTTTGCTCTCTTAACCTAGACATTTTACAAACACCAGGAAATCCAGGCACCCACGAAGTCACCCTGCAAGGTTAGAACTGCAAATATTGCAACAGTTGCGTATTATGGTGAAAACTAAATGGAAAAGAAAAAGATTAATTTCTTAAAAACTCATTTTGAGGTGAGCTTTTTGTATGTTTTTTACAAAACCTGACCATGAACTGTATCAATTTTCATCCCATTAAATGTTCAAAGCATAATTTCTCTCACTTTATGTATGCAAATGTGCAAAAGGAAATGGTGCCACTTCATCATCTGTGCATTAGCTGTGTGTCCAGTGACTGACTTTGACCTGGGTTTGGTTTTAGATGTTTTAGGTTTTCTAAATCCGTGTGCAAATCCATATAAACATTGTGTAAACTTTATGAATTGACAAACTGTAGTTACATATAGTGTGCATCAATACTTCAAATAGGCCATATCAATATTGATGTGAGGCTGGTGTCGAGCCCTCCAGTTGTATACTACGTCTGCTGAAGGCTGTTAGGGCTCCATTCTCAGAATACTAAGCTTCCTGCTTCCTCAAGTGAAAACAGAATCTGTTGGTTAGCCTTTTAAGTGGAAAGTGAAGGGCTTCTTTTACTCTGTTGCAAAACCAACCCTTACAGGATATTCTGCTGCAGGCTATGAATACAAAATTTTACTTCAGATGTATGACTGAAATCTAGTTAGGGTCACTTTTGGAGGAAACTTTATATTGATAGTGACTCAGTCCAGCACCTTATTCCAAATGAACCTCTTGGCAAAAGAGAGACCTCTGCACAATCTTTTCCCTTCCTTTTGTTCTCTGAGGGAGAAATACCCCAAGCTGGATTTTCATTTAGGATTCACTACAATATGTCATATGAACAGATAGGTGTGATCCATGCTCTAGTCAGATTAGGTTTCCAGACTGTGACGATGTTATCTGAAACAGAAAATGGAGAAACAGGGTGCCTAGAGACCAGTAATCAGAATAGTGCAACACTACATGTTAAAGGTGCAACAATCTTTTGTCACAATAAGTTAAGGAGTATTTGCCTATGCATATTTTGCCTTTCTATGTGTTTATCAGTTCTCTTTACATCTTTTCTTTGTACCTTCTTTTGTCCAGTGGTGTTGACTATTTCTATGAAGAATCTTCTGATGTGTCTTACTGTGACAAAGGTGTCAAAATGATACGTTAGTAATTAGGTAGTTACTCTTAAATCCCAGACCTCAGATGTGTTCTAGATCAGATAGAAGAGAACATTCAAAATGTACGAATGAAAAATAGTGTAAGATGGGTAAATATAGCATTATTCAAAGATGTTGTAATAAGTTACTCAATTTAAGAATTTAAAATATGGAACTTTGTTCTTTCCTGCCTTGGTTACACATTCAAGGGAGTAGTTTTACCTCAATGCAGTAGTTACGCCTCCAACTACCCATATGTTAAGGCGACAAAGCACCCCTAAAAGTGGATAGCTACAGTATTCCTAAATTTGCCTTTCCGGGTTCAGATTATAATGCATTGTCGGTGAATTTCATTTTTATTATTCCAAAATATATATTTTTTAAAAAGTGTTATTTTTCAACAGATCCATAAACTAAGTGTTGGTGTATGGTAAAATTAAAATACCACTGTTAGTTACACTGTGATTGTGATATTTTAATAATTACTTATTTCTAATTTGTCTCAGCAGCACTGCAGAAGCAGCATGCTGTTATGTTTTAAAGGTGTTTTTAACTTGCCTATAAATGTTTTTTTCTAATTTGTGTCTTTAAATCTGATTAAACTGTAGTTTAAAAAAAAGTGAACTTGTTTTTCTAAAGTCTTTGTGGTGTCTGTCTGTCTTTAATGAGTGCTAAAGAACAAAATTATTTTTATGCAGTTTCTCCTTTGAGATTACTAAACATTACAATGCGTGCATTTGCACTGGTTTTGGAGTGTTCTGCTTCAGAATTGCTTTTATATCATTTGTTTTATAGAGCTTATATACAAATATATGTATATAATTATTTTTCAACAGAGCTGGTAAATAGAATTTCAAGTCTAGCCTTTGGTTACCTGGGAAGGGTACTTACACAACTTTAAACCCTCCATCTCAAAGAATATTGCTGCCTCACGTGCACTCCTTCTGAAGGGAATTTTAGCTTGAGAAGTGGAAACCTCATAACTAACAAACCAAAATCAATGTTTTGCACAAGATGCTGCTTTAACTGATGCTTCCAAAGAAGCAGGACTGAATGTGTACCATACACATGCTTTTTTTTTTTTGCTTTTTTTTTTCTTTTTGAAACTTGACTACTAAGACTCCACTATGATAGTTTCTGTTGGCTGGTGACAGTATGTTAAGACTCCTTGACCTACAGGTTCTTTACCATGTGTGTTTAGATTGTTGTAGAAGAGAAGGAATATTACATGTCACTGCTAAACACGGGCTGTTTACATTGCTTCCTGTGTTACACTGAATCATTTTCTCTCTTCTTTTGATCTGGTATTAATTCTGCTTCAGTACAAACTTTGTAAAGACATCTTCGTGAAGATCTGTTTCTGCAAGTAGTCCCACGCTAGTGGACTGGAATGTGTATGTTGGTCTTTTGAAAGACCCTGCTGTAATAATGATATTTTTAAGCCTTGTGCATTTAGAATTCTCTCTTAGCAAGCTTTATCGTGGAGATAAAAATGCATGCCATTTCAACACAAAGGACTACAGATACAATTTTAGAAGCTCTGGTAATTTTTGTTATTTCAATCAGAAGTTAGAGACTGCAATGGAAATTGCCTTCTCAAATAGGCATTCACAATGGAGTTGGTCAGGAGCATGAAAAGTATCTTCATGAACTAAACATTTATTACTGCATTTAGTGAAAACCTTATTTGAACAGATTAAGATAAAACACAGATTGCTGCTGCTACTTCAAGATGCTAAGACTTGGTGGTGAATCTGATTATTCTTATGATGGAAATTTTTAACTCTGCTCTTTTAAGGTACTGAACAGAAAGAGTCCTGATTAAGAATATCCCAGAACCAGCAGATATTTTCCTGTGCCTATAATTAACTTAATTCCATCTGAGTAACTTCCTGATAACATGCAGGGTGTTTCAGCACAGAATACAGAAGTAGGGAAATATGTCTTCAGCCTACTTACTGGATTAGAGTTGGAGACTTGTACGTTCAGCCAGATCTGCCAGTACATTTTACAGATCTTCCTAGGATGGTGATATATAGTAGCAAAAGAGTTATTTCTCTGTGGGTTACTCATTATCTTTCCAAGCTAAATAAATTATGACAGTAAGAGGACTCTCTACACTTTTATTCTAGTTATTCTGCTGTCATAAGAAGAACATTTACATACAGATCAAACATGAGATATAAAACAAAACACTGCTGTATTACACACACTTAAAGCAATGTTTTCCCAGTGGTTTCCTGATGGGATACCTAAGTTACTTGATTGAAAAATAACAACTTATTTCATGGGGGAGAATTCCATGCCAGCTTTCCTTTTGTTTGAAATATGGCGGTCTTCATGTCAAATCCTCCTGGTTTGCCCTCCATTGCCTACTTTACCATTTGGGTTGTTACACAATGAGTAACATGGCTGTCCATGTACTATACCCCATAACAGCATCGTCACATATTAGTGCTTTTGTCAGGTGGCAAAAATATGCTTATTACATGGTCATGATTTTGATCAATTTAAGTTGAAGAAATGGGAGGAAGGAAAGAAAACAGTTTTAAGTATTATAGTAATTATAATCAGAATAATAAGCTTATTAATAAATGAAAGCACAGCAATAATTTTTATTTGTATTGGGTAGATGTTGAAATCTGAAATAGTGGGGCCGTTTTGTGCCTGAGACAAGTTTAGTTACTGTGTCAATTAAACTTTTCAGTTTAAAAATCAAAAGATCAAAAATCGTATGTCTGTTATGAGGGAGGCTAAACAAAAAGATTAAGAATTACTTAAAAAATGCATTTAATGCTTTTTGGGTTAGGTGTTTTGTTGTGTTTTTTTTGTTCTGGGGTTGTTGGGGTTTTTTTTGGTGAATGTTGCTAAACTTTATCCATGATTTTTGGAGTACTGAATATCAGCTAATCCTGAAAACAGGTTCTAGGCACTTGAAAGACAAGAAGGTGATCAGAAACAGTCAGCATGGATTCACCAAGGGGAAGTCATACTTGACCAACTCGATAAATTTCTGTGATGAAACGACTGTCTTGGTAGACAAGGGGGAGAGCAGTAAGTATTGTCTGCCTGGACTTCAGTAAGACTTTTGACACTGCCACCTGTAAGATCCTCATAGAGAACCTGTTGATGTATGGGCTGGATGAGCAGACAGCAAAGTGGATTGAAAACCGGCTGAATGGCTGGGCCCAGAGGGTGGTGATTAGTGGCACAAAGTTGAGCTGGAGGTCCGTAACTAGCAGCATACTTTGTGTTGCTAAAGAGGATTGGACCCAGTGTCATCTTCACTAGTGATCTGGATGATGAGGCTGGGCATACACTCAGCGAGTTTGCTGGTGACACCAAACTGGGAGGAGTGGCTAATATGCCAGAGGGTCATGAGGCTACCCAGAGGGACCTCAGAGGGCTGGAGAAATAGGCTGACAAGAACCTCATGAAGTTCAACAAGGGGAAATGAAAAGTCCTGCAACTGGAGAGGGGTAATCTCATGCACCAGTATGTGCTGGTAGCTACCCAGCTGGAAAGCAGCTTTGCAAAGAAGGATGTTGGGGTCCTGGTGGTCACCAAGCTGAACGTGAGCCAGCAATGTGCCCTTGCTGCAAAGAAGGGGCCTCCAGAGGCCTCTTCCAAACACAACCATTCTGTGAAATCCTGTAGGAGATGGAATAGCTGGGAAGAGACAAGAAAATTGCTTGGAAGAAACTTTTTGTCAGATTCTATGCTCTGCTGCAGCAGTTTACAAATATCAAAATATATTACTTTCTTAAGAAGCATCATAAAAATCAAGTATTTCTATATTTTACACTCTGGAAGATTTCTTCTCAGACCTAAGTGTCACTTAAACGATATTAATGATATGACAAAAGTTTTTGGGGACAACTGTTATTTATATGCCTTAACAACAACAACAAAAGGTATTTGATGAGAAGTGGAGTGGTTTGTGTGAAATCCTAACTCTATTAGATTCCAGTTTCGACCCTTCAGTGGGACCATGTTTCATTGTCTATGTGAATTAATCACTGGACGGAAAGCGTTCCTAATGTAAGAGTAGGGTACAAATAGAAGAGCGCAAGAATATCAGGAGTTGGACTGATCTGTAGCAAAAGGCGAAGAAAGAGAAGAACCATACAGAAAAGTCTGCCTTCTCTGCCTCTGTATGCCTAGTGTGTGTACAATTCCTTCATACACAGGAGGTAAGGAGATACTGTCTCTGCCTGATAAACTTGTAGCTGCGGTGTGAGAACACAGCTAACACCTGATGGGTGGAAATGCTATAATACTGGAATAAAGATTTAGGTGATGAGATCATTAATTGAGAGATTAATACATATTTTAGTACAAACTCTGAAAAAAGTAATATTTGAAAATGTTTGAAAATCCATAAAATCTTAAGAGGCTAATATAAGCAGTCTTGCCAGACTAGTTTCTTTTATGTGCATAGGATTACATGGATGCTTGAAACATCAGGACCACTCATCCTTGAGCATTGGCCTTTATGCATACATTCAGGTAGTACAGAGAGAGCACTTCTCAGCCTCAGGATTCATTCATCCTCCATCTGTTTGCATTGCACTTCAATTGTGTAAATAAGAAGAATGTTCTTTATCTCCTTAATTTTTCTGTTATTCAGCTGAATCTGTGTTGCGGTGCAAGATCAAAGTAGATTTAGCTTTTGGTTTTCATAGCTTGCTCTTTTGCCTTGTATTAACAACTTCTGTCATTATTTATTCTATCTAGGTGCAAAGAATTTCTTAAGGTAATAGGAGAAATCATGCTGTAAAAAGTGAGCAAAAGCACTTGCAGCATGCTTTCTGGTTATAATTATTTGGGATATACAGGAAGTACTGTCAGATGTTTCTTTCAGAAGCTCACAGTCATGGCCCTCTAGAGAGATGGAAGATCTCAGTGTTGTAAAGATTTTAAATCAACGCTTTGACCCTTGGGAATCAGTACCCTTAGAAATAAGCAGGCGCATGGAGGCTATACTCTTTCCCTTGCCATCCCGGGTTTAAGCTAGGTGCGTGATCTCTTGTGGAGACGTTATTGCTGTAGTCATTAGAGAGCATCATCTGTCATCCAGTTATCCAAATGAATTAAGGACTCATCTGTTATCATGGGTTTGGACTGTGATGAAGATGGAAGTGACCTTTAGCAGTCACTGGATGCATTTTATCACAGAAAGTACAGATTGAAGAACCGCAAAACACGTTGGAAGTGGCATCACAAGGCCATGGCCGCACACCCCCCGGCCCGGGCCGTGAGGTGACGATTGAAAATAGCGGGCAGCTGGGTTGCGGGAGAGCTCTGGGAGAAGCTGGTGAATCGCAAGGTTTGTGGTGAGGTGAGGTTTATTATTTTTTTTCCCCTTCCCCACGTTCAACACCAGCACTCCTCACCTTCAGTTTGAAAACCAGCTTTCGTCGGCTCATCTGTCAGACGGCAACTGTTAAAAAAACCTTGTTTTTCACCCGTTTTCTTGCAGAAAGCAGCCCGGGGGTGACCGCTACCCTGCTGCGCCTCAGCTGCCCTCCACAGCGGTGCGGCCTCTGGGGGAGGGGGGGGGGGGGGGCCCCGCTCCGCGCAGCCCCCTCAGGCAGCGCCGGCTCCCGCCCTTCCCGCCGGGCTGCCGCGGCGCGGCGGACTCACCGCCCGCCGCCCGGG
>JAVJGI010000062.1:25023423-25067847 GCA_035590275.1 Ibycter americanus
AGGGAAGGCTGAGAAAGCTGGGCCTGTTTAGCCTGGGGAAGAGAAGACTGAGAGAGGACCTTATCAATGCCTACAGACTTCTCAAGGGCGAGTGCCAAGAGGATGGGGCCGGGCTCTTTTCAGTGGTGCCCAGCGACAGGACAAGGGGCAACAGGCACAAACTGCAACACAGGGAGTTCCATCTGAATATGAGGAAGAACTTCTTTCCTTTGAGGGTGCCAGAGCACTGGCACAGGCTGCCCAGAGAGGCTCTGGAGTCTCCTCTGGAGACATTCAAAACCTGCCTGGACGTGACCCTGTGCAGCCTGCTGTGGGTGAACCTGCTGTAGCAGGGGTTGGACTAGATGACCTCCAGAGGTGCCTTCCAACCCCAACCATTCTGTGATTGATATCATGCTAATCATACTTTAGAAAAATCACTGATACATATTTATAAATTCAGTAAACAAAATAGCAAACATCAGACATAACACTGGGAAATAATATCCAGTATGTTAAGAAATCACTGCTCAGTACTCATTTTTTAATGACAGAAAAATACTGTATCATATTTTCTACTGAAAGAAAAAACCAAAAACCCACACAATTTCCCTAATATTTTCCATCAAAATGAGTCTGAAAAATCAGCATTTTTATTCAGTAAGTCAGAAAAGCATTAGGGTCAGTCTGTATAATATAGTTATTTCCTTAGCCTCTGGCTGCTTTATTACCAATTATTAAGTATTAATAATTGATAACTACTATTTGCCATTATTACTTTTAAATAATTAGAATAATCTCAAATATACTCCTTTTCTTTCTTTCTGTTTTCTCTTTTAGCTTCTTAATATCATTATGACTTTCCTGAATTCTTTCACAACAGCTGTAGCTTAATTTTCCACCAAGTGCTGTAAATGCCCCTTTAAGATGCCACGAGACTTTTTGTCAGTTTATCCCTAAAGATTAGACTGTGTATTCAACTAGCAAATTCTAATAGATCCAAATAATATCTCAAGAGGCAAGTAGTATGACTAACTGGAGCCCAAATCATTGTTTGTTTTGAAGCTTAACTCCTAGAGACATTTTGGCTGATGTATTCCCATCTTACTCACATCTGTACAGAAAATTGCCTGAACTAATAAAAAAAAAATACTATGGGAGAATAGTAAAATATGAAGAGAGAATTTAACATTTAATTTTTTTGTATTTTACAAATTAAGCAATCAGAATAAAACTTATAATCTAACTCATACCTCTGATTCATACACCTTACCATTAACACTAAGCACCATACTAACAGAGGAGTATCCTATGGTATTCCGGGCAACACATTCATACCGGCCTTCATCAGCTGTTCCAACATCGCGAATGGTAAGAAATCCCTCTGGACTAACATGAAATTTTCCACTCTCAGTTACCTGTACTCCATCCTGCAGCAAAGCACAATGTTTAATTATTCTAAACACCCTTTGTTTTCAAACCTGAATTTTTGTCGTTTTTTTCTCTTTTATTTTTACATTTTATTTATATTTTTTAGGCCAGGATAGTAGTCAGATTTAGATAAACTTACGTTAAAAACTCACACACTGTTATGCTGACAGGAGAATTTGCATGTGCTTCTAAATTGTACAGCGTATTTATTTACTTTTCAAAGTACTCATTATTATAAATCAAAGTATTTTAATAGTTATAGGTCCTCACCAAATGAAATTTAAGACCCCAAAATAAGATAGCACCTCTTGAGAACATATATATTTGATTTTACTCAAAATTAACCAACTAAAAAAAAAAAAATCTCAAAGAGCTTTCTATGTATCAATTCTTCATGCACTATGCATTTAGAAGCTGTTTAAGGTACATTAAAGTACATTTTCTAATGCTCACTAACTAAAGAAGATCATAAGGAAAATTGAAGATCAATATTAGCAACCCATTAATTCACTGGGAACTCTGCTAATAGCTCTAATAGTTTGATATAACTATTGCACCAATGGAAATCAAAGCCAGAAAGGTTACCAAAGAGTTACCAAAACATGTCCTGGTTGAAGTGTCAAAGGGCTCAGCGATAAAGTATTTTTTATTGCTTTATATCTATAGTATCACTGAAAGTGTGACAATTAAAAACATTCACACAGAACTGTCACTAAAATACATAGGCCTTTTAAGGCATACCTTATGAATTTTAGCTGGTCTGTATAATAATTTGTATAAGCATATATTTTTTTTTTATCTATATATATATAGATAGATAGATAATTCAGGTTTCATAACCATATACATCTGATCGACCTTCAAGTAACCATTTCAGACACCAGAGCAAGCAATAATTTGGCAATGTGCACTTTAAATAGCTAGTTCTGAAGAGATGGAAAGGACATTGCCTTTCCGCTACAACTGAACAAATATCTAGTACCTTATTCCATGTAATTACTGGCTCCGGCTCTCCTTGAGCACTGCATGGGATCTGCACATTTGTGCCCACCTCCACTGTCATGTCACTGGGAACACTGGCAAATACAGGAGTCACTAAAAAACCAAATGATACATTGACAAGGTATAAAATACCACTTGTGCAAAAGATGATCTAAAGACAGGTTAGCACCGCTTAATTTTTTAAGTTGCCCAACATTTCTTAATCTATAACCCTATTCTGTCCACAAGTTTTTAGTTGCTTACAAGTTTGCCTTAGAGATAAAAGCCCTTATTCCTGAAGTCTGCTTCAGGGTGATTTTTAAGTACTCTTAACTTCCAACAAAACAGGTTAGTAGGTGCCAAAAACTCTTAAGTTCAATAAATTAAAAAAAATATCTGTAAATAGCTAAATCTGAACGAAGTCACCAGAATTAATATCCCATCAATTTCTGACAATTTTTTTAAGCTTTAGTTTTTTAATTAGCAACAACAGAGATTTCTTAGATGATAAAAGCAAAACTTCCCAACAAGTCATTCAACTGTGATGCCCCCAGCCTGACTTGCTGAGGCGCTAAGCCTTCACAGAGCTCCTATCCCACTGACACCAAGGAGCCCTTATCCTTAAAACATAAAAATATCACCTTCAATTTTAAGGACACAGGGTACAGTTACCTAAATCCAGTGTGAAGAAAATTAATGCATTTTTTAATCCTAATTTCTTTCAAATCCAGATTGATATATCTAACACTCAGATACCATCATGAGAAGCACATACAAGATTATGAAGACATTAAGGATTGTATTTCTGCTGTAACATACCAGTATTTTGCGGGGAGTGGGAGTGGGCTGTGCTTTTACAGAGCAGTGTAAGAAATGCCACAAGAAATGCTTCGTAATTAAATGTTTAATCTCCTTGAATTTAGTTAAACACCAAAGTACTTAACTAAATTATAAATAACAATATGATTCTAATTAGGTTTAGAAGTAGCTTGCTTAGAATTTACTTGAAGAAAAGCATAAGAAAAACTGAGTGGGTTTTTTCTTCTGTGTCAGCTTATTTAAGTATAGCGAATTACTTTTCATTGTGAAGGTCATTCTGCTGTTGTAAAATAAAGCGTCCTCTTTCTGGACATCAAAATATTATACTACTAACACTATTTAGTTAACAGCATAGAGTCTTATAAGGAACTAGTCTTTTCACAAAACAAGAGTATTTTCCCAAGCATAGGCATACTGTCATCTTCAAAGCAATACTCCATTCTTTCAAAGAGAGGTAAACATCTTTCACAGAAAAATACTCTGTACAAATACTGATAAGCATTCATACATTTATTAAAAAACACCTGGAATCTATACATAGATATACTCAAAAATAATGATCAGAAATGTGAAGTGTTAGCAATATGCTGAACAGCAGGATTTTTAAACAACAAAAGACATAGCCTCATTCTAACAAGCTTTTATCAAAAAAGGCCATGCGAAGTTGTAAGCTTATGTAGTCTCCATGTGACTTTGAACAAAGTCTATCAGGGCACACTGTCCCACATGCTCAATTTATAAAAACTAATAAACCAACTTATAATTCAAAACCAGCCACTTAGAATCATTGTCAAATGCAGAAAAAGTCCCGAAGAAAAACCCAAACAGTACTCAAGCTCTGTTTCAAAGGCTTTTTTGATTCTGAACAAAGGTAAAATTCTTCACATTAATATTTTGTGCCATTAAAAATAATTGATCTCACATTTTAGGGGTGGGGAAACAAAATCAAACGCAGTACTGTTTATTTTAGTGTAAGCTTAAATCTTTCTCTCCTCCTCCCCCCTCCCAGCAGCTGTACAAGGAGAACATACCTCTGGGCTGTACAGTCAGGTATACAACAATTCGTTGAGATCCAATAATGTTGACAGCCTGGCATTCATACTGTCCCTGGTCATGCAGAGCAACCCTGGAAATCCTTAGGGTTCCAGAGGATAGAACTAAGTGTCTTCTGTCAACAGACAACTGGCCTCCTGAAACACAGCAACAGCATTTGCTATTTACAGCAGTGCAGAATGAAGTCCTTTTGTGTCAGAAAAAGGGAAATCCAGCAGATTTCAAATTTGATAAAACACTGCAAAAAATTGAAGTATCTTAAAAAAAAAGTTTTAAACCTTTACTTCTCAGAAGACAAACACAAAAGGCAAACAAAACATACATATGCACACAATCATAATCCTGATCTCTTTTCTATTTGTGGTAGAAATAAGTATTTTCATTTAAGAATCATGATTAAGCATCCGAATGAGAAGGCATCATAAGAACACCACCAACAGGTATTACTGTTCATTTCATCTTATTGCCACGTGTGTAAGACACAATTCATCTCACACACCTAGGCCATCTACAGAATACATAGAAAAATACATACAGCCCTGAAAAATGTTGAATATAATAAAAATGAAATAAAAGGCACATCAGTGTCTGTATCCTATTCTTCCTTTCTGGACATTTAATTTGATTGAGGCAATTTTGGTAGAGGGAGAAACAGGGACATTATCAGCACCAAAATGATCAAGAGTTTGTTAAAAATCTGCTTTATCTACCATAATTTAGAATTTCCTGAGCTGTTTTGCCTATTAGAGCTATTTAATTCGATTCAACTGGAATATTTACTTATTGATAAAACATCCACTACAGTATTTCTTCCTGCTGGACTTGGCTCTCAATGCCTTTACAGCCACAATCTGATAAAACAGTCAGCAGAATGCACCCCAACGTTCCTGTCAATGCGCATTAAGTGACAGAAATGCAGTTATACTGATGCCAGTTACAGGTTGGACTGTTCTGAAGAGAGCACATCCCACCTAATTTCAGATCTCCAGTTAATGACAGTCATCTCCATTTCTTCTGCAGTAAACCAGAAGTGATAGGTATGGACACATGTGATTGGTCTCATTTTTTCTTAAACATTTATTATTAGGAATCTAATTTGGAGACATATTTTAGCAACTCTCTTTTTAACGGATAATGAAAAATGCTTGGGCAACTAGCTTCTGTGGGGCACCTTGCCTTTTCTAGCTAAAGCAGAAAGAGATGAGCCCTGTTTCCTTCAAAGACTGAAGCATCCACACAAATACACACAATTCCTTTCAATGCATGAGTGATTCCAAAATGACAGCTAAACTATTCTAGTAGTTTAAAAGTAAAACCAGAACACACTTGCCTCCTTTAGTCCAGGCAATAACAGGCTGGGGATAACCTTGTGCTTCACAAGGGAAGTCAACAGTTTGTCCCTCAATCACTGTCTTGTCTTGAGGAGTGACAGTAAACTGAGGTAGAGCTGCAGAAAAGAAAAACTGGTTAAAAAAAAAACAACTGAAAAATGCACACCTGTCTGAAATTACACACCATTTCCTGTGTGACTTGAATAGCTCACATTGGTGGGAAAAGAGATGCTAATGGGACTCTTATATCATGACCACTACAGGGCAGAGAGTTAGGGCAGCCACTTGTGCAACAGGAATATCTCCCTCACAACCTGACCCTGGTGTCAGTGAAGGCCTCCGGGTTCTACTGCCATAGGTCCAAAATAAGAGGTATGGTAAGACTTGTAGAATCACACACAGTATTCCCTGGATTAAAAAGTCCTTCTTCTCGTTCTCTCAAAAAATTCTCAGCTAAATTGTAAAGAAAATGCAATGTAGTCAAAACTATCCTGAGCTGCTTGTTTTCTTCTTTACACAAAAGGAATGCAGTGAGTGGAGTGTGGGTCAATTTCTGCAGTAACATCACAGTGTTATCAGTGAGAAAAATAGTTTGTTCAGCTCTCAAAACACAATCATCCATTGGTGAATAATAAATGAACAAACCATACTGACAAGTTGCTTCGTATAGCTTTTAAAAACTGAACTCATTAACAAAGCATTTGCAACCTACACTGTCTGCCTGTCAATTGTTTGTTAAGAGATCTTAACACGAGAACAGGAACAAACTTAAATTTAAAGGTTACTCAAAATGCTTTAGAAATAAAAGTCCATCATGAAAACGTTTGCAAAAAATATTCTCCATATACAGGAGCCTTTTGATATATTGTTCTCGAATATTTCATATTCATACTATTGACAATATCAAAATTATTGTGATCACAGTAAGTTAGAGTATTTTGACTTCTGATTTGCAGAGAAGCTATGCTAACACCTCAGCTGGCAGAGTGATGGTTTCCATGAAACTCAGGACAAAGTGTTCCCATATTCACTGAAGTGTCTATGAAAGAAAGGCAGCACAGATCTATATGCGAAACTCCATTTCTATTACTCCGGGTTCAATTTCTAATCTCTAGGACTGCTGCCTGCTACAGAAGAAATTTAATCCCCCACAAATCTGACACTACATGTTTATTCCTATGGGCAAACAAAACACAATAAATAAACATTTCTTATTCCCATTCCTGGAAGTATTCAAGGCCAGGATGGATGGGGCTTTGAGCAACCAGGTGTAGTGGAAGGTGTCCCTGCCCATGGCACTGGGGTTGGAACCAGATGATTGTTAAGGTTCCTTGTTAAGGTTCCTTCCAACCCAAACCAAATATACGATTCTATGAAAACACCAATGATTAACTTCTAAAAATAATCAATGAAAATTAATTTTCAGAGAATTAGTATATATTGTCTTACTCTGAGTGAAATGTATAGCAAGATTCCTTAAGGACTACACTAGAATAGTACCATTGAAAGAAAAAACTCTTATGGCTTTAGTTCAGCTCTTACAATTCAGAAAAAAAGACGAAACCACGCAATTTAAAGTAATACACTCTTCCTAAGATGTTTTACAGCATGTCATTCCTAGTTTAACATCACTCACCTTGGACTATGATGTATGCAGTTGCATGGATATTATCTATGCTGTTAGTTGCAAAACAGGTATACTCGCCACTGTCTTCCTGCTTCACATTTTGTATATAAAGTCCTCCTGATGGAGTTATTGTGATGCGAGGGTCACTTGGTAAAGGGGTTCTGTCCCCTTTGGTCCACGTAATGCGTGGCTGAGGGTGCCCAGTTGCACTGCACTCCAAGGTAACGCTCTCTCCAACTAGCACTTCAGTATTTTGTGGATGAATCACAAAACTTGGCCGGGCTGTGAGAAAAGAATGATGTCTAAATATGACTTTTAGCTCACAAAGCACTAATTTAGCTAAATATTGCAACAGTTTGGGGAATATAGGGTGGGGTTTTTTAATATCTCTGTTCCAACACACTTCAAGTCTTAGTGCAAAATCTGCCTTGCTTTAGGCCTAATCTACCTGCAGACATTTATAAATATCAATAGATAAAAAATAAAAGCTCATATAATTGCATTGATGTTTTTTTCCTAACTTGCATTAAAACAATTTTTAAACATTTCCTTCTCATTTGGTGATCCTTATAAAGGTATCTTCAGAGGTATAGACACTGAGACCCAGAAAAAAAGCTGGCTAAAAATTGCCATAAGTGCACAAAAAGAAAAAACTGATTAAGCTACATTTTAGTTAGTTTTCCCAACTACATGTGTGCTTTGCAGTGACATTTGAAGTTTACCTGATGCTAAGCGTCAAAATTTTCTCAAAGCAAAGTTTGGTATTTAGAAACGTTACAGTCCTGGACAAGAACTTAGTGTTTGCAAACACAAAGCCCTGGCCAGACAGAGATTCAGGCTAAAAAGCTCCTGAGCAAGGATGGCTGCACAGGGTGTGCCAAAGCTCTCATGAGTGACCTGTTTGGAAGCTTGTGGTCTTCAGGTATCCAGAGAGAACATTATTGCACTGAGCAATGTCACAATGCAACAGCCTCTTCTCCTAACCCTTCTACAAGCAGCCTACAAGACTACAGTTGCATATTACAATAACCATATTAAGTGGCTGATGTATATTTTTGTCCTAAGGATATTATAACTTCTTGATCTAGTTCTTAAGATACCCAAGCACAAGATACCTACATGTCAAGAACATACAACATTCAAAGTATCTTCTTTTTAGCAATTGTATATTAAAACAATTCTCTATCTGAATGCAGAATTCAGACGATGTTTTTACCTGGTGACTCAAAGTATCTAAGAGTAACTTCCTGAGTTTTCACTTCGCCAGCCACATTTTTCGCCATGCACTGGTAAATGCCTTGGTCTGTTTCTTGAGTATTCTGAATCATTAACGTGCCATCATCTAGCAAGTTTAGACGGGAGTCTTCTTTCATACTGAGCTCATTACTGTGAAGAAAAGAATCTGCTGGAGTTAAACCTTTAAATCACAAGCACAGAAAACTGCCAAATAATAAGCCCCAAAATTATATTAGCCAAAATAACTTGGGAGGTGGTGTGTGTGTTCCTGTGTTAAGTAAAATAATAAGAGAAAATTAAAAGTTCTAAAGAGAAGAGGAAAAACCAAAAATGAACCGATTTTCCTTATGCAAGTATTAAGTCTTCAAAACGAAAAGCCAAAATACTTCTAGGAGTAAAAGCTTATGGGGAAAATAAGTGAACAAAATACACATACCTGGTCTCATTTTCCTTTAAGGCTGTTCTAGCTGGCAAATCAATTTAAAATGTTTCCACTGGAAGTGTATCATGTAAGTTCAAGGCTCAAGATACTTTCTGCTAGGAGAGGGGTTATTTGCGATAAAACCAACCTTTGTGCCAACCTTTGTCCGGATTGCTCAAGGAGCACTAATGAACCTGATTATAATTTGTTCTGGCTTGAAGTATAAGTTAAGATCAGTTCTTCAGGCTACGTCATGGATGCATGGTCTGTAACATTAACTAAGAATGGTTACAGGTTTTTATTAAAGGAACTCTTTCTCACTCCATCCCTCGCTACGTGATGAAGAAAGCACAGAGGAGGGATGAGACCTCACCCCCTAGGTACAAAACCCAGCCTGCTGATCTATTCAACATACTGCTCAACAGGTCAATGGCTTTTGACTGAAATCTTGCCATATTCAACTACCTTGCAAAGAGCTTTGCTCTCATTCATGCAGCCAGGAAACAAGCCAGAGTCAATAATCCTACACCCCAAGCTCAAATTTCTTCTTAAAACTCTTTCATATGTGTACTCTGAATACATGTTTTCTTTGTTTATTACAAAAAGTACACGAGCCAAAGAAAATTTTGATGAAATAATTATACCATCCAAGTTCAAGGCTCTGCTCTTTACATACTTCATAAAACTCTGTACTCTTGCTGCATGTGGGGGTTCTCACTGATATCGGTGAAAAGCTACATAACCAGGACTCCATGTTGTTCCATTTTATCAGCAACTAAAACGGCTCACTTGCCAATAGAAAATGTAAAGAGAATTTATTTTCCAGATCAGGTTCTCCATTTGTGTAAGAGCATTATTAAGCCAAAGCCTCATTAAGCTAGTGGTAAACTCACAATTCATGTGTCTGTCATAAATTCACATCACTTTAAGGGGGGTGATGTGCTGCTGTAGCTGCCTCAGCTGGGCTGTGCCCAGCACTACTGGAGGGAGCCAGGCTCTGGGCAGAGCTTGAGCAGTCACTCTGCAGCAGGCTTCCCCCTGGGCTGCTGAAAGACACACGTCCTGTATAGGCCCTCCCCTCCATTCCCTAAGCAGTGAGGAGAAGCAATGAAGCAGGTTGACTAGAGAGCCTGTGCTACTTCTGTCCTTGGAGGCTTTTAAGACCCAACTGGATAAAGCAACCTGGTATGATGCTGCTTTGAGCAGAAGGCTGCACTGGAGATCTCCCGCAACCTCCTCCAACCTGATTTCATCTGCAATCCTATGATATAAGCATTTGTCTGCCCTCCATGTGCGGGTATGGGGAGCCTGGAAATTGATCTCTCTCCCCTCTCCTGGAATGGAGCTACACCTCAGAAGATAGCTGCCTCTGAGGAGCTGAGGCTCAAGGAAGACCTTCTCTGAAATCAATTCTTATCCAGCCAGAGTCCTTTAAAAAAGTATTTTTTGCTCTACCTCAAAGTGTAAGCAAATACTATCTAACCCACAAACTGCATGTGCAACACATTTGTATTGGATTGCCTGGTACTCACACATAAATGATTTAGTTTTACAGCTGTGAGGAACTCTAGGTATAACTACAGTCGAAAAATCTTACCAAGAGTATTACAGTTACAGTTTAATATTTTCTAAAGGTATCAGCTTTTAAGCGTTTAGAATAACTAATGAAAAATGATCTGGGACATTATTACTTCATATACTACTACTATAATTAATATGTTTCTGCTGTAACTATTCTACATATTAGCATGCAATACATGTGGACATGCATCCAGAAATGTACACACACCCAGACAAACATGCTTACACCAAGTTTCTCTCTTCCTTTTTTAAACTTACTTGTTTCGAAGCCAGATAATTTCTGGTTTAGGATTGCCTTCAGCTCTGCAAGTGAAGTACACTGTATTCCCTGAGGTAACATCCACATCCTGAGGCTCTGATGTAATTCTTGGCCTCTCTGTATCAACAATAAAATGTATGAGGAACTCTTGCTTGTTTTAAAACTACTAAAGAATGGTAAATAAAAGATTTTCCATACACCTTGTAGAAAAATACTTTTCACAAATGTTTTAACTTAAAATATTTATACGCTCAATCAGGATTAAATGCAGTTTTCCCTATGCAGAAGTGACTGTGGGCTTTCTGACCGCCTCCATTGTTCTGCAGTACCTTTTAGCAGACTGGAAATGGATTATCCAAATTTGTATCAGGTTCTAAAGTAGCTGTTTTATTTATTTGAACAGAGGCTCAATTTGCTTATGAAGGAAAAACTTTAAAGCAGCAAGCACAAGTGCCATTCAAAGTAACTTCCTCTAGATAAGCATCAGTCCTAACCTGCCTCCTACAGAATAATTTGTCCAGCTTGCTTCCTGCAGTTTCCATATTCAGGCTCCTTAGACATGCAGAGAGCTGGTAGGATACCATGTGATTTATTTCTGCACCAAATCCCCTTTTTGCCATCTTTTTCAAGAACCTCGTAGACACATGGTCATAATTCTCCTAATCAGAACTATTTCCAACACAACCAAAAGGACAATTTTCTTATTTTATATTTTGGCCTCATCATGTGGCTAGGCACGCAAATGCCCATAGCTTGATGAGATCTGCATTTTGGTTTTGCAACAGAGAGGTGCGAGGCCAAGCCTTCGCACCCCTAGGCTGAAGGAATACAGACAAACAAGAGGATTGTATAAAAAAAGTGCTTATCCAGTAATTGTTCAGTGACAGAGGATTTCAGCACCTGTACAGGGCACTCCTTTTAAGTATAGCTGAGTAAAAAAAAAAAAATCCAGTGGCCCAACCTTGATTCCAGTAATATCAACAAGAGTTTTAACAAGAAGATCTGTGAAGTCAGGAGCAATTCTGTACAGCTTCCTTCTTATCTTTCCCTTGTACAGAAGGGAATAAAGGACACCAAACAACATTAACATAACACCAGTGACCCTAGTTTAAAATCCTTTTATGACCAAAACTGAAATATAAAAAGGAAAAATAAACTCTTTTCTGTATAATCACATTTAGTTCCTCAAGGAGAAATTTGAAAAATGGCTATATTTGTTTCATTAAAGATAGGCTGAGGGGTAAAAATCAGTTCTGCCAGAAGGAGACAAAAATGGAGAAGGAACACAGGGAGGTTTCTGGAAATAACAGACACTGACCAGAGGTGGTCAGTGTTATTGAAGAGAACGGAACAACACATCCTAACAAACAAATGAACAAAAATAGAGTTCAGGTACATCTAACACATCAAAAAAAAGCCACCAGGAAGTGGCAAACCCACCACAGTTAAGTTCTTCTGGTGTTATTGTGGCCACTGATCTTCCTTGGATCCTTCGTGGATACTCACAGGTAGCTGCTGCTTGAGCGTTACCTGACTCTGCATACGTCTTCAACAGCTCTGCCAGCCACAGAATCTCACAGTCACAGTGAAGAGCATTTGAATCCAAGCGCCTACACAAAACAAGCAGCCACAACACCTGTTAGCAAGCTTTGACTACTTTGCCAGGATCAAAATGGTTCTGCAGTACCAGCCATGCCTGTATCTGTGAATATAGACAATGGACAGTACGGAATACAGGTGATGATTTCTTGCTTATATGCATTCTGGTAGTCTATGACAAAAATGCATATTATTTTTACAGCATGGGTAGGACTGTGTTCAATATAGCTAGCAAGCATCTAAACAATATTCCTTTTTTAACCCCAGCATTCAGTGAATAAATCAGGTTTTATTTAGATGCTATATAAACTTTATTTAAATAAGGAACTTACACCATTCTCCCCACATTTTTTTCCCTGTTTAATACTTATTACTGTAGCAACTTCACAGCTAACTTGACATTTTTACAACTTCCCATTTTGCAGATTAGGCAACTGAGACAAAGACCCACAGTTTTATTCAAACATTAAGCTCTCACTGAGTTCAGCAGGTCAGTAACTTTGTAAAACACCTGCCTATTGCAGATAACGAGAACCCATAAATTCTATTGACTTTCTTTCCAGTAGTGAAGGGCCCTGTTACTACATGGAACACCGCACTTTCTGGTGGAGGGCCCTGTAGGAAAAAAAACCATTAAGTACAGAAGTCTGTAGCATTAAATATATCAATACACATAGATTGGAAATAAAACTGTATGGCAAATCAACCTCAGTCTGGTGTATCTTTAAGGGTTGTAAACTTTTTGATAATTTTGTCCTTTATTTTTTTAACCTCTTGTACAAATGTCCAGGTATTATTTCTTCCCTGCTGTCTTATGAAAAATGGGCAAGAACAAGCAAAACTACTTTTAAAGTTTCTGTAGAAATGTCTCCCAGTGTATCAGATGTTACTGGAAGAATTTAAATCCGGAACATGAAAGTCATGATGTAACCTTTAGGGATAAGCTGTTCCAGATCAGAGGACACCAGATCAGTCTAGCCCAGCGTCCTCTTCCACTAATAGCCACTATTTGAATTCCCCTTTACCTATGAATTGCGTGAGGAAGCATCCCTTTCTGTTCGCTTGAACTCCACAAAAATTTAAGGGAGGTATGAGTGAAGAAGCTACCACTGGAAGGCGCATACATCAAAATTTACTTTATCCTGCCTTTTGCCCATAGTTAAAGGTATGGTTTCACAACTGTCCTAAATCAGCAGGATCACCTTCCTGTTACGTCTCTTGAGATCTCTTTTCCCAGTAGACCTAGCACTATGACTCGCTGCACAGCACACCCTCATCAGCCCTCCCAGAAAGGAGGGTATGAAAGCATGACTGCCTTTCTCAAAATGGCAGTCTTGGATAATTTAATGAACGTTTATCCTAGATTAGTGAAGATCCAAAGTGAGGGACAGAAAACCCTCTGAAAGTCACCTTATTAAGGTACTCATATCGAGTTCAAGATTTCAAATGTTACTAGGGGACTAAGAAGCCTCTAATTTTCCAAGTTAATGGCATTTCAAGAAGAACTGGCTTCTGGAGTTGCTTTTAAAGTTATACTTATATTCTTAAACAATCAAGCACCTTTTTATAATCACGTTTTTATCATCAGATAAGGACAAGTAAAACACAAGAAAATACTGGAATAATCAAATATTGAAAGACATCGTAGAAGGATCACACAGTACGACATAGACAACAGAGGGGAAAACTATCCCAGAATAAAATAAAAAATAAAATAAAAACATTAAAAAAAAACCCAACCAAGCAAAGTAGGATCTGTATATATTGTTTAGTCTACAAAACAAGACCATATGACTACAAACACTCCAAGACAGGAAACAAATGAAAGGATTTAGTCAGTTACTAAAGACAGTAGGATATAAAGCAATGGTATCAACCTATGTACATGAACAACTGGAGCACAACTTAGGAAAAATTATTTAATATTTAAAACAATTACACAATGAAAGGCATTTGCAAGGAAGATAAACTTTGCAAGATGAGACACAGTGTAATTGGATTATTTAAACTTTCTTTAGTTCAATAATAATTCAATTTACTTACAGTCTCTTCATAGATTCTAAGTGACTAAATGTTCCAGGAATCAAATGAGCTATTCTGTTGTTATGCAAAAATCTGTTAAAAAGCACAGAAATATGCATGTAATAATTCAGCTTTTGAAATATACTCATTTAATTTACATTCTTCTAGAAGCCGTTTGAAAGAAAATAATTTTACAAAATAAAAATAAATTGAACCTTTTTCAGCAATTCATTGGCTGCTATTTTTTAAGCGGCCTCCAAGGTGTATTTAGTGTGTCCGTATGGGGCAAAAGAAGCCATAAAAAGAAAAAGTAACCAAAAGCAAGGCAGTTCATAATTATTCAAATGAGAAACTAAAAAAAAAAAAGTCATAATATAAATCTACTTCTTCATTCATAACATTTATTTTACATCAAACATTGATCACAGCTCTTTGGGAAATAGTTTTGCAATAGAAAAATATACCACAGGCAGTTCTCACTTCTGCATGCCTCTATGGTCAGCCTGACCAAAGTGTTCTTGGCAAAGACTATGTAGTAGTTACAGTAAAAAATATAGATTAAAAATAATTTATGGGAACAATAAAAATATTATTTTCCAGTTTCAAACATTTGATTTAATTCAAACAAAGAAGCAAGCTGACTTCTGAATCTTACCCCAAGAAAAACAAACTTACAGCCTTTCAAGTTTTGGAAGATGGGTAAAGGATTCAGGTTCCAATGTTTCTATTTGATTAAAGTGCAGATACCTGAAAATATGTTAAACAAAAAAGAAAATACTGAAACAGTTTTCTTAATTAAGCTGAAATTTTATAAAGCAGTTATTGTTTACACATCTAAATGGTGACGATTATGTAGTGGCTTAACTTTCTTCTGTTATCATCTGAATCCTGTACTTGAATCTGAGAAATATAAGACACGACAAAAAAAAAAAAAAAAAAGAGGGATTTGCAGACCACTATATAGCATCTGTGTGACTGTACAGATATGCAAAAAAAAGCTTTGGAGATACTACTTTGAACACTTTTGCCAAGTTTAATTTTCATTAGTATGCATACTTGAATAAATATATATGGAAAAAAGAAAATTATGATTTTTTTTTTTTACAAGAAAATGTTGCCGGTTGCTTAGAAAACTTTTGTATTTTTTAACTGAATAACATTTTTAGTGGGGAACTGTTCTCATTGCTATCACACTGTGTGAACATTACAAACAATGCTGAGAAGTAACCTGTTCTAGTCCATGATACTGGCATCTAAAGCCATGAATGGTCTCAAAAGCTCAAAAACCAAACAAGTTCATAATATAAAACCAAGTTTGATTTAATTTCTTGTAGAGAAAGGGTTTCCCAGCAACTGGTGTACAATTAACCACCACAGCTGTGCTGTTTGATGCTCTGTTGATGTTTATATAAGCTATTAATATTACACAGCAACAAATCTTACAGAGCTGTTAATCCTGTAAAACTGAAAAAGTCTAACATGACAAGATAATTAACCAGATTGTTAATCTGTAACCACTGTGAAAATGGACTTAAAGGCAGGACCATTCTAGTCTTAACTATGTTGTGGAGGTACTCCATAGCCTCGCACATGAGAAAAACAAGTAGTAATTGGTAAGACTTGCACAAGGAAATGTGAAAATTAATTACAGACTTTGGATCCTTATTATTTCTAAAAGTATCCAAACCTCTTCAAATTTCCTATTTGACCTCTGACAAACTCAAGAACATCTGAAGAATGTGCACGTATAGAAATCACCATTGCCTAAAGAACGAAAAGGAGCATCATTTAAAAGCAAAAAGAACATCTCAGACCCCAAAATCTCCTGAAAAATTAATCATTCAGCATGAAAAGTAAAAGGACACAGGAACCTGTGTGTGCTGAAACACCTCACGTGCTCCACCCCCTGACCCAAGCCGAATGGTCGTCACAGAGTGAGGAAAGCGGGAGCAAGCGGCGATTATGGCAGAGTGACTGCAGCGAGCCCTGGGAGGCGCGTGCAGCGGGGAAGCCAGGCACGTGCCTGGCAGTCTCCCAGATTGCCCGCCAGCAGCAGCACGGCCCGAGCGCGAGCCAGCAAGCGATGCCAGGGAGCAATGAACGGGGACCACAGAAAAAGCCAATAAATCAGCACGGATGCGATCAGGCACATCAGAGCATCAATCTGCTTTATGCCAGTGCAATGCATGGCCACATATTGTAGCGAGCATAGACTATGATTCTGTTTGCGTAAGGAAACAAGAAGTGTGCGATCATGCTATGCCTGCCAGTCTTCATCTCCCTTTTGAAAATACAGGCCAATTTCAGCTAAATTAAAAAGGCGCACACATCTCAAAGGCAGATACTTCCTGCAAGGTTCATTTGAATCACCACCAGAGAGAAGAGAGACCTCCGTCAGGCCCAGCCCTGAGGAAGGACCAGCAGGATGAGGCCGGTATCTGCCCCGTGGGCAGGGCTCAGCCATGAGTTGGGCAGGCACAGCTCACCAGGAGCCAGGGCTCTGCTCATCCACCTGTCCAGCATCAGCAGCATTTGAGAGGGAGCAAGGCAAGATGGGGATCACTGCAGTAAAAGGGGATACAGGGAAAAACCAGGCCCAACTATAGGTTTTTTTACTCCTTCTGAAGCAGCTTTGATTTTGGAAAAAAATACATGCACTACTTCTTGTGCAGGCAACAGGGATCTTTTCCTTTTAAACTTTGTTAATTCTACTTGCATTTTTATGATTCATGAGCACCTTGCAAACACATCTCCTTATCTTCTCAATAAATCAATCTCTTCTACTTCTTTGGCATTGACAAGGCAAGATGTGTAGGTACAAGTAATACCTCTTCCTAGAACAACAAATAACATTGCTAAAAAGTAGGCACACAGAAGCACAGAACCCCTTCTTCAGGTCCACGGATCAGAGGCGAGATTAGCAAAGACAGAAAAAGAAAGGACACCTCTCTCAGATGGTTAAAGTGATGTACATATACATCATTAAACTCAAAGCAACAGGTCATAACTGCGTTCAGTATTCAAGACTACTATAGTTACAGATGTAAAGAATACTTTATGTGCTGGAAAACTCATCCTGTTTTTCCAACCAAAGTAATCAGTCTAATTAAAACAATATCTCTGTTATAAACCTTGCCTTGTTTACAACCTCAAATCATCACAGGTACAACTACAATAATTCAGGCACTGAAGCACACTGTAACAGTTAACTTCACCTCATCAGAAATCATGCTGCCTGAAGTAGCTCAAAAAAATCAAATTATGAAGTCCAACTGCAAAATACTCTTAACTGCTTCATATGACAGGTTAGTTGGGTTTTCTAGATCTTTAAATTATGACCTCAAAAAAGTCCTGAGCAGCTTGTCAGGCAATTTATGAACAGAACAAAGTGTTAAATACATAGGCAAAGTAATTAGCAACAAGTGTAATTCCAAACAAATAGATGCAGAAACCAGATTGCATTGTAAGTCTACCACAAAAAATTAAAAATCCTTGGCTTTACAACCTACGGTTTAATCACATTTTATCATTTATCACATTCTTTTTATCTATGTATCACATTAATGCTTTTTTAACGGATTTTTAATATTTTAATTAATATGAAAATTTCTTGGACTGGAAATTCACTTTAACAGTAATCGTTTTCAGGAAATAATCTCACATTAACATGTCTTTATAGACCTCTTATGTTCAGAGTATAAAACACTCTGAAAAACAGTAGTGTGATGTAATGAAATGGATATTAACAAGACTTTCATAATGCAAATTTAAAGAAAAAGCATGCAAGAGTGATTTTTAAATACCCTTGTGTCTTCCTTTTTAAATTCTGAATTCGTTATCAAGGATGAAAAAGGGAAGGAAATACTTAAAGGGAAAAAAATGTCCAAACCAAATGCACCTAGAGGAAGACAAAGACTTGATCAAATAAGCACGGTGCCGATTTTCCCTTTGCTATTATTAATCTTGGAGGATGAATATTTACAGTAAAATTCAGTCCCAGGAGCATTTTTCACAGCACTAGATTTAGCAGTGTGTGTTCTGTAGCATAATATTTTTGTAGAGGATTACTTTTAACATATATGCCAATTGCTCATTTCTAATAGTACCTCCACATCTTTGAGGAAGTACTTACAATCTATTAGTTGAGTATTTAAAGAGCATGTTTGTAATTTTGATTGTTAGAAAGAGAATTTTTCCCGCAGTTATCAAAGAGCTTTCCCTGCCCAGGGGTATGACAAGAAGTAACAGGCTTAAACCACAAGAAAAGAGATTTAAATAAGATATTACAGTAACGATATAAAATATTGGAACAGGATACTTAAGGAGATTATGGAATCCTCTCTTTAAAGACTTTTAAAATCAAGCTAGATAAATATCTGTTTGCAGTCATGTAGGTTTGTTGTCCCTAGCTGATCTTATTTTAGAATAATAAAGATGTACTTCTCAAGGCCCCTTTCATACCTTTTGGGTTTGTTTGTTTATTAATTAATTTTCTTTCATTATTCCTTCCGATAGGTATTTTTAGCAGCAATGAGACTTTAACCAGGCTCCACTGTATTAAATGTGCACAACTGCTCACATACAGTTATGCAAAAACCAGGAACTTTTTGTAATAAAACACTTTTTAAAATTCATAGCAACATTTCAAAGCTACTAAAAATTGAATTGAGGGAAATAAAATTAATATAACAAGCTGCATCATTACATGTAAGATAACACTTTTATCTACTAATTTCCCCCAAAATATGTACATGTGGACACAAACTACACCGTAACTCTAATAACAGCTTATAAAGAGCAAAATTAGTATGTTAATAGGAAAGTTAGAAGAAAATGCATAAATAGCATTCCACTAAGATCAGGTAAACAGATTTAAATTATTCTATTAGTATTTGGGGATCCCACTAGTTAAGGACTACAGAGAACACTTTTTGTCCCTGAAACATATAGCTTTTAAGCCAAGATCTCAAAAAATATAGTAGATATTTGGAAGAAAAGCAACATACACATATCTGGAAATAGGACTGCAGTTAGAGCTCGATCTTGGGATCCAGATACAGCAGACTCATGACCTCACAAGGCAGGTATTTGTGACATTTCAGGTGAGATTCAGTTGTCCAAGCACAGGCATATAGGGGCATATAGCAGCTGTCTTAAGTGCAAGCATACAGAGGCAGCTTTTGCTGCCTTTCGGGTGCTTTGGCTGCCTTCCGGCTGTTGCTCTGAAAAGACACAAAGTTGCCTGCAGCTTTGTGTCGCATTTGCCAGATCCAAACATGTCTTGCAGATTTAACAGGGTCTAAATTGGTACTAAGCGGCTACTTTTCACTAAGCAGCCATGAGTGAAGAGTTAGGTGATGAAATATGTATGGCTCAATGTGTTCGAGTGCCTAAGACTGCCAAGTTTTTTCAGAACTTACTCTAGCACAAGTGAATTTCAAGATCTGATTCAAAGATCTTATTCCCTTGGCAGAAATTTACGAAGAAAGAGATGTTTCTACTACATCAGCAGCTAAGAATTCTGCCGCAGAGGTTTAAGAAGGATCCTGCCAGCCACAGTAAATACCAAGTTTATTCTTCCCTTATACATGTAACATTTCTCCTAAATCAAACTATGTTTACAGTTTCTCTCAAAGAACAACAATAACAAAACAAAAACCAACACAACAACAAAAAACCCGGAAAAATGTTTGCTTTTCTGATCAGTTTTTTTTTTTTTAAAAAAAAAAGCAACTATCAGTTTCGTTCAGCTTCACTGGAGCAGAATTACTATGAATCAAAACTTTCTCTGAGATGTGGGCCACAGCATCTACTTCTGAGAACTGCTGAGCAATTGGCTGAGTCAACACGTAAGTAGCAAAATGTGTTTGATAACTTGAGGCCATAGAAGCCTCAAATGCAGAAATATTGACTGAGTCATATACCGTCCCAAACTGAAGTTAGAGGACTTGAGAACTTGTTTACAAAGACTGACTTTTGCATTGAGAACACAGCCTTTCTCCAAAGATAATGTGATAAAAGATAACCTGTAGAGACAGAACCTATTTTTATGCTACAGATGCTTAAATTACAAATCTCTCAAACTACAAGTCTCAGTGAGTACCCTCCATTAAATTTATTTCCAGCCCTGTCACTGGCTTCCTGTGCTCCCATTTTCCCACCTGGCTAGCCTTCCCTTTAAGATCTGCCCAGGAGAAGGGCTCCAAAAGAAGTGCGCTTTCTGATGTGCGCCCAGCAGGGCAGTAACTCCCCCCGCAGCTCACCAGACCAGCCGTAGGCACTGCTTACAACAACTGATGCTGTGACATAAGGGCAGTCCCTGAGCAGTGACCGTGCCAGGCTCCGTTTCCATACTTCCCAGCTAGCGATGAGACTCAAACCCTGTTTAAAGCTTAATTTCATACAGAATAACGTTGATGTCTCAAGTCTGAGCTTAATATGATACACTGTGGTATCACTGCAGGCAGAGAAGCTTAACTGCAACCGAGCAGAAACGTACCTTTAGAAGGTGTTAATATTCCAAAGTGATTTATGTTTTTCAGTCATAACATAGGCCAACAGGAAATAGAGCAAAAGGAAAAAGGATAAATGTTGCCACTTGCAGCATAACAGGCTTGTGGCATGGGGAAGATTATTATTTTGGAAGCATTAGTAATTCAATAAATGGGCCTCAATATTTAAAATTCTACACAGAAAATAAGAATTGCTATTAGCATGCAAGTAAGCCCTACCAGTTGCTGTCAATATGCTGCAGTAATCATTTCTAGAGCAGGAGGAAGAGGAAGAGAAAGGCATTAAGGAAAAAAATTACACATTTATATCTATTTTATAATTATCACTTTTGTTTTATATAGAAGCTCTTCCTTCAGAAGGCATCTATTGCCCTGTAAAATGAGCTTGTATGATTTTGTACCCATCTGAAACGTCGTTTTATTTCAGGTACACACTGTGTCCACTAATGTCCACTACAGGTTTATAGTAACAAGGAAACTGGTACATATAGAAAATTTGTTTTACACTGATAACTGTCAGGAGTTTCAAAATTTATGTTGGTCCTAGAAGAAAGATGTTCAGCCCCAAAATTCATATGCTACAAAACTCTTTGGTCTAGTACTGTTATTTGGCAGTCAGACTATGTTCTTCTGTTTTTCTAAACATTACCACAATGAATGTATAGCAATGCTTTCTGATTATAAAACAAAATATAGTTAAACTTAACAGAATCAATACAATCAGTTCTTGTCATGTTAAGGACTGCATTTTTCATTCTTTATCAATAGAAATTATTCTTCAGTCATTACACAGGAAACTATGATGTTAATCTTTCTAGAAAACATTACTGGAACATCTACATTACAAATTATTAACTATCTCACTTTTTAAACATCTGTATATGGTAATGATTAACACATATCAACAATAGCAAAGTTTTAATTTTGAAATCTCGTTTTAAAATATAACAAAACTGGGTTAAACTTCAAGACACTAACTGAGCTTTAGTTATGCTGCATAAAACAAACTGCTGCAATCAAAGGAATCGCAATGTTATAAAACCTACAGAAATAAAATCAAAATATCTCTCTAAGCCATACACATTAGTTTTCAACATTTTCCACAATAATGTGTCGTCTTCATCAAAGCTATGTAACAATGTATAGGGACACCAGAAATGCAAATCACAAATAAAAGACAAACATAGAAATGAGGAATTTGACACAGAGATCAATTGTGTTTCTTCACATGCAAATGATCGTGGGGCTCTCTGCCTAACAACCCAGGGAGTGCAGACATGCAGAGCATGCGGGCAGGATGTATGGATCAAGGCGTGCACTTTTCCTCTGCAGGGGAACCATGGAGATGACAGCACAGAAGAGAAAAGGCACTTACAGTTGTTCTAGAGAGGCAAGTCCTTTAAATGCTTGCCTGTCAATTGACTGGATTTCATTCTTGTACAAATAGCTGAAACAAGAAACAATCAGTAATATTAGTACACAAACAAGAGCTACATGAAGGTGGAAAAGAAGAATTAAGTTGACACGTGAAGACAGTTTTTCAACTACATATTAGGAAAAAAAATACAAAACTAAAACACATACACATAAAAAATACTTTGTCCTTGAGATTTCATCCCAAATATTTGCCAGGGAAGACAAAAAGTCTGGGGCCTTGTAGGCCCTGAGGCTGTCACCTGGGATGGTCTTGGGCTTCCCAGTGCTCACTGTTACATTACTTACTGTTTCTTTGCCCCTCAGTTTCTTGATGGGCTTGCCAAAAGTCAAAATAAATTCAACTCAATGGGACAGAATTGCATCAGAAATGCCTTTACCAGAACACTCTGGGGATGCCATTGGCCTCTGATTTTCTTTAAAATCTCATCTGAATACTGGTACAAATACTCAAATTATGATGGAATAAGTCTTTTTACTGGACTTGGAGAACAAACAGTAAGAATTTCTAGAACTCCACCTGTGTCACCTTTCGAATATTTACAAAAAAATACAAGTTAGAATATTGGTATTGCATCCATAAAACAGCACTGTATATTTGTTTTAGCGCTCTGTAGAAGATGGACATTAGGTCCCCATTGATACTCTAGAATATAAACAGAATAAACATATGCAGAGTACCAGTATGTTCACATGTGTTTATACCTTTTCTACAGAATTAAAATAAATCAGGATGTATCAGTGTATGTGCTCATGTTCATCATGCTTTTAACAGCAAGGATGGTTTAGTGAGAGGGTGTTGGGGAAAAATCACGCTAATTAGCTACTGACTGCAGTTTCTGCATGGAGGCAGGAAATGAAAATACTTATGGGGTTCAGTGTCAGCCACTTTCTGTGTTAGGTTAGGAACAGGTTTGCAGTTTAGAACTTTCTCACAATTATTTGACAAATGATTTGAAACTCAGTTAATCGGGCATGGATTTCTACAAAACAGGGGTGAAGAGACTTTGGACCACAAATGGCTTTATTAGCAGGCATTTTATTAGTAGTGGTTTTGGCTTTTCTATTATTACATTTTTCAATATGGAGTAGTACCCTTGCGTCTTAATACAGTTTTTCAACGCATTGCTTGCTGAGGTTCCAACACATTAATATACAGAGACTCAGGTGTGCTTAACTAACATAGATACACATCTGAACAAAAAGCAGAGTTCCTCCAATAACAGAGTAACAAGGAAGCAAACATTTCTGAGGTGTTTAAGATGCTCAAAATTATGAACAAATTAAACTGAAAAAATAGTCACTTGCAATTACTGTAAAAACTTTTAAAATAATTTGAAAAGAGAGAGAACAGATATATTATACATTTTGGATGTGGAATTGGTTTTTATTCTATTAAAAAAAAAAATTTCATGAGTACTCAAATATTTGTTTTGACTCAGATTTACCAATTCATTTGAGGAGCATAAACATTACAATTTTGTCTCTCCTTAATTTTCCTTTCTGTATGATGTTAAATTCCTATCTTATTTTCCAGCAAGAATTTTAACTGCACCATTTCTTCTCACTCCTTAGAAAATTTCAAGGACTGAACAGCTGAAGTGTTATTTGCCATTCTTAATGCATTCCACTTGGCAATGTGGTAGTTCCTCTTATTCCTCCAAATACTAAACTTCTGATCAGACCAGTGAACCAGAGTGGGCTAAGATGGTTTTAATAACCAACCTCAGTTAAGTATCTCTTGTGGGCATTTGAAGAATTCTATTTAAGAAATCTGAATTAATCCAGTTTGGAAAAAAATAACACCCAAACATTTTACCATAATCACTCATGTAACTTATCTACTTTCAGCAGACAAAATAAGGCAGAATGAAAAACAAAGGTGGGTGAGAGGAAGACTAGGATAACGACTTTGCAGTTTTGCAGACTTTTACCACCGTATCACAGGGAAGGGAGCAGCCTTTCATGTCCCCTGTTGGAGCTCTTACCAAGCCACTGTAGCGGGACTTTATTTGGGATTCAGTTTTAAACCACAACTTTTTCCATTCTGATCAGAAAACCCTCAGCTGCAGGACACTCAACTGACCTCAGTCCATCACGTCTATGTCTGCCCTCCACAGAGAAACTCCAACAACTCCAAAGCTACAAAAACCTGTTTTCCATGACAGATGTGTTAACCAGACTTACATTTAATTGTGTAGCTGTTTCCCTCAGGACATTAACAGAAAGAAAAATATATAAATATTTACCTAATGAAGAGAGAGATGACAGAATACAAAATACAAATAAGTAGCACTCACAAAAAATATTTATGTCTTTCTAAAATGCTACTGTGCCTAACAAGTAAAACGTAAACACCACACTAATCTTTAATAAAAACATTCTCAAAATTTATCCAAGTTACATTAGCAGAAAACAGATTTAGGGTATAATTAGGGAAAAAGTAACTTATAATTTATTTACCTAAAAGCTCTCTTACAGAACTGAGCCACTAGGAATCTTACAAAGAATGAACAAACATTGGCTTAAGATGACAAAGGGATATATTCTATTACAACATTTAATTATCTTTTCCCAATTACTACTAACAGTTTTCAGAAGACTTTAAAGAAATAGCATTTTTCCAGAAATGCAAGCAAGGCTGATAAAGGCCAGAGGTACTGGTCATATACTTGGGAAGTGAACAAACAAATACAGAACCAGTTATCAGGAAGTTAGAAAAAAAGAGTAGCTCTAATTAAGACATTTGCTAGATCCCCTATGACGATAATTTGGGAGAGGGCTTGCCTTTTTTTTTTTTTTACTTTATTAAAAGTCATATGACTTAAGGAAAGTAAGATCCAGGTGTATTTGTTTGGAACTAGAGGGGAAAAAAAGATAAAAAGTAATAGCAATATCAGGCATTGTAGAGTTAAACCCGAGAAGTAAATAAACATAGCAAAAAGCCTTAAATAGAAACATAAAGGAGATGGTGGAATTAGCAACATGAATTGCAAAGAAATGAGATCCAGAATCACTGGAGGTGTTCAAAGGACAAAGTAACATGACCGTGACAGCAACAGTGGCAAAAGACACAGGAGGAAACTTGACCTAATCCCATTTCTGGAAGGGTGAGGTCAGCAACTCAGCACTTTGGCAAACCTATAATGTATATTCTACCACTATTACTTCATTCACCAAAGGCAAAACAAACCTTGCATGTTCCCTTTTAGTATTTCCAGAACTGATATATTTCATACAGTCTTATTTCCCATTTATCAAGTTTACTGCAATGTTGTTATGTCTGATTCCTCACCTCTCCATTTCTAACTAAGTGAACATGCATTGATGCTGTTGGCAAAGTTATTCTCATTCTCCATTTTTATTTCCTTCACTTACTTCACACTAGCTTTCAGTTTTCTGCTCTGTAAATACCAAGTACCTTCTCTCTTTACCTGGAAAGGTTTTTTTAATAGCGAATCTACATTTTATATTTTTCTTTATCTCCTCCCTAAATTCTCTCTTTTTAACTTAACCTCATTTTTCCCACTGCTGATTCCAAATATTCTAGTATCCTACATGTTAAAACAGTAGTACGTGTCTACCTTCAGTTCCCAATTATCTTCTCTCTTGGAGAATAAACTGTTGACTTTCAGGATCAGGAAAGATTGTCCTACCAAGCTTCCACAAATCTGCCTGCATCTATATTATAAAGTTGGGAAGCTTTTCTTTCTCATCTTTCTGTACTGTCACCTGTAGTCAGTAAACTGACTAACTCACAGAAAGTCAATTAAATATATTCAGTGTACCATATACATCATGTACACATATACATATAAATCTTGTATCAGGAGCAACAAATTACAAATGTTACCAATTATCTTACTCATATGAAGACAACTTCTAAAGTTTATTTTAGACAGGAGTGTTTACAGTATTCTTTGTAGAAGGGGGAACATAAGACCTAAAAAAATTATACAGAATGAAACGCAGAAACAAACAAACAAAAAATATATATAATGGATGGGGTCCAAGCTACTAATGCCTTTTTGATCCTTACTAAAGGACCATATTACCAACACCAAGGTATATGAAACAAAGACAGACAGAAAGGGAGAAAGGCTGGGGAGGAGGGGGGGGGGGGGAAGTATCCTCTTGGTTTCATAGCAGAACAATAATAATTATGTTTCTTTCTTTCCAACTTTTAGTATATGAATTCAAAGACAAATCATTACCACAAACGGCACAGCAAGAGCACACAAAACTGTTTACAGAACTGTCAAAATTTCAATTACATAAGGAACAAGATTACAAAGATTCCTAAAAAATATGCTTCAAAAATCATATGTGCATAATTTTCTTTTTATAATGTAAAGATCAACTTTTACAATGATGAGTATTTTTAATGCACAGAAAATTTAGAAACGATCATTATTCTGTCAAAATTTATTCTTCAGACAGACAGTTCTGAAAACATATGTACCTCATAAAACTCTAAGCTCAACTTTAGAAATAAATAGTACAAAGAAGCATTTGAAAATTCTAGGATTTCTTTGATACTTGCTGGAAAAATATTTTGTCCAAAAGTGCAAAAACTGATCTCCAGCAGAGGTACAGGAACAGGCCTTGATATACATCTCTCAGACATTTTTTTTTTTTTTAAAACTATAACATATTATGTTTTATACTTACATATTTTATATTTAACTATATAGTTACAAGTCTTTTTGTAAGTTATATATTCATATTTACTAATGGTTACACATTTTATATTTTTATATACACTTCTTTTTTGCTAAATCAAAGCCACTGAGAAATGACAGGTTTTCTAAAATTACTCAGTGAATTATACATTTTCAGACAGTACTTGAGTTCTCATAAGAACAGAAGTAACATCACGGACCAATGATCTCATTTTACAAAACATGACAATACAAGTTAGGTTTGCAAATATCCATAGGATCAGGCCATATGAAACCTCAAATATTCCAGATGGTTTGGTTTTATAATATTAAATTCTGAACAATATTTCTAACTTTTGTACAATCTCTGCCCCCTAATTTCTACTTCAGTTGATCCTATTAGGAAAAAATTGCCTGGTTTCTACCACATTGAACTTTATATTCAAATTTTCCAGAGAAGAAGAGGAAAAGAAAAAGATCTTCCTCTTACCAATACAGATATAAACATTACTACATGTATATGAAAACAAATCACAGTTCAGTTACCTCTTTTCACTCTTTTATTGAACTGAGCAGAGTGCATAGTTGAGTTTTATCTCAGGTTTACTACAGCTAAGTAAAGGCAAACGTGGAAATCAAGAACTAAGAACCAAGTAATATTTCTGCACAGTTGCTGACTACGGAAAGAAGCTTAGCCATCCTGAATTAGTAGGCCTTATGTACTCCACTACCAGATACACCATACAAACACATATTGTAACAAATACAATCATCATGGACACTAATAATTAATTGGGGATAGTCTGTTCAATATTCTTTTTCCTCCCATTGTATCTAAACAATTTTATTACTGAAAAACAATACACATAAAAATGAGACCAGGAAATGTAATCAAACACAGCTTGGAAAACCAGGTAACATGTCTGCAGAGATTTATGCGATTTTTATTTTCCTCCCTTCTTCCACCTCCTTACAGCTACTCAAGCTGCATTCTTGAAAACTGAATTGTTTCCAAAACAATAGAATCTCAAAGTGATCATTATTCTCTGTACAGCATTCAGGCAATGACCAGTACTCTAAGACAACAGAGTGAAACTTTTCTACACGACACTACATAAGGTGGACTCCAGAGAATAGAGCTGAGAATCCATGACAACTTACTCTTCAGCTTCAGTCTTTCATACAGATAAAAATAACATTTTTTGATGCCTTCTGCTTATTCAGATAATTAATCACTTGACAAGTTTGCTAAAAATGGGAGGAGTTAGTCTTAATAAATACAGGGTGCCTGAAGACATAGAACTTATGGCAAATCATATAGGTACTTTTCTATTTTATGTTTGACTTGAGCTTTTTAACCACTCCTAAATTGTTCACTGAATGCAGTATAAATTTTTTAGAGAAAAGTTATATAAGTTACAAGCTTCTGCAGACACAAATCCTGGACTAGCTGCTTTTAAGCTACTTTTCAAAACAAACTTTAAAAAGTACATGTATGATGGTTTCAGTGAACCTTTAAAGAGGTGACTTCCTAAACCTTTCAACATATCCCTTTATAAATTATGTTTTAAGATGTATATAATAAACAGCAACTAGTAAGTCCTTTAAAATCTACTGCCTACAGATATCAGCCTTGTATTAGCAAATCTCGATGCACCTTCATATAGAAACAGAGATTCACAGTTGCCCCCACCCCATAACTGAATTTCACAGATTTTCAAAGCAGTTTATCTCCTGATATAGTGAGTCAGATTAAAACACAACCTCAGACTAGAACACTTTCCCACTGAAGAAGTTCAGTTAGACATTGATGCAAAAAGTGACATTCATTTAACTTACAGATATTTCAGATTTTCAAGGTCTTCAAATGCCCCACTAGGTATTCTTTTGATTTGATTGTTGTTTAGAAGCCTATACAAAGAAATAAACAGCCATTTATTTTAACATACAGGAATGGGGGGTGGGTGGGGTGGGGGGAGTGTAATAGCAGCTGTAATGTAGCATTAAAAGGAAAACTTTAAAAAAAAAATCCCCCTAACAGTAACTGTTAGAATAAAAGAGTGAAAAGAGTGATGTGCTTACAGATGCTCAAGTCAATACCTTGCAGGAAAAGATTCTGAAAAAATAGAAATTAAAAAAAAAAAACCAAAAAAAATTTCTACAAATTGAAAAAATGTGGGTTTTGTACGTATCTGAAACAAGGATGAAGGGAAAAAAATTTTGGTCTCAGGTCTACACATCAGTTTGAAATTGATACAATCAATAGTAACAAATATTTGTCATTAGCAGGTACATTAAAGTGACTTTTCCTAGATGGATCTTAGCAATTTTCTGGTGAACTGCGCCCTTTACACCATACTGCAACACAACTGTCTTCTGGTGTGAATATACAGCACAAGATTTCTCAATACGTATGTTATGTGCTTGCAGGATAAATAGTAATAGTGATTGAAAGCTCACTGATATCACTAGCAAAGACTTCCATAAAAGGCAGCTCAGTAAGAACAAAACCTTTCTCCCAACTTCTCCCAGTCCTGCTGAGCACATTAGAATAGGAAATTTCAAAACATTAGAGTTCGTCAAATATTTTGTAACTGCAACACATTTGCAACTCTGAGCCTTTGAATAGCTTTGTTTTAACTCCCTGATTTATCATGTAAATATTCCACTAAAGTCATTTAGCAAAATTTGGAAAAAATTATACAGTAAATGTCTGTATTTTTCAGACCTCCAATTAAAGTATGTTAATAAAACATTAGGATGGAAATAATTTCCCTTTTTTATTTTAATAGACATATACCTGATTTTGTTTTCAAATACTTTGAGCCTAAAACCCACTTCCTTCACCTGTGTAAATTGTACAGCTGAAATTTTTCAGACTACTTACCTGTGATAAGTGAGCAAATTTGGCACATTATCAAATTAATCACATTAAATCAAAAGGGGAAAGGACCTTAGGACTGAAAAAGAACTTACAGTGTGTTCAGGTTTTTAAGCCGTCTAAACTCTCCAGGCTGGATTTCTTTAATCCTATTAAATCTTAGGTCTCTGTAGAATAAAGAAAGAAGAATCACATTACAAAAAACCTACATATTTTTTCATTTGGCAAACCGAACTAAGCACAAGTCTTTTGTGACCACTGTGACCAGTCTCTATCCATAAACCATAGCTTTTGACAACAGGAGAAGGCAAAACAAATCCAAACACTGACAAGTCTAAGCAGAGGACTGACCAAACCCAGCCTCAGCGGTCAGTGCTGAAGGCTGTACCTAAGTTGAACCTGTGGTCATGAAGGATGTTCTCTTCCACAGTGAAGTAACATGCAATGGGATGTTGAACTATTTCACTGAATTGAATTGTCTCTGCATTTTAAAAGCTACTTGTAAATAATACAGTAAAAAAACAGATACTGAAAAATTTGGATAAGAAAAAAAACGCAGGAAAAGAGAAATAGCTTTCAAAACTTTTAAGACTTTTTTTTTTTGTTTTGGGTAAGGAGGTTTAAGTGCCTTCTATTGTCCTGTTTTTAAAATCTGTAAATCCAGCTGTCTGAAGCTATCCATTTTCTTATTTAATTTTACTTTCTCTTAGTTTTTTATATGTTTTTACCATCTTCAGTTTCCTGTTAAATCTATGCCTTAATGAGAATTTCTTCAAGAAGAGGGAAACCAGTTTCTCAGGCAAGGCGCTGTAGAGTGAGCAGGGACAGAAAGCGAGATGGCAGCAGTGCAGGGATGTGGGGAAACTCCAGGGCTGTGCCAGGCTCACACCTCTCTCTTGCTGAAAGAAGGCAGCAGAGTTTGCGACACCTGCCCACCTCCTGTCCTCTACTGGGTCTGAGTCTCATAGTCTTGCTGCTTGTTTGCACTGGCTGTTGTATTTCCAGAATATTCAGTTGTATTCTCAGTAACTGATTAAACCAAGTCGTTGGGACCAGCAATAAACACATTAAAAAAAAAAAAACAACAAAACACCACAACCAAAAAACCACAACACAAAACCACAACACCCACCAGGAAATAATTTTCTGCCTGATTAGCAATCTGAACAGACTTCCTGGGAGGTCATACAGGTGAGACAGGGACTGTGAGGAAAGATCAAGACCAGGAGAAAGGAAGGAGGGCAGCACATATGCCCTGTTCCCTAGCAGCACACCAAGGACACGAGGACCTTATAGTCTCCGGCAAGTGAACAGAAGGGAAACAAAGTAAAATCTAAAAGACCACAATTACTGCGCTGTCCTTCCTAGAACATACAGTTATCAGTTGCTTTCAGAAAGTAGGACATAAACATGTCATAATGTCAATCTTTACACCAAAACCAGTCCTAATTAAAACACGAATATGCACTGCATTTTAACAGGTAGTGTGTTATCAAGAAGTGTCTCTAAAATTTGGTATTTAGTCAAAGGAAATCTAGAAAAGCAGAGGAAAAAGTCAGCTGCATACTAACCCCATATAACCCCACTGGCTGAGGCTGTAAGTAATGGGGCGTATAGTTGCCTGAAGTCTTTTGCAAAGAGCATGCTTAAGCATCATTCCTCATGAATCAGCCCATCAGGGCTTATTCAGCTCTGGAATAATGGCCTCAGAAGGACTTTTTCTACATAAGTGGTTTAGGATGTGGCCTACTGTTCATTGTAAGGAAAGGATTAGACATGTGGTTCTGTTTGCTTTACACTCCACCAAAATATTTGATCAGTGACTGGAATAAATGAGGGATGCAAACTGCTATCCCTTATTTAGATGCATAGTTAAACTGCCTGTAGACTTGCAGGACAGCCCCCTTACTCAACTGCCAACTGAACTGAGGATTTCCAGAGCAAGAAGCACAAATTGTCGTGGCTTGAATTTGTTCATTACAAAAGCACCTTCTTCATTACAGCAAAACAGCGTTACGTTTTGTTCATCACTCACACAAGAAGTATACAACTTATCACACACAAAACACACATATCCCTGATGAGAAAGACATGCCGCCTATGAGTCACTGAATCTCAGGTGCTGAGATTTTCTAAACAAGCATTGCATGTCATAGCCTGCACTGAAAGAAGATAAAGCAGATCCCATCAATGGGCATGATATTCTGCTTTATTGAGAGCTTTTTCTAAATCACCTGAAATTTTATTGTGTTTCAAAGAAGCATTTTAATTTTGATTAAAATAATCAAAAGTGCAAAAATTCAACATTCATGAATGGAATATTGAAAACTGAGTGTTTTCTAAAAGCCTCAAAATACTATTACAACTAGCAATAGTTAGCTCCTGAACAACATGGGACTTTTCAAATTGATTTTTTTTTTTTTAAGTTCCACAATTAAAAATAAATATTTACCAAAAGTAGGAATAGACAGAACACAGAACGTCTTTTTAGATGTAAAGAATACGTATTTGTCCATAGGAAAAGCAAGCTTATTCCCTGCAGTGAAGCAAGTAAGTATGTAACTTTCATGAATGCCATGGAGCCGGTCCTCCGAGTCAGCAGCGAAATGAGCACCCTTCTGATGTGTCAAATCTATTCTGCAGTAACTCACAAGTATAACTAGGGATCAGCAACACCAATCAAAATAATTCATATTATTTTACTATCACTGCATAAAGTGATATTTTATCCCAGCTCCTGACACTATTGCCCTTCTCATATGAAGTTGTTACGACTAAATAACACATCATGTTTGAAACCCTACCCATTCACTTTCATTCTGCATATAGGTATTAAAAAAGCCGTAACATCACACAGCACCCAAGTTTTCCCTAGAGCCCAGAACATTTGGTATCTGTAAGTAAAATGTTTCCTAGAAAGCTAAGATGAAAACAATACATTTCTATAAAGACTAATTACACTTTTTGTTTAAAGCTAGTACTCTAGTTACATTAAAATTGGAGAAGAAAAAATGTTAATCTTACTAAAATGTAGGATTATGATTTTGGCACATTCCTTCAAAGGGGAGCTCTTTCTTCAAAGGAAGTAACACTTGTAAGTGTTAACTCAAAGTTTTTTCATTAATTTTTTCCACACAAAATCCCCCAAAACAGAGTGAGGCAGATCACAAAACGCTGCTCAAAATAAAGAACACACAATCTCTTTCATTCTCTAAATGAATATAATTATACTTCACAAGGTATTTCTTGTACACAGAAGATAGAAGTTAAGTCATAACCACTGTAGAATTCTCAAGAAGAAATTCAGTCAAACTGTCTTAATTTCCTTATATAACAGGACAATAAACCAAGCGGCCAAAAGAAATAGACTATGCATTGCATACATTAGTTTAAGGGTTTTGATACAGGCCATTCACATAAACAAAGCAGAGAAATATGGTTTAAGTGAAATCTCTGTAAACCAGGTGTTCAACTGGTCCAGAAAAAAAAGAGGATAAGCAAAGACTTGTTATTGAACTGAAACTTGTAACAAGTAGAACCCAGCAGAAGTCTGCCATAAGGTATTAAATATTTTGAGACTACCTGGTAGAAGAAAAAATAAGCTTACGAAGTTTGCAGATGTTAGCAAATTTGGAGTGACTGCAACCATTCTAAAAGATGTTTAAGATTAGAAACAAACGTGAAGTTTAAATCCCTGAGAAGTGGAAATAATTAATTCCACAGCAATGAGACAGGGAAGAATCAGCCACCGGTTCTTTCAAAGCCAATTGAAATCTGTTTCAGTAGGTGATTAAAAAAAAATTGAAAAAAACCTCAGTCACCACTACCACACCATTGTAGAAAAAAAATATTCCATACTAAACAGGAGCACCATTTCAGGCTTGAAACGTCATCCTCCCATGGTACAGATCCCATGGCCAGCTTATGAGAACCGACTGCATTTCAGGGGACAGGAGAAGAGCTCAGAGCAAAAGCACAACAGCAACCAGAGACAGGGAAACATCCCCTCAGAAAGTGAACAGCAGGAATGAGGACTTTGTTAAGACTGAAAAATGAGTAAGGAGAGCTCAAGCAGGCCATTATGGTCCAGCTCTTCAAAGACATTTTGTGTTGCTGAAATAATGTGTGGTTAAATCAGCATGATGAGGTTTCTTGTCCCTTTTTTTTTTTTTCCCAGACTAGTCCCTGTCCAACCATGCTGCCACATGACTTTTTAGTCACAAAAGCCTGTTCCCTGCCCATTCATCTCTCTTTCACCTTTTGCATTGTCCCTCCTTTTGCTCCTACAAACGGACTGCATCCTGGCTGTATACTGTGCTTCAAGGTTTAGTAAGCCTGACTTCCACTGGCCAGCCAGAGTGCACCAAAAGGTTAAAACAGCAGACTGAGGGAGTCCACCTCAGTTGCTGACTTCATTTTTCCCCTTCCTAATCACTAAATAACAAATGACACAACCAATAAAAATTATGCAAACACCTATGATGATAGCATGTGATTTTAGGGTACTATAATAACTTTTGCATAATAATCTAAACCTAAATGTTATGCATTCAGTTTTTCAAATAAAAACTTAATATACCCAACTCCTAATTGAGATTGTCTCCGTCACTGTGTGTTTCACAATGAAAATATTTACTCCTTAAAATTATACCTAGACAACATAATAATACTTTCAGGGAAGTGTATGCTACTGCTGCTTTCTTTTATTGAATTCTCTTAGTTTGTGGTCCTGTACCTAAGCATCTTCCTTCAGACAAATTCTGCCTGATCTCCTAAAACACTTTGCTAACAGCGTTACTTACCTCTTAGCTCTGGTCCTCAAACACAGCCACATGTATATACACACACATAAAGAAAAGAAGAGTCATTACAACAAAAATGCACTTTTCCTCCTATGTAAAGCCTTAAAACTTGTCCTTCTGTCAATTCACAAAAATATCCTAAATACCTATGGTTACCATTTTCGTGCTTCTTGCACACAGCTTAACAATTTAAATTGTAAAAAAGCACTTCAGCCATACAGACTTCCACTGAAGCTGAGCACGTCACTTTGAAGCATTACATCTTCCCTGAATGACACAAACAAAACAACATGTCAACGGTGCCTGGTAAACTGAATACTCTCAGGATTATTTTCCTGGCCCCACATCATCTGCTCTGTGCTAATTCATGGAGCACAAGGCTGCGTAGGCCAAGAACATGCCAGGAAGCATGCTGACAATTTAACAACTGGACACCTCTGAGAGTTGCATTCCAGTGCCTGGGAATGATCTGGGTCCCACAGCACCACAAACAGCCGTGGGTCAGGAAGCATGCCAAGCAGTATGCAGCAAATGGGGTGCACACACACAGCTGCTTAGCAGGCTTCCTATGCGCTGTTATGTGAATGAGGTTTTATGAAAATCTGTATGATCTAGATGTATGGCATATAAATAAATACAGTATTTGTATGTTTTCTTTTCTGTGACAAAGTGAACAAGACCTGTGCTGCAGATACTTTTTGTCAGGATGGAAATAAATTCTGTTCCTAATCAATTCTTTATTTGAACTGTGTCCATTTGTGTCCCCACCTTAGACTGCCCATTCCTAACAACAGTAAACTATTTCCAATTTAGCATTTAAAATTAACTTTTAACAATACTTTTATCTAATTAAACACAGTGAAAACTTCTAATTATATAAATATTTTTTTAAAAATTACATAACTGTTACTGTCCCATACAATCCAATGCTCCTATGGCCCTGGTACTCCAGAATGCCCTACTTAAAGTTTGTACTGACAGTGCACAGTAATGAAAGTTTTCTGTTAACACATCCTGATGGGGCAAGGCAATGTTTGGGCATATAAATTCATTGCAAGTTAACAAACTAATAGTTTAGAAAATAAAGTAATAAATACTAAAAGGCATTAATAAATATTTGGAATATGAAAATCACACAGGATACACAGCAAACAATACAGCTTTCAAATGCACTGACCTTAAATGTCAAGCATCTTACAAGAAAAGTTAATTACAGATGTTTCGTATCACTCTGAAATACATGAATCCCTTTTAGAGAAGGGAGTGGTTTTACTCAGACCAAGCCATGCACTGAAATTAGAACGGCAAGGTTTTTTTATAAAAAAAATACACTAAGTGCATTTTTCCTTTATTCTTTTGTTTTCTAATTATTGCAAAACAACACACAGGGAGGAGAGTTAAGGCTTTTTACATTTCATTACTTTTAGAAAAGATTAAACTTGGTGTACTTTAATAATCTTAATTCAGATTCCTTTTTGCATGTTTGACTTTTAAAGATTCTGTTGCTTCAAACTAAGAAAAATCATGAACTATTCTAAATCAAACTGATTTAAAATAGGGCTGCCAAGACAATGTTGTGTACCCCTGTCATGCACCTCAAAAGCCAGCAGCCTGTGGATCAAGTTGTAGATACTCAACATCTAAACAAAGTCACCCCCAGTCATCACCTCACTGATGACAATCTATCTGATGCCAAGTAATAAGCACCCACTAATCAACATCTAATACAAAAGGTGTTATCCTATGGGCAAATTCTTTATGAGGAATTGCTGGAGCAGCAGCAGGAAGGAGGACACCAGAGCTTCTCTGCTTGCTGCACCCCAGCCATGTCCTTCTCATCTCGGCCTGCAGACTGGGTACCCTACCAGCTATTAGGGCTCGGAGGATTTCCCTGAGATCCCTTCATTGCTATAGACAGGGTATATAGGAAATGGCTTTCCATTGTTCCAATTGTGATTTGTGTCAGAAAAAACTATGATGACACAAAAACTTTATATTAAGATCTTTAATAAAAAAAAGGGGAAATAAAAAATAACATGTTAACTACTGCTTCATTCATAGCCATGTCTCATAATTAGTCAGTTCTAACATGGATATAGAAACACTGTATAATGTGATGATTTAATTAAAAACATTTAACTTGTGAAATAACATACGTATGCAAAGCATACTGTCAGGGCATTAGCAAAATACTCTACATGTCACACACATCTGACAGAAATGCTGCAATTACAGAGATTTCAAATCTAGTACCGCAACAAGTATTCTTGCCATTTTTAAAGGTTGTGCAAGTTTTTTATTATACACAGTCCTCTATGAATTAGTTCCAGTACCCTTAAATCCAAATGCAAAATCTTTCAGAACATTAACTTTAAATAAAATATTTCATAAGAGCAAAGACAGCTGAAAACATTCAGAATTCTGGTTATACATCTTCCTGGCTGCAGGATGGAAATGAAAGCAAAAATAAAACTGAAAGCTCCTTTGCTAGGGTATAACAATAAGATTTACAAAATGTAACATGAGGAAATAGTTTCCAAGTTTAACAGCTAGAATCACCAACACATCTCCCAAATAATATGTGCAAAATCTTAGACTAAAGTAAGGCAGATTACTTAGTTTGCTTTGGACACTTTCGTTCTATTATTTAAAAACGCTTGAGAGGAAAACTCTATATGCAAATGGAACATCTTAGGCAGAATGTGCAATTTCATTTTCTGTTTATATCCCTCCTGATTTTGATAAAGATCAATGCCAAAATAGGCTATCAATCCTATTTCCCTCTCAGATTAAAGAATAAATTTTAAATAGTACATCTACCTGTTACTGTTTTCACTGTTGAGGCTAAAGAGGACAATAGGTAGTCTAACCAAGCATTCATTGCTTGTACTAACCCCAAATAATTCTGTGACATGAGATTATGTCTTACTTAATACTTTTCGGGTTGACTACTGTTCCACAGCACCTGTATTTCTGAACTTCAGAAGATCCCTTGATAATTTCCATTTGTCATAACTTTTCCTTGTCCAAAATGAAAACATTCTGTTACTTTGCTTAGTAATGTTAGATGCAATCAACAGAACAAACTAAACACCATGTTACACTTACTAAACTTGCTCTGGCAGACTACTTTTAAGAGTACTGCTCTCCAATATAATAGATTATAAATCACATTCATATGTTGATGCTAAGAAACACTACATGAAAATCAGAATAAATGAAACCAACAAACAAAAAGAATTCCAAAAAAAGTAGGACTTCCAGTTTTCTCAAAAAAAAACAGTATCCATCAAGGCAGAATAAAGCCAAAGCATCAGATCTGCCACTGGCAAACTAGAATAATGCATTTAAACTCAAATTTAGAAGATCTGCATTTGTATTAGGCTATCATATTGAAAGTATCTAATTTCATACTTTAAACTGAAAATATTTGTTTATCTTTTAGCTTTGGACAAGAAAAAGGCAACGTGGATGAAATCACCATGGTTGTATAATACACTGACGTTTGAAACATGATGTTGACACATTAATGACTTCTATTATCAATCTTCACCAAAAAGAAAAGTACTGAAGCATTTACCAATTAAATCAAATCTTGCTTTTTATTAGCGAAGAAGATAAGCATCTTACTACCTTGTTTCAAGGGCTAACCAGTACTTCAGCACTGATTTAGGACACAAATGAACTTCAATACAGAGATATTTCTTCACATAAGAAAAATCACCACAGCACCAAAATGGAAATATCTGAAAGGATACTACTGTCTTACGTATCTTAAAAACTGAAAGGTACTCAAATGCTGAGTGTGGATCATGAAAGAACAAACCCCATGCCAAACCCCCTGCCTCAAAGGTAGACACTTTTAAAAGGTCCAGTAAAAACTGCTTAAAGCTAAACCTCTTCCTCTATATGTGACTCTGATCTGTATGGTAATATAATCTTTATCACCTTAATTTGACAAATTAAAAGGAGGCAGTCGCTTTGGTTTGGTAAGAACTAGCAGGAATAATACAAAACTACTTTAAAAGGATGGATTTCTCATTGTTACAACTTTCTGATATTGAGAGATAAGAAGTCTGAAGAAGATGTGTATGTGAAAGACAATGCACTCTTATTCATCTGTAAGGCTAGTTATGAAATGTTGATTGGCAGCAAGTGACAAAACAGAAAAATAACAATTTCTCCAGCTGCATGATATATACTAAATTTGGAAAAAAGCGCAAACTAGTTCATGTCCTTTTGCTTTAAAAAAAAAGGAAGGAATAATTTAACAGATAAATATTGGATTTGTAGATCTATTAGATTTAATAGGTTACATTAATAAATTAAGTTAAAGTATGACCATTGCATTTATCATTTGTTTAGCTCTCTTCAGATGTTTTAATAAGGTAGGAATTGTCATAACTGGATCACGTTGCTATTGGCAAATTCAAAAGAACAAAATAGGAGAAAAACATTATTTTTTTCTAACATTTGAAGATTAATTACTACCCAGCAGAAATAACCTATACGATAAATGCCAAACTACTATGTTTCTCAACACAGAACAAAAGATCTGCAAATGCCAGCAAGACTACATTGCTTATGTCTACTTTATTCTTATTCTTTTTTTTTATTCAAGGTCATCCCAGCAGGAAATGAAAAACAGCCATCAGCATAGTAAAAACATTCAAACAGAGCAGAGCATGAAAATTGCACAAAAGAGGTTATATAATCAAGTCAGTGCAGTAACTGGATGATGTCAATGGCACTTTAATGCTGCTTTAACTACTGCCCTGTAAAAAAATGTGTCACTTTGTTGAAGAAACAAAGAGAAGGTCACCACTTTAAAAAAATAAAACCAAACCTCACTTTCAGCCATAGCACTACTTGTAGTAAACCTCACTGCTAGCACTAACATTTTCTAGAATACCAGAGGAACCAAGATTTTTTTTTTTTTTTTGCCTGGTTTTAAGATTTAGCTCTACCAATTTTTACAAACAAAATTACATCATTCTCCTTTTCCTTGGCAATTCATTTTCTGGATTAATTCTTCCCCAGTTTAATTACTGATAGAATATGTGATTTTCTTCAGTTTACACAGAGATTTTTATTATCAGCAGCACTCAGCACATAAAATAAATCCGCTGCATTTTTAGATGGGAAACTAAAACATAATTCTTACATGGTGAGTGGTATCATAGTCAATAATATTTAGTATACCATAATTTTAGTGACAAAAATAAACAGCAGGATCACAAAAATATTGAAATCTATAGAACAGGATGCAGAATATTTGGCAGTACTCACCTTGATCATAAAACCATGCCTACAAAAATATAAAGAATTAATTCTGATTGATGTATCAATTATCTAATTAAAATAATACCTGATTTGCACAAATATGTAAGGTTTGTTGGCAGGGACTTCAGTTTTATAAGTCTTAAAAAATACATTTATCAGGTACAGCTTTGGTGAATGGAGAGCTTATGATATATCCTCCTCCAAAAGCTACGGATTTGTTTTAAATAACAATTATTTTCCCATTAGAGTTGAAAGGAAAACATTCAAATGTGAACTCAATGAAACGCAATGCAGCATTGTCTTACTAAGTCTGTAGATCCCCCTGCTGCCCTTGTTGCCAATTTTTCCAACCAGCTATGCAGTGCCATTAACAGGACTCAAGCAGGATTTACTGGTTCAAAGTTTTAGGCATGTACGTTCAATTGTCAAGAATTACACATGAAAATTTTACCATAGCATGATCATGGCTCTGTCTCATCCACTTTCAAAGTCCTTCAAAATACATCCACTACAGAAATACTGTATTTTGAAATTTAAAATTTTAGTTTATAATTGTTTCTAATTCTCATTCTATCTTACAAAACCCAACCAACCAGCAGCAACAAAACAAAATCAAAACACACAACCAAAACCCCCTCCTTTTAACAGTATGGGTAGGGTTCAAAGAGGTGTAATGCAATTTCTGCAGTCCGAAGAAACAAGAAGGCAAAAATCTGTCTCTATTTCTCCCAGAGGGATTTATTTCTAAAACTGAACAATGAAAAGGTTGTTGACAGTACAGCCATGTGATGCATTACTGATTATTTTTGATAGAAATACACTTGGGAAAGGGCTGCTTTCTTGTCCTGCATTTATGCCATGCCCAATAAAACAGGGCATGATAGCTGTGCCTAAGTGCTGTGTTAAGACAAATACATGATGGTTAAGGTCTTGGATCAAGGAAAGAGTCAACTAATGGTTAGCATAGTCTGTCTTGTAAAAAGCTACTGATAAACCAAAATATTTTTAGAGGAGTAGTGAGATGTTGGAGATGCAACCTCTTCTCAGTTTTCTTCTCAATATTTGTTTCAACTGTACTTTTCAATCAAAATAAAGGTTTCTTCTCTATAGTAGGCTAAAGAAGACACCAAAAATGGAAGGTGACTAGTTTATGGCATACCATGAACCATTGAAACAAATGCAGTAACAATTTAATTCGGTTTTGTAGTTAATAGTTGTGTGAATTACTACTGTGAAAAACTCCACAGAAATGCTTCTTTTATTCTATAGTCATAAATCAGTCTCCCTGCCACCCCATTTTGCAAAACAAATGATGTTTCTGCACTTCTCTGTCTCACAGGAATGCTTAAATCTAAGCTCTACATCCATGAAATACTGATATTCTCAGAGGAATGAGCTGAAAGCCAGAAGAAAACTTTATCATCCCCTGACCTCCTACACAGGACAAGTCACACAACAGTACAAAAGTTCCTGTCTTAAGCCAATTAGTGCTGTCAGAGCTGAACCACTCCTTTGAGAAAAATATAAAACTGTGATTCAAAAAAAACCATGAATCAAGCAAAACCTAATGACCTGCTAGTCATTCTAGTAGTTAAAAATATTCACTGTTAAAAACTGGACAATCTCATCCTGCATCCAGCTTGAGCATGTTTATCTTCAGTTTTTGATCACTAGAAGTAAACAGCTATAACTGAGGAGTAGCATTGACCATTTTTTCTTAAAATAGATCCAGAGGAGTTAAGCACTGAAGCTCATACACGAATTTATTTTTGCAGCAGCAGCAACAGTTCTTAAAGGTTTAAAAATAAATAAATCCTAAAACTCCAAATATGGGTGGGAAGGAAAATACACTCACAATTCTTTCTAATTTTTCCTGATTTTGTTCTATGGCAGATAAGTTCTTTCTTTCTTTACTGTCAGGAAAATGGATGTAGGTGCAACGCAAGCAAATGAACATGCACATCCATAAAAGAAAATACACAGACACAGAAGAGTCATCTGCATCTTACCAGAGTGCCAGAGGTCAGGTTGCTTCTTAAGCCTTCTTCTAGCTCTGACACATCAGCCTCTCTCCTACAGGAGTACCCATCTGGGTACCCCCCACACTGGGTGAGCATCAGCAGTGAGCTGAGGGCAATAAGCTCTCAGCAACAGAAGATCCTACAGCTGAAAACAGGGATATGAGTGAGGGCTGAGAAAGAAGTAACAAACAGCGCAGGTAAACTGATATCCTAGTGTGGAAGTGTGATTTCCCTGTCAGTGCACTTTTGGGAGCTTTTCTTTCCTCAGGGCAGGCAGCCTCGCCGACACAGTGCATGAGAGCTTGCATTATATTTATTAGACCAATAAATAACATTCAGCATCTACAATGCTGATGACCTTACTAATGAATGCCCATTTTGTCTCCTTCAATTCAAAAAGAAGTCTTGCAATACAAGATCAACATCAAGCCAAAGGATGTGGAAAATTGAAGGAACTGCTGCATCTGAAAATAACATCTAATTTTGGCTCAAAAGCCTTTATTCATTGTAAATCTATAGGCAGTCTTCCCTCTCTACTAGGTGGATTTTATCAGAATGTATTTCCAACCGTTATGTACTTTCCAGTTATTTCCAATACAGTGATTGCTCTATTAGATTCAGACAAACTCAGGGGTGTTGTCAGAATTTATCTGGATACTTGTTCTTATAGAATGCCAAGGACATTTTACTATTAATATGAAAAGCACTATTGGCTTGCATAAAGAGTAAAAAAAAAAATTCAGGTACTCTATCACTTGGCTACAGACCAGCTTCCTGGTTTCAGACAAAGCCACAGCTCTTCCTTCCACTTCGTGGAAAATCCCAGGTCACCTCACTGAGAAAGCTGCAACTCTTGGAATCATATTTTCTGCTTCCTGAGGTTAACAGGCTGCCAGAGCAGATAAATCAGCTATTTTCTCGCTCTGCCTCCAGCTCCTCCTGCTCCTGGCAAAGCAAACTCAGAAGAACTGGGAGTGACAGGGTTGTGGTAGGACTCCTGTGATACTTATCTCCTCGTTCCTCATCAGTGCAGACAGTATTATACAGCACAGGCATCTATGCGTTCCTGCCTCTTGGGAGAAGAGAAGCTGCTTTCTGCCTATGAAGAGCAATGGAAGCAGCTGCTAGAAGACGTTCAACCTTAAGGTAGCCAACTGAATGACTTTCAGGGAAGGGAATCTCTGGGAACAGGTATTATCCCTTCCTTTTTCTTCTTGATATGTCCGTACTAACATCGATACCAAAATTATACACAAAAAACAAATAAAGCAATTCAGAGCTATTACTCATTTCCAACTCCTGCTTCCTACTCATTAGGGAATGAGTTACCTTAAAGAATACATCAAGAGAATATATAATATTTATTATTAATCTTTTATGCTTTATACATTTTTATCATCTCCCATAACTTGAATCAATCAACACCCATGTAATTTTTATTTCACATTCCAAAAGTAGAACTGAACTAAATAATATGCCTACAACTTCTTTCCCTGCACATTCTTTTCTTCTTTCTCTACCTATATTAAATCTGGATTGACCAGAATGAAAAAACTTGGAAAACTGGATTGCTGCAAATTATAGATATGTCTGAAATTTCTAAATAAGTTACCAGTCTTGCCTGTGTTTGTTAGTTATTTTAAATCCCAGTGGCCTCAAGAGATCACATCTATTTTACTTGATGTCACACACCCTCTTCCTAGTAGTTCTAATATTGGAAGTATTAAGTCAACAGTTCAGAATCACAGAATGGCTGGGGTTAGAAGACACCTCTGGAGATCATCTAGTCCAACCCCCTGCTAAAGCAGGTTGTCCTAGACCACGTTGCACAGAATCACATCGAGGCAGTTTTCTTGAGACCCCACAGCCTTTCTGGGCAGCCTGTGCCAGTACCCTGCCACCCTCAAAGGAAAGAAGTTCTTCCTCATATTCAGGGGGAACTCTGTGTTGCAGTTTGTGCCCGTTGTCCCTTGTCCTGTCACTGGGCACCACTGAAGAGAGCCCAGCCCCATCCTCTTGACACTCACCATTTAAGATATTTGCAGACACTGATAAGATCCCCTCTCAGTCTTCTCTTCCCCAGGCTAAACAGGTCTTCCCCAGGCTAAACAGGCCCAGCTTTCTCAGCCTTCCCTCACAAGGGAGATGTTCCAGTCCCCTCATCACCCTTGTAGCCCTCCACTGGTCCCTCTCCAGTAGTTCCCACTCTCTCTTGAACTGAGGAGCCCAGAACTGGACACAGCACCCCAGATGCGGCCTCACCGGGGCAGGGTAGAGGGGGAGAATCACCTCCCTCCACCTGCTGGCCATGTTCCTCCCAATACACCCCAAGGTGCCACTGGCCTTCTTGGCCACCAGGGCACACTGCTGGCCCATGGGCAACTTGCTGCCCACCAGGACTCCCAGGTCCTTCCCTGCAGAGCTGCCTTTCAGCAGGCCAGCCCCAGCCTGTACTGGTGCATGGGGTTACTCCTGCCCACATGCAGGACCC
>JAVJGI010000062.1:25089536-25352370 GCA_035590275.1 Ibycter americanus
TGAGCGGGTGGCTGCGTGGTGCTTGGTTGCCGGCCGGGGTTAAACCAGCACATCTTTCCGGGGTTAAACCAGCACAGGAAGAGGGCCAGCACAGATGCAGCAGGAGAGAAGGAGGAGGAGGATGGGAACAAGAAGGTGTTGAAAAGCAGTTTAGAAAGAGCCTTTTCCCTTGAGCTTATGGGTCAACACAAAATTCCTAAGTAAAAAAATCCTTTGTACTGCAGGATCCACCTCACAGATTCTAGTTCAATATTTTTCTTTTTTATGTATATTATTATTACATTTAATTGTCATGTTTCTCTCTTTGCCTTCTTGGAAATGTCAGCATATTTGCATGTCTGTCATCTTTCAGTAATGTCACCATGATGACACATCATTGTCAGTTGTAATTACTGTTAAATGCAGTGAGTTTGGTTTGTTTTTCTATACCCTTTACATTGCATGACTTTCTCCTGCTGAATTGTGACATAGAGCTTGTAGGAAAATAATAAGAGGTGGGAAACATCAAAATAAATCAAAGACAGGGAGGGGACAGGCATATTAAAAACAAACAAACACCCTAAGCAACTTAAAAAAACCTACCAGGGAAAAAGTGAAACAATGAGAATTAAGAGTGAATTAATTTTGACTCAGATGTGGCACTCGTCAACTTAGTGTAGCAACAAATGAAACAAAGGACAAGAGTTGATTTGACAAGAGACGTGACTAGAAATAGATGCAATCAAATAATTTAATGAGTTGCATATTAAAAGCTTCTTACAAATGTGGAGTTTAATAATATTTATGTGTCATAAATAGATCAATGGAAGAACAAGAAAAATTTCCTCCCTGCAAAGTTTTTATCATTTTCAATGTTATTTTCAACATAGCATAGGAATACCTTTCAAAAGTGCTTTTTAACTTTTGGTTCCCTACAGATATAATTGCTGGACACAAATGCATCACAAACATGGTATTTTGGAAGTTTAGAGCATCTTGAGAATTCATCTGGCAGTTTGGATTCTTTGTATTTTAAAGGATGCTCACAACTGGTTTAACTGCAAGCTTCTCAGTCAGCTTAAAACAGAGAGAGAAGCGTACCAGAGAGGGAAAAGCAGATGAATACCTGTTGAGAACTACAAGGGCATTGCCAGGGTGTGCAGAGGTGCATTAGAAAACCAGAAGCTCAGCTCAAATTGAAATTCGCCAGAGATGTCAAAAACTACAAGAAAGGGTTGTTCAGCTACATAAACAACAAGCAGAAACAGAAGGAAAATACTGGCCCACTGTTACACAGGAGAGGTGAATTAGTCACCAAGAGCACTGAAAAGGCAGAGGTTCTCAACACTTTCTTCACCTCTGCCTTTACCAGCACTGCTGGGCCACTGGCCTTCAGAACAAAAATCCAGGTTGATGCAACCACAGACCCACCGTCAGTGAAGGATGGGTTGGTGTGTGAACAATTACAGGAGTCTGATCCCTACAAACCGATGGGCCCTGACAATGTCCACCTGAGGGTGTTAAAAGATCTGTCTGATGTCATTGTGAGGCCACTCCATAATCTTTGAGAAGTTGTGGAGATCGGGGCACATCCCAGATGACTGGAAGAGAGCTAATGTCACTCCCGTCTACAAGAAGGGCTTAAAGGAGGATCCAGGAAATTATAGGCCCATGAGTCTTCCTTTAGTCCCTGTGAAAGTTATGGAACAAATCCTCCTGGGGGCTGCCACAAGTCAAATGAAGCATGTGACTGGGAAAAGCCAGCACGGATTCATCAAGGGCAAATCCTGCTTGACAAACCTGATCATCTTCTACAACAAAGTATCTTGCTCGTTGATATGGAGAGAGTGGTGGGTATTGTCTACCTGGATTTCTCCAAGGTTTTTGCTACAGTTTCCCACAGCCTCCTCCTAGAGAAGCTGGCGTGTTACAGCCTAGGCAAGTGGTCTGTGCCATGGGTGGGGAACTGGCTGACAGGCAGCACCCAGACGGTGGTGGTAAATAGCTCCTTTTCAAACTGCCAACCTGTCACAAGTGGGGTCCTCCAGGGACTGATATTGGGCCAAATGCTGTTTAATATCTTCATAAGAGATTGGGATGGTGGCATCAAGTCGACCCTGATGAAGCTTACCGATGATACCAAACCTGAGTGGGGAAGTGGACACTTTGGAAGGGAGAGCCACCTTGCAGGAAGACCTGGATAGGCTGGAAGAGTGAACTAGAAAGAACCTTATGAAGTTCAACAAAGACAAATGTAAGGTCTTGCACCTGGGAAAACATAATCCAGGAGCACAGCACAGGCTGGGATCTACCTGTCTGGGGAGCAGCTTTGTGGAAAAGGGACCTGGGGGTCCTGGGGGACAACAAGCTCAATATGGGTGAACAGTGTGCTGCAGCAGCAAAGAAAGCCAACAGGATGCTGGACTGCATCAACAAGGGCATCACCAGCAGTGATAAAGAAGTCATTATCCCATTCTACTTAGTGCGTATCAGGCCACACTTGGAATACCCTGTTCAGTTTTGGTCCATGCTATACAAAAAATATGTAGACAGGCTGGAGAGGGTCCAGAGAAGGGCCACAAAGACGATCAAAGGGCTGGGAAGCCATTTGAGGAAAGGCTGAGAGAACTGGGTTTGTTCGGCCTTGAGAAAAGAAGACTTAGGAGAGACCTTATCACCATGTTCCAGTATTTAAAGGGTGGCTACAAAGAAGATGGAGACTCCTTTTTTACCAGTTGTCACATAGAAAAGATGAGGGGTAACGGGCACAAGTTACTCCTGAGGAGATTCCAACTGGACACAAGAGGAAAATTTTGCACAATGAGAACAATCAGCCATTGGAATAACTTCCCCAGGGAAGTGGTGGATTCCCCAGCATTGGACACTTTTAAGGTTTGTCTGGACAGGGTGCTGGGCCATCTTGTCTAGACTGTGTTTGTGCCAAGACGGGTTGGATCAGAGATCCTTGAGGTCCCTTCCAATCTGGGATTCTATGATTCTATGAATTATTTTTTTTGTTGTTTTCACACAAGGTATTTTATCATGACATATCTCATTTTCGCACTGTGATTAACATCACTGAACCACAGTATTAGTATGCACCTTCTGTTATCTTTAATTTGCATTAGTCCACAGTGAATGCTGCACCATATATATATATATATATATATGGAATCTCAGATCTGATATAACAACATTATATTTTCAGTTGGTTAATAAAGCTTCTCAGTTTTCTCTCTACATTTATTTGCAAATATCTGATATTATTATTTTTTAAAATTCAGGTTTTATTTCAAATAAACTTCCTATCCTGCCAAAAGGCCAACACCTGTTAGGAACTGATTACCTCCATCAAAATTCTGGGCACTTTCATTTATCCATGAGCCGAAAGGACTAGCTGGCATTTAGAATCTCAGACAACTTAGCATAATATAAGTCCTGCTGTCTTAACTATAGGCCTCACAACACTACGTCAACACAGAGGGTACTTCAGGTACAAGACTCTGCAGCACTGATTTTACTCAAATAACAGAGCTTGCCAGCCTACGTACAAAAAAAAAAAAAAAAAAAAAAATCAGAATAATATGAAGCCTTCTTATGCCCTTTGTAAGCATATAGATTATTTCCAAAAGACTCATTCACTGAACTAATGCTAGGTACTTTTATGTTTTTAAATGCTGAAGCTGAAAAATGCTGATGCTAAGAGAGGATGTGGCTTCAGGCAAACCAAGATTGAAAGCTCTACAATAATTTAGGAGCAAATTTGCAGCCACTTGCATATGTTTGCAGATCATGTGCTAGATGCACATCAAAGCATCTGGACTATAGACCTGGTGCCTCTTTGGCACTCTGGGTGTGAACACCCACCCCAGATAAACCCTGTGGCAAGATGCTGTTCTATGGACACAGGCTCAGGCTGCAGCCCTGAGCACCAGGAGGTTTGACTGTAGATGGCACTTGCAAACGTTCCCTTCAGAAGCTGAGGTCAATGACACAGGTTTTTTATACAGTATCTATTTCTAGCAAAGCATATTTCATGAGAAAAAGGATCTGCACATGAAAATCTCTATCTCCATCCTTCTTCCCTCACATTTGTCATGTCCTGAATGCTTTCAGTGTTTGGGAGCTCAGAGGTTCTCTGAGGATCTGTGTGAGCGTTGGTATCTGCCTGCTTCTAGCAAGAAGCTGCAGAGGGCAGCTCCTGTCTTGAGTTTTTGTCTTTTTGTCTTTTCAACTTTTCATAATCTGCCTGTTCCCAATTTTAGCAATGCAGCTGTGCAGCTCAGAGCTGTGACCAACCTAGAAGTTTTAGGAGAAACAACACTGGCAGTGCTCTTTCACCTCAGGACATGCACGTGGGGCAATGGCTGCACTGTGTGTGCTGCTATTATCTTTCTGTAGGCTTTCTGACAGCCTTACCATTAACTAAACCTTCCTGTGCATGAAGCAGATAGACCATAACTGCCATAGGTAAACATTTCCCATAACCACCTCACAATTTCTACATACATTCCTTCAGAAGGGAAAAGGCACTGGATGATGTCCATTACTTCCTCCCAGCACACTAGACATTTTGCAAACACAGTGGCATGCCCTTGCTGCCCAAATACAAAATTATTCTATAAACTTGTTTATGGATCTTGGACTCCCACTGTCCTCATCAAGGATAGAGTACACTAAAGAAAAACTCCCCTTCTCCACGTTTTCATCTTTATTTAGCATTAGCTTGTAAATGGGGAAAATACTTATAATTTGATCATCTCTTGCATATTATAGCTCTACTAGCATATGTTTTTGTACTGGTTTTTGTTGGGATAGAGTTAATTTTCTTCATAGTAGCTAGTATGGGACTGTGTTTTGGGGTTGTGCTGAAAACAGTGTTGATAACTCAGGGATGCGTTCTTTGCTGCTGAGCAGCGCTTACACAGAGCCAAGGACTTTGCTGCTCCTCACCCCACCCCACCAGCGAGCAGGCTGGGGGTCCACAAGGGGTTGGGAGGGGGCACAGCTGGGACAGCTGACCCCAGCCGACCCAAGGGATATCCCATACCATATGATACAATGTTCAGCATATAAAGCTGGGGGCAGAAGGAGAAAGGGGGGGCATTCAGAGATACAGTGTTTGTCTTCCCAAGTCACAGTTACATGTGATGGAGCCCTGCTTTCCTGGAGATGGCTGAACACCTGCCTGCTGATGGGAAGCAGTGAATTAATTCTTTGTTTTGCTTCACCTGTGTGTGTGGCTCTTGCTTTGCTTATTAAACTGTCTTTGTTTCAACCCACGAGTTTTCTCACTTTCACCTTTCAGATTCTCTCCCCCATTCTGCTGGGAGTGAGTGAGCGAGTAGCTGTGCAGGGCTGAGCTCCCTACCAGGGTTAAACAGCAACACTTCTCCATAGTAAAGGGAATTTAAAAGCTACATTACTGTGTTTGAAATGGGTGAACAATGATTTAAATAAAAGTGGGCAGGAGATGGGAGCAAGAACATTGTTTTAGATCTGAAAAGGCATTTCTGCATGTAATTTCCACTGAAGTCAGCCCAAGCACATTTCCCCTTCTGTGCTAAGGAGCAGTGTTGCTAAATCCAAGTATATTATGAGAAAGTCCCCACTGATTACAGTATTAGAAATGATGCCATCCAGAAAAATCTTCTTAAATCAAATATGGCCATGTAAGGGCCTGTTCAGGAAACAAACTGGAAAGCTATAATACAATAACTAATTTACATTTCATTATAACCTATTTCATTTACCTATCTACTGACTCCATGCTTATATGACTTCCAATTCATTTTCATATTGCTGATAGGTCACCTAATTTCACACTGGCCTCTCCTTCTAGCACAGGCTCCTTTTTGAAGCACAGTACTCTTAATCCTATGCTTCAAGTCCCTACTGATAAACCTCTGTTGCTATTCATTCCTGTGCAAACTCCTTGACAAAATAAATGTATCCATAGGAATTTCTGCAGACAGGCACAGCAAACATTAAAAAACCAGAAACCTCTGCTGGTGCCTGTGTTCATAGGGTAGTATTCAAAATTTACTGAAATATGTGACTTTTTCCACTTACTACTTATTTCTGCTTCAGAAGCGTGTACATACAAATACGCATAAATTTAAATTCCAGGCTATGTGATACCAGTTGGAGCAGGTTTTTAACTAAGTACTGATTACCAGCCCTTGTGGATCATTTCCAGGGTCCATTGATGTCAGTGGAATGACACTATGTGTATAAGGTGCAACAGCAGCTCTAAGAAATCCTTGCCTCAAAAACCTCTCTCTCATATATATATTTAATGAATTCAACAGTTGGCGTCGTTCTCACAAGGCAGTCTGCTGTTCCAGTTTCCAGAGTAGTACGGCTGCTTGGATAATGGCATCCAGCAGAATATAAAAATCTCAAATAACACATTAAGGATAACTACACATGCAATTAATACATGTGCTTAGAGAGGTCTGCTAATAGAAAAATACTTGTACTGGGGAAGAAAAATCACCTATTAGGAGAGAAGCAATCTGTTCTGACAAAAATTAAGACTTTTAACTACTACCTCTCGAGGAGCTTTTACTGACTCAGTTAATAGTCATAGCTCTGCTTTCTCCCCACGCATGCTGAACACAGCTATACCTGCAAAACACTGTACATCAGCCTGGTCTCAGTGTGCAACTGTCACAACATTGTTTCTCTTCAGAAGGCAGCATTTGAGATTTACAGCCACAGCTGTATAGCAAAACGTTGTCAGAGGTAGAGGATGAGACCACAGCCTAATGAAATGGATACACTAAAAGTGAGGGGATATTTCATCCTTAGGTGAGGAAATGCTTAGTCTGTGATTTACGTGGGACTGAACTCCAGATTAGGACACCTAGATTTAAATGTCTGCATGGGAACTGCATTGGGAACTAAGATGCCATGGAGCTATGGAGCTCTGGGGCCCATTCATTTAACAAGACCAGCACCCTTCCAGAGCCCCTGTGAACCACGGTCAGCTCTCAGCTGCTGTGATCAAAGAATGGGAGTTTCTCACAAATCTTCAGTCACTTTTACCAACCCAGTATGGTCACCTTGCATGCCCTATGAACACTTCAAATGGTATAAAGTACCTATCCGTAGGCAGGGGAATCCCACTCCCCATTGACGTGCTCAGTGACATTTAGGGTACAACTCTGATTAAAGGCAGGTGTCTACTTCACTGAGTGAGGTGAACAACTCTTCAGGACCCACTGACTCCATTCACTGAAAGAGAAGTAAATGCATCTTGTTCACCTACAAGCAGATTCTCAAGGTAGGTGAATTGTTCTGAAGTTGAATCCTATGTGCAGAGTTTGATTCAGTTGTCCATATACAGGCATGAAATGCCATTGGAGAAGACATATCTCTAAGGCTGATAAATATGGCACTGGACCTACCTTTCTGAGCAACAGCTGGAGGCCATGTAAATTATCCTAAGGCATCTAAAACAGCTCCAAGCACTTTTCTTTGTGTGAGCAAGTGAACTAAGCCCTTTTAACAGCATCTTCAGAATTCTACAAGAATTAATCATATCTTTAAAATAATATGGCTTGTTATCAATATTGCCATAGCTTAGACGCTTCAAGAAATCCCTAAACTTGCTCACAACAACTTAGAATATCAGCACTTTGTTACACGAAGATAATTAAGTAAGCTCAGTCTACTTCAGTGAGTCTTTTTAAGCAAACTTTCATCTGGTGCTCTCCTCTAACAATGGACCTTTTTGCCCAAAAATTGGTCTTACAAGGTAAGCCTTTCACATGTCTCAGTTTCTGTTTGAGATAATGGTACTCAAGGAAGCACATGGCTACTATGTGGATAATGGAAACCTGGAAACCAAGAAAATGTCATAGTTAGGTTTCTCTATTGCAAAAAAAAATAAATTAGATTTTATTCTATTTTTTTCATGAAAATATTTCTATATTAAAAAAACCAACCACAAACCCTTTAAGTACCATTTGCCCCTTAATTTTGAAGACCAATTATATTTAGTATCAGGATGTTCCTTTTAGAAGTCAGTTATTCTTGTTGCAAGAATCTTCTCCTTGAAAATGTAAATACTATGTAAATACTCCTTGAAAGCAATCTCTCAGTAATTATATTGTACCTTTCAACTAAAGGTAAAATAATTGCAAAATTTTAATGACAGATCTCTGTGGGTGAAATAAGTGTTACACCATTATGAAGAAAGCTAAACTTGGATATGAACACCAATACTGATATTTTACTGAAAGTCAGAAACTTAAATCCACATGTGGACATCTGCACAAATGGTTGGGGCTTTTGCATCTGCCGCTCCCTAAAGTCTAAGGGAGCTGCAGGATGTGCAATACATTTGACCACTTAGGTAGCACCTCAGGTCATGAACCAAAATCCCTTTGTGGTAGGTACCATACAAACACTGAGTAGAAAAACAGCTCTGAACCTAAACAATAAATAAAACTATGTGCACAAAGTCTGGAGAGGTTGCTGTTAGGCTTAGGTTACAGTTAGAGGTTACACGTAAGGCTTTTGAGTTAAGCTAGAAAGGACTGTCAAAGAAAGAATCAAAGGAAATAATAGTTACAGGCAAGAGAAGGAAGAAGTACACTCTTCACCTCTATATCTAGAACCAACCACAAAACAAGATCGGGTTAGTTTAGTTAACTAAAAGTACAGAGGTTCAGCTGAGGTCTGCCTGGAGAAGGGTGACAAATTAGGCACATAAGCTTGACATACTTGAAGTAATAGAGTTTTATATTAGTGATTATATAATAAGAAATTTGCTCTGGCATTATAGTCATGTCCAGGCTGAGATTTCCACCCAAAACTCTAAGAACACCTTGGCTTCCTCATAACTTAATATCTAAAATGGCAGCAAGATTTATCTCTAATAAACTGGCCACTTTCTCTTCCTTAATCTCTTAAGAGCGATGAAAAATATCATCACTGAAGTTCTCTTATTTTGCTAAGTTTATGAAAAATTGGGCTTTGTATCTATTTTGTCATACATTTGTATTCCATTAGTTTGAATTAATCTGTTGTGTTCTACACTTATTGCTTTGAGCAAACACTTTCATTACCCAATGAATAAAAGTACTTCATTTTTATGGAACGGGTTCCTTAAATTCTTTAGTTCCATGGTCTGATGTTCGGGAATTAACAATGTGTTTGACATCTCTGAAAGTCAGGAGAATTCAGATGTGTATTACAAAGTCTATCCTAAGGTAATTTGTCCAGAGTCACTCCATAAAGCAGTAGCAGATTTACAGTATTGTCATACGCACTTTTTTCCCTAAAATTTTCTGTGTGTTATAGATTTGGATTCAGGTCTCTATGTACAAGGACTTGCATTAAAAAAAACCTGTGCATCTTGATTTCCAGTTATCTACAAATATATGTAGGAAGATTATTTTTCAAAGTAATAATGAAATTCAAAAGGAAGAGAGAAATGCCATGACAAAAAGCTGTATTTCAAATCTTGCTAATCTAATTTAAATAATAAGCATAAGTGAAAAATATGAGCCAGTTACTCACCTACGATGAGTAAGAAAACTACCACTGACATGTCCTGAGCCATCACATCCTGGGGTTGGACATGACATTCCTTCCGTTTTCACTGACTTCCAAGAGAACTGTGAGCCATTTAGGTACCCATCCTTTTGCCTTTTGGCAGCTAGAGGACACCCTGATGCACTGCGATGGGATGCGTATTTTCCAGTTATATGACCCTGACCATCACAACCAGGAACTGGACATCTGGATAGCAGATAGATGAGATAAACTTTATTGTCTTGCCATCATATACCTGGTAGCCTCTACAACAAAGTCAAAATAAACCCGACATGAAAAGAAAAGAACAATCATGCACTGTGGTCTTAAAAATAGTCAAGATACCCTGTAGCGGGTAAAATTACAAGCAGAACTTTACTACTGTGAAAAAAAATATGTTTTTTGATAAACTGTAATGAGGCTAGCCAGTAGATGAAGTCACAGCTGTTGATATTGTGCAATAGCAGCAAAAGGACTGAGATACGTATTTGAATTGCAGGTGTTCATTACAGTAAATACCACACTGGAATTGAAATGTTGGCTACTGAGCTCTGCTCAGCAGGGAAATTGCCCATAAAAACTCTATAAGCATAAAATCTTACTTAGTATAATCCTTGGTACATTTTATTTATGCGTATGGAATCTAAAGAAGACTTGTTTGAAGTCGTGAAAATGTTAGGTATAAACAGTTAGGCATGAAGTGATCATAGCACCTCATCAGAAATGCTGAGCACCTTTAACCGCTCTCTGAACAGGAGAGATTATAACAAAGTACGTGCTACAGCCTAGAGAGATCAATGAAGGCAGTTCGCATTCATCTGATGGTTTTCCTTACTTGGGAATTCCCCCATACATTTGCCCTGTATACTTCTAAAAAACAAATAACCAGGGTTAGGAGGAACAGGTTAGAATCTTCAAAGTGAAGTGTTTGAAGAAAACAATGTTTTTTCAGTATATTACTATGTAACACATGTCAAAACAAGGCCAGTTACTTCACTGTTTGTCCTACACTAAAATATGGCTTCAAGTCTCTGCTGAGGATCCTGTCCTGAATGGTCTAAGCAGTCACTAAATCCACCGACTTCAGTGGTCACTGATATCAGAGAACCTTGTAAGATGAAACCAAGACCTATAGGTAGGCATTTGTTCCTCCTGCAAACTGCATAAACAGTCAAATTTGTTGCAGCAATCTCATATAAACACTCAATTCTCTATTCCTGTAACTACTTTATTTAGCGTGAATGGTTTGTCTGTAGTATGCAAACACATTTAAGGGTTTTTAGGAGGTAAAGATTAGGTATTTTTTTCATGTGAAATACAAATTTAAAACTTTTTCTGAATTATAGAGAATGGTATCTTTGGCTGAATATTGTATCCTTTGCCATATAAATCAGCACAGATCCTTGACTTGCAGTCCATTCATAGAAATCAGCGTGGCCTTTGGCTCTTGGATAACTATCACACAATAACACTTAATAAAAAGCTGAAGATGTGTATGACTTTATAAAGCACATGAAGGCCCTTTTACAATATTTATTCTCACCTAATTGGCTCTTGGTCTTCTTTGTCTTCCTTGCTTTGTGCTATCCTGATTCCACTTTTCTTTGCTCGCGGACAGCCTGAAAGACTGAGTGAAAGAAAACATTTTAAAATGCAGTTTCTCCTTCTTGGGTACAGTTTACAAGGGATACACTTTCCGTCTGAAAAACCCGCAAAATAGGTAATCCTGCCCAGTTTCCAAAATCAAAGCTTAAGTGGTTTGAATAAGGAGAGCTGCAGTATGCAGCCACGAGGGGGAATCCGTGTATCTCAGTTTGCGATGCAGGACAGGACTGCAGGCACTGTGCAGACCACACACACAGGCAGTCCCCAAGGTGCCAGGGAAAGGAGCTCTTGAGCTCCCTGTCTAATAATCCCTCCAGCTGACTCAGCAGCAGCATCGACAACTTTAAAAGGAATAGAAGTCAGTATTTCAGGTCTGAGAGACGTTATGTCCTCTGTATGTCTGAGAGGGACGAAAGAACAGGCTCAAAAAACAGGAGTCTTTGCATCTCTTGGTAAGACTAAAGATTTCTGTAGGGAGCACATTAGGAACACTATCAAACCTTCTCAAATGTCATGTGAGAATCTTGTAGAGTGGTTGAATAAAAACATGGCAGAGCTCAGAGCTGTACAGTGCCTTCCTGAGAAAGAGTTTCAGTGCTCAGAACTCACCCAGACAAAAAAATTTAGTAGAGATAAAGTTCTATGTTAGGTTAAGCTATGTTACCTTTAAGTAGACACTGAGAATGTTGGTTTTAACTATACAACACGGAAAAAGATATATCTATTCCAAGATTTTATAAGCTCAACTTGTCGTTTGCATATGAAGAATTCATCATAGAAATCATTTAGTAAACTTGACAATAGATATTTAAAGATTTTTTTAAGTAGTTGCTATCCAAGGACAAAAATGTCTATCAAAAAATCATGCTTTGTCCTCTGTTTAAATATTATTTCCATCTTAACATATCAACATTAAAAAAGAAATCCATTAGTAGAACACCACCTTCAAAAGTATTGAGGTGAGAGACAAATTAGTGTTAACAAAGAAAATTTTCTGTAGAGAAAAAAACAAAAGAGGAGATTTTTTTTTTCCAGCATGACAAAAGGTACTTCAGTGTTGTACAGTAGATCCTGTTGTCGGGAAGAAGAGACAGAAACAGTGGCAGCAAAATTTTCAGTTACTTTGTCTTGTCAAGACCAGTGAGGACTGAGAAGGTGATGCAATCTCACCTTCTGCAATCAAGCAGAGAAAAGGGTGATGCAGTCACAGACAGAATTCTGTGGTGGTAAATGAAAAATAGACAAAAATGGAGTTTACATGCTGCAAAGTCATAAATAAATCAATTAAAGAAAGGGAGGAATGTTAGCACAAGATATTGGACGTAGGAACTTCTAGTGAGATGGCATGGCTACATCTATGGTGGTAAACGGAAGGGACCTAGAACTGCTGTTTTGACCAAAGACCAGCCAGCTCACATCGGTAGAGCTAAACTCTCTGTCTGCGTAAGCAGGACAGCTACACCCATGTTGCTTATGAAGAATGATCTGGACCCATGCTGAGCCCCAAATCATATCTGAGAATTGCCTGGGAGAGTTTTGGTGGCCCAGGGTCAGTACCATGCCAGGGGACATACTAACAAATTAATAGTGTAGGCATCTGTACTCTGATGCTTGGAGCTGTGCTTTCATCCCATTTCATTTTCTAGTTTAAATGCAGCTGACCATTTTCCTTTTTAAAGCAAGCTGCTGTTTATTCCAACTTGCACAGTGCACACTGAATTACCATAGTTCCCTGTGCAGAAACTAAATCTCAGAAATCCTGTGCCAAACCTAAAAAGAGTTTTCTTCAGAAATAATAATATCATAATCTCTAAGAAGACAGAGGCAGGAGAAAGAAAGTCTGAGGGGTTTAGAATAACAGGAAGCAGGCTCTGGGGCAAGGGGGTAGTTTGGGAACAGGTTGGTTCATTGCTCTCTTGTATGGGCAGAAAAACCATGGATTACAGAAAAATCTGGAAATGAAGGGTGAAGGACAGGAGTTATAGATATCCCTAGCTTACCTGTGAGACCCATTGTACCCACTGTGTGAGAATAATTAGGTTTTGCATGTGAAAACTAAATGGTTAATAGAAATGCCTCAGAAAGCAATACTTTTTTTAGTAGGTGTACAGATGGGTATGCTTGTAGATGATGACATTTTCATAACAATATCTGAATGAAGAGCTTCTGCCCTGACTAATGATTTAATGTTTTCTACATATTAAATCAATTTAATTATCACCTACTTATTGGTATTTCGGTGCATCATACTTTTGCAATAGATCTTTCTATTCCAGCACTGTGATTTATTAGAAAATTCTAAGAACTTTCAGGTCCTCTAAACAGACATTTCCAACAGACAGCTTCTGAAGTTATGATTAATTCATTTCTCCTCTGACAGCAGATTCACCAAGAAAACATATGTGAAGGATGAGCCTTTGGTTTAATTTTTTTTATCCTATAATAATGAAAAGCTATTACAAAGTAAACATATTAATTCATTTTTATATCAGTTTAATTCCTTATATATGAAGATAAAAGACATCCAGGTAATTTCAACACCAGTATATGCTGATATAACTTCTTGCAATACATTGAATGGGTGTGTGGAACTGTAGAGAGTTATGGCAGAGTTAAATCTGCCTTCATGTGTGCTTGCTGTTGAGCAGCCATTTAAATATAGATGATACCTAGGCATTTTGGCAGCCATTTAGGAGAGAAGTTTGTCATTCCTTTCCTTCTGAAACTGAAAGGGTTGTAAGTGATGGTATCAAATACCAACAAAAATGCTAAATCAGATGCAAGCAGACATAAATGCTAATTTTCAGTGTGGGAATTAAAAAGCTTAAATGTGAATGCACTGTGGGGTCTTTCATATGTAACTGCTCCAGATTTAGGCTACTGGTTTGCTGCCCTTTTAAAGAGTGTGCATTTTGGCCAGCCTCACTGCCTCAGAAATGGTCTCGACAGATATCGTGACCCAAACAGTGTGGGGCTGGCTCTGTGTAAATGTGACAGGTCTCCTGGGGACATCGATGGTTTTAAGCACAGAAGACATTATTCCTTTAGTGTCAGTGCTCCTGTGCCTGCAGGCATCCAAGGGCCCAGGGCTGCCAGAGGCCTTTTGGAAGAGAAACGAAGGAGTTGTATGGTCAATATAGACATGGTGACATTTCAAAAGGTTGAATGTGTTAAATCCCAGTGGACTGGACAAATTTCAGATCACTTAGTTTTGCAGGATTATCTTTTATATCTTTATGTGTACTGAGTATGCTGCAGAATCAAATAAAAACTTTGTCCAGCACTCATATGCAAAAATACAACAACGTAAAGATTTACAGGCAAGAGTAGGTACTACCATCTAGCTCATGATGTGGTCCTACAGGGGCCAGGAGACGATGCCCAGGGCAAGGGTTTAAAAGATGATCTGACATGCAGTGGTTCTCCTGTGCTAACCTTGCCAGCTTTTAGGTTTCTTGTTTGTGACACTTTGCCTTCTGCATCTTCAGTGTCCTGCCTGTTTCTGGTTAAATAGATGACCAAATATGTAAACAGGTTCCTGAAACAGTAAAGTCGGGTCATAGCTACACCAAGCATAGTGCTGGTGGAGGAGTGAGTTGATAAATCCACATATAGTTAAATGTAGTTCTAGATTTGACCTTAGATCCCTTTGAAAGTGTGATTTAATCCCCTGCATCATGTAAGTGCTTTTAAAATGTTTACATCTTCTCCTTTATAATGTTATTTGTACTTTTGATGTCTAACTGTGCATTACAGAAATTGTTATTGTGATCTCTCATTTTTACAGCATGTAAATGTATGGCACATTCCCAATCTCTATGTTATTTATGTTTTGACTTTAAACTGTTCATTGCTTTTACTGGGAATACATTTAAACTGGGAATTTGTGTATTGACTAGTTATAGCCAACTGTAAAACTACAGAGACTTGGTGAAGCAAGCAAATATCCAGACCCAACAGTATTAGTATGCATGGGAGTAAAGAGACTTTACTAAGAAAAGAGAGGTGGGCTACACAATTATTCTTTGGTTAAACAGTGGACAGCTATTTACAAAATATGGTGCAGCCCTTCTCTACTGATTTTACAGTTCTCAAATAGCCACAGGGGAATTGCTAATTACACAGCATTCGTAACATTACACTGGTACCACCATAACTGATTTTGGGGTTACCAACAATACCCTAATGAGTAAATGGGAAGTTTTATTTGGCCCTTGGTAAGGATCACAGTTACAGTTTAGGCAGTTAAAGTAACAACTTTCATCCATAAATTTCTCTTTCCATTCTTTTGCCGTGACATAATTATGTACAATGCATTGAGATTTAAAAGCAAGCCTGTAGTAACAAGACTGGTGCATATTAGATGAAATAGGTACTTTTTCTCTCTGATTAAAGCTGGTAAGGCTTCAGCTGGGAAAGGAGGTAAAGAGCTGGGTCCAGTTTTGCATTTCAAGAAATATGGAGGGAGTCTGGAAGAGACTATCAGGAGCAATCAGGAAATATAATTTGTAGGGGGAAAAAAATGCAGGAATAGGATTTGAGTCCAGAAAAGTAAGACTGTGAGGAGAAGAATTAAGTCATTCAGAATGTAAAGCAGCAGAAACTTATGAACGTTGAATTGCTTCCCTGGGCTAACAGAGAAAATATTAAAACTAGATTAATTTTCTACAAAGGTTTTGCTAGATATCAGTAAAAACATTCCTACCTATTTGGGTAGTAAGCCATGCTGAAGCTGAGAAATGTTATTCATTGGTGATAAATAGAATGAGTTAGACCAACCCATGTCTATGTACAGCACTTAATGCTACTTCACTGTTGAGAGGGGGAAGAGAGGTCTGTTGAGGTCCCTTGTAGCCTTTCAGTTGTTTGACTTAAAGAACAAAGCCTTCTCTTTACATACCTTCGATGTGAAGCATAATTTCCAGTAATATGCCCAGAGCCATCACACCCAGGGGTGGGACACCTAGAATAATAATGGAAGAGATATGGAGCACTGTTACTGACAGGAAAGATGTAACTGCCCATTAAAAAATATTCATTGGCTCAGTCCTTGTTTCCGCAGGTGCCAGCCCTGGGGACCTCTAGCCATTGCTAAACCTACGCTTAATTCCACACCAGGGACAAATGTAATTTCTTCATTCATAAAATGTTTAACTTTGCTATTCCTCACCTGCCCACTCAGACGCTTTCTGGATAACTCCAGTATCAGCAGATTGGAGCCTGACATCCCCGCACCACCAGAAATGAGCAGGGTTGACAGCAAATGGAATATCCCATGGTATATGCCTAGGTAATGGCCAACACGACAGCAAGCTGTTCTGTTTTCCATCAGAGCTATTGCTCTAATCCTACTGCACAGTGGCATGAGGTTGCACCCTGGAGAGACTCCTCCATCTCTCCATGAAGCGAAGGAAATACCTCAGAAAAAGGAAATGTGTAGACGGGGAAATAGTGCTGGTCTCTTGCAGAGAAATGGTAACCCACCCAAAGACCAAGCTACAGCATCAGACAGTCACTGATACAGCCATCAGTGGAATTTCTAGTAGTGGAATGACACTAGAGTCATCAAAGAAAATGGATGGGTTTTTTCTACATTGCAAAGATGATTGCGATGACCACAGAATATGCTAAATTGTAATGCTAAGTAATATCATTAGCTGGTATTTGAACTGCTACACTAGATCACAGAAAAGACAAAGGAAAAATGAATTTATAGTCATTTTACTGAACAGACAAATGCTACATGAATTCCAAAAAGTCACTTTTCTTGAGCCTGAGTTTCAAATTTTAGCTATGCTTTACACCTTCGTTTGAAGAAAGCATTCAAATTCAAAAAAGCATGCGCACAAATTCAGATGTTGCATTCTGAAACATCAGATTTCCATAACATTGAACTCTTTCACTATTTGAATCAGAGTTGATGCAGACTTTGGCTTTCACCCTTTAGTTACATAGTTACATGTGTGCTTTCCTCAAAGTTTGTCCGTACTGGTAAACTTTTGTTTTTCAAAAGGTTTCTGCTGAGACTTGAAAGTTTCTTAAAATCAGGAATTAAGCAACCCAGAATTCAGTTCAATGGGGCTTTCATATTCCATTAAGATGAATTTTAGCTCTTTAAAGCTAGTAAACATTACCTACTTCTGAGGAGCACAGAAGGGCCAAACTTCAAACACGATTAACACAACCTTGAAAAAGATAAATAGAACTGGAATTTGTTAAATGGAGTTCTCATATGGTCTTCATCTGGACCAGTTCACTTATTCTATAGAAAACATTAAAATACGGTAGTACTTCCAGGATGCAAGCTGGTAACACCTCTGGGGTTCACCACATCATTGAAGTTACTCTTCTATGTAACAAACAGCCAGTGTGCTTTGGACAAGAAGTCTAAACAATATCCTTAAAGACAATTCACCTTTCCTCTTGCTTATGTCTTTGTGCAGAACCAAGAAAAAGACCATGATCTTGACTAGAAGGTGTAAGTATTACTGTGAGTCTTAATATCTTAAAGATCAATATACAGGTTGACATCACACATCAGTCTTTCTGCTTCTAGAAAAACAAAAACCCTAATTTTTGCATAGGTTCTTCTGACACAAATTAGGTGAAAATATGGCCCTTGATGAAGAAGTCATAACTCAGTCTGTATGGCCCTTACCATTTACTCTTTGCTGTGGCTGTACTTCATATCTAAATATTTAATGTTCTCATTATTTATTTTTATTTTTCGCTAATGTTTTGAGATCTGCAGAGAGACAATCTCATTTCATTTGTTTTTTAATGATAGGAATCTTCAGTGATTTACAATGCCTATTTCCTATTTCCATGAAGACCAGCTGCATCAATGAAGCCTGACTGAAGCCTCTGAAGATGATGAGTAAAGAGATATGGGAATAAGAATTAATTAAAGGAGTTGACTAAACTTTGGCTTTAAATGTCCATGGCATTTAAATGAATAAAGGAGAACAAGGAGCCATCAGACTGTTCCTCTGCAGTCTGTCTGAGGTACTACAAGCATTCCTGCTTTATGAACCCATGCTATTTGAAGCCAGCATTTTCCTCTACAGATTTTTCAATCCTTTTGAGAATAAGCCATGAACAATGGTTTTTCTCATCTTTTCCAAGACTTTTGCTATAGGCAGGCATGATTAATAGTGTCTTAACAAACAGGATTTATAAGATGCACCAGTGTATCCAATCAATTGGTTTTAAACTTAGACCATTACACCTCAACTATTTGGACAGTCTTACATAATTTAAAAAATAGCTTATTTCTGTATCATTTTAAAAAAATATCTTAAGCAACTGAAGCTTGAGAAGAATTCATACTGCTGTAAATTGAACTAGGAATCTTCACACAGAGCTCTGTACAGTTCACATCAGTTTAAAATCATACTTTTGATTAAACCGCAAGAGGTTTTTTTATGTAGGCAAGGATTTTAGAAAGACCTTTCAGATTTTGATTTTGGCACTATAATATTTGTTTTCCAGTCATAAGCTTATATTGACCTAAATGTAACAGATGAAATGAGAGTTTAGTGCAGTTGGTAAGAACATTTTAAAATCCTGGAACGTTTCTATTTACTGCTGTTTCCATTCTGTGGGAAGTGCTTATAACCACTGGGAAATACAGGACGCAGATATACAGCAGTCTGTTTCAACTATAAGGTTATTGCAACATTTATTTGTTATCCTAAGCAGATTAAATAAGGAGATATCTACAAGTCCTTCCACCATTGGAACTGAGTCTGTATTTTCAGAATGTCTGATCACACATAGGACTTGCATACACCCTACTACTTTACTATCAACTACTACCTATACATATTTGACATAACCAATCATACGTACATGTAACAATGCAAGAAAAATGTAGGTACAGGTGTTTATAAGAGGCTAGTGATGTGAAACCCTTTGAAAATGAGTACCAGAGTAAGCGGAAAAAGGGATATACAGTTTCCCTATTTACTTGAAGTTAATGTAATTTGGCAGGATCAGAAGCTTATTTGTAGACTCTACATAACAGCTTATTGCAGCAAAGGAAATACTTTAGTACTGTAAAGACTGAGGTGACAAAAGAAACTCACCCTGTAAAGAGTGAAGTTCAGAACATATAACACTAGCACTTTACCACAAATTCAGGGCATCCAGTAACAGAAAGAGCTTGTCAGTGAAGGGAAATGCAGTTAGCACCACCCTGATGTCCCATTCATTTCACAGAACATCCCAGAGAAGCTTTTTTGGGAATATAAGCATAAGCAGAAATCAGGGCAGGCAGCAGAACAGCAACAGCTGTGGTGGCTGGATCCAGTATTGGGCTTAGATTCAATAGCAGAAACGAAAAAAAAGGTGAGAGTCAAATTGAGACATACACGCTTAAGCCCCACTATCCAGTCTTCACTGGGGAAAGGACTGAAGGTGTGCAGCAATTAAAAAAGACTTTTAGCAGCTTGAAGGAACTTTAGGGACTTTCCTGGGACTGGGGAGGAAATGGATGCAATGCCCAAATGGGCTCTGGGAGGGTTTTTCCAAATGCCAATGGTTAAAAGTTTTGCTGCAAGCTCAGCTCAGAAAAAAGCCAACTCACATCAGCATAGCAGACTACAAATAAAATCCACATTTAGACCTGTATTCCTAGGTTTTTATCTGGGTCTACAGAGCTAGATAAGCTTACATGTAGCTTGCATATTTAGATTTATAGCTCAACTAGTAAGAGACCAAATAGGATGTTACCCGAAGGTGCGAAGACAGAACTGAGGGAGTCTTGTCCTCATTATTGTGTACAGCTTTGGTTGACATACTTTTAAAATTTATTTTAAAACTTAAATTATCTCTAAAACATACTGATCAAACAAAGAAACAGTAATCTGCAATATAATGAAAACTCTTTGCTTGTTTTTTCTGTTAGAGATTTTGCCACAAAATGACAATGGCTTTTTGGAACCAGAAGGATTGCACTTCCCTAGGAAAGAGGCAGTGCTCATGGAAGGTTTTGCAGTGCACACAGCTTGACGACAGCTCAGAGCTTGGGGCTCAGGCTCAAGCTCAGGATCCCCCTTTCTCTGTCAGAAACCCTCCACTGAGATTGAGCAACACAGTGAATTCTATTTCCATCTCAGTCAAATCTCGTCCTTAAGGTTTGACCAATTTATATGTATAAATCTGAATGGAAACCCTGGATCTAGAATTATACAGGCCCAGATTCAGCACACCATGTAAAATTAAGTTGGGTCATTGTAACACACGGTTGCATTTTTCATGAAGCAGGGTGATAATGTAACTTCCACAGACAATTTTAACAACTACAACCAATATAACCTCTTCTCTCTGTCTCTCGTCCCTTCAATCACTCTTGGACTCTTCTGTGCCTTGCACCAAATGCTTCTCCCTCTACACACTTTCAGCCTCACTGCTCTTACCACTACAGCCTGGTTTTCACTAAGAAAAGGACATGTTATTAAGCTAGGCTGTAGTTTTCACAGGAACTGGCAGGCTTGTAAGCTGTGTACATTTTTTATCTATCGCTCATGGGGAATTAATAACAGCACTCAGTGGACACTAGAAGTAAAGAAATAATAACAGACACTAATAAAGGTGAAGAGCATTGCCAACTCTGATTATGGCGAACTGTGTCAACATTTTATTTTTGTGCTGTGGGAATTGGCTCCCATGGAACTGAATTGAGCCATTAATTTCTCTCATACTGTTCATGACAAGAGGCATCAGAGAGTAATCCTTTCTAGGACCCACCAAATTCTACTGGGGTTCAATTGCAACAGGTTGCTACAAAACACTTTTCATGACCTGCTATTAGTAAGCTGGTGTATCAGCTCTAAAGACTGATACTACTTTTATTCTTTAGTTTACAGCACTTAGTACCTACTACATTATGGATCCAATGAAAACACATATAAATAATATAGTCTACCAGACAGAATATGTGTCCTATAAATTACTGATTAAATACTTAAAGCAGATGTAGCCAGCAACCCAAAAGAAAAATCATGTTGAATTGAACAGGGGAGTAAACCAGTAAGTTGTGCAAAACCTCAGAATAGTTCTTCAAAATGTTCCACACTGCAAAAGAATTGGGATTTAATAGAAAATTATATCTTTCCCATAGATTTATTTTGACCATGCTGTCAATCTCTAAAGTAAAGGTGTGATTTTCTGTTGAAGGTGAAAGGCTAGAGAAATATAATTGTTTCCTGTGGGGGCATCTTTTCACAGCAGAAGGTAGAATGTTTTATTGTCTGGTGGTTTCCACGTATTTGAGATTCTGTTTTATTTGACTGAATCACCACAAATGGAATTCATAGGTTGGGAGGCTGGAAGACGGATACAATAATACTTTGCATTTCTATCTTTCATCTGAAGATCTGAAAGTATTTTACAAACATTAATGGTTAAAATCTCACAATACTGCTTTGAAAAAGGAAAGAATTTGGCAGAGGAAAACTGGGGCATACAGAGGCTAAATGACTTTACCCAGAAGAGGAAAACAGGCTAGAACTAGAGAATCTTATTCACTGCCCTGTTTGCAGCTATAAAGCCCTATGTCTTCTGAAAGTACATACAGATTCATAAACAAAATATTGTGGGGTTTTTTTCTAGTCAGGCAGTCCAGAAAGAAAAGGTTATAGAAGTAAGCCTGTGAAGATACTGTGTCTGCAGTTCCCTGAATTGAATATGTGACAAAGGAGAAAAAAAGGGGAGTAGGGAAGAAAGGTATGGGATGAGAAGAAACTTTGTCAAATTAAGAAATGGAAATTGCTGTAATGTATGATACGTTTATTGTATGTCTATGCCCCTATGAATCTGAGTGCTTATCAAAACACAACAGGTTTGCACGTCTGTCAAACAAGTCCCCTTTTTAACTATTTAAGAGGCAGAAAGAAAGAACAAGTTTTCCTCCAGTTCCTTCCTACGCCACTCACCACTAACCTGCCGGGAGCACACAAGGGCAAGAAGAGAGACCATAAACAGAGCTGTGTAGTCCTCAGCAGAGATTTTTTGGCCACAGGTGTGACAGTAGCAGTCAGAGTTGTGGTTATTGTTATGAAAACACCTATTTAGCAGGAACTGGACAGACACCAGCAACTCACTATGCCTTTAGCTTTCTGAGCAGTCAGAGCAATGCCTCCCCGCCATTAATGTTCTAGCCAGCTCTGTGAAAGCGATCTGGATGTGTAAATCTTTAAATCTTATTTTCAGTCCCAAGTATTTTGGTAGATTGTCAGTCAAGCTCTAATTAAGTATGTGAAGTGGGAACACTGCTGATCCTTTTCCTCATGAAGATGCAGGAGAAAAGCTGTTGTATGTTCTAGTTCCAGTAGGAATACAGATGCTTTTCCACTTTTACCCCATTGTCTTTTATTGCCTATTTTTTTACCATAGCATTTGACTTCTGAATTCCTAAAGTATTGACACTTTCTTTTGGTGCCTAGAGAAAACCCCTCTACCTACACAACCTGTGAATTTGCAATGAAAAACTGTTTTGTTAGGATGGATTTATTTTCTCTTAATTTTCCTCAGTGAAGCTGCACATCTACACACTTCTTCACTCTTTTATTTTACTCCTTCCATTTTCTTTCCTGATGCCTCTTTCTCCGTATTTTCAACCTGTTATCCTTTTCCTACAGTGGAGCAAGAACCTCCATTTGCTTTTGCCCCATGGTTTGTTTTCCAGCCATATTCCTCTCCAGCATTTCTCTTCCACATTCTACACCTTCCTTTTCCAGATCCTTTTCCTTCCTTATTGTCTCTTCTTGTCACTTTTAAATTTTCTCTCTCCCTTTTGCTTCTTTTTCCTCTGTCTCTTTTGGCTGATGTCTTCTTTCTCTATTCCTCCTTCATCCTTTCATGATCTCTAATAACCTTGAAGTCAACAGTTCTTTCTTCTTTCCTCCTCTTTGCTGTTTCTTTCTATTATCTCTTCTTTCATCACCTTTCTTGTCCTCCTGCTCTTTTCTCCCAGCTGACTGTATCTTTCCCATTGCTTGTGGTCCTCTCACATTGCTGAGATGACTGGGTAAACATTGCGTCCTTGTGGCAGGGGAGAAAACATTGTGTGTTGTGAAACCTTAACACAGAATTTCTTGGCTGCCAAGACACAATGAGTCATTTTAAGTATCTTGCACTCTTATCTTCATTAAAGTCCTTGTAAGCTTTATCACTGGCTTCAAAAGGAGCTGAACCAGGCTAGCACTGGGCACTTCTGCAAACTGCCATCAGAGCTCATCTGAATTGATTCAAGAGGCAACATAAACTCTGTGGGACAGGTATGCAAATAATGAATATTTCAGTGGATCTTCAGTCCCTGGTTTCATGTTCAAGGCTAAACTTATATTCTACTCCTCATAAATATACCTACAAAAGCATGTGAAGTCAGACCCCTAAAAATATCAAAGGTTCATAAAGATGTGTTGTAAGCCAAAAATAAAAAAGAAGTTAAATTTAGATTCATATGTTAGTTATTTCCCTATATTCAGCCTAACCAGAAGGAGTACTTAATCACACAAATTTAGCATTAGCAAAAGTGTTAAATATTACCTTTTCCTATGTAAAATACTGCTAACATTTCTTACTTCGCAGAATGCTGCTGACATGACAAGCCTCATTGGAGGTAATAGAAAAATGTAAAACACCAAACCACAGCAGATAAAAAAGGAAGAGGATTTGAGGAGAGCCAGCAAAAAACATGTGTGGTGGAAAGGCAAATGAGTGAATTGAGGAAAATCTTTTTCTATCCTGTCAGTTGCTTTTTGGCATTGGATCCAGTGCAGTTCAAGTAGGAATGGGCAGGAGATCCAGGCAAGGATTACACCTGGTGGGCCATTACTGAGCCTCCCACTGGGAGAAATGCAGGTTGGAATCTGGAAAGAAGTGTAGAATGGAAGGATTTGTTGTTACCACTTTCACTGTACAGTCTTTCTATCCATGAGGGAATGATGCCAGGCCTATGGAGCTAGTCCAGGCATAAGACCAAAATAATTTTGGCTCAGAGGCTTCATGGAGTAAATTCAGTCTCTTCTATCTCTGATGAGAGATTTCTCTGTCTCTTTGTCTCTAGAAATCCCCAAAAATGGAATGGTTCTAAACTGGGGATGGCTGACTACATACTCTTCTCCTTAGGTAAAATTTAATTAATTCCCTGACTTTCTGCATGCACAATTTTTCTGTCCTTAGCTGCTGGCATTATCTGTACTGCATTCCTGCATTTTCTGAACTGTGTGTGGGTGAGAAAGAACATGATATGTTTTTTAATTACACTGAAATCCATTTTCCTATTAGCAGTCTAAAATGCATCATGCTGGCATTTAAAATATTGCTGTGCACTCAAATGCACAGATACACATGATGCGTTTAAATTAATTATATTGCTTTAGAAAAAATATTCCTGTGCCTTCAGTTACCACCTCTGCATGCTGCCTGTTCTGCTAGCCATCAGGACTTCCCAGCTTCCCAGCAGCAAGTGCCATGACGTGCTGCCCGCTGTTCTCACATCTAGCACCAGCACATACCACCTAACATGCCAGTTGCCAAAGGCATGGTACGTGCCTAATGTGAAATAGCTTCTGTGCACTACCCAGGGGGTGCTCCGTTCACAGAAGCTGCCAGGGGGAAGCTGTGAATCAGCTTTCTCCCTGGGCACCTTGCCCACGCTTTCTCTCCTGCCAGCATCGCCTGCCTTGGAGGCAGCACCGGCCAGCTGCAGATCCCCTCCCCGCAGTAGAGAGCACTTCCTGGCACCAGGGATGAATCAGTTCCAACATATGCAAATTCAAATGTTCATTTCCAAACACCTCAGCCTTTGAAAAAAACCTTCATTTTTACAGTGAAGGACTAACACAAAATTATCGAGGCGCAGAGAAAAATGCAAGAGAAGACAGCCTTAAGAGAACATGTCCAACAACTAAAAGCAAAACCATGTGAGTTCTCTGTCTCCTGATAGCATTGCTGTGAGCCTGTACTTGAAAAAAATTCCCTACATGTGCTTTTTTCAGTCATTTTGGGTAGACACATCTGTTTCTGAAGAAGAATGTCCTATTCCTAGTTGGTCTATTAATATGGGAACCACTAAGGCTCTCAGGAATATCTTCCACTCAGCCACTGCACAGCAAGGTCGGTCCAGTCACGGACTGCAGAACAGCCAATGACATGACTTCTCTTGCACCTTGTATGTACAGATGGGTCCAAGAGAAGCACTCAAAGACAATAGCACAAGTCTCAAAGACAATAGCATTTTGGTGTTCTTGACCTTAAAACATGTCTTCAAAAGCTCGTGCAACTGGCCTAACTTTTCTGTTTAAGATATAAAATGAAGCTTTAGCACAAAATTCAATTAAAATTAAGCTAAATGCTGAGTACTTTGAAAATGCACTCTTTAAAGTAGGGAACTTTCCCCTAACAAGAAAGTTACGTTATGGTCAGTAGCCTGCTGGTTGCCTTGAACACCATAAAATTATCAATAGCAGAATTCTCGAATTGTTGTCTCTGTGTTGCTGCTTCTCCCATGCTCTGCTGTTTTGTACTTCAATTATCTTCTCCCAGGTGAAACAATTACCAAAGGTTCTGCTGGACATAGCAGTATGACCTTGAATCTGTTGTTTTCTGATAGTTTCCTGGAGGTTTGGGATGACTTCTGGAATACTCAAAATGGTCAGCACCTCCCCAGGAAACACAGAGGAAAGCTATCAGACTAGGACTGTTAAAAGCAGAGGTAACAAATTAAACAGCTTTCATATAGTCTGTGGCCTTAACAATCCACTGAACTCATTGGGAAGAGAAAGGGCACAAGACAGCATTAGTCATTCCTTAGCTATTCTGTTTTTCCGGTTTTCCTTTCAACAGAACTGTTCGACTTGTGCATACACAAATACCTGATCAAGAGAAGGACTCTAGAAGATCACAGGAAAAGAGACAGCTGGATTAAATTTAAGGGGGAAAGGAAAGGCTGAGTGGGAAGGACAGAAAGAATAAAAGCACGAAGGAAGTCCAATTTTATATGTCCTTTTTCAAAATATTACATCTAATATTGGTATAAAAGACTAAACTTACAAGGTATTTCTAGCCCTACATACATAAGAATCCTGCCTCTAATGAGAGTCCTCTCAGTCTAGCATTATGGCAAAGCCATAGATGAATAGGATTGTAAACACCTTTGAGTTATCTAGGAAACATATCATGGGCAGCATGAGGGCTCAGAGGTTTGCCAAAAAAAAAAAAAAGAAAAAAAGAGCCATTAAATAATCCAAATGACAGAAAATGTAATGGACCGGAATTTTCTTCACCATTAACAGCTTGTTTCTTATTCTTCTGTTTCATAGCAGCAATTAAAATGAAGATTTTCAGTGCACACTCAGAAAGGTAAGATAAGGTAAACATAATAGTTTGGTGTAAAATGTGTTTAGGTGACTAATGGCATCTTAAGGCTGAGAGGAATGTTTTGTTCCATATGCAGCCACTGCATTGTGCCCATCAGCAACATTGGAAAGTGCTGTTGTACCATGAAGTTTCTATACCGGATGAACTTCTAAATCTCTTCTGAGTGTACATGTTTCTATCTGAAAACACGTGCCATCCAGCAACAGGGGCTGGTTAACAACTGGATAAAGGGAGCAAACTCTCCAGGGTTTCGCCTTCCCAGAGAGATAAAACAGAGATACTGCTTTCTATTTTGGGGGTGAAGAGTCAACAGCAAATGAGTAAAATCCTTCAGTTTTTGTTTCATGAAAACAAGCAGCTTTTTCCCTCTAGGCCTAAAAACATTTGTCAGAGGCCCAAGTGAGGAAATGTAAAAATACTGAGTGTGAATTATATCAGACTGTGAGAGGCAGTCTGGTCTAGTAAGAAGGCTAATGAACGGTACAGCTAAGGGAAACCCAGCTTTGTCACTGATTTTCTGCATGAGTTCATACTGATTTTTGAAAACTTCTCAGACTTGCTCTAATTTTTCATGTGATTGACTTACGGCTCACGTTCCATCCACACTGACTGAAGTATAATCTCACCATTTACTCGAGCCCTTATTTACCTCAGGCCTGCAATGGTGAACAAGACTTAACACTGAAGGGAAAAATTCCTGGTGCGAGTCCAGTCATGAACGTGTCTGCAAGAAGCACAGCCTGGGCATGACCACAGCTATGCCCACCCCTACAAGTACTCCATCCTACTGCCTTGAGGTAGGCTCAGATGGTAGGCAGTGGTCAGACAAATCAGCCCTAATGAAGTAACACTTAGGATGGTACAACGTCTTTGGTGTTCTTCCCAGCTCTCTGGGAACTACAAACACTAAGCTGCAAGTTTGCATTGCTGCAAGATGTTGCAGGATGGTTATGGGCCTGGAGCTCTTGATCTATGAGGCTAACAGAGCTGTCTTCTTCATTCTTACGAAGAAAAGTGTAAGGAATCATCTTGCTGTCTACGAATGCCTAACAGGATGGTGTGGGGAAGGCACAGCAAAAGTTTTCTCAGAGCTGCACAGCTGCACAGAATGAGAGCCAACACGGACAAAGTTCAGCATGGGAAAGCCCAATTTATTACAAAAGAAAAAAAAATTACCTTCAGGCTGGTCAAACACTGGAACAGGTTGTGAGAACTCTAACCTTAGAGATACTCAAAACGTGACTGAACAAAGTCCTGAGCAACCTGCTCTGACTGGACTTGGTCTGAGCCGCAGTTTGGACTAGGTAACATTTGTTATATAACATAACTATATGATCTTATAACTCTGTAATACCTCGTAAAAACTGTATGAGAAAGCATACTGTTTGGCCTCTTATGGGCAGGCTCATTTCCAGAAAGATCAAGCACTATCACTGTATTTGATTTCAGTCCCTTCTTGACAGTTCAAGTTCAGCCATCAGCCAATTTCTTTGCACATATACAATAAAATACTTATATATTTATTTGTATATGTTCTTTTCAACAATTGAAAATGATGACTTTGAAGTTTGCAGAGTTAATGAATGTTCAGAAATTCTCAGCGAGGTAGATAAAGCAGATCACACCGAATGTCCTGATCAGTGAGAGGGACTGTGTGCCTGAGATAATACTCCCGGCTTCTACTCTGGGCATCCATCTGCCTCTGCTTTGGAGTTTCCTGTCCCTCCTGAAAGGATGTTGCAGCTGTCTGGGTAGCAGTAAAAGAAACAACTGAGCTTTTAGTACGGTATTGAATAACCTGAAATTGGTGCCATTTCACCCTAACCTGTCAGACTGTATGAGGCAGTTTGCACATTATGTGAACAAAGGAGACATCCCTTCAGTGAGGGCAGGAAGCTCTGATAAGACCATTAAAACTGTTCCAAGCTAAACTATTCTTTCTTGTGCTGGAATCTGAGACTGTATTGCACAGCACTTAAGTAATAATTTCAGCTTCATAAGAACTTTCCAAGGTATCATTAAGTACAGCACTTGAAAATGAATTGTGCTTTTTATTGTCACAGGATATGCTCTGGTGTCTTTTCTTACTTTGGCCCTCCTCACTTTCTCCTTAAAGTTAACAAAGGCAGAAAGCCCATGCTTTTGTACAATTTCCCCTTCTGCAACTCCCATAAGATTAGGCAGGGCAAGCTTGGTTTATACTGTAAACATTTCATGAAAGAGCCACTTTAATTTCGCAGTCTAATAGCTGAAGGAATAGTTTCCTAAACAGCTGCACAGTGCTGCAGAGGTCGGAGGTTACAAACAGGGATAAATGGCTGTGCGGCACAATGGCACTGTGTTACTGCATCCTGCAGTGTAGAAAACAGCTCACTTGCCCAGAAACACTTTGCTCACGGTTGGGAATGCAGGCAGAGAGAGAAAGTGCTCATGCTCTATTATACCTCAGGGCTCAGAGCTCTCATGTGCTGCAGAATTAGAAAAGCAGCCTTGAGTGAGAGGCTAACAACTTTGCCTTGCATGATTTTTACAAGAAAAATGTTTCCCTCTGATTTTTTACAGCAATACCCTTCCGTTTCTGAAATCACTCAGGTTTGTGTGCTTATAGCCAAATATCCCTGAGCATCTACTTACTGCTCCTTACTCTGATTTCTAATTCACTTGGTTAGTGTTGATACAGATCTCATTTAAACACTGATTAATACTTTTCTCTTTCCAGGCTGGTGAAGAAGAACTTTAATTTTCTATTTTCAGAATGGATGTTTACATCTTGTATCCAAAGTCTGACAACATTTTTTTAAAATATCACTATCCTCGCAAAAATTCCCCCTAATTGTCTGTCCCCTGACAAGGATTTGGTAGAATAATACATGGGGCAGGTACACAGCTGAAACACAAATTCTCTGTTTTGATTAGCACAGAGGTGGTGATACTCAGCTATATGTGACATGGAAGAAGAGCATCTTATTAATCTCCTGGCATGGAGTAGAGATAGGCAGAATTCCGCTCTCAGCACCCATTCAACCACAGAAAAACCCCAATTTCAAGATGAATGTAGCATCTCAGGAAGGTCAACTGAAAGACCATGGAACAGATTAGCCAGCAAACTACATCTTACAGAAATTTCTCCCATAGATTGCCACTTCCCTGTACTCATTGTTGTGGACTGTATCTCTGGCATAGAATGTGATCCATTGGCAGCATCTTTAGAAAATAGCAATTTCCTTTGTTATGGTGAGGGAAACTTATAAGAAAAAAATACCTCTTGGATAAATATCTTATTCATTACATTAACTTTGAATGGAATGTATTTTCATTTACATGAACAGACAGAAAAAAAGTTGTTCTTAGCCTTAAAGAGAATCCCACCACCTTGAAATAATGGCTTTTGAACTTTAAGATGGAATAAAATTAGGTTTGAGATCATTCTTGATTATATAAGCCTTCATATGAAGATATAAAACACATTTGGTGTGTGGTACGCTAACATTCACAAGAATTTTTGCAAAACTTCAAGATATTTAGTGCTGACATGTTTACTTATTACCCATTTGTAAATCAGTAGCATTTACTCCGGGTTCAGTAGAGTTAATACCAAATTTTGTAAAAATGGAATTAAAATCAGGTAAACTATAGGTAAAACATCCTATTCTGGAGACAAGTTTTGCATACAAACTGGTAGACAATTGCCTCTCATATGCATGAAGTATTACTTATTTTTAGTTTACAGAGGTTTATTGTATTAAACAGAAGTCAAACAAAAGTTAAAGAACTTCCTTAGCAACATTTGACTAATTAATACCTTAAAAATAAATTTTTCTTCTAAAACTAGTAATGATAGGACTCTGTCTATGACAGTATCAACCTGTTTTTGTCAAGTGTAGGGAGTGTAAATTCTGCTCAGGGGGTTATGCATGGTATTTGGCCTTGCAATATTGTTCTCACTCCATTAAAAACATGCTGCTCAGGGAAAGCTTTTCACGGTTACAGAACATAATCTCAGATCCAAAGCCAGCTAAAGACGGTGGGAGGTTTTCCATTGACTTTGGATCAGGTCTCAGGAAAGAATTAGAACCATTGAAGGTCTTTTTCTGTGAATGGGAGTGTTGAGGATTAAAACTTATCTGGTTTTAAAAAAAATAATGAAAAAAATATGCTTAATAATTCTTTTCTTTCAGATCCTTCTGAAGTCTATAGCCACAACAGGTGTATTGGGTGTTATTCAAAAACAAGGCCCTTGCCCCTCCTCCATTACACCTATACTTATGGAACATACTTACGCTTTCCTTACAGATGTTTCTTGATTAGTGCATCAGAGGGAAACAAATGACCACCTACAATGGTTCCTGGAGAAGCCTTGAGGAGAAACCCATAATCTATAATATTTTTTTAAAAATTATTCAGTTCTTTTCATATCAATTTTTATGATTTGTCTGGTTTTTTTCCATAATTTGTTTATAACACTCATTCATGGGGAACAAAACCAGCAATTTTTCTCGGCAGTGTCCAGCATACCCCACATTTACAGCTTTAAAATTAAAACTTCTTTGTGAAATGCACAGCAGTTAAAATAGCAGATACTGAATTCACACCCTTTTAAAGAATAACCCTGGTATTTCAAAGAAAAATATACAAACATGGATAAGAAAAAACAAAGACTTTTTTTAATTTTTATGTCTATTGTGTGATATCATGTCTAGTTCATGGCTGAATTATAGATTCAGATCATATAGTCAGAAAGTAAATTATATGTTGTTCAGTATTTAAACTCTGAATTCAGCATTCAGTAGACTGCATTTAATACAGGTCATTTTAGTTCTTTTAACTATCATCAATTTTTACGTGCAAACAAAAAATCCCTAAGCTCATAGTTTTACAGGCAAAATGAGTTAAGTTGTGGATTTCTACTAAGTCTGCTTTGAAATGCTTTCTGTGTGAATTATGTGTTCAAGCAAAGTGCCAGACTGACTGGGCTAGAAAAAATAGTTTTCTACCTGTAAAAAAAAAATAAATAAAAAAAAGAAAGACTCTGGCTTGGTTTTCTTATAAGCTGTGTCTGTATAACTTGATTCCTTTCCTACTTAATGAAGAAGGAAAGTACTGCAGTATCTAATCTCTTTTGAATAAATTCTATTTATAGCTCTTTTAAACCGATCATATGCCTTCATAGTGATGTCCCCATTAATTTGCAGTCTGAAAATTTGGAAACTAGATTCCATTCATCTCAGTGTACTGTTAACTCTGAAGCCTGAAGATGGCATTTTAAATATTACTCTGATTACTGTACAGCTGATCATTTTAATGAAACTATGTAAATACTATAATTCTGGAAACCGCATCTTAAATATAATTTATTTAGGTTTCATTTTTTTCAAGGGTCTGTCTTTTTTTCCTTTTTACCACAGTCCAAAAAATAATAGATGACAATAGTAATGCGCTCATACTGCAGTCCTCCTCTGCCTTTTTTTTTATTACAGAAAACAGATACTGCTGGAGCTGAGTGCAGTGTAAGCACAGTCAAGCATACAAAAATAATTAATGATGGCCAGTGTAAAATACTCCTCAAAATGTAAGGTTGTTTCACACAGTGTACACCAAATGAGCCCATGCTGAAAGAGCACAGTGTCGTTATCTGTGGAAGGAGAGAAATCAGCAGACTTTGAAGCAGTGGAAATTCTGTGTGTGTTAAGGTAGAAGAGCAGTTTTTACATGCAGATGAGCAAATGTAAATTCCACTTACTGGGAATACAAAATATATTGTAAAAGAAGATTATGATGAGGTGTTTATGAGGGATATGGGATATTTTAGAGATATAAAACATTGATATAGATACTACAGTGCTGCAAAAAATGTGTGCCACATAAAGTCCCAATAGCACCAAGATAAAAATAAAGGGGTGAACTTAACTGCATGGCAAAATCAGACATTACTGTGCAGATACAGACACCAAGTAATTGAGTTAGCAATTGGCCGTTCTAAGAAACCAAACAATGCAAGGAATTTTATAACTTCAAAAGATTTAAATAAGGCAATCAAACATGAATGCTAACCCAAGAGAGCAGCTGAGGGCATGTGCCCAGATCATCACTGTTGTATCTTAGCGTACCTCCACTGAAGGCAATGGAGCTATGCTAATTTACACCAACTGAGGATCCAGACATTCATATTTAGGACTTTGAGTGACAAAATTACTTTTATTTCGGGGTATATATTAAAGAGTTTTGGCAAGTCTGACCAAACACAGAAAGTGCAAAACACTGCACATTTAATCCCCTTTTAGCGACCATGTAGTTTATGCAACTTCCCATGGGGATTGCCTCAGCACTTGGGATATACCACAGCATCATGTTGCAGATCTTTGCGGATCTGGATGGAATGAGCAATTGGTTATGATCTGTTGATTTGAAGCAAAAATGACCAACATCACAATGGGAGTTTGCACAATAACAAATTGTGCCAAAGAAAAGACCCTTGAATTGAATACGAGCAAATGCCAGGCTGAATGAGGTTAATTATGTAGGACACATTCAATGACAAAGAAGTATGACCAAACCCAAGGAAGGCGGAGGCAACTGTACAAATGGAAAGACTCCAAGACAAGAAGGCCTTAGAGAGATTCATTGGGCATATTACCATAACTAAGCAAATTCATTGACAATTAATGACAATTAAGTGCTCCTCTCAGAATAGCTGGTTAGGGCCTGTACAGAATGGCACTGGAACGACTGACAAGAGAAAAGTTTTGAAAATTAAAATGAACTGTCAAATAAACATTCACACTGAAATATTTGGTGATTGGTGAAGAGCTTAGAAACTAAGGGTTGCATCTTCAAAACTGCCTAAGTTCTTATTGCAGACACTGAATTCCACTTTCAAAGTTAGGCATATAGAAGTTGCAGGGATGTGGATGCCCAGCACTTATATTTTTTCTGAAAACAAAGTTTAGACTCTTAAGTCATATAGGTTGATTTGAAAAATTTACTCTAATTCGGTGAACATTCACCTGCATTTAGACTATTTCGGGTGATAACTAAGTGGCAAGAGATTTTAAATACTGATTAAAATTGAAATGGTAAAAAAGCACAGCTATCAATATCTTTTGTTTTAAATAATTAAGTACATAAACAAAGAGGCCATAAACTATTCGGGTATTGTAGATGCCACTATGCAAGTGAAGCTTCTAATTTCAGAGCATTTCATGGCATTGAAAACTTACTAAGGCCCTGATTCTGCAAGGTGCTTCATGCAAACAATTTTGTGCTTGCATGGAACATGTCACAGCATCAGAGGTACTGATACGCAGATGGCTTTTAAGGAGTTTTTTTAGAGAGCACATGCTTTTAAGACTACCTCTCAGTAATGAAAACAATGATGAAGGGTCTTATGTAAACAGAACTCAAATATTTTCCATTATGGAAACAAAAGTTGACATACTTAAGTGAGAAAAATGTAATGACTCAACCTTACCAGAGTCTGAATGAGTCATTCTAACAGAAAAAAAACCCCAGCCACTTCCATATGTAAAACTTATTGCGACTACAGAGATGAGGTTGCTGCAGATGATGGGTTTCTATACATAGGACAGTATCATAACACCACACAACATGAGGTTGGAAATGCTAGGTATAACCTACAGTGCCCATTTGAGTATTGAGAAGTGCAGGAACAGAGCCCAAGGTGTTCTGTTCTGGCCAGGCATGCATGCTGCCATCAAAGATAAGGTATCCAAGTGGAAATCTGCAATAAATACAGGAAACAAAAATGCAAAAAAAACCCACTGAAACCACATGAGATTCCTAATTTCACTTGGCCCAAGGATCTAGTTGAACAAAATGGGAAAGATTATTCCTTATAGGTGAAATAATATTGGGGACTTATGTTCCTTGGTTTTGTTTTTAATAATTTAAATTAGACTCGCACGCTAACTTGCAATTTAATAACACATTAAAAACCGCAGTTTGTTTTACCATAACATCGCAGATAAGTTAATAAAACACTATCATTTACAAATGACTCACTAGTAATTTTTAACATTAATCCAAATACATCACATCTGGTCCTTGCAATCACATTTTCTATGTAAGACTTAGCTAAAACATCAAGGAACTTTAAAACATGTCTGCAGATTCAAAGGATACATACTTAGTAACAAAGGAGTATTTCATTATAACACAAGATTACTTACTAGACCCAACAACCTCAGGATTCAAGAAAAACTGTAATGGCAACTTCTATTAAGTTTCCCATGTAAAAAAGAAAAAGAGAGAGAGAGAAGGGGGGGGAAGAGAGGGGGCCAGAGGGGAAGAGGACTTAAACAACTGGGGTAAAAAACTAATAATAATGGAAATGGGTATTCCTCTTGCAACAAAGAATAATTTTCTAAGAGAAAAGTGAGGGAAAACTATATAATGGGTCATAGTTCTTACTGAGTTCTTATAGGAGAGCAGATGTATTCTCAGCAGGAAAAGGGAAGGGATGGGAAGGGAAGGCAAGGCAAGGCAAGGCAAGGGATAATATACTTGTGCAGATGAAGCAACAAATGTACACCCAGGTGCCAAACATCAGAAACACCTCAAGTGGCAAACACAGGATGTAGGTGGAGAAATCACTTCAGCAGCTAAACAGATCTCTGCAGAAATAACTGGTTTGAGTACAAATCAAGGTGTAAAGAGTATAGATACTAATCAATGTCCAAGAATAATCTGATTACCTGTCTGAGGGGAATGCTTCTGTGGTGTTTCACTAATATATCCTATCAATTTTTGTTTCTGCATTTTAATTTTGTATTTGGAGAAGGCCTATTTTTTGCCAAATGACTAAAGCAACAAAGAAAATACTACTTTTTTCCATTAATATTATATTTTATATATTCAACAGAATAAATACAATACAAGACTAAAGGAGGCCTACTACAAAGCTGGAGAGGGACTTTCTACAAGGGCATGTAGCGATAGGACAAGAGGTAAGGATTTTAAACTAAAAGAGGGTAGATCTAGATTAGCTGTCACAAGGAAGAAATTATTTACTGTGAGGGCGGTGAGACACTGGAACAGGTTGCCCAGAGAAGCTGTGGATGCCCCATCCCTGGAAGTGTCCAAGGCCGGGTTGGACGGGGCTTTGAGCAACCTGGTCTAGTGGAAAGTGTCCCTGCCCATGGCAGGGGGTTTGGAACTAGATGAACTTTAAGGTTCCTGCCAACCCAAACCATTCTATGATTCCATGATTCTATGATTCTGTGATTTCTGGGAGGACATCTGCTCTTCCCAGTTGCTAGTTCTTGCTGAGCAAATTGCAGTAAAGTTACACCAATAAAAATTGAATATTAGAGACTATGCTAACATGGAAGAATTCCCCTAGAAGTATGATTTGAGGATAGCCTTTCTATCCAGAAAAAAAATGTACTGCATGGAGTTGTTCTTCCTAGAAGAGTTGTGGTTAACAAGGAGAGCTTCAGAAAAGCTCACTCACTTTTCCATCTGAACTGAATGGAAGACACTGCTAGGATGACACATCTGGGAATAGAGAGACAAGGATAAAAGGAAGATAAGGGAAAGAGTAGAAGATGACCACCAAGAATATGGAAATTAGCACAGAGTGACATGGAAAGAAGAAAGATGCACAGAAATTTCAACTCCTACTTCATTGTGGAGAATGTGCAAAAATAGACCAAGCTCATCACTTTAAGAAGAGATGTGGAAAAGAAAAGCTCCCAGGCTTCACTGTAAAGAGGGAAATGAGACTCTACTCCTCCCTGTATGTGCCATAGGGGAATACCAAAAGATGTCAAACAGAGAAAACAGTGACATGCAAAATCTACAGAGACACAGGTGCTTCGGGACTGAAGGACTGGGCATATTACAACAGTACCAGATAAATATCCAAACTTGTAGGCACCTGGTTGAACTGCAAATCTTTCTGAGGTTCAGATTCTTTAATATAAACACTAATGAGATTTTCTGGCAGAAAACTGACCCAAAGGAACAAGGGCAAATGTTGACAATTTGATAGTGAGTACCATGGTAGACCAAGCTAATACTTAGTTACTTACGGCCTTAAAAAACGTATTTTTCACTAAAGTAGCACTAGGTAGAATTAAGTTTGTCATTTTCTGGGAGTCTCTGGTACTCAGGTTCTCTGGTACCCATGTTGGCAGTACACCGAGTAGAAATGTTCTCAGTTTGCTGTATTTTGGCTGGGATTGATTTACTGGTTATCAAAATGTGTCCTTTTAAGAACAAAAATTAATTTTCATTTTGGGGTATTTTTTATTTTTTATTTTATTTTGAATAAGATTTAAAGTGCTTCAAAATGTTACTTCTTTGCAGTATTTATAGTTCTACAATGGGATTACAGTCCTGAGGTAAATGTAAATGTTGGAAAAACTTCCTGTGATAAGGAGTAAATAAAGAAAACTGATAAGGAAAAGCCCCTGGGTAAGATTAAACTGGATTTAACTTATGAATATTTTAATATTGGTAGCTGTCACTGGGTGGGCTATTAATTGCTTTCCCATCATAGTCAGGTTTACTCAACAATATAGTGTCCCTAGGTCCTTTAAAAATCAGTTGATTTTCAGAGGTAGTATAACCAAAATCTTAATGCTGGAGAAGTTTGGATTCTTGCCAGATATTAATTTCTTCAGAGATCCTTAAAGCTGTTGACCTCTTTTTTTTTCTTTTTTTTCTTTTTTGCCAGCAGCAGTACTTGAGAATTAAAGCTGAAGAAATTCTTCTGTTATTTGGAGATCATTGACCAGGTTGTGTAACTGCACTGGTCTGCAGATAAACTATACACAAAGACTCATTTTGTCACTTAGACTCTGGGTGAAAGTGGAAAATCGTACAATCTGCATGGTAAACCTGAGCAATAAGCCTTACAGAAGAGAAGCATGGGTGGTAAGGAATAATTATGCTGACCTTGGAACAATTTAATTGAAAGCTGCAATATTATTCTGGGAGCCAGGAAACGTGAATGATGGAATCTATGGAGCCACAAGTAACAAAAGGCAATACAGTGAGCATAACTGTCAAGCAAAATAAACTTTTCTGTAACCTTTCCAGATTCTTGTATTATTTTAATTATGAATAATATCTGAATGATATTATTAATTAACATTATTTGAAGTGTCTGCTATTTTATATTTTAGTTGGGGCTTGAAAATAATCAGTGTGTTAGCAAAATTCCAGTTAGGAAGCTGCATTATACATAACTTGTGTGTGCTGTACAACACACACAAGGAGATCATGGATTGGTAAGATGTGATATAAAGGCTTTACCAGCACATATGCAATATTTGCTACATAAGCTATGCGTGACAAAGCCATAAAAGTATGAAGTTTTTCCAAACTATGCAGTCCAGAAATACAATCCTTATGCGGCATTATCAATACTTCTACCACACTATTAATTGTTCTCAGTACGTCACAGATTAAAAAAGTATTTGCCAGAAATTTTACAGAGGTTGAAATCTTTATGGATGACTGCAAACAACTACATTGAAAACCAGAACAGGGAATAGAAGATGAAGAGATGAGAAGAGTACGGATTGGTAGGGACAGGACAGAAGGGATCTCAGCTTGGGATGTAGGCAAAAAAGGTGTATACATTTCTCTATACAGCCTGGGGCAGGAGCCAAGGTTACTGATTCTCACTACTCTTCCACTGTCAGCAAATATGTATGAAACACACCAGCACTGTTCCCCACCTCCTCCTGGTGCCAGCCCGTGCAGAGTGTTATACCTTCTACTGCTGTTTGCTACCACAGTAGTTCAGGTGACCTATATAGTGGTTATCAAAAGTTTCTATGGTGTCTGGTGCCCTGACAGAGAGCCAGTAGCATCCCACATTATGGAATTTCTGCTGCTTTTCAGCTTGCTCTTTTTAAAAGCAAGGAAATTATGCCCCCAGACCTCACACACAGAAATATAACAGATGTAAACGAAGTACTTCACAGTTTAAAAATTCCAAAATCAAAATCACTTATGTAGCTTTGGTTTAGCTCTTTTGTGCATATGCATTATCATTTACATGATCACATCTTCTTCCATCTTAGACAGAGAACAAGAGCATAAATGAGAGCTGCATAAGGGATGCTGCCATCCATAGGACTCCTACTTCTCTACTTTCGAATATATGTGAGAAATGTGAAGATGCCTTATTTCTCTCTTTGTACCTACTTCAGTAAGATGTAGAGATAGAGGACAATAAAAATATAAATGTGATGGAGGCAGGAGATGGGCTGATCAGACAAGGATCTTGAGATAAGAAGCAATGTAGAAAAGATGAGGAAGGACAACAGGACAGAGTGAATGGACCAAGTGGAAGCTGGGGCTGATCAGAGTTTCAGGGGAGGAGAAAGGATAGTCACATGGCTGTTCTGGAACACTGAACTCTGTCCTGCTTTTTCTGTAGAGTTCATCCCCTTTCACAAAAGATCAATCACTCGTCATGTAGGACTGCTGACTTCCCACAGCTCCAAGCAAATTCAATGGGTACTTGGCTTTGAACATACACAGTTCTCTATAACGTGCAAAACTGACAAACTGAGTCCTAGAATTCTTTAACTGAGCAATCAAAATTATATGCTTAAGTTTTCTGGCTTTAAAATGGGGATAATACCAACCCTGACTGACTTCAGAGTACAACTGCAGATGAAAATGAATTAATTCCTCTATAACCAAGAGAAATCAATTAGGAAACACTCAGATGCAATGGTAGTGACAAATGTGTGAGTGAATTAGTAGTTATATCTTGAGAGTACAGTTTGAGAAAAGTGCAGTGAATAATAGAAAGGGCCACACATAGGATAATAGGGAAAACAGAAGAAATTCATTAGTTGCTTATGTAATGATTACTGTCTGCCTTGTGCAACAAATTACTTTCTTATCCTATGGAAAAATATACGATTAGGAAATGAAGGATTGCTTTGTAATGAAAATGCAAAACAGAACTGAGTTAAGTTAGCCTGCTTAAAATTCTAGCGTTTCCTAACTTTTGAATTCGCTTAATAGAGTTTTTATATGTTGAATGGATATTATAACAACTAAACTATTATAACAAGCTAAATAAATAATGTATGCTAAATGCTAAGTAAATAATAGATACTAAACTTAAAAATAAAACTTTAAATATAACTTAATCTTGGTCTCTTTGCTTGGGGAAAACTTAAAACTAGGTAGAGAAAATGGCATGAGATAGGAGTTGAGCCTCAAATTTCGGTGATTTTTTTTTCTTCTTCTTCATCTCTATTAGGTAGGCTTGACTGCAGATGCTTGAGAAAAGCAGAGGAGGTGGGGCAATTCAGGAACACCTTCCGAACACAACTTTTTAAAGGGTTAGAGCAGCAAAGTATGTGCTTAAAGTATTATTCATGCTGCCCCAAGAGTCTTGTCTGCATTTTGCTTATGCAATTACATTTCCTCGAATTTCTAACACTTGATGCATCCCAGCCCAAAATCCAGGTCCAGATCTGAGTTTCTCTAGGGTTATGTGACCACATCTTACTCTGCTTATACTTACATGTTTTCCCTGATTCCAGTTACATCCTTTCCCTTGCATATCACATATCCTCCTCGCAGCATATACCACCATGGTCTAAACTGATAGTTTCAAAACATTACTGTTGATTTATTTTGGGCAGGAAATAAACTGTAAATTTTGTACCTATTGTTTGCGTCTAGTGACTACAGTAGCTAAGACTAGAGAGCAATCTTACTTCAGAAGCTTTCCCATGCTTCCTTTCTTATCTTTCCCATGCTTTACATCAAAGTTTGTGGTTTTTTTTCATCAGGGTATATACTGAACTCAAGAAATGCTATTTAAGGCACTCATGCATAGTGAAGACAGAATACTGCTTAGCATGGCAGCATAAGCTATCCATTCATACCTCCCCTACCCAATTTTTCCTTGTTCCTTGTGAACATCTTTCCATAGTACCAACTCAGGAGTACCACTATCTCATAGCACTAAAAGATGCTATAGTTCTTCCACATACAGAGTTGCAGTCTAGCATATGGTGCAGGAAGACAGATCAAAGCTAAGTCTCATGATTCTCTAACTTTCATTGCTCACAATTGCCACTCCAAAGAACTGAAAGGAATTTTAAAGAATGCATTTTAAGTAGGGCAATAACTAAGTAAACACTAAAAACATAGTCAAATGAGAAAGTGCATTAAGCTGATAACAGTGATACAAACCTGGGGAAAATTATGCAAACATTAGGGAAAAACAAATTGTTTTCTCTTCCCTCTGATCTATATCTGAGAAACTGAAGCACTTTACTGGTTGTGTAATCAGCAGTATTTCATCAGTCTAATCGCATGAGAATTTTCTGTTCTAACTAGCAAACTCAAATGTTCAGAAAAAAAATTGAATAGGAATTCAAACATCTAGATGAAATTCCAGAAGTTCTGATTTTTGTCCATCCCTATCACCTAATGAATACACAAAAGGAAATACTATGTCAACAGACATGTATAGAGCCAGCATGTATGGAATTTTTAGACTTCAACGCATGTTCCAAGTGGGATCAGCCCCTTCTGCAGCAGCTCTCCAGATAGCATTTCTAATTTCTCATACAACTATACAGAATTTGCAGACAAATAAATATTTATAAAGAAAATATTTGTTCTTTATATCTTACTTGAGTTCTTGTGAGCTTGTGGCCAGCATACTTCGAATGCTTTTGTCAGCCAAGGGACAGCCAGATAAACTGCAAGACATGGCAGGACATACAAGTAAGTTAATCTTCTCATTAACTGAACGCTCCCAAACAAACACAACATAAAAATTAAAAAGTAAAAGTTTGTAATGCAGAAAAGCGATGGGGCAAGTGCTGTAATATTGAATTTTGTAATATAGTTAACCCTCTGAATATATTTAGGTATCAATGTTACTTCCAAAATTACATACTGTAAATGCTCCTTTTTGTTTGATTGTTTCTCTATGAACTAGTAAAATGTAACAAGAAATATTTGAGATTCCTGGGTTAACTACTTAAATGCTTAAGAATACTTTGGAAATTTTAGTAATCTATTTAAAAATAAAAGACGTTTATACAACACACAAATTAGCATGCTTTTAAGGTCAACATATATTACTCAAAGGGTTAACACATAGTTCAACGTTTTACTTTGACAGCATTGTTGAGGTAAGCTGAAAACAATAAATTGAAAAGACAGAATCCACCATGAAAAAAATGAAGTCACACCTTCTATGTGAGGCGTAATTACCAGTCACATGACCACTCCCATCACACCCTGGTGTTGGACATCTGCCACCAAACAAAAACAAAAACAGCCAAAATAGTAAGTATGTTTAAAAAAAAACTTTTAAAAGTTTCATTGTTTCCAGTTTAGCTGCAATGACTGCAAGGGGTTTTAAGCATCCTAATCGAAAAGCTGCAAAATGAACAGGTTTAAATGAAAATGGCGTCTCAATACAATATAGCATCATTAAGAACAAGCAAATACACGTTAGCTTATCACTTTACTTAACTGGCAGTTTGAAACATTTATATGCTGCAAATGTCGCATGCTCATACTGCAAGGCGTATATGTACTCGTTTGTTTAAAAAAAGACAAAGAGAGAGGTTAAAAGAGGAAAAATAATTTCACCTCACATTATGCTTACGTTATTAAATCCTTTTTGCTCTCTTTGCATTGAGGGTATTTGGGTTTAGGACTTGGGATTGTAACTTCACCAGGATACCTTCTTTCTTCAAGCGCCTCTTGGAAAGGATCCAAATCTTCTGGCTACAGGCAAATATATACTCATTAGTTTCAGCTAGGTGAGATTACAACTTACACAAAATAATGCAAAGCAGAGCCATCAGATGCTATCTCCTTCTTTATCCTATTCTGCCAGAGAAAATGAATGAAATTATTTTATAGTTGTTTATCTATTAAATCTTTAAATAATATTTGGATATTTCAATGAAGACTTCACAATATGTGGAATATAAAGTTTATTTAACTAGAAAAGAAAATAAAAGGCAAAACACAGCTTTTTCTATAGCTGTCATATTATTCTACTTTAAAGGAATCGGTATTTTTTCCTAAAGTCACTGCAAAACAGAAGAAAGGGAAAAAAGATGACTAAATGCAGTATCTTATGCATCAAAAAGCCATCTTAAATAACATTTTCAACAGTTCAGAAATTGGCAAAGACGAAACAGGAGCATTCTTACATCTACACACAGAATCAATCTGGAGCAAACCTCAACGGATCTGTCTGGGAACACAGAATTATATAATTTGTATATATACCTATTGTTAATTTGTATTAACTATGATATTGTATTATTCTTGTATTAAGTACTGTATTTATTCATTTGTATTATATAACTTTACTGATGCATTCAGAAATTCAAAGTAAACTATTTCAGCAATGAAGTGGCTGAATGCATTGATTTAGCGATTCCTGCAGATGGTGCTATAAACACCACAGTAGAAATAAGAGTTCTGCTTGGTCTGAAAAAACAGTTTTACCTCACATTTCCTTGATAGTGACAGATTTCCTCCTAACTTCAGTGAAATTAATAGCAAAACTGTAATTAACACTAAAGCTAATATGCATTCAGTGTATCTAGTGAAAATGTCACTTTGCTATATATTTCAAAGTTACTGAAAATAGTTTTGTTTTAATTAAAATTGGTAAGAACTGTGCTACACACAAATGATTAGCCTAATTTTCTGTTATAAACAAGAAGAAACAGAGAACCATCTCTAGAAGTCTCCAAACAGCTAAATTCCATTGAGTGCAGGACTGTAAACTGCACAGTGGATAAGGGTTAAAACCTGATGAACAAAAGCAGTGGCATTGAACCTTGCCAGCAGAGCTCTTCAGTGTTCTAGCTATTCTGAGTTTTGAAAAGTAAAATAAATTCACTAACATGTTTTCTTCATTTGCCTCTTCTGTTTAAAGGGTCTTGCTTGCTGTTGTCTTGGTATCATAAATTGAAAAGTAACACTGATTTCTAATATCCTTTCTTTGTATTCTTGAAAGAAAGTATTTCATTAGTACAGGCCCTTCCACACACAGAGCTATCAGGAGCGTATATGTAATGTAGAAGATTAGCTGGAATAGTTGAAAGCTTACATTATATTCTGCTGCTTTTGTTTAAATTGATTTCTAAGTAATACATGCTTTCAAATACTCAGCACTTCATTTATGGTTTTCAAATTCAGGAGAATATCTTGTCTTGAGAGCTGATTATCTCAGTATTGCACAGTTATGTCAACTTGCTTATAGAGAGTAACGTAATCTGGATATAGTGAAATATCTTTACTGCAGAAAGTATTTGTTAACAAGGTAATGCTGTTAGAAAACATGATTCACATTCATGGTTCAAATGTTGTCTTATGGAACTTAGTCACAGATCAGATGTGCGCCAGTATGACATAGTCCTAAAGATTAACCAGCAGAAAGTCCTTTTTTTGTAGAAAACCACCATTTTTATCACATATTAATTTTGTTTCCTCTTTCCCTCCAAATTTCAGAAATTTAATGAATTACCAAAATTAGATTGCAACAAGAACTAATAGATGAAAAAGACATACATTAATCTCTTTGGAATCATCTTCATCTATCCTACTGGGCTTCATTTTAGTGTAGTCCACTGGCAAGTCCCAGCAGTCACCCTCGTTCAGTTGGTAACACCGGTTATTCATCACGGCTTGCCGTTGCGGGGACATTGGCTCCAGTGGTGTCAAAATGGTACAGCAACCATCTCGCTGCCTCTGCTTATTCATGCTCAGATCCAACGTCCCATTTTCATCGACTTCCATATCAGGATTCTGTCAAAACAAGAAAAATATAGTTAATTCGGCTTCACACTAGCAAACTGTTCCCTCTTCTTCAATCTGATTGCCTAGCAGAATGATAAAACGCTTTTCCATTCCTGTATAGATTGTAAGCATTGAGCCCCCTCCCACACATAGCATGATGCTGTTACACAACATTAATGCTGTTAAAGTAGGTTTCTTCCTGAATGGCTAATCTGATGTTTGGAGGAAGAAGGGAGAGTCTTCGGTACCCCTCCTGCCACCCAGCACACAGGTGCAAAATTTGCAATAAAAGAGAGAAATCTCTAAAGGTATTTTCTTGTCTTCTTTATGTTCTTGATTTATTCTGTGACAGGTGAGTATCTACGAGTTAACAGCTGCATAATTCTTGTTTCCAGTCCTGACACCTGTCTGGGTGATCAGAGTAACAAAACCCAGCTAGCATCAAATGATCTTTGTTTACTTAACATTAACAGTCAATGCTTGAATAGATAATGTCAGAAAATTAAACAGGGAGGTAGGGTACCAAAACAGGTTCTTTTGGACACCATTTGCGAATGAGGAAATACATTTAAATTTCACAGTTCCTTCCCTGCAGATGCAAATGTATTAATATCTCATATATCTATCTCTATAATCAATACATTTAGGTAGCATAATAGTTGCAACAATAGTTGTGCCAATCTCTGCGGCGACTGAGGTACTGTGAAATATAGCGTAAGTATGGGCTCTCACTTTTTCTTTTATAGAAACAAACAAGGGTTGTCTATTATATTAGATGAGGAGAAATAAGATATCTTAAAATGAAAACAAATTTTAAAAAACTAAGGACAGATAAAATAAAATGCCCACAGAGAATCCCTCATATTTTAAAAAATGAAATGCTCCATGAGAAATTTGGTTTCAAAACTATTGTGAATGTGACTGACTCCTCATATGTCTGGCAAGTTTCTCTCCTCTTGAGTAACAACAGAGCTGCAGGAAAGCACTGTGAATGCAAATTTCTCTGTCTGAATTACTGCCTTTTGTCAGAGCATATATCTAATTGCTGCTATCCTGCTAATTTAATTTGGAAAATACTTGTTTATCTTCCTAGATTCATTCCTTCAGTCTCAATATAAGGTGACACATTAGGAAAGAGGCCCCTTCTGGTTTTCACACAGAAGATTTTTAGTATTTAATTCCAACTTCTTCCATCCTGTTGATATAGGGAACAACTGCATTTATTTACATGCCAGGAAGAGATTTCTCTGTTGAACAGTATTAAATAAATTAATACAAAAATCAGCATTTGAAAACAAAGTCATCAGCCATTCTGGCTTAAATCATGATTATTATAAATACCTACTGCTGTGGGTTTAGTTATGAATGATCAAGGGGCTTTACACGATGAGGGGCAGAAAACCTTTGTCTATATGTAGAACAGAACATGTCTGCCAGCTCAAGAGCTCTTCTATAAGCACAATAAAAACCTTCCCTCTGCACTGCATCTGTCTACTTGCCATCTAGTGGTCTCCTGTAGGTAGCACCGTACTGTTTGCTGGTGCATGTTAAATACTCATTTCTAAACAGCTTTCCAAGTGGAAACTTAAAGTTTATAATGAAAAAAAAATCATCTTCTGGTAAATCTTTAATAAATATTAATAATGCACTGTTTTTCCTAATATCTAAAGCTTAACAACAAAAGATTTTATTTGTATAGCCATTTCATAATATAGTGAGGTTCTATGAACATATAGAACATTAGTGACCCTGCACTACTGTTAAGCACATTTAAAGTCACCTGTACTGGAGGATTTGTTCATTTCAAATGTATTAGGCAGTGACTTAAGAACTGTGATATCACAGGCAGACAAGAAATTATAACATACAAGTAGCACAGATTTCTTTGTACTAGGTTTTACAATCTTAGGTCCCATTTCTGACTTCTAAATGACAATACATTGCTAAATCTTAATCCTTTGAATCAGACTGTGTTTAGCAAAAAAATAAGTATTGCAATTAATACGACTTGAGCAATCCAAACATCTTTCATAATTATAGATCTCACTAGTAAGAGACAAATTAAAAAAAGGAGCACATGCTATCAGTACCATCAGTTGGTATAGCGATCAGGATTTCCCGAGATACTTGTGAGCAATTTGCGTCTGTCTTTTTTTTTTTTTTCCCCTCCCTGCTTCAGCAGAGCCACCAGATTATGTTGATTTTGAGGAAAAGGGAAAGGAAAAAAAAAAAAAAAGAAGCGAGATGTACTGAAGCTATTCTTCTATCAGGGCCACAGAGCAAGTGCAGTAAAGAGAAATCTTCATCAACAAACAGAATTACTAATTTTTACCCTCGCACAGAGATCCTGAGGCTTAGTGGAGAGGTTCTGAGGCATCTCCCTGCAGCGAGTGGAGAGATTCAGAATAGCAGTAGCAGCCATGTGCGCTGCCTCCATGTCATGAGTATAGTCAAAGCTGCTCTTGCTGCAGGTACTGCTGGCACTGCTGCCTCCACCACAACTCATATTGCTGCTGCTGCTAGGGGCATAACTGCTTGTTGTGCTGCTGGTTGGACTTGAATTCTTACAGTAGCGTTTAGCTGTGGGAAGAAATATGACAAGGATGACTCAAAAGAACGAACATTCTGCATAAGTGAAGAGAAAAACAAACTGCTGGAGGTGAAATTTATAATGAGCAACAGTAACTGATGCCAAAAATAAAGCCCACAATAAGAATGATGGCTGTATTTCTTGATTTCTGTCTGTGACTTTTATATGCTACATATGTGAGTTTGTATGAAATAACCTCCTGTAAAAATATGCATGATGTGATCATGAATCGTTCTGACAAACAGGCTGGATTTAGAAAACAATAAAAACACAGAAACACTGCTTTTACCCCACATATATAGTCAGACAGAAGGTAGGATCTGCTCAGCACATTCATTTTTATTAATGAGGGCCAACATAACACTACGGGACCTTTTCCTGTTTACATAAGTGAAGGGTTATTTAAGGCCTAGACCCCCCCAGCTGCTGGAGATCAATCCCCCTGTGAGGCTGTGAGGCTTGGTCCCTGGGCCACAGTGCTACCCGCATGGCGCCACACACCCCGTGCTTCCTAAAAGGTTTCTTCTTCTTACATCACAGGCAAATATTACAACACCGGCCATCAGAAAGGAGAGGAACGCGACGGAATAAGAAAGGTGGTGGTCACATATGAGTTTTACCATGGCTTGCACAAAGGCAGAAGCAGTAGCTGTATAAATGGAAACAGATATAAGTGAAGCGTCCCCACCTTCCAATAACCCAAGCGCCTACAACTCTTCATAGAAACAGTAAGGACGGAAGGCGCCCATTCCCGCTCACCCCGCGGAGAGCGGCACTCAGCTGCACTGGGACCGACCGCAGCCGCGACCGGGCGCGGGAGAGCCAAGGCACTGACAGCGCTCACATCCAGCCCATCCAAACACAATGCAGCGCTGTGGCTGCTTTTAAGAAACGCTCCTTGCAGCCAAAGGCATTATAGTAATAACGGAAAACAGCCCTTATTAGCCCACTCATTTCTCCAGCCCTCTTCCCAAATAAACTGTTTTAAAAGTGTTTCTATAAAATGCAATCAATTGTGAGCTCGCTTCCTAAATCTAAAAGTTTATGTATTTTCAGAAAAAAAAATTAAAGTCAAGGTCAGAGGATACACACACGCATATTACAGCGACTACGTCCCCTTAAGATGGAAATGTATACTGCAGAGATCATACCTTATTGCACAGTATAACAATAACCAACTAGCATGCTGATTAGAGAGCTATACAAAAAAGGTCAGGCCCTAGCTAGAGCTCTTCCGTGATGGGCGCCATTTAAATGCCAGGCTCTTCAGGTGTATTTGTCTGAGCAGACACACATATAATAATCTGCTCCCATGAGCACAGCCCATTTGTGAACCACAGGCTGCTTTGGTAGGCAGGCAGGGTTCAAAAGGAGAATCTGAAAGCAAAATATCTCTGCTAGAGCTTATGTCATCCTCCTTTCTCTAAAAACTGAAAAAAATCACGGCGTTATTTTTACTGTAAAGGAAATAGCGTTTCACTTAGTTCATAACAGATGGAGTTTTCTCAGGAAAGCCACATAATGCACAGGGTGTGATTTTTTTTTAAGTGAAGTGCATGCTAAATATTCATCACATTTCTTTGTTTTGAACACATAGTAGCACTACTCTAGCAGGGTATCCACTAATAATAAATCTGTGAACTATTTCTCCAGAGTTTCATTATTAATATAGTAGTCAATGGTGGTCATTAAAAATTCAGCATTTATCCATTGTTACTGTGTAACCGTATCCAAGACACACAAGAATTTTCCTATACTGAAGGAAATGATTGAATAATTCAGTTTCTACTGTGTTAACACAGCAAGCACCCTGTACCAATGAACTTGTCAAATTAGAAATATCTTTCAAAATTCATATGAACAAATAAGACTTCTGTCACTTGCAAAAAATGTTAAGTCTTGTTATAGCAGGTCACATTTAGACAGACATAAGAGACATACTACATGGGAAATTGTGTATATATATATATATATATATATGAGAATGTGTGCTAAAGAAAGGGAGGGAAAGAGGCAGCTTTATACATAGGACTAACCATCAGAAACTCATGCAGGCTCTGATATGGACTCCTCTGTGGCCTTGGTCAAACTATATTATTCCTCAAATTAATTTTCCCTATAAATAGAAAGTTGCTTCTAAAATTTAGTTGTGTTGTGATTCACTTGCAAAACACTTTGAGGATGTAAAGCGCTATAAGCATGCTATGCAATTATTAGCTTTTAGATTACCCATAATTTAAGCAAAAGGTACGTAGAGAGAAATGGCCGTGATTATTTTAACTTTACTGTAGCTGTACATCTTCAGACAAGTCATATAACCCAGACTGTTCATTTCACATTAGCTTTTCAGGAGAAACAAAGATCATCAATTTATAATGAACTAAATCAACTTGATTTCTAATGATGGGAAAGCTGCATTGTTTCAATACCAGACAATTCCGCTTGATACACTGCCCAACCCTGTGGCACCAGGTTCTGGAAGCTCTGCAGTCCACCTACACTTCATGATCCAGAGCAAAACCAAATGTGGAGAACACCTTTGCCATTAAATAACAGATACAGGTCTAACCAGCATTCCCAAACTGGCCTTCCGTCAGACGTGCCTAGGGGCTGATTACAAAGAAGCTCTCTAAGTCTACAGGCTCCTCTTGCTAATTAAAATGGAGGAGTGGGAGAGATCCCAACAATGTAAAGGACCAAAGGAAGATACCTGGAGTGGAATTAAATTCTGCCCAGGCACCTTCATTCCCAGTATTGCCTAAACACTGAATGTGTTACATAAATTAATTACAGTTTAAACGCTTTTTCTGACTTGCACAATAGGAGATTCATCTCACCTAACTTCAGATATCTGACCTAGTCATTAGAGGCTTCCTATACGCACAGTGGAAAAAAATAGGAGCTTTCAAGCAGTGATTCACCTGACCAGTTTTAAATAGGTGCTTCAGGAGGAGACTAATTGAATCAGAGAAGTGTCTATTTCCTTGGACCTGAAAGGGGTGATGAGCTCAGATATAGTTGCTGACATTATACAAGTCTAGATATGGTCAAATGAATCCTACCCCTAACATTTTCTCAGTGTTTTGGTGGAAGGACCCAGGACTTTCAGTGGAATGAGAGGAGCTCCTGCCATCACCTGAGCAACTGAAAGAGTTGCTGTCTCCTCTGCCTTGCCGTGTCCAGCTGTTCTTACCTCTACTGCTGTATACTATAAACCCAACATCCAATAAGCTACTAAACTGATTTCAAATGAAAAACAAGCCCACAAACACAAGATTTCTCAAGGTTTATCAGAGCATCCTACCCCACAATACAAAGTATCCATTTCTGTTTGGTTTTTACTAAACTTACTGGGGGAAAAAATCAAGGAAACAATCCAAAAGGAGCTATTTATGCTCATGTCGCACACAACCATACACTTATTGAACATATAATCCCTTTCTGTGATGATGAAAACACAGTGCTAGCTTACAATTAAAAAAGGATTGAGAAATGAAGTTACTGATTTTTCATATGCTTAGACTATTTGTCTCATCTTATATAGTCAGAAAAACTGAAGTGTTATTTACTTGTAAGTTGACCCAAAACTTCAGGCTTACTTTCAGGTTTTTCAAGATGACTTTTCACAACTAAACCTGCTTTTATATGAACATGTTTTGCCAACATAAATAATAGGTGTGCACTCTGTACTACCATAATAGCTTTAGTAGCAATATTATTTTTTTTTACACCCAAATAGGAAATCACCTAAAAATACTTCAAAGTTTCTTGAGGAAAAGTGGCTCTTTTAAGTAAAGACCCTCTTCCTGAAATCTCCTTCATATTCAGTTATTATACAACAACTGTTAATAAAATCCTTGTTCCATTGAAAGTCAGTGCCAAAACTTTGACAAATTTCAGTGTGCCCAGGATTGCACTTCATCCTTATATGTGTTTAGCTGATTTTCCTGGGGAACTTCAAAACCCTTTGCCAATTTAAGCCAAATATGATGGAATGCTTACAGAATGTCTGAGATGTGAATCCTAAACGTTTCATGAAAATCACTGATAGGGTACAAATGAAAACTCAAATTATGCCCCATTTCTGGGACCATGTTGACAGGTCAGTCTGGCCAGACAGCACACACAGCACTTGGAAGCAGGTACAGTGTGGGCCATCTCCTGCAAAATCAGGGGTATGGAACAAATCCATAGGGAATTAGCCTTCCGTTGGCAAGCAAACTGCTCCAGCTATACTGGGCTTTAGCAGTTCTGAATACACAAGAACCACATATACTTACTGTACCAGCATGCATACATATAGAGTGTACCTCAGTCCTCTCTGGCTCACATGACTGAGCAGTGAAACAACCTCATCCCCATCTTATCTCCAAGTAGAATTCCCATTTACATCAAAGTAAAATGAGTGTGCGTAAATACAGTGACCTATATCACCCTAGCCTTTCATTATTTAAGGCCACTGTTAAACTTGCGTTCAATGTTACATGTATTTTAAAGTTCTGGTGACTTGGGAAAAAAATCTGTATCACTTGCTTAAGCATCAGTAATTTGATCTGAAAATGTGCATGTCCACAGGATCCCCAGCAATAATGTGATTCTTTCCTTTCTGCAAGAGTAGACAGAGCATATACGCAACAGTTAGTATCTCATTTACCTTATATTAATGTACACTCATTAGCTTGCTAACCACAGTGAGAGTTAGTGCTTTACCTTTAATAATGTTCAAGCCCTTATTCTGCTACAGGCAAACAAGATGAGTGTATGAGAGAAGAAAGGGCACTTTTACTCAAAAATATGTTGCCTTTCACAACCCTTCTCTTTTCTGCTATAGTGCAAGAACATGGCTGTTGATTCTGTGAGAAAGCAAAATATCCAAAATATCAGAAATATGAAGGTAAGAGCTGTAGCAATTTTCCCTTTCTCCACTTACCTACTTTTGAATGTCAGAGTCTGTGTTCAGGCAACAGCATAAATTGTTCTATATAGTATATCTATTTCTGTTTTCCTAAACAAAAATCTGACACCTGCCTGAAATCTCCTATGGTAGTCAATGAGTAGTACCAAATATTTTAACCAAAAAACAAACTGTAAACATTAAAAAAAAAAAAAAAAAAAAAAGGCACAGTTTGGTTTTTTATATATATATATACACATGCACACATGTTATATATATATATATATACACACACATATAATTGTATTGGTCTGAAAAAATCCTGATGTGCTTGAAAGCTACAGTTCAAGTCCTTATTCTTTATCCTGCAGTTCATTTTTTTACTTTAATAAAAATCCTCTTGCCTGACAGACCCCATCCATTGTCTTATCCTGAACTGAAGGAACATTCAGCCTACTCCTAAACATGTTAGTTATGTTAGGCTTTCCAAAGAATTCAACAGGTGTATTCATGAGGACAAAATGAGCAGAAATGCCTCATTAAGTAAGTGGCAGTGATTTCTGAAGTGCAATGAGATCCAGGTTTTCTACTTCCATATCCCCACAGAGCAAGTATGTTATCTTTATGGGTTACCTGAACTACCGTACGGAAGTGAGAATCCTAATGTGACCCTTGAGGCCAGGTCTCCCAGAGAGCAACATAAGGACTAGCTCTATTACTTAGCTTTTATTGCGATCTCAACACATCCCAAAAGCTTAATAGCTGGAGACGTTCTTTTGCCAGTGCAACAGTCTTGAAACAAGCACCGTATAAACAACGCTTTTTAAAAAGGCCTTTAAAATAACTTACACATGACAGCATTCCTCATAATACTATATGAACACGAAAACATGTCTTATTTGTATGATGTTTACATATACAACAACATGATTAACTGCAAACTTGTCTCTCATGTATAAGAGTGTGCACCTCCTACCATCATATCCTTTGGGGGATATATCCCTGGATTGCACCTTGGGAGCTATGGCTCTCTTGCCATAGGCATGGTTGTCATAACTGTTATATTCAAACGTAGTCTTAGAGTATTTCTCTAGTTCCTTGGCCAAGTTGGAGCGGGGTGTGGTGGTGGGGACATTGTTTCTGTAGCCATACTGAGGGATCTCCAATTGCTTAACAAAGCACATGGGCCTAGAAATTAAAGATATGTAAAGTTTGTTAGATGCAGTTCAGTTTACTGTGTCTGTGCATAATTTATAGTTCAGATTAGAAAATCTTAGTTATTTCTTGTACTCAAGAGACAGCAATATACTATTGCATTTTCTTAGTTTGGTTATTTTCAGCAGACAAACAATATATATTTTCTTGAACAAAGCCTAGGCAAAATTAATTCTAATACCACTAAATGTATCCTGTAGCTAAAAGTATTTTAAAATCCTATTAAAATCCTATCCTTTTAAAACCCTATACTTCAGGGTTTCCATTTCCCCATGTAATTGCATCACATAGAGAACACTTCCTCTTTTGGGAGGTGAGTATAAGAGGGCCAAGCAGACTGACAGAAGAAGTTTGGACAAATTCCTTTAAATGTCAAAAAGAAAAAACAGCACTAGAAGCTTCACTTAATTAATGGAGTTTCCTCTGCATTTCTTTCAGCAGAGTTATATGCTGTTTTCCCGCATGCTTTCCAAAGAGCCAGTCCTATTTATTCCCTCAATGTACAAATCCATGTTTGTCTTGAGAAATACATAGAAGAGTCTCACAATCTCTGTTGACTTTGAGCTGTTGCCTCACAGGTCCTGCTCACCCTTAAATGTAAGGTTCTGGCAGGAGCTGCTATTCTTGATACACAGATACACACCTCAAGGAAGGTCCTGCGAATGAATACAGAATAAAACTGTATCAGCTAAATTTCTCTTTCATTTAGGATCAGGGAGGATAGTCAGGAAAAAGCCCTGACTGATCTCATTTGACCACTGGAGAAACGTGTGAAATCTCAGTGAAAGAATGCTGCAGTGAGCTCCACTGTCACACTGTATTCTGCATGTGGACACAGAAGTCATCAGTTCTCAAAGCAGGTAAATGAAGGCCAGATCCTTCAAACCTTACCTATATAAGAAAGTGTTGTATGACTAGGTCATAGGGAACAACTGCTACATAGTGCTGCATGTCTACCTACTGTGCAGCAGGAGGTAAAGATGATGAACAACACACCTGAGGTGCTTCTGCTGGAATCAAGAATCATATAATCAAGTCTTTTTTCTTTTTCTTTTTTTTTCTTTACTGCATTTATAACCAGAGGAAATGGAAGGAACATTCTTAGGAACATAAATTCAGCCAAGACCAGAAGTATCACCATGCTGACTGACAAAATGGAATGTGATAAATAGTAAGAAATAGGTTTTGAATATTATATTATGTTTTTCTGAACGAATTCATTTTCATAGAATTTAGTCAGGATATTTATGTAAAGATCACCCAAGAAATTGTATTAGTCATACTGTTCCTTTTGATTTATGTATGCTTGTTCCTTTAGACACTTCTTCCTCACAAAATAGTGGGCTTATTTATACAATGAGCTGATATGAATAATATTTTGATCCTGTCCCAAGATAATCTATATTTAGCTAAGGAAATGCAATTCAGATCCTGTACATTCAATGCAAATCCAAAATTTATGTGGACCAGAAGTCCTATGAACTTGATTTCTTTTTAAATAAGAAATTTTAAATGCAGGTGGGATGGAAACTGGGTTGAAGACAAATATTCAAGGTTTACTCTTAGAATATCTTTGTCTGCCCATCAGCTGCGGCATGCAAATATTATAAACACCTCCCAACTTCTTCATTTTAAATACTTTGATGACTTAAAGGTAAAAAGGAAGCAGGAGACAAGACGAAAGCGTTATCTGAGTTACCTGTAAAGTCTGAAACACAGGGCAGGCTCACAAGCAAAGTTAAGATTGCAGCGCAAGTTACTAGGGAGTTTGCCAGCAAACTGGATGCTGCATGTGAGCAGTTGCCACCTTTGTATGGTGTCTGACTTCAGTGGATTCCCTCTAATCAGCTGTAGTAAAAGCCACTGCATTTTTGAGCTTTTTCCATCAAGTAGGAAAACGTGTTATTCCCTCATAAGGGTGCTTTTTATTAATAGAATCTGAAGAACCTTCCTCTAAGAAAACTGTCTGGGATGCTGTATGAAAGATTGCACAATCCGAATTAAGGGCAGTTAAGATAAAGCCCATCAAAAACAGTCTGAGGAAGGAAAACAAAGTCAACAGGCATGACAAAAAATCTTCTGCAGATGCAAACCGTAATTCTGTGTTCTTAGCTCTGTGGAAAGACCTTTTTTTGAAAAGACGGTCAAGATGAAGTTTTAAGAGAACATTCAAAGAATGATGTTGATAATAGAGTGAAAAACTCATTTTAAGCAGTCCTGTCGGATTTTAAATCTAGAAGACAGCTAAATACTAAGAAACCTATGGGATAAGTAGGAAATTCTGGTAACTAAGGCTGCAGCACTTCCTCCACGCTCTTTGAAGGCAGCTGGGAGGCATGTACCTATCCCAGCCCACAGAAATCACAGTATCCATGGAGAAATTCTGCAGCTCTTGGGGCACCATCAGCATAAGGCTGGTACAATCATGCAGAAGTCTAGTTCCTTTACATGTATCCCTCATACTTCAGCTCCTTAGAAATATTTTTCCACCCACATATCTCAAAAGAGGAGACAATAGCACAAAGCTGGCTACAGGTTTAGATAAATGCAGAATCCTGTATGGATGAAGATAAGGGGTATAATCATGTCAAATTGGTTCAAGGTCCTTCTTGTATGAAAATTTAGGATAATTTTTCTCTCTTTCTGTCCTTCCTGGCAGTGAGTGGGGGAACAGAGATCAAGAACTAAGCCTGACCTAATTTTGGGATCTAAGCTATACTTGGCATTTTTCCAAGTGTCCTGCCAAAAGGTGTACTACCAGTTTGGTAATGCAAATAGGGCTTCTGGTTTAATTTAAACTGATATTTACTAGTAAAAGCCTGCTGAAAAAACCAAGACTTACCGGTAAATATTAGTTTATTCCCAAAAGATACCAACTTTTTTCACATTGTTCTTAGACTTTGCACTCCAGCAGTCATCTTTACACCAAACAATGCCTAAGACAAAAATGAGCTTTTCAGCTTTACATGTATTTGCCAAAATAATTACCAACCCTCCCCCATGTAAATTGAGTGGGAAATATACACTGCGAGAATTGGATCCAGAAGCCCTAATTCTAACTCTTCTTTAAAGGAGATATATATGTATATACAATGTATATAAATATAAATTCTCAGATTAGGTGAATGTGTGATGAATTCTGCATAATAATAAGTATTATAGTGATTTCTAATACCTTAAAACCCGATCTGATGCCTGGTTTGATTTTGACACATCACAGTTCTGATGCTTCTCTTGAGCTTTAGCCAGTTTCTCTGCTGCAGCAATAGGACATCCAGAGAGGCTGCAATTACAGAAAGGAAATTTAATTGTCTTGTCCTGCATAGTTTCACATTATAGCACTGATCCAATTACTCCTTCTCCTCCTTAGCCAGCACCAGGAAGAATCTGAAGGAAAAGAGTTTCCAAAAGCTTTTTGGTCATATGTATTTTCTCTAGAATAGATTTCCTTTCTTCTGCTTTCAAAGTTGCATGGTAGATCTTACATCTGCTCTTCTTCTCTGACTGTACATGGGTAGATTATTCATGGATGTCAGCCAGTGAACATACCAATAGGAGAGGAGAATATAAACTGGAATCTACTGTGCAGCTCTGGTAGCAGACTTGTGACCTTTATTATGCATCTACAAACGTTGCCAATGAAATGGCTCTGAAGATGATTAAATGACACCACCATATAGGCCAAATCTTGCGTTGCTTCACACCTCATTCAGCTCCATTAACTCCAATGTTTTTGCTAGGCATATAAATGAGTGCAAAACTTGGCCTTGGGTCTCTAAATCTACATCTTAGTTATGTTATGCTTAGTGTTCGTGAATTTCACCCACTAAAGTATGCTTTCTAATAGTAGATGATGTAACATGAAAAGAACTTCTGCACTTGAATTGAATTTCAATTAAATTTGCAAATGCTGAACTATTATTGAAGTAGCAATAATAAACCTGATTCTTCTGGAAAAGATTTAGAACAGGGAAAAATAAATACATTGATGCCAGCAGATGGTGCTCTTAGTGAAGCTGTAAAAACCTGTGACCTGACAATGGAGGGGATCCTTTCCTTGTCATAGTCTATTGCGTGCTTATGTGACCGCAGCTCTCTGTGTTCTCCACAGGAAAAGAAATTAAAATGAAAGGCAAATCAGTGCATTCCCAGATGTTCCCTTCTCTACAGGAAATAAGGGAGAAAAAAAGAATAAAAAAAGTGAAGCAGAGCAAAATGCCCCAAAAGCTGCAGAAAGAGGTGAGCAGACTGCAGACTGCTCCCCCCAGCCCTCCCTCGCTGCCCTAGTTCTGCAGAGGGGTGAGTGGGCTCTGTGTGGTTTTGGAGTCATGCCAGAGGGCAGCTGGACTCCACTGACATGCTCTTCTTCAGACACCTCAAATATTCTAGCAGATATTCAACCAGAAGTGAATGCTGCTTCAAGCAGCAGTAATTCCCACAAAGCCTTCTCGGGTTTTTACTGCATCTAACTGGCAGCATCACTGCAGAGAAGAAAGGGGCACCAGAGCTTATTGCGGATGGGTTGGTACCCACAAGAGTCTTCTGGGAGACACGGAGGGGCTCCAGTAACCCAGAGGTTGATAAGACTGAATGTCCAGTACCTGTGTAGTCCCTTAAGCCTTCATGCTACAATTAACAGTAAAAAAGGAATTCCATAATAGGAACCTTGCATAATTCCTTTTACCCTCTTACCCACATTTCCTGGATTTTTAAAAATTATAAAGAAATAAGCAAGATCTTGTTGATCTGTGGGAAAATTGTGACATGTACTAAAAATTATAGTGACATTTTGAGAATTTTGTTATTTGACAGAATTTAATAGGCAATGGCATCCCTTCTATAAGAATCTTAGGAAACTATAGAAAAGTTGCTTTTTTCCTTGATCTTCCTTTGTTTGGCTAGAATGTTTACATCTAACATTTCTGGCTTTTCATTTCTAAATTTAATAAGACATTTTTATAGTGTTTCCTAAACAGGCAAAATTCTCATTCAGTACTAGCTGAATAAGGATTTGGGGTTGAGACTGTGGTCAGTAGGAAAGCTAACTCTTATAATGTCTGTGTACCTCAAACGCTGTTTCTCATGTATTAAAAAAATCATTTTTAGGAGTACAGTGGATTTTTTCATGCACTATAAAATGATCTCTGAAGAGAGTGAAGTGTGAGAACATGAACTCTGCCCTTGTCCTGATGATGTTGGCAGACTTTTCCTTCTCCCTGCCACATACCCGTAAGGAGTCATACCATTTGTTTCATACCACTGCTGTTCAGCTAGTATCAAAACAAAAAGTAAAAAAAAAAAAAAAAAAATCCACCCCAAAAGCTAAGGATGCTTAAAATGTCTTCTGTGGATCAATTCATCCATACCGAAGCAAATGAACACTCGTGTTCCTCAGAAAATACATAAATAAATGTTAACTCTTTAAAATGGATAAAGCACACGAAGCACCATCTGTCAATCTTCAGAACAAAACAACGAACACACACTCACACACCCCCCGTCAATGGACTGCTAGAAGGGCTGCAGTTTGGAGGCACTGTTCCCTCTAGATTGGTGTCCAGCGACGGCATCCTTACCTTCGGTGGGAATTCCTGTTGCTATTTACGTGGCCCCGACCTGTGCAGCCTGGTGTAGGACACTTAAGAACATTTTCATGCATGGCAAGAACTTGACAAGGAGAGTAAGAGAAAACAGCAGAGTATGAAAACAAGAAAAAAAATCAAATCCCAGTATATATGAAACCATTTTAAAACAAAGCAGGATTCATTAACAACCAGCATTCCTCAAAATACACGTGACACACATAGCCAATAAAGCCTGATGAGGGAAGTAAGTATTGCGACCCTATGCTCATTAACACAGGGCAACAGTGAAAATTATGAAGGTTACAGAACCTATAAACAAATGCATCTCTGGTGCAACAGTGAAGCAGAAGACTTCCAACATCTTCTTCATACAAAAACACTGAGCAAAGATCAGCTCAACAGTAAAGGGTGAGCTAGCAACAGTCCAACACAAAATTATGGACTAGAAAAATTCTTTCAGGAAACGTATGCATTCACAATACATAGCTTTATACACACAGTATCAAACTCGAGAGCTGAAAATCTGCTCTCAGGTTATACTGGTAGAACACTGAATTATTTGAAACACACCTCAGTACAACCCTGATCAGAATTTAACCCTAACTACAAGTCAGCCCAATTGAGCTAGGGCCAGTTCTGCCACTTTCACATAGATATATCATTCATATCTATATGACAAGCAGAACTGGTCCTTTAATTTTCACTTGTAGTCTCTACAGATGTGAAAATTGCAATGGATAGAAATTTTTTTCAAAAGACTAAAAACTAAAATAAGCACTTAAAATTGAGGGATGGCAGAAAAAAAAAAAAAAAAAGAAAACTGTGTAAAAAAGAAATAAGTGGTACAAGCTTAAGCAAGTAACTGATTTACATCTGCATCCATTGCAAGCTGGATGGAAAATGTACTCCCAAGGTCGCTAAGAGCAGTACTCCTCGAAATCATAAAGCTCATGCTATGAAGTGCCAAATTATCAAGAGCTTTTTGAGAACACTAAAGTGTTTTGTATAATGTGAGACATATCTCAATCCATGTCTCGGAGCTGGATGGCAGTACATTACTCCATGGAAAAAGGCCATCCAGCCCTTGCAAATTTCTGGTTTTCTCATACAAGAAGTAGTCTGGAAGCCTGTATTTAGTTCTCACTCAAAAAAATATCCAATAGAATCAGTTAATTCCTTGACTGAGTTAAGAACTGAATAAAAGCTGTTCAGAGACTTGAGAATTTAACCATGTATACTGATTAAAAGATAACCATAATCATCACCCCATCATCACTGTGCTAAAATATGTATAGATGCAAAAGCTTTACTCTGAAATTCCTACTATTCAAAGCTGTTCTTGAAACATGCTTCACAAGGCCAACATCACAGGAAAAATAAAATAAATAAAAAAAGATGAGCTCACCTTATTCATTTTAGTAGGTACAAGAGCATGCAAACAGTTTAAAGCTATATTCTTCTTTGATTTACAAAGTCTTCTAAAGAGCTTTTTATTTACCATTTGTACAAATGAGAGAACTTTGAGCAACCAAATAAATATTTGTGTTTCAGAAAATTACAGAGTCTTGCAAAGCAGAGAAATTACTCTATTTGTACTACTGTATTCAGAGATCAGCCAAGCTACAACAAAGTTTTCTAAAGCATTTCCTCATTACTTCTGGAAGAAGCCACTCTACCATGAAAGAGGAGACTTTTTATGTCTGCCACTCTTGGTGCACTAATCTACTTCTGCTTTCCTATCCTTCAGAGTCTACTTTCCTTTGGAAACTGGGGACCTTTTCACCCCTGACTGTCTTTATAACGTTTCCTTTAGGCTGTTGTAAATCCATCGAGGTTAGATCTGTAAGTGCTGATGGACAGTGGGGATTTTAGGTGCATAGGCTTCAATGGAATAACTCCATCTTAAAATTGGTGTGAAAGAAAACTGGATCTTAGCTAGATGCTTGGCTGGTGTAAATCAGCGTAGAGCAATTAGCTTCAACAGAACTATGCTTATTCCACCAGCCAAGGAGGTGACTTCCAGAAACAGAGCACCCTGCCTTCAGGTGAACACCCATGAGCTCATATGGGTGAACCTCCTTTGCAGAGAATCTGCTAACATGGCAGGAAATTCCACCCATGTGACTGACAGGGGATGCTTGCTCAAAATCCTGAGTCGTGTAACTGAACAGCCAAATCGTTATTTTTAATAATATAAACTAGTTTAATATAAATTATGTTTCGGACACACCAGCAACAAAGGAAAGGGGTTGCAAGTTTTTCAAGTAAAATTATTTCTGTACAAGACAACAGGGACAGTTGATGTGACACCAGCACGCAGAAGTAAAAGCAGTGCACATCTTCTGGAAACCTTTTTCTCTGTTGACTGAATCCATCTATTTAAAAATAACCTAGGATTCTTAAAATCAAAGAATACAGCTTTAAAAGTTGTTCTTTTAGTGTAGAAGTTAGTAGAGAATGGAAATGATGGAATAAAGGAAAAAGTGTAACACAGAACAGTTGACTAAGTTGAGACAAACCATACTGAAAAATGAAATTAATTTTTTTTAAATAAAAGGTTTAAAAAGCATGCTAGAAAAATCTTTGTAGTTTTATCCCCGGTTTCCATGAAACAATGTGAACTTACTTTCTGGAGGGACCCTATCTTTGTGTGGGCATCCTGACAAACTGCGGTGATGGGGGTAAAGCCCCGTTACATGGCCAGTTCCATCACACCCAGGGGTAGGACATTTGCTTTCTTTCTTTTCTGTTCTTGAGGGATCTATAATTTACAACAAATGTGTCAAGTGAATGATGCTTTTCACATTTCTGTAAGAAGGTTCATTTAATCATGTCATTTACTCTTCGGTAAATGTTCTTATGAAAACTAGAAGAAAAAAAATAAAACCTTCTACTTCTTAACACAGTTCCGTTACTTTTATCCTGTTAGTTTCTTTTCAGACTGCAGGCTCCTATGATCACAGCAATATCCATTCACAGTGACTGGAAAGTGACCTTTTTATAGCAAAGCCATACCACTGTCAACCAATGTTCTGCTGGCAAGCATCAGCTCAAGGGTGTAAGGTCACTCGGAAACTGTTTAGTTGGAGTTTCCCTTCTTTACATTCTTATTTGCCTGATGTATTAAGGTCTGCAAATGTACTGTCATAGCAGTTCAGTGTCCTGAGAGTAGCACACCCAGCTCTTTAGCATAATGATTCAATGGTTCAGCACAATAAATCCCTTTTCCAAGGCTCACTGACAAGACTCTTGTTTTCTTTACATTCCTTATGAGGTGGTAGGAATTATGAAAATATACCTTTGTCTTCAATAAATTATGGTGGAGTAAATATCGTAATCAGAATTACTGGAAGTATCACTTGCTATGTAAATTTGGGGCACTACAAACATGCATATATATAATGCTTGAATATTCATATGCTTTTAAGGTTAATGACCTTTCAAAATGTTGTTGGATCTTCTGTCTACAAATCAATGAAAAGTCTAAATAGAGATTTTTTCAATAAAATAAAGTTTTCTGCCAATAATGTAGTAAAACTGCTGCTGAGATTAATCCTGAACTAGAACCTTCTCACATACTTCATCAGTTTGTGTCCTTTAACAGAGCATTTGTAAAATAACAACTCTACCCTTCCAGCCCAGCACATGATACAAATTGCATCTTATGATCTTGACCACGGTTGCCAGATTTGGGGACTATTGCTGATTTTTGTACTAGTATTAAAGGAACAAAATTCAGGATGCCCTAACTGCTACCATTTTGGCTCAAGATCCACCAGCATCCTCCTTCCATTTTTTTAGTCCATCCTCATTTCAATACCAAATCTAAGCTATCCTCATTTAAGTACTTTATGCTGCTCTTGTCATTGCTCTGCTTCAGTATTTATGCTTTCATTTCTGGAAAATAAGATTTTGCTACTTGTTTTCTGTTAAGTGTTTCTTACATTAAATTCCATCCCAGCTTCAACAAATGCAACCCTCAGTACAATCAGTGGAAATTTCAGTACTTGTAGAACTTCGCATACAACCCATTTTTTTCAGCATGAATCAATACAATCCAGAGTTCACATTCAGTTGTGGACTTATTTTTCCTTGATTTCCCTCTGGTAGCTTTTATATATAGATACACTTCTACATTCCAAGTTCTTCCAAAACACCTTCATTTTAGAGAAACTCTTTAACTCATTGTAATGACTCTCCATGTCTCAAATCCATTCTTAAATTTTAATATGATATTTAAACCTTGCCTTTTGCAAAAGGAATCCTTAATTAAGAAAGTTTTATTTTACTTAACTTGCATGTTGACTGTAGAACAGTGTTCTTTGTTTCTCGCTCTTTAATGATAAATACACATACAAATCTATCTCCAAAGTGCTATACAGTTATCACAACACTCCTGGAAAGACCATAATCTTATATGTCAGGAAATTGAAGCAAAGAGATCAAGAAGTTAAACCCAAGGCCACAGAAGGAGCAAATGTCAGAGGAGGGATTTGAATTCCTGCCAGATAGGCCTGTGCTGAGACCACTAGAACAGCAAGCCAACAGCTACATACATACACAAGTCTAAGCAACTCTTCAAGTCAAGTACTTTGGGATGTGTAAAAGTATTAGGTAAGTGAATAGGTAATGTAAATGAAATATAAATTATGTAAATATAAAAATATTCAAGGACTGCAAAAAATGTAGATGATTAATAGACCATAATGGCTTTTTAGAGACGTTAAACTAGAGGAACTTTAGCTACTCCACATTGTCAGAGCTCCACAGAAGTCAATGAAAGTATTCTAATTTAGAGCAGCTGAGGATCCGGACACTTACATCCTACAGTGTCAAGCAAATCCTTCTCTGTATTCAAGTCTATGCTATAAAGTTATAGCATGTATCAGATCCTTAAGAGCCTTTATGGTCTAATGAGTCAGAAAAGATGCTGTATACTATTCTTAATGATTTCAAAACTTGCATAAAATTGTATTTGCACAATTTCCCATTGCTTTTAATGGAAGACATTTGACTAAACTTTCCACAACTTTATACACAAAACTGGACACACTTTTCTGCTAATTGGGAGAAATATTGCATAGTTTTATTCAAATTTGTAACCTTTCCTCACTCCTTGCCACAATGGGAGTACTGCCTGAGTGAAGGTTGTCAGAGGACTCAAAAGGTTTTAAAATTCAAAACTTTCAGAAGAAAGCGTGTTTAGAAGACTTCAAATGGCAGGGAAAAAACGGTTAGTGATCCTTTACCAGTTGTTTCAGTGACCTCTGAAAGCAGAACTCCTGAAGCCAGGAGATAGTTCTCACTCCAACATTGTGCAGCCAAAAAGTTCCCACTTAACCATATCATACATCTCTGTGGGTACCTCTTCCAGGAGTATGTGGAAGATAATGTGTGAGTGGAGAACAAATGATATAAGCAATTGTCTTAAAGCTTCCTCTCTCAACAACTCCTAGAATGTTTGCTATGTTTTTTTAAGGAAGGAAGGAATATTTTTTTTCTTTCTTCGTTTATTAAAAAAGCATAGAATGATCCACTCAAGTTTCTTGGTCCAAACTACCACAATATTTAATCCCTGGCTCATGTTTGGACCTATTATCAATTCAGCCTGTGCTCCCAAGAGATAGGATGGTTCAAACAAACTCTAGAATTTACTGAAATAGGAAGTCCATACGTTTGTTTCTGTCAGAAATTGTATAGTCTTTTTGGAGACAGCAGATCTATATGCATAAATGCTTTCCCAAGCATGCACAGACTGAAAGGGCTGGACAACACTGGAGTTAAAAAGCTCTTCAAAAATTAGGATTGCTTTGCCATGTTTTCTGTGGTTTTCTTAGAGACATATAATCAAAGGGAAATGTATCTACAGTAGGTCATATGCGAACAACATTTAGCACAACATCCACATGGCTATGCAGTAATATACTAACTAAATAAAGTTGTCTTCCCCAAATACCCGAAGTTACTACAGCACTCACTAGACCATATATTTATGCTTAAAACAAACAAAATTTCACTAAAATGTATTGCAGAAGAGTGTTTGACATCAGTAATTCCCATGCTTTTCTAAAAGACTGGTCATTACTTTTCCTTAAGGCTTGTAAAAAAGATCAAAACCTTTCTTGGACCAAGATGTTGTCTGCCTACCTGAATGTCATGGGCAGATCTTAAGAGTATTTTTCAAAACAGGGATTTATAAAAAGGAGAAAAATGCTCACCATCTCAGTTGTAGAAAGGAAACCAAATATTTTTACAACAAATATTAGATGAACCCAGTCCCTGCTTAGCATCTCCCAAGAAATACCACATCCTCAACTTCCACTAAAGTCAATGGGAATCAGGGGTGTTCAATGAGTCTCAGGAGGTATTGAACACTTTACACAACACGGCCCTACATGTACAAATGTAGACACATTAAAGAGGGGTGTGGTAATATAAACACACCATCACCATGATAATCCCGTAAATTAAAAGGCATTCTAAAGGTAACTTTTAGTCTGTTCTTTTTTGTTTTGTTTTCTCTCTTTTTTTTTTTTTTTTTTTCTTTTGTATTGAATTATAGTCAAGGCAGCACCTTAACTGTTTCCACAATGGAATGAAACCAGTGAAGTGGAATGCATATAAGAAAGAAATTGCTATTGATCTCAGCCCAGGCCACACCATGCCTTGCATAGCAAATGGTTTCCATTACCTTACTATCTTAAGATAATTAATGTCTAGTCACTGCCCTTATCTTATGTTATCGGTCATTCTGATACTGTTCAATATCTATCAGGCAATTCTACATTTTAGATGGGCGAGGCTTCATCAATAACTGTCATTTGATGATAATTTTATAAGTCATGATGCCACCTACCCAATCCAATCTGTAAAATATGCACTTCATAGCTGATTGACTACCCGCTACATAAAACCCCACTTCCAATATAGTTTGCAATGTAATTATCTTCATTGTTTTTTAATTATTACTATAAAATACATTAAAAACTTGAGAAAAATCTTTGCCTCTTTCAACATGATCTCTTATTTGTTTTGTTTCCCTGAAGTTATTTTTTAAATTTAGCCAAATGATAATTCACTGAAATACTGTACATATTTCTAACACTGTAGAAGAATTCTTTTATTTTATAATTGCAGCATGATGCTATTTTACAATCATGTCATACTACTACAATTTAAATAAAGTTCCCATTATGTGGAATTAATAACTTCATTCAGAAATCTACGCAAAACTTAACACGTTAGCTCACACCTTCTCATGACATAACATACGGTATATAGAAATATTACCTTTACCATAATATGGCTTTTTGACATGGCCGTCACTGGGTTTAGGCTTCCTGTCATCTCCAGAAAGGTGTCTTGGAGACTGTTCCTCAAATGATCTCATATTATCCCTCCTTCCAGCTTCCACTGCCATTTTTTCTCTCATGGCTTTTGCTCTCTCAGTTTCCAAAGCAATTGCTTTCTCAAGCAGGGTTAAGTTACCTTTTGTCATATCAAACACTTCTTCAGACCTATCTGAAGTAATAGAGGTGGTATCATCGTCTCTTTCATGACAACCATCCTCCTTTGCACAGCTAGAAAAAGTCCTAGATCTGGGGCTCAACTGTTCTTCAAGCCTCATTAGGTTCATCATATCAGAGTAATTCCGGTCTGGTGTTCTTCCTTGGAAGTCATCTTCTTGCCTGACATGCTGACGAGTGTTCATGTTTTGCTGTTGATTTCTTTCCTGTGGGTTTGTCTCACTGAGTTTCCTAGCCAGATCAAAACACTGGTTCCTTAAGCACTCCAAACTGCTGAGACACACCTCTTCATCACTCTCCTCCACCATTTTTTCTGTAAGTCCATTGTTCACGGGTTTCCCTAGCATTACAAAGTTCATATTTCTATTATCTTGCTGTGAAGTATTGTCTGCATAATTTCTGTCATTAATGTTTTCTGAAAGCACTACACCATGTCCTTGTGCTAATAATTTAAGGGAGTCCACTGTTTCCCTAACAACATCACTGTCTAAATCTAAACTCAGCTCACTTTTCCGACCAATATTTTCATTTTTGTCACTATCATCTTCCAGACTATTAGATGTATTGCTGTTCATTTCTGATTCTGTCCTGGCTCTGTATGCTGCATCCTCTGCAATTTTGCCAAGATTTAACAATGACTTGGCCACCAGTTCATCGTAATTATCATACTCATCATTATTGTTATCGTCTTTTTCTGTGTCTTGCATTATTCGAGTATTGTGACAATTCATTTGATGGTCTTCTGCATAAAAAACAGAAACAAAGAAAGAAACAAAGAAAGAAAGAAAAAGGAAAAGAAAAGAAAAAAGTGGCTACAATTGGAACTGTTGTTGCAATTGCACGGACAGAAAACAAACTGCATGTCAAATATTGTTAATCATACAGCAATTCTACAACACTAAGGCCCATGTGAAGTTAATTTCTCTATAGCCTATAAGGCCATTTTTGTTTATTTGCCATTCACATGAATTTTTTTCACAGAACTGATAAGAAAAAGGCAATCAAAATGCTAATTGCTACTACTGCTAAATATTATGGCATAAATACTTATGTTTCTCCTTTTGCTTCTATATTTACAGTTTTATGGGGTTTATTACAATCATATTACTAATGTAACATTATTGCCTATGTTTCCAACTTTTCTTACTACTGTATTTCCTGGAAATATGGTAGATGGCACAGGAATTAGTACTACTGGATTTATTCTCTTACTGATGAATGCCATTCACCAAAAGAGAAAAAATATGCACCAAGCAGGAAATCACCACTTTTTTAACACCATACACACTATTAACACTAGATAACCAGTAACTATACGCAAAGCTCAAAATGGCATTTTACTTAGTGGATCCATCAGTAGAAATCAAAATCTCTCAGTTTAACTATGCAAATTGTGGAGAAGTAAGAATTTTAAGAGTTGTTACAAGAAAGGAAGATAGAAGCAATTATGCACAATATAATTTTAAGTAAATACGCTAGCCCAAATTATATGCTCATACACGTATGATAGGGCTGTTATCTACTCTCCTGCATATTGTAACATAATGGTGCAGAGTAACCACATTTTGTTTAGCTTTGCTTTAGTAACTGTTGAATAATAGAGGGACAACTTAGTAAGATGGAGCCAATGTGAGACCCTGAGGGTAAGATTCATCTCACCGAACTTTAGACATGAACAAGGCAGGCATCTATATCTAAGTTATTCGATGTTCCCATCCTTAGTCAGTAAGAGAAGCAGACACTTTAAGGATACAGTCCACCTGATCTGGTTAAGATACCTTTGTGAGAGTAAAATTAACTACTAGAAGTGCCTGTTTCTCTTCATTGACAACAAAGGGAGTCAGATGAGATGCCTACCTTAAAGATATCAGTATTTGGTCAGATGAATATCATCCAGATATTTTTCTGGCATCTCATGTTCACTCAGAAGTTATGTCATTCTTACACCCATTCTTAAAACACATATACATTCATCATCATTTACTAATGAACATCTCATAAATTATATTTTGATAGTCAGCTACTCAAGCAATATTTAAGTGTTTTGCATCACAACTGGAAAAGAAAATTCTTAAATCTGTCATTACATTGACATGCTAGGCCAGTTTTTCAACTGGTGCAAACTGAAAGAAACCAGTAGAGCTAGGACAATTAACACCTGCTCAAGAGCTAGTCCATCAACTCTGATAGCATCTTTTCAGCCTAGATGTATTTTCAACACTGGTACACCTAAACACGTAGCATTTTCTAAAGTGTGAGTTTTACGTTTTGGGTTAAACAAAGTGGGAAATTTCAGGTAGTAGGTGGCTTGCATACTAACATTTTGATGATAGGAAATAAGTTTTTATAAAAGTAATTTTTATGTCAGTGGACAAGATAATAAATTAGAGTTTTAAATACAAAGCTCAACAGCACAATAATTCATATTTCAGCCACAAGATAGCATTTCTTCTACACAGTGGTTAGGGATCCTGGGATGATAGTAGGCTGTAGTTAAGCACCAGAACTGGTAGATGACCAGGCTACGTCTATGGAAAAAAAATGTTCTCAAGGTAAAATATTATATAATATATATTATCTACTTGACTACAGAGGGAAGATAATTGATAGGGAAGGATGTACGGTATTTTTACATGACAATATTTTCCAAGTCTGTAGTGGGTTACCTATTTATCATCAAAGGTGGTTTTATTTTAGTTGTTGTTGTTCTCAAGATAATCATAATCATATTTACCTTTCAGTCCCTCAAAAATTAAGTATGTCAGAGTATCAGATTTTCAGTGTAAAAGTAATGGATGCCACTTAGACTTCCTATTTGAAAAAATTCAATCTTGAATGACTGCATGGAAGTAGGCAGTTAAGGATTATTGGATAATTAGTTTGTGCTATTTGAAAAGCAAATGTTTTAATACACTAATAATAATTTTCTAAAGTTAAATGTACAAAAAATCCCACATTAATTTAAATATTAATTTAAAACCTGATGCCAAAAAGATTCAGTAGAAACTGATGCTTTTTTGGGGTGCTTCTTGTAACTGTGTCTGATGGGCAGTCAGATGTAGCAGAAGGAACACCAAAGTAATTAAAGAAGCAGTGAGCTGTAGCTCCAAAATTGCCAGTGCCTTCTAATTTATGATAAGATATCTACAAACACTGGTGAAATCAGTCCAAATCTAGCTCTATAACAGGATACTGAGATAAAGAGTAGGAAAAACCATATTTTCTCAAGCCATCCAGAGATCTGCTCAGGTACACAGTGACTATTCTAGTCCAACTTCTGAAATGTGAAAAGTTTCAGGGTTTGATTTTTAAAAAAGAGGGTTTGTGTTTCTTTTTACATGAATGAGAGTCATGTAAATGATCACCAATAGGAGGAATATGTTACACTTTGCCTCCACAACAGTGAAAATATGAATCATATACTGTATGAGTGAAGACATGTAAATTCCCTTTGAGTAGGTGAAGCTGGGTGAAAGCTGTAACTACAATATTTTTTATTCTGTTTGTTTGGTTATATGCTTTTCAGTTCTCCTGTCCATTCAATCCTAAAAAAAAGAAGAAAAAAAGGTGGTGGAGGAGAAGAAAGTGTAGAGCATGAATCACGGATGAAAGAGGCAGGAACACAAAAAATATTTTAACCAAGTTTCATTCCTCCTCTTTTAATTTTTGGCCTTTTCTTGTATCTGCTTTATTTAACAACTATTTTACTCATGTTTCTTTCCTCCATGAAGCTAGTTAATTTTAATGAAAAGGATATTTATGTATACTATGTCATCTCCTCAAAAACAGTTGGACAGCAATAACTGTTGGATGCTGAGCCTGCTCTAGTGAAGCGCCTGTGTCACCTGTTTATTAAACTGAAATTTTAAGTACTGAATTAATTTGTATATTAGTTAAGGGTCTTCTGGAAAGTATGTTAGCCTAGCAGCTCTACATGAATCTATGTGCCTTCTCTTTTATTCAGCTCTGTAAAATCTAATCTTGCTTTCATTTCACCTTTCTACAGTTCCTAAGATGTAACCTTTAACTCAGTAACTACCTTTATACCATGATATTTAATGGCTGTTTGTTAAATGACTGCAAAACTTACAGGACTGAAATACCTACCCTACCATTTACATAAATTTTGTAACCATTAACCAAAATTGCAGTTTTTATTTGGTGAAGAGGCTGCGTTTCTCTGAAAAAGACACAAGTTAGCCAGTTCAGGTGAAGACTGAGCAAAGTTATCATATACCCTTTTTCTGTTAGTTTTAGGGTTGCACGGATAAGGAATATGCAACACAGTTTTAAAAGAATATCAGATTATTTTAGCACTCCTCTGCACAATACTGTGACAATTCCGGTATTCTTGAATGCAAAAATTGATCTTTTTTAACTCCCAGCAGATATAACAAATGACAGGAGGGAAATTATAATGAAGAATATGTGGAATAGCTATAAAGAGCTGGAAGCCTTTAGCCATCTCATCAGAAGTGCACTCTTGTATTGCACTAAAAAAAGTGAATAATTTGATTTCTTATTGCACCTTTCATCCAAGGATCTCAAAGCACTTTACAAACATTATTTTAAAAAGCCTCACAACACCCCTGTGAGGTAGGTATTTTAACCCCATTGTACAGATGGGAAATTGAGACACAAAGAAGTTGAGTGACTCTTTCCATGTCATACCAGGAGTCACTGGAGAATAAGGACTACAGCCTCTACATCCTTGATTGCTTCCTCCCTTTGTTCCTATCACATCCATATTTAAACAATTTTTTGGCAGAAGAAATGGCTTGCTGTTTTTAGTGTAGGGAGTCATGCAAAACAGCACCTTTTTGAAAAGGAAAATATACAGCGTTTAGTTTGAGAGATTCTGCAGAGAGAGGCAATGATACTTCAGTAATAGCAACTACATTCCTACCAAAGGCCAAAGACTTCAGAAACGAGACTTTCCAAATCTGTGGTCTGTGTATCAAATTACTCACTTTCTCCCACGCATGGGAAAACATGATGGCTAACAAGCTGAACCTATGTATGACCTAAGTCATGCAGGCTTCTTGCCCCGATGGACGGTTTCATTGTCCACGTAGCATTGCCTGTTTTAGAAGACTTTACTGCTCTTGCTACTGCCACTTGCCAGTTTCTAAGTGCTCAGCATATGATACTACTGCATCACCATTTTTCTCCCTCTAAGCTGTAAAATTAGGTGCATGCATACATCTCCACATTACAATCTATGATATCTGGCCTATGGGAAATATTTAGCAAGATAATGTTGGCACAAATAAATCCCAAATCTCAGAAAGTTACAGCATCATATGGGGCAGGGGGTTGTTTGTACATTGCCTTCTTCTCTGGGAAAATCTTATGAATAAGGACACTGAAGAGGTAGAAAACTTAGCGAGCTCTCAACAACTTGTCCACTGCACGCTGAAGAAATAGAGCACATACGTAACTCTCCAAGGGCCTAAGCAAGGTCTCTAAAAGTCTGAACACTACTGTTGACATGGGACTTGGATCAGAGTCCAAGCCTTTGAATATTTGAGGGACGCACTGAATACTGAAGTTGACCATGTGAAATTTTTTCTTCATCTCTGCAAAAGTTGCTGAAGTTTTTACAGTAAGTACTTTAGATAGAGACCTAAGCAATTTCTTTTACAATAACTGATTCCTTGATGGACTTTACATTACCTAATGAAAGTCAAAAGAAAAAGATAACTATTCACTTATTTACTTGATGCACTCTAATTATAACATTATATCTAATTTTTTTTTCCACTCCTCCCCCTCAGCCTGCTACACCTGCTTATAATACTTATAATACTGGGATTTAGTGTTTAGAGTCTCCTACCATAATTATTGTATTCATCTAATAACCAATGCTCAAAGTAAAATAAATGAAGAGTAGAAGTCATTAAGTATGGCAAGGAAGGCCTGAGCTAAAGAACACATCACATCACAGTAGGCTTCAGTATTATAAAGGAGGAGTGAGGATCACAGAGCAAGCCCATACAGACTTTTAAATATTGTACATAATTTGATGGCTTACTGTGTCTTCCTTTTTTTTTTTTTTCTTCCTGTTACATTTTGATCTTTTCCTTTTCTGTAAGGTCCACTTTTTACCTGGTTTTGCTCACTAGAAAATTAAGTACTCCTTTTCTTTCCTTTTTTTTTTTTTTTTTTCCTTAAGGACTAAAAGGGATCCTCACAGATCTGATTTTCTTTCCTGTTGTGGAGTGATTGCTGACATATAGAAGAATTCCTTGCTTTTTCTTCTTTTTGCTATTGGAATACATTTTAAATAGAAACAAATTATTTTGGCATAGAAGCATTTTTGAAGATCTAATTTTCTGTACAAAACAGTATATTCTCACCTAAATGCACAGGTGTTTGTACATAATCAATGCCCTGAAATACTGTTTTTGCTTTGCTTATGCCATCCTTATGACCTGTTATTATGCCTCTGCCTATGTCAGACCTGCATGAATAGCATTCTAATCTACAAATATTCACAGAAGCTACTGGTAGAATATAGATGTTACTTGGATTATTTGTATTAATATCATAGAATCAGGCAGGAGTTTAGATAAAGACAGAGAGCATCAGATAAACCAGCTAAATGGGGATGCAACATGTTTTTTAAAATGCGGTCATTTGTTATTCATCCAGGTATTTAGAAGACACGTAGATGTGGCACTTAGGGACATGGTTTAGTGATGGGCTTGGCAGTGCTAAGTTAACGATTGGACTTGATGATCCTAAAGGTCTTTTCCAACCTAAACCATTCTATGTTTTCCCACTCTAAGTCCCTATGAGATACCTGTATCAGTACAGTTTTAGAAAAGAATCTGAAGATATCTGACAGCTCCTCAGGCAAGATGACTGTGGTAATTTTGCTTTAAGTGACAGACTGCAGCAACTTCTTAAAAATTATCCAGGTTCTGAGACAAATTGATAAGCTCTGTTTAAGATTTTGTCTTTTCACCAGAAGATGCTGCTTGCCTTTCTTTGATCTTAGAGCATCTCACATGCCATCTACATTGCACTGATGCCACAGAATCATGGAGCAGCTGAGGTTCTAAGTAATCTCTGGAGACTATCTGGTCCAACCCTTGCTCAAAAAAAGGGCCAGCTTAGAGCATATTCTCAGGCTCCTGTCCTATCAGTCCGGTTTTGAATATCCTCCAGGATGGAGACACCACAGCGTCTCTGGGAAATCTGTTTCAGTGTTTGGCCACCCTCATGGTGAAAAATTCCTCCCTTGTTTCTAAATTGAATTAATTTTGTTGTAACTTGTGTCTGTTGCCTCTTATTCTGTGACTGCACACCTCCATTTTCTCTCTACCCTCCATGTAAGTAGCTGAAAACAGGAATTAGATCTCCCCCTAGCCTTCTCTTCCTCAAGTGAACAAACTTTTTTTTTTAGTCTCTCCTTCTACATCACCTGCTCCGGCTCTTTAACCATCTCTGTTGTTCACTGCTGGTCTCAAGTATTTCAAGGCTTTCTTGTACTGATTAGCCCAAAACCAGATCTAGTGCTCCACATAAAATAGTGTAAAAGTGTTGAATAAAGGGGAATAATAAATTCCCGCAGCCTTCTGGTTACAAGCTCCAGTCTTTTCATGCTTACAGCCAAACATTATTTCCAAAAAATCAAAAGGCAATAAATATGCTAGGGATTTTTTTTTTTCTTCCACCACAGAGCTGAAAATACTTTTTTGGTTACCTACAGGCATCCCTGTAAGTACATAAGGTCCCTGGCTAGTATGAAGCCTGCTTGTTTGGTTTGTGGTATCTGCAATATTTGGTATGAAGGCATATGTTTAGGCTTGAGAAGAAACTTGCTAAGAATATATGTGATCAGAAGTGGATATGCTGGGTTTGCAAGGGCAGTACAATTTAGCCAGTCATTCCCATCTGGTCCATGCTTCTTTGAGAATCAGGTTCAGGCAGCCTTAACTGTTTTAACCTGACTTCTGTCTGGACAGATGATGAGGTGGCTTTAGCTGATGACTGGTACTAATTTCATCCTACTTTTTCTCCCTAGGAAGTCTATATGAGGGAGGGGAGATATTCTGTCTCATAGCCTTATAACGATTCAGTGGAGTATGGCAGTTTCTTTCTTTCAGGTTTCCACAGCTCAGCAGGGCAGCAGGCAATGAGGAAGCCAAAGCTATTCTCCAGATACCAAGATACAGCAGGGAGACAGCAGGGGAGCAGAAGACCAGCTGCATCGATGGGAGAACACCCACTCAAACAGCTCTTGATATGGAGCTTCTCATGGGGCTACTCCAAAGGCTGCTTAGGAGACAGTGACCCCTACCTATACCCCTCTCCATGATCATCACTTTACAAAGGATGCAGCCTGAAGAACACATTTTCAGTTCATAAACTAACATTTTCTTTCTCACATACAAATCTCTGAGAAAGACAGGTTGCAAACTGTTACTATAGGGATACATAGTCTCTTTTCACTGGTTTTGTTTCAGTTCAAATCTCTGACTCAATGCAGATATCCATATTGAACATGTCTCCATATGAACCAGACATCTAGACTTCATTTATAAGCAATGGACAAATGCACGCATTCTAGGATGTGATTTATTTCATCCTAAGCTAGGTATCTGAAGTAGATTGGCTGAATTATTCCCTAAAAGTGACTATTCCTCTTGTTTGGTTATAAATTAAATTGATGGGATGAATCCTATCCCAATTGCTTTTACTCAAAACTTTCAAATTGCTCCTTGCTGAACTTCAACAATATCTTTAGTATGACACAGTAGGAATTGCAGGGAGGAAGGAATGAAGGAGCTACCCAAAAGGAGCTATCTTTAGGTTGTGGACAGAGACAAAGTTGTATAGGGAAAGGTGGTGTGGATGGGATAGTATGGATGCTTTCGATGGGATAGATGCTTGTGACTGCATGATTTACATGGAGAGAGTTACTGGATGCGTTTGATCTCCATTATAAGTTTAATTACCTATTTTTAGTTGTGTTTCATTATCAAAGAAAGCCTGTTTGTGCTTTGATAATAAACTCACCTGACTAGCAGAGGGGACAGAGGCACACTTCACTACTGTTCTAGAGGATGACAGAACTGCTAAATATAGTATCATTGAAATTTCTTCTTCCTGTCCCTCTTTCTATCCCCTCAATGAGTTCAGTGCCAAGAGATCTGGAAGGACAAAGACTTCTATGTGCATGAGTGCCAGACTTCATCTGAAATATAAAGCTTTTCATTGGGGATTTGTTCCTTTTTTCCTTATCCCCTCATCCAGCTTCTTTATATACATTTCCCTCATTCCCCATATTTTTGTGACAGGGAAGGCTGAGTAATAATCCATAGAATAAGGAGAAAGTAAATACAAAGGGTGCTTTACCTCTTTGGTTATAGCCATTCTGGTATAAACTAATTAGGGACAGAACACCAGAAGAGACACAAAACAAGGCAGGAGAATCTGTAAACTGGGATCGATGGAACGCATACTTAATCATAGCTTCAGAAGGAACGAGTAAGACAAATAGGAACCTATTCTTTTAACCATGCTACTCCAGTCAGTCTAGAACACATATACAGTGGACCTCAAAAAACCAGAAAATGACGACTCGATGGTGTGGCTAAGTCTTAGCTAGCTACAAAGAGCCTTTATTATCCTCTGTTTTTTTGCCATCTATATTACGTGTACAGATGTCCTATGCGATTGGAAATGTCTGAGAAGGATGTTAGAGTACCAGCGACCTGTCAAATGCAGGAAATGTATGCTATGGTAACAGATCTAAACCGCCTTTTTCTGTCACTACTGCAGCTGCAAAGGTATTTCCAGTTAGGCTGCCCCAGCTACCTGTCTACCTAAAGAACACACAGTGCCACCATTTCAGAAATTGTCAGCTCCTCCTTTCTATGAGGGATTTCCCACTGCTGTTCAGATCTGCACTGGACTATCTGTCCTGATGATTAAAGCTTGTATCTCATAAAAGGAAAACTTTTGCTGGACAAATGTAACAACTTACACATTTACATATATTTCTATATATTTCCAACTAAAGACAAACCTGCCAGCTATGCTGGCAGTGGATTTGAAGGCAGCCTCACAGTGCCTAAATTGACTAGAGCAGCAGTCTCAGTGCACGACTTCTCTGCTGAAACTCTTACTCCAAATAGTCTCACAGAAACAACAAAGTGGATCACTCAAACAAATCACCACAGTCACCAGTTTTCCAAAATATATACACACTCACACACACACAGACAGAAACAATCTTATACTGAACAATACTAAAACCTGAGTCTGAGTCTGGTCTCAGGACGCTGCAGCTCAGAATTTGTTTTTCTGGAGTTCACTGGTGAAAGTAATGTACATGAGAAAAAGTCAATACCTCTACTTTTGCCTCAAATTATTTTTGTTTTTACTTTTTTTCTTCAAGTATTCATCACATGAATCACCCTAACATATTGTTCACTTTAAATTGCACTCTGTATGATTATTTTTAGGCTTGATTCTCATTAACTTAAATTTCTGCATGCTGAAGTATCTGAGCTACTTAAAAGCCAGTGTAATTGACCTATCCAACATGAATTTTTCCCCTCTGTTCCTTTGTATCTGGTGCTGTATTACGTTTTATGACTTCAGAATGAATTTATTATATGGATCTGTATCAAATCCATTCCTAAAAGTCAGATAAACTGTCTACATTATTTTTACACTGCCTATCTTCTCAGTGATGTGCAATTGGTGGATTTCAAGCAAAACACATTTGCCAAAAGACAGTTATTTTTTCTTTTTCGAATACATTGCTATTACTTTTAGTTATGTATTTCTAAATAGTAATTTTGGCTCATTGCTGTTTGTATCTTCTCCACAGATCAGGTCAAATTTAATAATCCAGGTTTTCCACATTATGAAAAGTTTCAGAGAGTCTACACTTATTGGCTGGGTTTGCAGAAGTGCTCTGCATCTGTCTAGTTCTGATTCTACTGATGGCAATGATACAAAATTCCATCAGTGTAGTATAAAGACACAGTAAATTACATCACATCATGAACTGTAGGAAAATACTCACATATTAGGGAAAGGAAAACATAACAACAGAAAAGAACTGTACTGTGTTGCACTGCCTGTGGGTGTGGATATTTTGTCTAGCCCCAATCCTGATCAGCTATACTGTAAAATTACGTTTCTTTCTTACAGTCTTTTTATTGTTATTTTAAAGATTCTGCATAATGCAGATTCTAGACTGCAGCTTTCATGTCTTCGTCATTTCCTGCTGTCCCGAAAAAATCCTAAAAGCATATTTTACTTGCTTTCTGCAGTACTCCCATGCTGACCTCCCAGTAATTTATGTCTTTCTGCATTCTTTCTTTTTTTTTTTTTCCTGCATAAGTCCTGTACTCCCTTTTACACTTGGAACTTATTGTTTCCATTTCTGTGTCAGAAGACTCTCCAGCTGTTGAACCAAATTTGTTCTTAAACTCATCTTTAATGCACATTTCAACATGAATCACCTAAAAAAGATCTTATGAATAGCAGCAGCAATTTCGACATCACTTTCAGATCGTACTTATCATGTGGCATGTTGTATAGAAAGAAACAGTCATATTTCTATTTTCTTTGGTGATACAACTACATCTATGCTTTTCTGTGGCTTAAACGTGGGATGTGTATCGCAACAGCTCCAGCCTTAAGAAGCTCTCCACCTATCTGACATTTAAGCCTTGAAGGATTCTAGATGTTGGGTGTTTTCACACATAAATTCCCAGACAGACCCAACCCCATAGGTATGCTCTGAAAGACAAAGGCTTCCCATAAAACGTTGCTTTGACTGCCTTGGTTTGATTTGTAGCCGAGGGAAGAACTGCTTGTTTTCTCTTCATTTCCCCTGCTCACCCACTATTGCCCATCTCCCAGGTAAAATACATTGTTTAGCAGGTCACTTGCTAAAGAATTGAAAGACTAAGAGTAAAAGCTCTCCCGGTTTGAGTGGATTCAATACCACATCTCCCAAAAAGGTCTGCTAGTCACCACAATAAAAACTAGACTGGATGCAAGCTCCAGCAGGAAACAGAAAACACAAGGGTAGTGTAAGACCCATACTTTTTTTTTCATGCAATTTGGGTCATGCAAAAATATACTCTTTTTGTTGTACATCTTATACAAGGGCACTTGCCTAAAAGAGAGAAATGTAGTGTCTGATACCTGCTGTCAGAACTGATTTTGTAACCTAGTATTAAGCAGTCGATTCATAAGATGGTTAGAGTGCCCTTGGAGCAAAGACAGGAACCCAGCATGTCCTGCTTTCCCAGAAGAATGACCCCCTTCGGTCTACTGCAGTTCTTGATTTTTTTTTTTCTGGGATGTGATAGAGCTTCAGCAGAATGCATAAGAGCATTGCTTATGCAAAGGAGGCTCCAGTCTAGCCTCTAACCTTCTGCATTGGGAAAGAAGGAAACGTGGCATTTAACTCCTGTATCATCTCTCATACTCAACTCAGATAACCAAGTTACAGCTACGGGCAGAATTTCCATTTCATTCTATTTTGAAACATTTATCTCACTCCACTAAATGTAGGAGGATCCTCAGCTCCCAAGAAAGGATTCTAGTTTCTATTCACTTAAAAGTTGCCCTTTCTGGCTGTATTTTCAGAGGACATCCACACACTGCTCTCATTAGATAAACTCCAATATAAACGTTAGTATACTTTTTATAAATCCATCTCCAGCCTTATTCCTAACAGTCTGGTAATAATAATCTGTCATTCTGTATTTCCACTATAACTGTTTAAAATATATTTTGCACTTAATGGTCTGAGGGAAAAGTTTTGTTCAACATATTGTAATAGAAAAATAAACAATTTTTAGTGTTATGTTGGATGCCAGCCTTGAAAGTTGAATGATGATTTTAATTATTCTAGATGGTCAAAAAACTTCTGTAAAAACTTCAGTCCAATGCTTTAAAGAGTGTCTGAGAAACTGTTTAGCACATGCATCTAGTTTAAATAGAAATTCTATGATAAGTTGAGGCAGTTGGTGAAACGATAGATTTGATAAAACACAAACCAGAAGAAAAGTAGTTGCATAGTATGCCTTAAAAGTGTATATGACGTATAAGGAATCTCACCACATGTGCTTTGGAAAATGTAAAGACATAACCCTAGCCTGACATGCACCTGGTCAGCTTTGCAAATACTCCTGTGTTAGGTGACTGGAAGTATTCATGCTGCACAGACCTTTCCCTTGTTACCATCAGCACTCCATGTCTACGGAGTACAAGGAAGAAAACGCCTGCTTGCTTTGTTTGCTTTCGTAATTGTAAATTCAGCTCCTCTGTGGTGTTCCTTTAGCATCACAGCAATACTATTACTTACTCTGCCTGTCAATTGCATAGACGGCAAAATTAAGCATTTGGGATGTCAGAACCATCAGATTAAGGAGTTCACCTACTAAACCCCTGTTAAGTCTTCAGCTGTCAATCTTGTTAACTGGCAAAACTTTCTCTTAAAGAGCCACTGCAAATTTTTGCTAAAACAGTAATATTTACTGCACAGAGCCTATAACTGCCATGGATTCCTTGGAAAAAAAAAAAAAAACATTTAAAAACCCAAATGTGGCGCTATGAATACTTGACAAGTTTAATGTTAGTGACTGACTATTTTCAGTACTTTCTGCATGAAGCCTTTATGTGCCAAATAATTCTGAGGATTTCAACAACAGTGACCAAAATCAGCTTCAGTCCATAACCACATCAGTGGCCTTTCCTAATTACTATTTAACACCCTCTACCAAACTCCTTTAGGTGGTTTCTTTCATAGCATTAGTCTTCTTTGTCTTCTGCTAAATGACTTGACTTTCCTTGCTGTCCAGCTAGCTAATTGTAGCTCCCACAGTCTGCTCTCAAAAAATATCTGTAAAATATATTAATTTGCAGAAGGGAAAGTATCTCTTATGGTATAAGAGGACTACGTCATATGTGATACAGGTCACAAAAGAACAAGACCGAATTATTCTGAGACATGTAAAATGAGGAAGAAATGCTTCCATAATAAAAAGAATTTGGGATTACATATATATGTATTCAGGATTACATATATATGTTCATTATAAATCAATGCTTTGGTTTCAAAAGAATGTTGCTGTTTATACATTCCAGTTAAACAAAATTTCTTTGACTTGAGGCATTTGCCAGGACTGCAAATTTGATTCATGAGAACAGATAAGGATCCGAAGAAATGATCAATCCAGTCTGGAATTTTATTTCATTTTATTATCTCCTGGAGGAACTGTAATAGTGGAAAATTAACCCCTAGAGCTACCAAATAAGGTTCTCTGCTTTTCAGGGTGAAAAGCTGCTATTTGTGTTCATTCTTTAAGGACAAATACTGTAAGCCTGGTGGGAATTGTGAATGAATAGGGTGATCAAAATTTGTCCTTAGAACTGCACTCTAAACAAGAGGAAAAATAGGAACCTCTGACACTGACCAAGCAAAACTTATTTTTAAGAATCGTTATATCTGTAGCGTCAAGAAGGATTCATACAGAGTCTGTGGTCACTGTGTAAGCTGCAGTACAGCATGGACAATGCAATCTTTGAAGTAGCATTGTGAAAGGCAAAAGAATTCAAAGAGAGAACATGAAGAGTTTGGTTTTGCACAAGCTGCGAATATGTTTCCAAAAGCACCACATCCCAGATATGAGACTTTCTACAACAACATCAGGTAATTATGTTTGCAAATATGGATGCAAAGAGTTGCTGTATAATTGACTTCACTACTGTTTTTTTTAAAGCACTATAACACATAAGAAACCAGCTTCGTGGCACAGTTGTGCCAACCAGGAGATCATTGCTAACAAACTGTTTACAGTTAGACTGAGAATAGGAATACAGTTCTAAGGCTACAGCACTTGTGCTCTGAATCTCTTCTCCAATCCATTTTATACCAGAAGGAATTAATTTTACTATATGATCTTGTCAGACAACAAACAAAAGAGGCAAAATCAAGGATCCACTCAGCATTTCTCTTCAGACAGAAGGATGCAATAGAAAATACAGAAAAGGCAACCTCTATACAGCCTCTTCTTGAGAACTGCAATTTGTGAGAATCCAAAGCAGCACTGCTGAGAGATACGGTTCCTTTCCAGACCTACTGCTATGGCAAGGCTAGAGAAAGGTTTGGTCACACATAAGTCCTGAAACAATCTGATATTACAATGGGCCCAACATCTCATGTTCAGCTAATACTGAAGGAAAGCATTAGTGAATTCAAAATACAAGCAAGCAACCCCACGCCATGTAAAATAGATTCAGAATGAAGCAGCATTAAAAGCAGATGTGGTGCTGAATGTGTTCTGTAATGCTTTTAGTAAGGCCTCCAGTTCAGACCCTGAACTCCTTAAGCATCCCAATGTCCTCCTTAGAATTTCTGCTTATGTCAACAAAAGTTGTGTATGGCAGAGATCTATAATTTGTCTCATCAAAGGTGAGTAATTTCTGTACACTGCATAAAGCTATAATTGAATCATTTGCTCTTGAATGATCAGATATTTCACATTATCATGTAATGTCTTTTATAACAGGAGCTACATATGCAAGCCTCTGCATCAGAGGATACTTATGTACATTCCTAACTTTAAACATGGAAGTTAAAATGAAGAGAGCTACTAACTGCTTAAAGATACAGGTTAAGTTTCTAGACACAGCCTGGTAGGTTTACTGAGCTTCTGAGTCGAACATTCATGTAGAAGGAAGTCTTTTAAAATAGTTCTTCAATGGGAGGAAAAGTTAGGTATGACATACGCAACACCATCTCATGTAAATGTAACTCTAATGACATAAAGTTATTCTTGATTTGTCCTGACATAAACAAGCTCAGTATCAGGCCCAATTTCACTTCAGAGAATTCAAGAATAATGTTTAAATAATGCCTTTAACAAATTACACTGCCTATGAGCAGCCAACAGTAAACACCTCGAGCATGGAACACAGCAGCAAGCAGAAGCTTACTAAACTAACACCACTGTCACGTTTAAGCAATCCACCAACCAACCAACCACAAACACGTAACAGCTGTAATAAATAGATCTGAACTTTTTGCACAAGAACTAGAGGTATCCAGAAGGTATTTACTGGCTAGCTGTTTCCCCACCCTACTCCACAACCTTGAGGTTTCCACCTCTGAACTACCTGTTCCAAATCTTTTCATTGCATTATTTCCAACAAAAACTTTCAGAGAAAATTATAGTCTGAATGTCTCTACATGAAATATAACCAGCTAAACAGCAGAACATGTTGTAATCCATGCTTGCATCTTCAATACAGAAAAAAGGTATCAATAGAAGTTCCTATGCTGTGGTTTGACCCAACTACTCCCAGGCTTGAGCACTCTGAACCAGACCAGGAAGGCAACTTTAACTTCTTATCTAGAGGAAACGAACGCAATGGCCAGGATAAATGGCTTTCAGCTGCAACTCTAGGGGTATTTTTTCTTCTTTTCTGTTCTTCATATTGTTATTGGTGAGATATCCTAAGCAGGGGGTATCTTCTTTTATGAAGGAGGTGAAACAACAGAGCAATAATGTTTATTAGAAAAGGGTTAAGATCTGCTTTGCCTTGTGAAACATTCAAGTAATTGCTTAGTCTTCTTTGGACCTGGAAAATATATTTCTTTCCATGTACATTGTCCTAAGCAGTGAAACTATACTTTCTGACCTCTTAATTTAAATCTATAATTTTCTCCTGCTGGGTGTTTTGCCTGTGAGGTACATGTGAGACTAGCTCTCTGCTCTGATTAATACTGAACGTCTACTGTGTTCATCGAATAGATGACCAATTTTCCTGATAATAGTTCAAACAAACGATTATGATTGGTGGTCAGCAGGCTAGACGGGCAACCTTTCTAATACAGATATGTTCACCTTTATTTTACCAAGATGTAAAGCATCTTCAGTGGGAAGCACAGCTGGAAAGCTCTGTGCCACCACAGTTTCCTCAGCACATGTGCTTCCTTCATCTTTAGATTGGTGTTTACACCTCCCCTCGCTTAGAGGACATAAGTGCTTCAGAATCAATCTGATGAAGGGATCAGGAAGATAGTGGAAAGCACTAACAATCTTAATAGAGCTGACGATATGTGGATTTCAAATTATGAGGGCCTATGTGTCTGTCGAGCTCATGGAAGTGACAGAAAAAAACCAAACGTATTACCAGATTTTTAAAAACAATACTACAATTTAAAGAAATGTGAAAACAGGTAGAAAATCTATCTCTATGTCCATCTGCTAGCTTTTATTTATTTTAAAAAACTGTATTATGTCTCCTTTGAATATACATTGCTATCTATGTTTTACAGCTATTTTTGCCATATGTTCCACCTGAAAAATTAGGTGCAGTACCACATACTGATATACTGTGCATGCCAGCTACCTTGAGTTTAATAAAAAATGAGAGGGAGTGTTTAAAACATTTATACATTCTAGTAATTCACCTCTTGGGAAACTGCAATAGTTTTTGTAGCATCATCTGTTAAAAGGATTTGATTGATGTATTAAATTTCCTTAGGTCTAGAAAAAGCCAGACTCCTCCTGCCCCTGGCAGATTATGAAATACCCGGAGTACAAGCCATCTTGAATGTGATCATATGATATGGGCTAAATGGTGCCTTGGAACATCTGTTCCGGGAGCTCCTCCAACAGAAATTTCTGTCTATAACAGAAAAGCTTTGTGAAACAGTCTTTGGGACCCAACTACATGAAGTGAGTTCTTCTCAGAAGAAAGTACTTCAGTTTGCCTTGCAGATCAAATGCAACCTTCAGATTTCAATGCAAAGATTCTTTGCAGTTGCCATCACAGAGAAGGGGCACTCTAAAGACACCTCTTCTCCTACTTCTTCCCATTTGCATTGCAGTTTACAAGTTAGGTTATCATAACACAGGTCACATATCTGCCCTTTCTTTCTGGGATATAAGGGAAATTGGAAAGATCCATCTTTCCTGTAGTGGTGTACTGAACATAAGGGTTTCTCAAGTCTGTTCATAGGTATATGGATAGATAGCTGTTCTTGAAAGAGATCCAGTACATTTAATGTAAATTTAAAGAGGATATGCTGGCCATTTCTGGGGAATTTTAAGTATCAATTTTGGATCAACTAATCGTGTACAGAAATAGGAGCACAGAATTTGAGACTCATCTAAAAACTTTGCGGTGTTTTTTTCCTTTTTATTTTAAACTGGTATTTTGAGGTGTGTAAGAGTGTTTATTTAGGATACATCTGTATTTGCCAAGTCCTTTATTTTATCAGTGACAAGGCTAGAAAGATGTGGTTTTCAAAAAGGCCAAGATGGTTTCAGTGAATGTCCAAGTATTTTCAGTAAGAACGGTATACCTATATTACCTGTATATTATCTGTATCATCTGAGAATCCCACTCAAAATTGACTTTCTTTTAACAAAAAATATGGGCAATGAGATGCCAGTGAGGTACTTGAGTTTCTCAGGACTTACTCTTTTCTAACAGAAAACTGAATTTGCTCTAAGAAACGGTAAAATACCTTACCTTCCTCCTCTACCCCCTTCCCTCCCACTAATTGCTGCCTCTCTAGCCCTATACTTGCTGATGGAATTCTTCTATCACCAATACTTTTTAACAGTTTTGTCCACCTAGTCTATAGTTATTTACAGAAATTATCTGAACTGTTATAATCTACAGCACACATGACAGAAACTTCTGTGAGAACTATGCAGGCATCCTAGTCTCCAATGGATAATTCTGCATTTTGCTTCTGGGGATAGAACACTAAGACACATTCAGACTTCCTGCTAAGGTGACTTAAAAGGTGGATGGTGCTTTACTACAATATCTACATTGTAGTGAGCAGCAAGTGATTGAGACAACTGAATTCAGAGCTGACAGACCTAATTTTCCCATATTGTTAATAGATAAAAGCAAGTGACATATTCGGACCATGTAGTTTTAGACCCTTAACCTTGATTGCATTTTGTTTCCCTGGAAAATCAACAATCCAAGTTCCACCAGAGCTGCTTATGTTATGAGTGGAAGAAAGTGAACATCAGGTTCCCTATCAAAATCAACAGGAAATAAACTAAAAAAATCTGATTTATTGATTAGCTTCTAGGCCTCACCAGGAACAAACTGTTAATCACTCTCCGCTCCTTGGCATGCATAGACATAAGGAACTCCATGCTACCTTCCTCATTAATTGCTACTAACTCTTTTAAATCAGCTGTGCTCTAACTGGGATTGTTGCATAGTGATTGCATGTTGATTCTCAAAAGATCATTAAATATTTTCCTTATAAAATTCTATTATCACTTTTGTCATTTTATGAGGATTTTTTCTTAATGACTAGTATTTGACATAGAACATCATGTATTTGTTAGTGTATATATGTATTATTACTGGAATAGTATGGGAACCTAAGAAAAAGACCTTTGTAAGTTTTAATTCCATGTAATATGCAGAGCAGCTAAACAAGTACCTCTGTAAAATTTTTGCAGTTCTTAACCACAGCCTACTATATATGGAAGGAAAGCAGTCAAAAAGCATTGTGAGCCTCTATAGATTGATTAGGATCACTAACTGCATATGTAACTGTGTTGGAATAAGTAAACCACTGTGTTCCATTATGATAGTAAAAGTAAACTGAGTATCAAGCCTGCTGGCTTGCCAGAAGCAATTTTCTTGAGTTCCTGAGTTTTGCTTAGTTGTTTTTTTTTTCCTTTTATCATTTTTGATAGTGTAGATTCAAAGCTTTTCATGTCAGCTGAAATCACAGCAGCAGTTGCACAACAACCTGAACACCAACAAACTCAGTCACCATTATCTCTTAAAGAAACTGCTAGACATCCTGCGCTTGCCCATCAGGATAGCAATAGCAGTTGCACATCAGCCTGATCTAACACAGCTTCTCTTCCAGGTTCTGAAACAGCAGAGTTCCAGAGTTCCCTGCAAAAGGAAATGGCTTCCCTGCTGCATCAAACTCATGTAAATTTTAAGATTGGCCATTTATGGTCTAACAATTTTGTTGGCAAATTTAAGCAATTGAGGAAATGCTACAGATTCAGATATCTGAGAAAATGCTTATAGCCACCCAGCCGGCCACCAACTTGCCCAAATGGAAAGAGTACTTCTGAAGTCTTTCTATAAGATTTAGGATCTATAAGATCTGACCTTACAGAATGCTGAAACAAAAGTCATACAACTTTCATACCTGGTTCCTAAGAGGAATCCAACTGAGGAGTGCTGAAAGTTTTTCTTATATTTTTATTGGTTAGAAAGGTGAATCTACCCAACCAAAAACGTGTTCCCTGGAAATGGGAACAAAATACTTTTTAGATAGCTCATTAATTTTTGCATGATTCTTTCATTCACCCCAGTGCATTATGATGTCTGTCATCAGCATACGGACTCTTGAGTAAATGGACACTCATTACGTATTTTGAAAATACTGGTTATATAGAGTCCAATATCCCAAAAAAGGAGAAAAGTGAATAGGTTAATCACATTGCTACTACATTAAGTTGGTTACTACCAGTGACCTGTATGTCTAAATGGCATTTATGCCATGGTATGACAACCAAAATATATGAATTTTAGAAGAACGTTATCTATGTAAACCTCTCACTCTCTGTATTTTTAACAGAATCAACTAAAGTACACAGAATTCGAGTCTCAAAGAACTGAAGTATATTATGATAGTTCATTCCGAATAGTTTCTTGGGGTAGGTGGAAGTATGGGGCAAAATTTTCAGAGGGAAGAGACCCATTTTTCCTCACAAAAATCATCTGCAAACTTGTGACAGCATTTATGTGGGCAACCATTGACATTATATAAGCAGATCCAGCAAATACACTTGCAAATGATCAGTACAGGCACCCAGCTGTAGCTGATGCTTTGCTTGTACCTTCGTGAATATTCTCTGGTAACTGCGTGCATTAATCCCCTACTAGGATTACATTTTATGGAAGCATTTTTAGCACAAACACACCTCCACCCTCCTTGTTTGAACTGTGAGTGCTGGTGTATTAAAAAATATTTGGAAGACAGACTTATTAAAATAAATGTTAAGAGAACACAGTGGGGTATATTTTCAGTGTGGAGCAGAGAGATTTAACTGCATGACTTCCATTAGCTTTAATGAGAACCACACAGCTAAATCCTCACACACCACACTAGAAGATTAACCCAGAAAACACACATTGTTTACTTTTTACTAATACTCTGATTATTACCACGTTCTTCCTCCTCCTCCTCTTCCTCCTCCTCCTCTTCTTCCTCCTCCTCTTCATCCTCCACATCTTCACCTTCCTCTTCATCCTCCTCTTCTTCCTCTTCAATCTCCTCTTCTTCTTCTCTATCTATTTCCTCATCATCCTCCTCCTCATCACCTTGCTCCTCATTATCATCAGAATATTCCTCCTCTTCCTCATCCTCTTCCTCTTCTTCCTCTTCCTTTTCATCCATCTCCTCTGTTCCATCAGTTTCATAGCACTCATCTACCGAAGAGTTGTCTGTTTTAACCACAAAGGGTTTTCTTTTGGGGGCTGGTTCTTGGGGTTGCTTATCTTGTGTTTTTCTTTTTTTTGCCAAAGGACAGCCATAAACACTGTGCAAAAATAAAAGATACAAATTATTACACTATCCTGCAGATTTCTGTAGGTCAGATTGTATAACTCAAGTCATTTAGTCATATATTCCAGTTCTACACCATGGTTAGTTGCTGTTCTCAAAATACGTGTTTTCAAACAAAAATGCTGTTTAGGCAACAATGACCAAGGGCAAGGACACAAAACCTGTGAAATTTCAGGCAACTATTATTTGCCTGAAAGTGTCACACACACATGCCAGCATAACAGTTCCAGAACTGATACAAATGTATGTTTTTCCTTCTCACACTTTTCTCTCTTCTACATGTTACATTCTTTTCTAAGGCAGATGAATATCATTAAAAAAACAGAGATTTTATCCTACCTGTATCTATCAGTACAACAATCAGGAATAAAGCAATGCTTCATAATTTTGTAATATTCAGTAAGGTTATGATTGTGTACAATTAAGATATGCTTCAATGCTATTTAAATACTAAAAATACAACCACAGTCTTAATGCTGTTGTTTGTTCTTATTTTTAAAAATGATTAATTGATCTTAAATTCTGCACTTCTATGCTCCAATTCTCCATTACATGCTACAAGGCTGAATAAATGGGAAAACAAGCACCCCAACACAACCAAAACCAACAGTTCTCATGGCCAGTGTTCTCACATTAAAAAAAAAAAATCAAACAACAAACACAATCCTCTGTCAGTGAAGGAATTCAGACTTTTCAAAGCTGAGTACCACCTCCTCACCTATCTTTTTAATGCATTGTAACATAAATAGCATTTCAGAGTTCTGGTCTTCTACCACAGTAGCCACCTGTTTCTCAAAGGTCATGTGATCTGTATCTGTTGAATGTGATCACCCTTGTACAATCCCTATAATCTCCTATACAGTGACTGCACACACAAATTAATTTTTGTTTAAAGAACTCCCTCTTGCAACTTTTTTACTGTGTGATTATAAATACTACTCAAGTTACATTGGTTTTTGGTGTTCTTCCTGTGATTAACTAATTCTGGGATATTTAAACTGTTCTTTTTAGCCCTTTCTGTATATCTACTTAAAACTTCCTCTTTTATGTTACATTTTAGTTTCTTTTATCCTGATCACAAACACTGAGGATCTTTATCATTTTTGTCTACTCTAATAATGCTTCATATTCTATTGAAAGACCACTGAAAAATAGGGGGTTTCACCACATTCAGTATTACAGATGCGCTCTCTGTGATGTCTGCATGGGCTTGATCTCAGCCTGATTTAATTGCATCCCAGCAGCTATGCATCCCAATTGCTTAAAACGCTACTTCAGTAACAAGACTTTTTTTCAAGTGCCTAACCACTTTATTTAAGTGCCTACCTTAGTCATTGTCTTACCTAAATTTTAAAGCACTTGTTCACAGGAAGGCTGACAGTCTGCCCAGCACATGCATGTGTAAGGAACAGCCACGGTCACAAAAGATGGTATTCATCATGGAAAACCTGCCAAGGGAGACTTTCTGCATAACACAGGCTCCTCTCTCTCTGTGTAGAGAGTACAGGTGTCTTTAAAGTCTAATCCAGTGTGCCTAAAGTAAACATCTCCCTCCATTAACACTATCAAGAAATACTGAGTAAATTTTACGTCCCTCCATCAAGCCAGATCCCAGTCCTCCTCACTTGGGAGTGGGTATGGGATAGTAGTCCTAACAGGATACCGTTTCCAGACACCGACACCAAAGCTGAGGCCTAATGGTGGTGGTGCAGGCTAGGGTGGGAAGAGACGCACATCCTCCAGATCCCAGAACCATGCTCCATTCAGCAGGTCACGTGGCACATCCTGGGGAACAGCTCCCTCTTCTAGGAGGTGAGTCCCTGTGCAGATGGCCACAAGAAACTCACCCTGATACACATCAGGCAAGCAAAAGCCCAAACCTTCACTGATTTTAAGAGCCCTAAACCTGGGAAAAGAGGAGGTCTAAGCTTCTGGTGGTTTCTCTTTGGACCACATTTGTTTCTGTCCAAAGATGCTTCAATGTAAAATCTATAAACACAGTGAAAATCCTTGTCCCCAGCATTTGTTTGCTGCCAAATGACTGTCCTATTTCTTGTCCTGTGAGTCCTCCTCTTGATCAGGACGCAGCCACTCAGAATCAAGAGCAAAGGTGGAACATATTTTCATGGAAAATATCCCACATCATCACAGTCAGGGCAGAAACAGTCCAGTCTCCATCAGTCTGGACAGTGCCCAAAACCTGGGACAAAAGGGAAGCACTGTTTGTTGAACTTCTGACCACACCAGGTTTATTTTGGTGCTCCCCCTAGTGCTACAGGGATTCAGGAGCTGTCTATTTAAACTACGGAGCTCTGAGAGAAGGCAGCTGAATTTTTCCTCAGAACTGGAATTTCAGAGTGTGTGTAGTGCCCAGGGAAACAGCTGGGTAATTAGGGAGGAACTTGTTTCATTTAGGTGCCTAACAGAGGTTGCACCCTGGAAAACAGGAGTGGGTCATGAATGGCCTGGGGTTCAGGCACGTTTTAGAAACTTCCATATCAGTTCTATGGGATTTAGGCAGACAGGGTAACATTTAGTGAGTGGGTATGTTTTGCTTGCATAGTTTCTGTTCCTTCTCTTTGTGATGCATATTACCCTCACTATACTTCTTCAATGCCATTATAATTAAACGGTATTTTCTAAATATCCTGATCTTTATTTTCAAAGATGTAAGCAGGCTTAGCTCCAGCAGTCCCCAGGATTTCATTTCTTCCTCTTATTATAACCTTCTTAGAACATTGTAAGAGGTAATGATGACACTTCACGCAGCTGTGAACTAAAACAATCAAGGCTAAAGAACATCAGCAGGCATGTAACTGTGACAATTTTTGGCCACTGGAGATGACGCAAATTTGAACTTTCATAGAATCATAGAACAGTTTGGGTTGCAAGGGATATTAAAGACCATCGATTTCCAAACCCCCCATTTCGAAACCATGGGCAAGGACACCTTCCACTAGACCAGGTTGTTTAAAGACCCACCAAACCTTGGCCATTTTGTCACATCAATGCCAGAACATTAACCCTACCCTGTCCCAATCTTTGTTCAGTTAACAACACTAAATACTTGCAAAAGTTTTCATCTACTAATGCCCCAAAACAGTCCCTTTGGAATTCACAATAGTCTGGGAACTGGGGAAGAAAACAATAGGATAATAAACACATCTATTTTGTTTTGAACTGTTGTTTAAATTTTGTTTTTGGCATCTAAGTATAATTGCATGACTATTTAGATACAAATTATTGGTCAAAGGTAGAAAGAAATTGTTGTCATTGCCACTTTTGGTCATCTTTATTCTTTTCTTCATGGCTTTATGCTTTTCTACAGAACTTTATAAAGCCTGTGAGAATCTAAGACATTACTTAGGATTCAGGCCCCCTGGAAAGTGCATAACTGGCAACGAAAATCAATGCCAGTTAGCTGCCTGGGCGGCTTTGATGCTTTTATAAACCTCATTAAGTAACTATTCGCAACTCAGCTATTCAGGTAAAGTTGTGAATTTGACTTAAGTTTTTCACTTTATCTATTCTCAATGCCTTTGCTCATAGAAATAACACTGAGGACACACCAGCAACTAACAGAAACAAACATTTGTATATTTTAAGTGTTGGGTCCAGCGCTAAGGATTTGGGAATGTGTCATTTTTCCAAGGAAATCAGTTATGCTAGATAACTCCAACTCAGCTTTGGTAAACTCTTTCCTCATTAGTTTGTATCAGTTTTTTCACAACCTTGAATTTGGTTTTGCCTGTGCTTGGATTTATACTTCATAAAGCTACCATTGCATGTTTTTTTCTTATAAAACCTTTGAAATACTGTCTTGCACTGACTTCCTTCTGCTCTTCAAGTATATACCTCATATAGCTTATATATACCTCATGTACTATAGACTTCGTAGTTCAAGCGAGTTAAAAAAATATCTGTCTTTCAGAAATGTGGGAAAGAGGCCACCAGACCTGGAACCTACTGTTTGCCTGCCCTATTTTCTCCTATTTCTTTCTTAACCTGTTTCGCTCACATCCTTTGTTTCATTAATTTTTCAGATTCTGCCTCCAGGACACTTCTCGCTGCTCCTGGCATGTTCCCTGTGGTCTCCCTGGTGAGCATGCCAAGGGGAAGACAGCGCTGGCTTCCCAGCAGCCTCTGCACTAACTTCTCCTCCTGACCACATAGAGACATGAGTGTCTCTCCCGCTGACCTCTTGTTCCTCACATATTTGTGAAATCTGTTATTGTTTGTCCTTATAGCTTCTGCAATTTTCTCTCCATTTCCAATTTTGGCTTTTGTGATCATCCCCTTATTTGCTTATATTTTAGACTTGTTTATCCCTGCTCAAAGCAATGACCCCATTGATTTATCTGTCTTGCACGCCTTTATTCATTTTTTTATTGCTCACTGTATTCCCCTGGTCAGCTCTGTTTGTCTTATTTTCCCCTCACGCTTCAGCTCTCTTGGCTTTCAGCAGAATATATATTTGGGCTTCCTGAAACACATTTTTGAATATTCCACACTGCTTTGCTGTGTGTCTCAGTCATCTCTGGTTTTCAGAATCTGTCATGAATAATTCTTGTGGAAAGAATATTGTTGAATTTCATAGTGATAAGCTCCAAGAGGACATATAGACATTAATAATTGAAGAAATTGAAGAAATAATATATGAATTTATACTCCTTAGTTAGAAGATGATTTATGGTATTTTTTTAACTCTCATGCAATTTCTCTCCATTAAAAAACATACGATGCTACACACTGATACATTCAGTAGGACCTTTCTTCAGCAAATACATATTTCTTTCCCAGAGATGAACTTGTTGATTTTTATATATTTGATTACTAATTTAACACAATTTTCAGTGTAAGTAGTATGATTATTATTTCTAAGCTATAACAAGTAAACATATCTCTTTAAATATATATAGTATAGGACCAGAGAAACACAAGGGATTTTCTCAATCAGATTACTGATTAATATTCTCCTTTCCATGATATGCCAACTCACACATCAAGGGTGGGACGTGACAGCTATGTCTGGAGGACACCTTACTCTTAGTATGTCTTATTTCCCTACATGAATTAGAATGTCACTTACGCCACTAATAAAGGTTCAGTCAACTTTAAATAGCTAGTTTAGACAAAGTGATTCCTATCTGCCATGTTTATCAGCCTTTTTTTTTTTTTATAATTTGTATCTCTTTTCTATTGAATCTATTATTTCAGAATCCTTTTGCTATAAGATCCAAGTGAAAAAAAAAAAAAAGATGATGGCAATATTATGCCCTTAATCTGAATAATATTTTGTTGTTTTTTCTTGGACGATTGTTATCTCTTTTTTTCTTATTAGTACTTTGAAATATCTTACAAAATGTGTTTTCAATCTAAAAAGTGTCCCCAGCAACAGTGCTCTCATTTTTTCTTTTTTCATGTGAGAATTTAATTTAACATAAACCACAACATTTTGTAGGTCACAGAATCTAAAAATTTAATATATAGACACCTAGTGAGGTTATAAAAAACATTTAATGAAGCACTTAAGTATCTGAAGTGGCACTGAGGTGGAACTTTATCTTGTACAGTTGAGGATAGCAAATCGGGAAGAATCTGCTTGGAAGCAAACTTCTGCTTAAGGCTTCAGGCAGCAAGCTCCCAAGGCATTTACACTTGTCCCACCAGATACCGTAAGTATTATTTTTGGTTTGGACTAGATAATTTCTAAGTCCATACCTCCAGATGAAGACTTTTAGGCTACTGAGAAAACAGGCATTTTGCAGTTAAGTCCTCTAACAAATCCAATCTTCGAAGAATGTGCAAGCCTAATTAATTTGCCTAATACTGCATCCTCTTAAATCTCTCTCAAAGCAATGACTCCATTTAGGTTTTAAGGGTTGATACTATCAACTGATAGCAGTTGACAGAAAAAACAACCCATGGATTCAACCAAACCCTACATCTTGAATTCCCTGCACTCCTGGAGGATGCCCTTCCCAGCAGACTATGCACTATTATGAGGAAGAGCTGGTAGCACTCTTGTTTGCACACATTGAATTGGTAGGAATGAAAAAATCGTAATAAATTCAGAAAAAGAGATTGACTCCAGCCCAGTGACTTGCCTACTCAATTGCAAGAATAAACTCCTTCAGCTCAGGACAATTTTCCATTCGTATTTAAATGACTGCTTAAAGTATGCCAAATTACTACAGGAATGAACAGCAAACCCAGTGGACAGTGATAACTGTGAGGTGGTAAGAGTCATATTTCTTTATAGGAAATTATTTTTGCTCTCTAAGCCACACTGGTCCAGAATCTTTTCTACCACACAAAAGTCCCACATAATGCCTAGTACTGTCCTGGAATATGGGAGGTATTGTGTCAAACCTTTCCAGGCTGTAAAAGGTAAAGAACTTTGTTGAATATTCTAATTACTATGGTATAGAAGAGAAAATGGGAAGAACAAAGTTCAAGAAGGACCTGGTTGGTTTTTTTTAGCTTTTATTTCACAGAGATGGCCAATTGCAGCGTACAAGACAGAGCTAGGACACACTAGTTTTGGTACTTTCAACCAGCCAGATTAAAATTCTCTTTGCTAGCATCCTGCCTGCTATGAATCCCAATCTAGAAGACTAACTTACCCAAATCTGCTTTCCAGGAACCTGCTGGCAACTGAGCCAGAGCCTTGAATACTGTTCCAGAATTAGGCATGCTGCTTGCAACCATTGCACTGCCAAGCATTATAGCATCTAAGGCCACTTACAGAATGACTGCCCTCACCCCTGTCTTCTCAGCTGGAGTTAGGCACTAGTCCAGAGTCAGTGCTTTGGAAAAATCTATGTTCCCATCCATGTTTAACATGCTTAAATATTTTTGTAAAAGTGGGCCCAAATTAGTACATTTTTATCTATTTAAACTATAATTAACAAGTATCTTTTAAAATACAATAAACTCATCTCTACAATCCTGCTGTATTTTAGACTTTGCCATGAGCTTCTGCTTCTGATTCAATAGGTCAGATTATTATAAGCAGGAAGTGCTTTTATGTATACAGTGTCGGAACACACCATCTTTACTTCATTTATTTGTACCGAATAGAAGTTTGTTGACTTTTCAGATTTCAGTTCAGTGAAAACTATTAATTTACCTGAACAGGTACAAGCTTAACTGATAGGAATCAGTGAAATGTAGAGCATTCTATCCCTTTTTTCCTTCTGGAGTTTGAAATATTTGTGTACTGCATTATGGAACCGTAAGAAAAATTAAAAATGCCCAGAAGCATGCTGGATCTCAAAAGGCAAAGGTAGAAGATGTGATATTTTCTTCACAGAGTTTTAAAAACTAACTTGATTCTTTTGCACTTCAGACCCTTTTTAAACACATGAATAGCCTTAAACATACTGCAGATCTACTAATACATATAGCATTATTTAACTGAATAAGCCCTAAGGAAAAATTAGGGTCTTTAAATAACAGCATTGCAAAAAGGAGTTAGGAGTAACAAATAACATGAGAACAGAACCATGTGCCAGAAGTCAATGATGGATGTCAAAAGTTGGGGTTTTTTTTCAGAAATTCAAATACTGAAATATGTATTTTTAAACAAAATAAAGCAGACTAGCTTTGATGTAGTCGATACATTCACGGTAACTTAAGTCAAAGTGAGGATCTTTTATTTAATTGGATCCTGTATATCTCCAAGTGCAGCACCTCAGCACCCCGATTCACTGAGATTCCAAATTGATATAACTGAACCTTGTGATAAACAGCGGGAAGCTTACTGGCTTATCTGCCCTCTGGCTGGTGAGATCATCTCAACCATCACCAAAGTCTCTGTTCTTGGAACATGACAACAGAAAGGAAACTTTCAGGCTTGCAGTAATTAACTCATTCAAACAGTAAGTTTATTTAATTGGTTGAATTCAATAGCTGTTTATTGAAGAAAAATAAAGCATCGTAATGTATTTCTAGGTGGTGTACAAATACACAGGAAAAATCTCAGCCCTGAAGAGCTCATTTAAAGCAACATGTAAAAAATAAATGTAACAAATCATGAGACTAAAAACTTATGTGGCAGCACAGGTTAGCAAAGTACATGCCCTGCAGTTGTAGATTATTCAAAAGTATTTTTATAAATAAATCAATATAATATCTGATTGCCCCATGACTTACAATGTCATGGATGGGGTTCATCTCTCACCTACCCCTAGGCTTCTAAAAACTAAGTCCATACATGTCACGTTAAGCTCCCTTCATAACTCAATGCAGAGAAACTGGAACCTCCTGGGAGGCAATTCATCTCACCTTCCTTAGACACTTTGCCTCTTTCTCCACTGACAATAAAGGGAGTTAATCGTGATTAACTTATATGTCTACCCCTTAGGAATCTGATAAAAACGAGAAAAATCCAAGCCTTTTTCTCTCTTTTTTTTTTAAATATATATATTGCATGTCCATCCCCAACAAAGACAGCACCTAGCAGATTTTAAAACCACACACCACAATACTTCCATAAAGAAAGAACCAAAACCCTGCTTCTTCCCTTTCCACAGCTTCTGTATCACTGAACATGAATAATTCTCCTCCCTATAGCTTAGATGTCTTTTCAAGACTACCTGCATCATCCAATGTCAGGCAAATGCTGCAGTTGCACTCTAATCTTAGGACGGCAAATACTCAACTTAACTGTGCGTTCAAGAGCTGGAAGCCACAATTGATTATGTCTTGTTGCCAGACCCTTGAATATAGGGACTGATCAAAGAAATGAGGACAGCACAAAGAGCACAGGTTTAACGACTCATATTGATTCATTAGATGTAATGCATATAATCAAGTTTTGCTAAGTGGCTATTGATTCTGCACACTTTGATGTTGATTTAGATGTAACCCAGACACATAAAAATGAGAATAGGCAATGCCAGTGACCACTCTGCATTAACTCAAAGAACACTGACTTCTGCACTAACGCAAAGTCCTGAAGTCCACATTTATTTCAAAAATCTAATCTGGAAGAAAAACATCGGGAATGAAAACCTTCTATTTTCCTACATACAGACAAAAATTAAGTGGGCTACACTAAGCTAAATCAAAGCATTATCTAGAGATGCCAAGATGTCTAGATTCCTGTACATCCTGTGGTTTCAGTCTCAGTGGTAATGACAACTCTGTTTACAAGTAGAGGGCAGGATAGTCTCAGATTTATTTATTTTTTATGATAAGATCATATTATGATATGGGAAAAATTAATAAAAAATTATTCGCCAACTTGAAAGGGTTACTATATGCTACAAGAGTGCATCTATCAGTTATAAAAGATCTTTGCATAGTCACAACATCTGAGTCTTGGACTCAATATGAAACCTTTCTGTTCCAAGATTTTAAACATAATTGCTTTTAAACAATTCAGCATGCTAAAGTCAGGCATTCAAAAATCAAGGGAAATAAACTTCTGGAAATCAAAGGTGATTCATGCAGTTATACTGTCAATCATTTAAAAACATGGCAAGATACATATTAGTAGAATTGACACCCTTAGACACAGACTCAATAGATCATATTTAACAACAACACAGCAGGTCAAACTGTTACTCTAGCATGTACTTAAGTATTGAGTAATAGAGCACACTGTCATTTTATCACATCTCTAATATAGGGCTACCACAATGAGACTATCAGCTACTGATTCCTATCACAAATACTCTTCCCATCATCTCTACATAGATACACCACAGCACTGGCTCCCAACTTAATTTTAACTAAGAGAGACATATGACACAGAATTAAGAAATACAATACACCAGATTTCCTGTAACTATAGCAATAAGTATCTTACATGATCCAAAAAGCTAATGGCTACAAAATATAACCAATGGAAAGGAATAATAATGTGAACCAGCCTTCTAACACAAGACTGTCAGTAAACATCAGAAATTACAGAAAAAAATGACAAAAACAAAGTGATACAAGCTGCAACCACTTCAGTGCTTATGTACTGGATTCTCACCTCCAGCATAAGCTACAGGATACCGTTCTTTGTCTTGCACGGTTCGTTAGGAGTCATTCAAGTGTGAAATATTCTAAACTCTGGTTGTTAGAGGATTGAGATGTTTAAATCTTCCTATTTTGAAAAAAAGCAAAAAACATCGTGCCTTTCCGTAACACAGAGAAAACATGATTATTCTAAAACAGAATAGAAATGACAGCATTCTCTCTACTTTATTGAATTGTGGAGCTGCAGCTAGAATTAGTCTCCTGGTAAAAATGTTAACCACTATTAGTATGCATTTAGCAAACACTATTATGAAGGAACTGAAAGTTTATCCTCCATATTAATTTTTAAGGGTGCTTGCTTTCTCAATGGGCTCTGCACCAAAAAGGTTACCATAAAAATCCATTTAACATAAAGAGGATTTCTAAAATACCTTTATCGTTATGTCCCCTTGAGTCTAATTTCTAGGACAAAATTTTGATACTGGCTGTTCTGCTTGCAAGTATGCTGCTGCATACAAAGTTACAACATACAGACTTATAACCAAGACTTTACGTTCTTTGCTCTAGATGGACACAGCTATTTTAGTATTACATACTTTTCAACAGTCATTAGAGTCCCTATTAGTAGTTCCTATCAGAGATGCATTAGAGCAATCTGGAGTTCCAGACTCACAGAAATCTCCTGCCCTAACTTTTGCTCAGTGTGGCAGTAATGCAGTACATCCTTCAAGAGACACAAATATAATCGCACACATTTTTCCACCCCATGCAAGTACAAGGCAAGTACTGTGGATCAGTGCTGCACAACCCCTGTCCCCTGCCATGACTTACACCTTGAAAGACATATAATTCCTTTTGCTAATAATCTACCGAACTACTCTCCTTCTGCAGCGCACAGAAGTTCTTTGTTGTAATATTACAGGGTCTTGCAGGTAGTATTTCCACTAAGATACAAGCTCACTTATCATAAAGAAATTGATTCAAACTGTTGGCAGACTCAAAGAACAAAACTTATGTTCAGTTTATTTCTCTTCACCTTTTTACCCATGATTAGAAGAATTAGAAATACTCTGGTCTAGAAATGAAAGCTTACCTACTGGCTTAATCACATGACTCCAAACCCCAGATGTCTAGATATGGGCCTAAATGGTTTTACCTTAATCTGGCCTTTTTGGAAATATCTGATGAAATTCTGATGAAAGGAAGGAGGTCTGTTCAGGGGTGGGGGGTGAGGGGACCGGGAGGGTAAGGGGGAGTGGAAGTAAAATCTAACTGAATTCTATCACATTCAAGTCCAGAATAGTGAGGCTCCAACTTGACTCATATCATGATTAAAAAAAAAAAAAATACTACAGCATGTAATGTTACTTTTTATAGCTGACAGTGAGTTCCATTAGACTGTAGAAGAGTCTCTGAAGGAAAATGAAAATAGCCTCCCAAGGGAGTGGAAGCCCCACACAGCATGATTTAAATGTGGCAGCTGGGTTGTGGGTGGAAATGGCAGTTTCCATTGAAAATCTGCTGCCAGTAATCCTCCTATGGCTAGATTTCACAGGGAAATGTGGCAGTTATCCCTCTCTGAAATTCAGCTGCTCAGTTTTATAGCTGCACAGGCAGGAAAGGTAGCAGAGGTCAACAAATGAAGGGCGAAAGGTCCAAAATTATGTACTGTCCAAGGACCAAAGAGTAAAATTGGGAAATGACTGGAAGTAGAAGTGTGTAACAGGAAGATGGCAAGAAGAGGAGCAGATCCTTTAGTTTTAAAAAATAAAAGGTAACTTTTTAGAAAGTGTACGCCACTTCAAAGACTACTTTCAATTTTTTGAATAGTTTGAGGCATTTGATGCTTAACACTTACGTCTCATTGAAAGTCAGTTAGCAGTATGTTAGTCACTTTTAACAATGGTCCACATATATTTGGGGCACAGACCTACCAAGAGAATAGTTGTGGCAACATTAAATGTCGTCACACTTAACTTTAAAGTACTTAGGTTTAGGTGACTAAGCTCCTCAATGAATAAATTCCTCCATGGCAATGTATAGGTATATCAGCCTGGAAGTCACTATAGCAAGCATGTTGACTGGGGTGTATCTACGTTAAGAAATACGAAGTACCACAAAAATAACATTTCCAAAATCACTTCTCTCTTTCCTGTTGACGTCTGCATCTACTTGCAACAATGACTTAGGCATCAACTTGAAAATATGACTCATAATCCAAAAAGACACTTTCCGATACAGGTACAAAAATCACGCCTGCAATATGGCTGGCTACTTTATTGCTCTCTGTTTTGGTACAGGCAGTGTGCTACTGTTCACTGTCTTTTTTTAAAAACAATTCAGGTTGAAACAATTGTCAATTTGTCAATTTGAGTGAACCCAACCAACCTGTTATGGATCCAAATCTGGTTCCTCTAGCGGAGCCCTTTAATCATCCAGCTCTCTTTTCTCTTTCTTTCTCTGTTCTCTGTAAGAAACCTCACACTCCTATCTGTCCACAGGCCTGGCTCCAACAGCCGGGACAGATGGCAGACTCACCCTAGTCAGTCTTCACCTGTCATCCTTTTGGTATGGCTCTGACTTGGGAATTAACATTATGCTTCGGCTCACTCAGGCTGATAGAGAAACCAAAACAGAATGTTGCTTCCTGACGTAGCATTCTCATTGCCGGTCCAGGATGCACCACTATCACAAAATTTGTCAGCGAAAGGGGATGTGACTGCTATGCTGTCTATAGAAACCAGTGCCGTCCCTGCATGTTAGCGTGAGCAGAGAATGCCTGCTGCGCCTGTTGGATCAGAGGATGCTGGTATAAGAAGTACTTGTGATCTGTAAGTCCTAAATGTTCTGGCATGTAGAAATCAATGAGCAGCACACCTTAGCTTAAGCTGGCATCACCTCTGGGCATGCACAGTAGGTTTTATATTACAAGTTTGATCAACTACGGACTCAGTATTTTTGTGGCTCCTTCTCCTCAACTTCAGTACCTAAGGTCTACCTAAGTTGTGCTGTAGAAGTTTGTGCTTATATTCTGATTTATACGTTGAAATGCTTATTGTGAAAGTCACAGATGTAGAAATTTAACGGTGGAAAAATTTTGACTCATCTTTAATTAACAGGTAAATGTACTAAATGGAAGTTGGGCCAGGTGTCAGAAGACATTTTAGTGTCCAAAATACCTAGAAGGTTTTGAAGCTGGAGTTGATAAGCTGCATAGGTATGATGTCACTTCAAATTATCTGAGATCAAGAAAAGCTATATTGTAACGTAGCCAGTAGATTAATCTTTCCTGACTTTTCACCAGATGATAAATTTACTTATGGCTTAAAAAACAGGGAGTTTGGTATCATCTCTGTTTTTCAGACCAACCAATAAATTTTTGTCTTCCTCAGGAGTTTGGTGATTTTTTTTTTCAACAGGAGTTCTAGAGCAACGCAATTACAAACTGCCCTCGTGTAAAAGGAATGAGATTCTATTTGCGCTTACACAAGAGATCAGTTTAATCCATAGTATACATAAAAAGTAAAAAAACCCACTAAATTGCTACTAGCAAATCTAAACTAACCATGATAGTTCTGTTGCAGTTCTACCTGAGCTGTCCACTAGATTGTGATTTCTAAATCTGACTGCTATAATTTTCAATGAATAATCAAAATTATAATAGATAGAAAAAGCTAAATGTTTTCTCTGTTTTACAGTTTTGCTTAAATGCTGACATTTTAAATAAGTGGTTCCACTTTTAGTCAATGCCATTTTAACTCTTCAGTTCTTCTTCCTACACCCCTTTAATAACATAACTGGAAGTAGCAAGCTTGACTGCTAAGATATGAAGCTAACACAGTAGTCAAAATTTATTTGCACTCTTTCTAAAATGATATTTGTTTTATAAGCCTGACTCAGTTTCTGAGTCTGTCTTTGTGATCTCTTTAGGTCTCACAAGCTAAGCAAAGCCAGGACACGTCAGTTCTGAGTATGTCAGCATTTCCCAGGAACACCTAGATGCTGCAGAGACAGTACTATGACTCAGAAAGTACTACACTTTCCTTGCCAGCAGCACTGAAACAAATTTGCCATTGTGGAAGGGACAGAAGACTGTAAAGCTGGTAATACCTTATGTCACATGGAATTAAAAAGAAGAGCAAAGTGCCTGTTTTTTAAGAACTAGAAATGTTAATTCCAAAGCCCTGCTCAAAATGAAGTCATGCAATTACATTCTGTCAGAATTATTCCCATATTTTCAGACAGATAAAGTCTTCCCCCCGCCCCACCCCCTTCCATCCCAAACTACGCACTATAAGTGTGCGCTGGCAAAAAGTTGCTATGACCGGTCTTGTGAGTCAATGTGCTACTGTGACTGTATTACAACATCATAAGCAATATGACCTTTGGTGTCATTTGAAATCAAATACCTAACATCACAAAATGCACTGGGGCTACTGTGTTAACATTTGTGAAATGTTTTAAAATTAACAGTTGAAAAAGTTTCATAAGAATAAAAAAGTTACCACAGTAAATTGGCTGCAAAACACCCATCCATCTAGTTGGGACTTTGCATCTTCTACTTCCTTTCACAAAGTCTGAGATAGCCAGAGAATTCTCTGAGAGATAAGTTTCAAAGCTAGGGTTTTTTTGTTTGGTGACTAGCAACATGCAAACACATGGCAGAGAATATTCATTGCATATGTCATAATATATAACATATCCTCTTGTTTGGTATGACTGTTTTCTTGTGCCCTTCTCCTGAAGTAGTTTTATGATTACCATGAGCCAACATAGTGTTAATCCTCACTGATCATCCTAGAACAAACCATGCCCAAGCAAGATCTAGATTAAGTAGTATATCAGTAATTCTAGCACGTTATTCTTATTGTCTCTACAAATACTCAATAACAAGAAATCATTTGCTAATCTTTGTATAAATGAACTTTTAGTATAAGAAGGACAGTCTAAAGCAAAAGGCACTGGAGCAGAATTCAGAGGCATGACTCAACTGCTGGCTGTGACGCAAATTTCTTGTGTGGTAGCAGAGAGTCACGAACTGCCGGTTTACCAAGGGAGTGAATGTGTTACAGCTCTCAGTTTCTATGCATAGCTGCACAGTGAAATTCTAACATCCAAGTGAGGTATGTCTGCTCCTGTTCTAATACCTAGGGACATGTAGGCACTTAACACACAGCAGAATTTAGACACACTAATCCAGACTGGAGGAAGGTATTTTCTGTAGTGGGGGATTTCCGATCCTGGAATTAATCACCTTAAGCTTTATTTTTTCTTACAGAAACAGAGATTAACTCAGTCTTTGCACTAGGCGATGGTCAGAGGAAGAATCATGATCCCAGCCTTAGCCCTTATCTAATCTAGAACATACAGAAACGTGAGAAATTTGTGTTTGATATCCTCTTCTGCTAGGGGTAACTGAAGCTTCATTTTACATCTCAGAAGACTGCTTGCTCATGAGGTTTTATAGTAATCTGGGTTGAGACAGCCCACTTCTCTAATACTTCATGCAAAAGAAAACATTTACATGTTCTTTGCTACCGCTGAAGGATTCATTACATTCCTTTCTAAGTGTCTGTCTTCTATATGAAGTGCTAAATCCTGGGACTGGAAATAGGGTTCTTCTCTCTCCAAGTGACTGCTCAAAGTTACAAAACTGTATCTTTCCATCTTCCTTTTGAATATATTAATGTCCATAAAATAAGAAAATATCAAGAAAAGAGAATGCAAGCATCCTGACATCTTAACTTCTTCATAGTCAATGCAAGTTCCCAGAACATGGGAGAAATGTGTGCTAACTCCTATTGGCAAAGAATAAAATAGTGGGTGAGTGCTATGTTTGTCTATATCACAAATTGGAGGACTTTAAAAACACTTGCTACACTGAAACAATCAGATAAGCGATTAGAGATGTACTAACTATGCTATGTACTTAGTATGACATAGGTATCAAGGTGCCCAAATAAAAGTTTCCTGGCAGAACACTAGAAATTTTGACAAGCTTAATGCTAAAAGTAGAGTTCTACCTTGACTTCAGAGTTAGACACAAAATAAGGGAGGGGTGATGAGGGTCCAGCCTTTGAATTGGGTGACTTAAAGCAGAAGTCGAATGCACACCAGTTTTTAGCTCTAGCCTTTATTCTGAACACCTATTCCCCGTTCACAAAGTATAGGTAAGATTTTCTCCAGAAGACATTGTGAGGGTGAAAAACAGTAGCAGGTGCATATCACTCTTCAGTTTCTTTCACAAGTATCAGTTGGACAGAAAGCACTCATCCACTACTTGATCATCCAATTTAGTGGCCTGCTCATTACTTTAAATAGAAAAATTAAAGGCAGAGAAATCTGCCTCAGTCCCAGGGAAATGAACTAAAAAAGCTGTTTTAAATGGCTGCTATTGGCCTTCAAAGCTAATCATATCCTGTCCTGTCTCATTTGGCTTTATAGTATTACAAATTTTATCATAAATCATAGATCTAAGACACAGGCCTAACTTAAATCACAGGAATATCTTCTCTTAGGCATTATACCCCATCTCTACTCTTCCATGCATACTTAGACTGCAGCACTGCTGGTTTTTGCAAATAATGAAAGGACATTAGGTTCTGCAATCCCTTTTCATGTAATCAGTAAGCTTCAAGATTTTCTTGGGAAGGTGATTCAAGTGAGCAGCCAGGAAACTAACTTGGTAGGTCCACTCGTCTGGTTGAAGTTATGACCATTTAAAGTGTCCTAAGCTGTATAGTGCTAAGGATGTCTTCAGGAGCTATCTGTCCCCTGGGCATCTGATTCTGTACAGTGGATGTATTTATTTAGATTTATTATTGCCATCAAAGATAGCACAGGAGTACTTCTCTTTACTCTGTCCTGAGGTGACACCACTAGAAGCAGTACTTCATATCAACCACTAATAAGAAGTGATGTCTTTGAAAGGGCTGTCTCAACTTATTGGAAAACTTCAATATAAGTCTTTAAAGACACATCATAGTGTATTTTTAGGGGAAAAAACCCACAGCAAACTATTCTTTTTTCTGTTTTTTCCTACAACCTTGTTTTTGTTTTCTCACTTTACTTTTGTGCCCCATTTCTCTCCTATTTCTACATTTACATCTATGTGGATTTTTCTGCTAGCATGGTCTAGTGATTTAGAACGTGCAGAAGGTATTTGAACCTTGGTTTCTGGTTCTTTCATATCTGAGTTTGTTTCTTGTTTTCTTCATATTCTTTTGCTAGCCCAGGTAATAATTAGGGTGCCTGATCTTATAAAATACAAATATTTGAAAGAAAAAGATAACTATAACTTTATTTATTTTTTACTTATATGATTTCCCCTGCCTCTTTTTGATGATTCTAGCAGAATTCATATCATTTTTACTGAGATGTAGAATAAGGTGCAGGGCAATGCTCTTCTCTGATAGCACGGGTGCATCAACTATGCTATTTGTGTTGGCATGGACACTGGGCCAATGACTAAGATGGGGTTCCCTGTCTATCCATCTGCCAGTATTTACCAGTAAATTCTCTGGAGCATCCAAAGTCAGGGCCAATCCACAGGCCGTTTTTCAGCTGCACACACTGTAGCTATGCTGCTGCTCAGAACTGCTGGTAGGAGGATGCTGGCAGCTCCTTAATACCCAAAACCCTGTGCACAATGTTGCTTGTGGCTTTTCTGGTTTAGTGTAAGGCTAATAACCATGACTGCAGTATCACTAAAATACACATTAATGAACAGATTTCTTATATACTTCCAGCTTTTTAAACTTCAGGATTAATATTTTTACATAAATGTTGTAGAAATAATTCACAAATTCTGAAATAGGGAAATTAGAGTTGAGTTTAAATGTAAAATTGTCTTATCATTAAAAATCAGTTAATTTTGCTCTATCATCCAGAAAAATGTTTTGATCCAAAAGGCACTGAAATGTAAGTTTAGACTTCCTCTGACATCAACGGTCATTTAACAGATCTTAATTTAAATTGCAGACAAACACCAGAGAGTGAGTTTTGGTCCCCATGTTTGTAATAATCCCCCATATATACTTCTGTCTTTACATCTTATGATGCCTGAAATTCTCTTTCTGTTTACAAATGGGGAAACAGGGGTATAGGGAGATGAAATGTCTTGCCCATCATGTGCAAATCAACTCTGTAGATCCACTTTTCTATTATGAAAAGCACGAATTATTCAACCTCAAATGATTTCTTTCTCTCCTAAGAGAACGCAATGTTCTTAGTAAAGCTAACAGGCCAACCAAATAAATTTCCCATAGGCAAAGGAAAACTACACACTTACTTCCAGGATCTTGTTGGGGAAATTATCTCCCCAGTATTACTGGAAGTTTGGTGGGTTTTTTTTGTAACTTTCTTTCCCATACTTTCTGCATGGTCTTCATTTATTTTGTGGCTGATGGTAATATCTCCAGACAGATCCTTTCACAGAAAACACTGTGGCTGTAAGTGGACTGCTGCATGAAAACTATGCCCAGCACCTGCCATTTGGAAGAAAATGAGCACAACATTTCGACAACACACAAGTCTGGGGACCCACTGCAGAAACCACATCCCAAATTTGCGGTTTGTTGTTGCTGCACACTTGGGTCAGCACTCTCCATGCTCCTGCCTCTGCTTTTATCCCCCACCCCCCACCCCCCACTTTATTAGGCTAGTACAACTTGCTGCCACTGAAATTGCTATTCCCAGTCCAGATGGTGGTAGGAGGAATTGAACTGTCGTTCCTTTGTGTAGTCAACTCTAGACAATGGCCACTAGCATGCAGAGCCACATGCCAATTGCTGGTGTATATTTGGTTGACGTTTCAGACCCAGCTTTACACCTTTCTAATCATTAATCAACAATCAGATAAAGGATATATTGCTGAATCCAGACAGCAGCCAATACAGACCTCTAATACATTATGGATTCTCTGTCAGCACGTTTATTTATTGTTTGCAGTGTTCTGTTTGAAAATCCCTATGCTTTTTCACTTATTTTATTTATTTACTTACTTCTTTCTCTTTAGCTGAACTTAACGAAGATTCACTTATTAACATTTTTTATAAACCCTGAATGGTGGATTACTTTATATAAAATACATTCATAATATTCTTGGTATTTAACACAACTTACCAAAACCTTTAGCAAATATACCATTAAATGAAATAGAATTAAATTGCATAGGCCGTGTCAGAGTATGGTTTTTCCTCAGGTAAGTATCCAGTGAATCATCTTATCATTATTTAACACCGTAATAAAGGTTGACTATCAGCTTAGAGAGAAATGAATATACATTTGTCTATACTTCCAGCATTCAGTAGGATCCTTCGTAGTATCATAAAAGCAAGCAACAGTAAGGACCTCTCTGCTCTGCGGTTAGGCTTTAACTCAAATGCACCAGTGGACCTCAGGTTCTGCACAGCATGCAACCATGCTCTGCTATCAAATTAATGTTAAAATACGTATGTCCTGGCTTCTGATTTATAATATCGTTGACAAATAGTAAAAAGGACAGGCATGCCATAAAGTTTATGGATGGAATGATGGCATGCACAATGATGTCTCGTAAAGAATAAAGGAGGAAAAGTTATTTATTCTTGTGGATTCAAGAACTAAAATACAGATAGACTGGCTGCGTGCACAGAATTTTTCATAAATATCCCACAGTGCACCCCGTTGTACAGCAGCCATACATTAATTAGAGCATTCAGCAGACACTGCAATGTGTTACACTCACCCAAGTGAATCTTCATTTTTCACATGCAGGGCCTTACTAATTAAAATCAGCTTTGCAATTAAATGTGGAAAATTGTGTTAAACTTTCAAGCGTGGTTTAGAAAAAATGTATTTATTTTTAGGGTTTTTTATTCTGATGCAAATGAATTCTCCATCAAAGTGAGACCAGTAAAAGGGAGGTATGAGGATTTCTCTTTTTTGTATTATAGATGCTCCTCTCAGTTGCAAGTTGCAATGCTCCACTATCTCTCTGCCAGTACCTGGCCCTGTTCCAATGCTTTTAGTGAGTGCTATCTGTCAAGGCATGAATAATACAGCCCCTAGGCTGTCGGCAGAATTCAAATGAGGCATACATCAGGAAGCAAGCACTCGACTTTAGCTCCAGAACATGCTCCTGTGAAGACAGGCAATTATTCACCCATGGCTGCAGCCATGGCAATCAAACTGGTGGGTGAAAAGGTATATGAAATGAAAAAATTTGAATAAGAAATATGGCACAACAAGCCACAAAATTCAATAATTTTCTAATAAAAGAGAGACATTTGAGTCTTTTAATTTCGAAGTTTGGGAGTTTGAATTATTTCACTCTGTTCTAAAATATAGATGACTAAAGTATATAATGCCAAGGCAATACATGGGTATGTGGGGCTTTTCCTAATCAAATCAGCAATGTTGAACTCTAAGGTATTTATAATTTCAAATAATCTGTTGTATGAAGTCACAAATCTCATGCTTAAAAATTAAAAAATGGACAAAACAATTCTATCTGTATAATGTAATAGAAACAGAGACAGCCTAGTGAAGCAACAAAGAACTCATGGTATCGAGAAAATTGGTGGTAAATTAAAATGCAATATATATTATAAGGTTAGGGACAATTCATACATTATAGATCCAAACATTGTTTTATGATCCCTCTTCATTTTTGAGACTCAATTCTTTTTGCAAGACATTGTATCAGTGATCAATGAAAAAAAAATCCCTTGCAAATACAATATGAACTGAAGAAAAGGCATGCAAAATTCCTTGGTAGATGAAATGCTTAAGTTGGTTTATTTCATCTGAATCCTTATTTTCAGCAATCAGATTGAAATTCATGTTATAGCGGAAGCTCTATCAGTATTTCCATTTTAAATCTGAAGGGTTTGTCATTTGGCCTTAACAATCCATCCTTCACTGAAATTTGATGCATATTATTTCAGACTAAGTTTCTGTTTTGCTTTAATTTCTATATAACTGCTTTATGTACTTTCAGATATGCACCGATATATGCATTAAAAGAATTCTAAATTAATATACATAGTGCCACACTGCCAGCTTAAGATTCTTTTCAGGGCTTTTATTTGTTAGAATGTGTTTCATTCTGAAGCATGTAGTATTTGGCAAGTGATTAATCTGTTACAGAATCTAATTGCTTTTGTTACTTGAGAAAAGATTAAACTATGAGGTTAAGAAGCTTTTAAAACAGGCCATTGCACGTAATCAGTATTTTTTTAATGGAATCTAGTTAGGATTTTTATGATGTGTCTGCATACCTATTTACACAGCAAACAGTAGACATCTATTTGGTATACGATGTGTTTAAAAAAAAATGCTAAATGCACAGCAACACAGTAGGGTGTAATATTTCTAAAACCATCATTCACATCTAATTAGTAAATAACATAGGCCAGTTTGTACTCAGTTACTCCAGAGTAACTATGAGATTTGCACCTGCAGAACTTAGACCAGAAACTGGACTTGCTTCTATATTTATATTTGTATACATAGAATGTGAATCCTGTTGTCTTTAAACCTGATTATGGTTTTTTCAGACACTTAGCTGACAGACGTCCTGAAAACACAGTTCTGGGAACACTCTCCTGGTGTGGTTTGAGTAACTGCTATACACCCAGATGGGTTGTTCACAGCTAAAAGTATTTAAGGATCTGGACCAAGCTTATTGTTCAAAATTAATTCACAGCTCTGAATGTATAAAAGTACTGTTGATTATTATGCTGCTATGCACAACAGACCTGAAGAGTTACCAAGTGAATAAAATAAACAGTATCAGGAGCATGGCCCAAGGAGAGGCTCTGGTTTTCACACCTAAGATTTGAATTCTTTTCTTGTCTCCACCACTATTTGAACATGTCTATGGCTTTTGTTTTTGTTTGTTTTGTTTTGGGTTTGTTTTCACATCTTTCACAGCCTTTGTTTTTCTTTCTATTTTTTAGGACCTGATACTGCAAAGATACAGGCATTTTCTTTAACTGCGTGATCTGTGAGTGGTTCAGTTGCCCTCAGGTGCCTAGAAACATAAAACACAGGTACTGAAGTCCTATCTGTGTAAACTCTAACATCTAGGCACCGCCTCATGCTGTGCATTATAGACAGTAGTAGAGGGACAGCTTTAGGTTTCTACGTATTACTAAAATGCAAAAAAAAAAGAAAGAGATGAGTCTGCTTTGAAGAAGGTAGGCACACTACCCAACTTTGGGCATTTACCCTCAGTGCCCAAACTGGGATGCTAATCTTTCTGAACTTTCCATGCAGTCACTGGAGGGAGGTGCTTTTGCCAAATTAATTTTAGCGATCTTAGCATCCTACCCTAAAGTGCCCTCCAGAGAAGCCTGTTCATCTTAGTTATTAGCATGCTCAACTAACAAGCTAAAATTAAACACCAAACTTAAGAGCTGATAGCAAAGTATCAACTAAGTCACACAAGATTTCACTTCAAACTAAGATTTACACAAAGAAAAAATCAAAAAGATGGAAATGATACAACAAGCTGTCACCGCTGTTACCCTAACCAGTACTAGTCCTGTGTTTTCATACACCTCAAAGGAAGCATCAATGACATGTAAGATCTGCTTGTTTCCTTAGCTAACCCTAACATTACAGCTCTTTCATAATTAAAATCAAAACTGGGGTACAAAACCTATGATAAAACTCTCCTTTAACTTCTGCCTAATATTTTAGCAGCAGAACACTTCATCCCCTGAAGCTGTCTGAAAATCTGAAAGTAACTGTTTTTTTCAGTTCAAGTTTAATGTAGTATCTGAACATGTTTTTCACTGTCACATTTATATTACAAGGATAAAATTACAATTTAAGAAAAAAAAAAAAAGAATTCCAGAGACTTCAAGATGTTATAGAAGAAATAGAATTCTGGAGAGCTCTGACTACATCTAGTGGAAGCAAATACATTTCATTCCTAATAATGAGCCAGCCTGGTATTGTGAATAGAAAGGTCTTAACCTCATTAAAATGCTCTGTAGGTCTAAACAGAATTGAGTTAAGCATCAGCTGAAACATGCAATTCCTTAAACATATCAAATTTTTAAGACAGTCTGATTTCCTTGATAGACATGTTTGAGGGTCTTTCCCACCCAAATAGCAAAATAGAAAAAAGAAAAATATAAATTCCTTCAGATTCTTTCAAAAATTTAAATTTACTAGGTGTTGGTTGAACTAGATAAACAAATTACTGCTCTTTTAGAAAATAGATATGTAGGTTGTAAACCTCAACAAAGAACTTTGTGTTTTTAGACTAAATAAGACATATATTGGTTAAATATATTTTGATTAGTGGATTGGCAATCAGGGTGACAAGAAAACATAAAAATCCCACAAATTCTTTAGCCAGTAGAAAAAAAAGGAATTTTTGATGTATATCCAATTTTTATTCTTTGCGCATCTGCCCAAAATTTCATTTAATTAACAGCTCTGAGATTCAGTCTGTTCGTGTACTGACATACCAGAATCATGTCAAGAAAGCAAAATACGGAATTAATGTCTCAAAACTGCATGTAATCTCCAAACCTCACATCTATTGTTCCCCCTCCCCCAAAAGGGTGGTTTTACACAAACACAGACACATAGTTCAAAGTTAGAGTAATTCACAAGAAAAGTCAGATTTTCTTTAAGATAAAGAGTTTCTTTCTCTATGTTTCACGATTTTTGATTTCGAAATCTGCACACAAATCCCATGAAGTGTAAAGAAACATACGCAGTTACAATCTTGTAACTAGAAAGGATATTATAATCATGTCATTTAACTGTTGACTACTCATGCAATTTCTGAGGGAAAAGAAGGTTTTGGTGCCATTCATTAATTACTGATGAAGCTTGTATTTACATGAAGAAAATGGACGAAAGAAAAACATGATTTGAAATGAGAAGTCACATGTGAATTTAAGAATTATTTAAGAAAAATTCTTTTGGTTACTTTTCCTAAATCAGTGTTCCAGTCTAACAAAATCCTTCAAATTACCACAAAACTGCACCACTTTAATGAGTGAAAAAAAAAAGATTAGGAAAAGAAATTATATATAATTATACCATATATAAAAATATATGATACAATTATTTTCTGTTTTATATTGTTTAAATGTAATTCAAAAGAATTTTAATATCAGGCATATTGCTTTTCTTGTTCTAATTTTGAAAGTATTTTCTGGACGTGTCCCTAAGCTTCATTCACTGATAAGAAAAAAGGCACATAAGTGAACTGAGTGGCACTGAGTGGATTGACATGTATGTTTGGAAACTTTTCCTGTTTCAAATAAATGGCTTAACCACAAACGTATAATTTCAATTTAATTCATAAACGCTATATGCCCTCATTACAAAGCAGTTATCAGATTTGGTGTGAAATATGTGTTCTTATAAACACCACAAGTGCTTTAAAACTTGAAGTCAAGAATGAAAAAAAATCTAAACAGTTTCAGAGGAATTTAACGCTGGTTTGAACACCTCTCTAATCAGAAGAGATCATCAAACATCAGCCATTTTATCTCTTACAATGGACATGAAATGTACAGCACGTGAGAAAAAAATCATGTATTCTAGAGATGTTAAACTTTCAGAATCTTGCCCAAGAAATTAACAGACAAATGATTCAGGAAAGGAATGCTGTTTACACAGATATACAACACTTGAACATTGACACTGCAGACACAGAAATGTAAAGGTTGATCTCTAAATTAATTTGAAGCACATGTAGTATGTGTAACATATGCTACTTTGATATATTATTAAAAATAAACAGCTAAAAATGTTTTCTTGAAGGAGATGTCTCCACGTATATGGTTTAGAAACTGAAGTAAAGGTGCTTACAAATATAACAATTGAACACTGAAGTCTTATTATCACTGATTTGTCTTAGGTTTTGACCTCTGAATCTAACCTGATCATCGAACTTAAAATGTTCAAGCAGCTCATTTTCATTCAGTTATAAAATACATTAAATAGCAGAAGTCACACTGGCGCCAGCATGTCAGTAGGGCCAAATTTTAATTTGCAACACATGAGCAAGAGAACTGAATGCAAAAATCGAGAGAAGATTTACCTCAGCAAAAATGTGAGTTAGATTCTGTGTGACATTCAGAAAGAAAAAAAAGCAGTGAATCCTAATGGTTTCTAGAATGTCTAATTGTTAATTTTTATCATTGTTTGGTTTATCAAGGTCATGCCAGCTAACTTGTTTACCAAATGTCTTCACTAAATTATGAAAAATTACAGATATTACCTTCTGTGCCTTGCATATTTGCCACTAACGTGACCACTGCCATCACAACCAGGCGTGGGACAGCTGCAAGAGAGAGAGAATTAATTATATAGGTGCTGGTGTGCTGCAGAAAGATTATACTAAAAGCAGGCAGTAGGTATTACAGAGATGGAGGGCAACCAAGACAGAAAGAGAAATCAAATAACTGAAGGGAAAAAAAGAGGGGATGCTTTTTATTAGCAAGTCTCGAGGGAATTAATTTCATCAGTGCAGCAGGGCATGAGCAAACCACCAATGAACTTGAAAGTGCATTATACCCATTAAAAGGCATGAATTTTCTAAATTGCTAATGGGGATACATTTTACACTCAGAGCACTAACCTGAACAGCTCTTGTATGGCTGGTTCCACGGGAACTGCAGAGAGATGGAAAATATATAAAAATTTATCATCTATTACAAGTACCCCTCTTCTATAGAAAATTACCAGAAAGGTTGTGTAAAAGAAAGGGTCAGAATGAATCGTGCAAAGAGATTCTGGAGGATGAAGGTCACCCTGAGCAGGGGCCTTGAGTGATTTACTGAAGCAAGAGACGTACCTCGAACACCTTTGGAGCGTGTGCGATGGCGCTTCTCGTCTGCATCCACCTCCATCTGGGAATAGATTAGCAGGCAGTCAATGTTCTTATCCTGCATGCACAGACTATCAATGCACAGACTGATACAGTCTCTCACACAATTTATTGACACTATTTTAATTCCATTTTATCCTGTAAGGGAAAGTCTACCTTACAGGGGATTTTGAGGATCTTTATGTTTATTTAAAAACAGAAAATGCAGTAATTTCTGCTTTAATCAGTCTGTTTGCATGCCCTGCTTTCATAGCAAATTGTGTGCAACTAAGTGCTGGTTCCTCTTTTCAAAGGGATATTTCTTACATAAAACCCTGATTACTCCCATATATTTTGAAACAAGGATTCACATTTCTACACAATTTAAAACTGAAGTCAATAGGTCACACACCATAGGTTGCTTTCTAACCAAACACTTCGCAGTGGGAGAGGAAGGCATAATGACTGAAAAGGAGATAAAGAGTCATCATTAGAACTTCAAAGATTTCATGTTATTTAACATGACAGTACGACCTTTCCCAAGGTGTTTCATTGGTTAGATGTGTTTTTCAAGTCTTCAGGAATGTGCTTACTTGCTACATATGGCAAAATCTTTACCTTCACTTTATAAACAGCATGCCTATCCAATGCAGCTTTCTATGTAGTAATGAATATACAGCAATCCTAAATACTGACTGGACAGGGGCAGGGCTGCAGGTAGACCTCAGCAAATATCATAAACACGGATCTACAGTAGTTACCATAGGGGCCACCTGGCTTCTTCTGATCTTCCATGTACTATTGTCACCAGACATTCAAAGGTAAACTGCGTTAAGACTACAAGCTAGAGTTGAAAATCTTGTTCAACAGAAGCAGATTGCATTGAACCACGTTGAGAGACTGTGTCAGGGAAAATATATGCAGAATCTGTATCATCAGCTCCTTTGGATGTGGAAGAATGGTATGGCAAGATGAATCTGCAGTGGCTCATACGTAGAGATGATATTGTAAAGGTCAGGAAGCACAAAAAATTGACCATGGGGCTCTAGTTCCCCCAGAAAAAAATAAAATAATCAATCACAGGTTTATAGCAATATCCTTGGATTGATATCTGGTAAGAATGTCACGTATCTCATGCAAAAACATGGAAACAGGTCCAAGTGATTTGCAGTTAACCCTTTAATCACCTAACTTTCTTTGGTCAGTACCTTAACACAAATAATGTGGGAAGTAACTAACAAGGAAGAAATCAAGGGCTGCTTTTAAAGAGCTCCCTCAACACATTACATCAGGAGGAAAGTGTCAGCACAAAAAAATATGTGGGTGACAGGAATTTGGTGGAAAAAAAGGGCCACTCTCACAAGGCTCTGTGCTACTGATGTAGTTCTGCTTGTTTGTAGTCATCATCTGGTTCCTGGTAGTGTGATTTATTCCACACTAAAGGGATGATCTTCTAAAATAATCAGATATTATGAAAGCTAATACAGAACCGGCCTCTAGTAGGGGACTTCAGGGCAGTCTTCTGATGGGGACCTTTGCATCACTCTGAATGGGGTTCATTTTTAAATCAAGACACCTACATATAGCTGTGTGCATATAAATTAGGAGCATAAGCTTCCATCATCGTCAACCCATAGTGCTATCTGAGATACCATCAGATATCCATTCAAGCCTTCAATTGCCAGTCCAGAAAGGTACAAAAGGATACAGGTAGGTCCTCTGTTATATCTGCCAACCCTGTATAGATCTTTCAGATATTCTCTGGCATCAGAACTGGCACCAGCTACCTATGCTTAGGCAACTGAACTTAATCCTAGTTAACATAACCACTGGACCTTGAGGAACAATTCCTCTGATCAGCTACTAGGTTTTACTTCAGGCTGGACAGAATCAGTTCCTAGGCACCTTTGAGCACACTGTCTAGCTCTTCATTGACTATAGCATGAGACACTTAGCATGCCTGTAGATACCTAACTACAGGCACCTAAACTGAATCTTAAACTTCAACCCATCTGCAGTGTCAATCCTACACCTTGGGTTCACATCCTGACTGGCTTCTTAGCTCCTAAGATCTGATATGCATTTAAAGCCTTTCAAGTTGTCATATCAAAGCACAAAACAGCATCTCTGGAATATAAAAATTGCCCACTAGATGATGATTTTCTTTTCATTTTACTAATAAGAAAACCGTACATGGTGTTATTCTGTAACTCTTGCAGCGTGTAATGACTTGGTAAGACCAGAAGTGGAGTTACCTGATCTTCAGCCTAGTATGTTTTTTAAAAAAGTTTGAAAAACATTATCTAGCATCATTTGTTGCCACTAAAAAAATCTGCTTAAAGAACTATTATGATCTTAACCTGGAAATGCTGCCCTAGTTGTTATGATAGTCTGTGTAAATTTAGAAGGGGCAAACTACAAAACAGATTTGCCTGTCTTTCTAAACCAAAATAAGCACTTCAATTCAAGAATGCTGTGGGTACACTTTTGACTACACTGACAATCAAAGAAGAAATCACCAAGCTGGAAAAGCCCCTATAGGAGCCACAAAGTCCAGATCCAGAAGCAAGTCAAAGACGTGAAAAAGGATTGTAAAAGTTGCAGCCATGCAGCGTTATTTTAAATTTTGTTGTGTATGCTGCATAACCTGCTGCTTCTCCAAAAGGGCACAGATCTACCAGCCTTTGTCTGTGACCTAGATGTTCTGTCATATAAAGCAACATGTGTCTTGGATGCTCTAGGATTCATCAAACGATGGTAGATGCCTACATTTATCCAATGGTATCTTGCTTTGACTTTATTTATATGCTCACTTACAGATCTTCCAGACTTTGTCTGTCATGTCAAACCTTCAGCATTCATCCCTCCACATATTCAGTGCTGGAAACTGGGAGCAAGCAATTTCCTGAAATTCTACGAGACACATTGATTCTGTGAAAGGACGGTCACCTGCCAGCCTACCAGAGCAGTCACCAGATGCACCCCTGGCATTTCCGTGGCCAGGAACAAAATTCTGCTCCTGAGGCCATTAATCTCACACAAACATGGACTTCCTCACCATTTTCACATGCAGAAAAAGGAAATGTGGACCTTAGTGACTCACAAGGAGATCACTTCAGTAGTTCTACTTTATTCATTACTTTTGCATTACAGTTCTGTAGAATAGAGTCACTGTTCCAGAGAACTCATTGACATCAAGGACAGGCTGGCTAGAGGTGCTTTTAGCTGGGTATCTAAGAGGAGACACCAAAAAGATTATGTATGAAAGCAAAGAGCAAGGCATCAGGAGTAGGAAGAGAAGAAATTCTTAACATGGCTACAAAGAGAAGCTCTAGACATGAAAAAGGAAAGGTCTACATTCTTAATTCTGAGAAGAAAAAAAAAAAGGTCTTGGTAGACATTGAACTTGGTAAGTCATAATTAAAAATAATCAAATTATTGGATATGCCTTACTTAGGGATGATGGGCAGAGAGAGGTAGAGCTAGCAACTCTGCATTAGTATTATCAAAGATTTAGAGAAACAAAACCATGAGTAGTCACCTATCTGTACTCTAACTAATGAGGTACAAGAGAAGGTCTGTTATATTAGAAGGTTTGTTGAAGACAATCAAATAGGACGTGAAACAGATTGAATAGGTTTTTTTATCATTGGAAAGAATAGAAAGGAAAAAAGATCTGTGTTGCAGTGAATGATTCTTATGGGGTGGCAGGTGAATGTATAACCATAGGAGTATCCTTGAAGTTTATAAAAATTGCATCTGACTAATCTCTGGTGTAAGAACTTACTTTACCAGCTGAAGGAAAATCTGTACTAAATCTCAGTTTTCTGGGTAAAAATGAAAAAAAAAAAAGTCCTGTGTGGTCACCTGTGTGCAGGCATTTAAGACTTTTTATGTCTTAATGTACAGAATCTGATCCCCAAAACTAATACACACATGCACACACGAACACAAGGTGCTATAAAAGTGTCAGTATATGAAAGCTGGATATAATCGTAAGACAAACTGAGTAGAAGAAAATCTTTTAATATAAAATGACTGTGATTAGAGGCAGCTGAAAAATACTTCATTAAATGTTAAAAAATAGGTGCATAATCACATCAGAAGGATTCACTAATAAAAAAGAGAAGAAAAAAGAAGAGAAATTGAATAACTCCTCCTCAACAATACAAAGCTTAAAATAACAACTTGTAGCTCATGTGGTTTAAAAAATAATTCATATGCATGTATACATATGTAGAAGAGTTTACTAGTAAACGTAAACTATCAATGGGGAGAATGAAAAATACCAGTGAAAACCAAATGTTGAATGGTAAACATGGTAATAATAAGACATTACGGAAACATATTTGGAAGGAAATTTTTTTTTTTATTATTTGGAGATAATTACTAGCTAGTACTAATAACCAACAAGAAAACTTTTAAAAAGTAAAAAAAAGCAGCTATTTGTTATTTAAAAATCAAAATCCCAGACAGCATTTACCCCTCAAAATTAACATAGCCTGATAGTTCTGCAAGACATTGCTGTTTATATGTAACAATCCTGGACCACTTGGAAAATGCTGGAGAACTGGAAAAAAAAGTTCTGAAAAAATTGTACTTGTAACTTTTTAAATTAATCTCTACTAAGTGCTGAGAGGATGGTGTGGCTCACTAAGTTAATCTTCCTGACGCTGACCCTTAGTAACATCACATAAAAGCTGATATGGGATACAAGATGATGACATAATTAGCACCAGTCTACACTTTAGCATGGAAAATCTGTAATCAAAACTACTTGAAACTGGTCTTTGATGATAATTTCAAATTTGTCGATAAAAGTAGCTATGTTAGGATATCATATACTTAGACACCTTTTAAACATTTTGCTTTTTCTGACTGAACATTCAGACAATAAAATAAGCACTTTGTAAATCAACATATTTGTAACCATTAACAAATATTTCTCCAGAAACAAATATTTTGTATAAAAATTATTTTCTTTACAAAAATAAATGTAAAAATTTTAAAATGTGTATTTAATAAGAGCCTTTCTAATATAAGCCCACAGGTATATGTTTTAGCACTATAATATTCAGTATCTTCACCAGTACTCTGGAAGATTATATGCTACTGAAATACACAGATAACACAGAAATTAATAGAGTGATAAACTGTGTTGGAGACAGGCCAGTTACATACACTGGCCTATGTCATTTGGCAGATTTGACTCATCTGAAGAACATGCCAATTCCAAGGTGTTGTACCTATGAACAAAGAATGTGGGTCATGCCTGAAAGACCAAAGATCATAATCTGTAAGGCAGTAACAGTGAAGAGGATCTGGACAGCCAGATGCGCATGAGCAATTTCTGTGCTGCTGTAGCTGAAGGGCAGAATGTGATCCGTAGCTGCACAACCTTTCAGGAAGTATTAATTTTCCAGAAAACCATTGAGGTATTCAGATATGGTCAGTAACTTCTAACAATAGAGGGCAAGTTTTCATCAAGACCTTATCTATTTTTCTGTTAGCTTGCCAAATACCCTGTTGGAGTCTACAGGTTTTTAAAGTATACAGTTTTAAGGCTATGAGTCTCATCATAGACTTATCTGAGACCAAGCTTCCAAAAGTTTCACAATCAGCACTGTTCTCCCTATCTCTAGATATGCTCACATATCTACCATATGGACTTCCTCAGGGTTACCAACTGTGAGGGATCCAGAGCTTTAGGTTCCTTTCCAGGAGAAATGGCAATTTTTGCTCCCTTGTGGGGAGGTAGCTCAGCATTTTCTTCCCTTGCAGGCAGGTAGTCCTGAAACTGATCATTCTTGTTAAAATTCTCAGGTTATCTGAATTTCTTGCTAGAGACATGGAGACTGCAAGGTTCAGTCCCAAGTTCCAAAACTTCCAGCTCAGCCAACGCTTGCTTAGTGAATATTATTCTTGTTTCCCTCTAGCCATGATGTACCAGAAGTCCAGAAAGCCAAGAATGAGCTAAGAGCCTTAGATCTGGACTTCCAAAATTTTTCTTTCCCAGTTTTTCCTTATCCAGATTTCTTCAAATCCAAAACCTGGATTCTCAAATACTCTCAAAAATTGTCCAGTGTTTACAGATGCAGAGCATTCACTGCTTATACTACACAAAGGTAGAAGATGATCATTTAGGACCTAAAAAATCTATGGCAAGTACTGGTAAATACTAGAATTACTGCATAATTGTTATTGCCAATCAAGTATGATGCTAAAATTATTTGAAATCTTGCTTTTCCCTAATCAGTAGTATTAGACATGATCATAATGTGATAAAAATAAAATGTTCAGAGACAAAAATTCTGATTTCCTGAAAATGTAATGAGTTGATTATATAAAAAGGTTGCAGTTAAAAAATTATCTCTCTGTGACAGACAAGTTACTCAGTAAAGGCAGATTTTCAGCCAGCCATGATGCAAGATTCAAATTTCTGCAGGTAAGATTCCGGTACTACTTTTATAGCCAAGGTTTGCTCAGCATTTATTTTTATAACTTAAACCATGTTCTTTCTTCTGTGTGGAAGTTAACATGCAAGGATGTAAAGAATTTATTTTTTTTAATCTAGTATCTCAAAGAATGAAACAAAACATGTCAAATGTATTTCCCACAGTTAAAATGCTTCTATATCCTCATTATCAAAGAAACATGACCTGGAAAATGGTAAGTAGTTTATGTAAACAGTGTAGCCTAAATTATGTTAGTACTTTGTGCAGTCTTCCTAAAAAAATTGTAAACTGACCTTCTACTGCTCTCCTTAGAAAATGGCAAGCAAATCCAAATTCTAACATAACTTTTTCAGCATGTCTATGTATTCCAAAAGCAATTCATTTTCTAATAATGACATTTGTCAAGTATTGCTCCTGATAATCTGAATAAGTTTTTAGAAGCTGGATATGGTTTGTGAAATGCTGTTGAACCTATTTGGTAAATGGGACATTTACCAATTACTTCAATGGGTCCCCAAATACCTCTGTGCTTTATTACATACTTTCACTACATGAAAGTCAACAACAACAACTATACTCTTTCAGCATACTAACCTCCACTTTCAAATAATAAAAGACAAACAAATTACAATTGGAAACACCACTGTGTAAAATATATAAGAAAAAAATATCCTCGATTTAAACTGAAAGTATGTGACATCATTTTTTGCAATGTATCTATTAATTTACTTTAAGGAGCTATTCCTCTGTTTTGTGCAATTCTCTTGGAGTTCCGTGTTAATTTGAATTTATGCAACATGACCCAGAAGAAAGAAAAGGCAATTCTAAAAATTAAAGATGCAGAGTATATATTAATACAAGTTAACTGAAGAACTGGATTAAATTAATTTAACTTTATACTAGACAACTAAAAAAATCAATACTTAGCATGTGATCTCTACCATGGTACTGAAACTACGAAGTTATGGCACTATTTCAGAGGTACACCAAGATAAAACTGTGTATGTCCTTACATTGCTCCTCAAGGCTCCTCAACCTAGAATGACCCGGATTTAGGCACTACGTTTTGGGTTTGTTTTTTTTAATAAGTTTATATTTCAAACTATTTGACCGAAACATGGCCGTAGATGCACAGTTTCATCCAGAAGTGTCAAGCAGCAGGGGAAAATGTGTGAAGATTCCGGGGAATTAAAATGTGCAGATCAAGTTAACCTAAACCTGCTCTCAGTGTGTATGCACAAAACCTTGACTTTCTATATGACATCAAAAGACCTGATCACTGGAATCAATGTAGAGCTTCCTATTCAATCTACTGAGATTTCAGTTGGACTTACTGATGCAACTTTTATGACAATATGCCCCAGCAGATCTTCCTCTCCCCTAAATGTCAGTAGGGTAGACCAAACCTGAATCTAAAACAATATTCGACCCTTCATTTATGCCTTACTAATCACAGCCTTATAAAGTAATTCCTGTATTTGTACATGAAGGGAGAGCAGTGGATGTAATTTACCTCAACTTTAACAGGGCTTTTGACACAGTATTCTTGCATCCTGCTACAACTATATTTGCATAGTCAGTTCTTTAAAATCAGTTCTTAATATTTCAATCCTCTTAATTAAATGTGGCCTACTACTGCTCTTAACAGAGCAGAATAATGTTCAGGATCTGGGTGTTGACAGCAAATCTGTATGATTCTCCCAAAAATCATTTAATGCACTTGTTTCTGATTATGAGATCTACAAGACAAAAGAGAAACAAACCTGCAGGACAAAAAGTTACTCTAAGAAGCTGCTGGAGTACTTAAGGAAAAGTCAGGCAGAAGAGAAAGCAATTTCCCTGTTCTTTCAGACCCTTTCCCTCCAAACTCAGGTGCCTTCTTGGCATGGACATCTGAAATTTACTTCAAATACTTTATAGCACCCTTTTCAGTAAAACGGCAAACTTCTAAGAGAATTACCGTATTTGAATCTTCACCTCAGGAAAACACCAGCATAGAACCAGGCCCTCTAGGAGCAGAGTTCCAGAGGGAACTCTGCAAAGATAAAAGCTACAAGTTGAGGGTACATATTACAAAGCAACCAAACAGGCACGTGGGCAAATTGATGCCTAGAATATAAATTACCCTTTTGTCCTCTTCCACTTGTGATGAACACAAAAAGCTTTTATTAATATCAAGGAGAGTCCTTCTTGCAGAACAATAGAATAATGTATCCTCAGGACTTGTTCTCAAACTTTGAGTAAGAGTCATTCTCCTACTATAATACACAGAGGGAATCCAATCTTTCAGTTTTCAGATGAACAGCGCAGGCTGCAGCCAAATCTTTAAATGCAGTCCAGAATAAGCAGAATTTTGGTTAAACTCACAAATTCACCATATATTCTTTTTGTGAGGAAATACATTTGGGATTCATTGACTTATTCTGGAGGCAAGGCAAGAAACACTTTCAAGTATTTCTCATTGGCTTCATATTAGTTACAGTGGAAAAGACCCAAAGTGCACACAGCTCATTTAGGCATCATTCTCTTATTACTTTGTTTACATTCTTAAACATGAGGAATGAGAAAGTAGTGTGGAAATTAGAGGTATGAAGAAATAGCACTGGATCTAGAGCACTTCGTTGGGAGAGAAGGTATCCTTTCATCAGTCTGTAGCTCCATAAAGATGCTTTGGATATGCTCAGTGAGTAGGCTTTGGGACATGAGCTATAACAGAACTGAAACTTCCATCTGGAAGAAAAGATCCAGAGTATGTCCCCACAGCTGAGCAACTCAAATCCCTCCAGATTCCCATTGTTTCATAAGCCAATAAAATAATTAGTTTTGTCTTCCAAAACAGTATTAAAAGACAGGTCTTACTATCTAATTTTAAACCTCTTCATCTATGTCCTAGCCTGTGCCTTCTCATGCAACTGTGAAGAAAGGCCAGTACAACTGTGAAGCTGGAGTGCAATCACACTGTCCTTCTTTAACCAGTCCTCAAGTGTGCTCCTGCACCAGGCTGCTTGCTCTGTGAGTGGTCAGGGTGGTGAGTGCCAGTGCATGCTAACAGTACCGTGCAATACTGAAGTCTCAAGAACTTCAGTCAGTCGTGTTAATTTTTTCTGCCCTATTTATAAGCATTTCTGACTGGAGAGGTACTTATTCTTCACATGAGAAGAAAAGAATGTTTTAGAAGTTTTACTGTTCCTATTACAATTCTTATTTTGTTCCTATAGACAGGCTCAAACAAGGATTCATGCTTCCTTGCATTAGATGCAGGCAGACAAAGAAAGCAGTCTGATCCAAAGGCCTTATAACAAGAAATTAAATAAAACAGAAGATACAATAGGTCTATATACATCTATATACCAGTCGGCAAAGCAGTCAAAAGCAGCACAGATTAAAGCTGAATGTAAAATTTATGGTAAGAATCAGAAAATAAATACAGATATATATTTTGGACTTAAGAGAACTATAATTTCCTTGTCATGAGTAGAAGCATATCATGCTACTTTCAAGCATTTAAACCTTTAGGAATGTCAAGAAATGAGATTTCTTGAAGATTATTTTCCATATTGTTGGTAATTCTGAACCAAATTTGCACCACATTAATTAAATTTCTTCTAGAAATTCTGGTGGCACAGGACTACATCCATAAAAACCAAGACTTTATATTTTTTATTCAATAGTCTAGCAGTTGCTAGTTACACTTAGCATGATATAAAAGATGCGGCTTCCCAGTCCTCCTATCTTCTGAAAGTAGTCAAACTCGTGAAGAATTTCTCAACTACCATAAGTTAAGGTAGTTTGGGGTAAACTGTCACCAGCCTTACTGGATGATGATGGTCTCTTTCACAGAATAAGGATTAAATATTAACCTAGTTGCTTGGTTTTACACATCACCTAGCCACTAAATTATTTAGTCAAGCTGCTTATCTCGGTGAATATTTAAACGCTTCAGATTAACACTTTGGAAGAGAGATAAGCTCAAAAATATGTTTTAGCCTGGTGGCTGTAGTACTGTTCTAAGGGAAAAAAGGCCTGGGTAAGAGATTTGGCTTTAAAACTGGATCACTCTTCTCATTTCTCCTTGAGATACAAGGATTGCAGCTTTGTTTTGCCTTCATTATAGACATTTGATGATGCAAAAATCATAATGTTTTTTCATGTTCTGAAAAAACAATTATTTGTTGATGTATCAATATCAAAGACACAACCTTTTTAGCTCCAACGTCTCAAAGCTGACCAAAGCCTAAACTTCGGTATGAGGATGAAAAAGGTCATGCAGAAAAGGAGGTGGAAGAAAGCCTGACAGAGACAGCTGGTAGGATTTATTGTCTTAAAACTGAGGGGGGAAAGGGACAAAAAGGGCCAGTTGAATGTAAATCGTTGGTTGGTCAGTATGCTTCTCTGGCCATGCCCTGCACCTGACATGCACAGTCTGTCTTATCTTCATATTAAATTCCTTTTTAACTCCTTCCTGGGTGAGGGCTCTCCATTCTGCGTGTGTGAGTGTGTGTGAGTATGTGTGTGCGCACTTGTGTGTGCAGTGGTGTCAGTGCAGCCGTGGGAGTCAGACCCTGGGTGGCAGGATCCATGTGTCTGTGGTGCCAGCAACCGGAGCAAGTGCGGGTGTGAAAGTGAGTGTGACCACTACCAAAGGTCAAGCTGGACAAATGAGTGAGCAGGTGAAGTGCCCGGGGACCAGGGGGCTGGGTGGGTCCACAAGGGCCAGCTCCGGGTGTGACAGTGCATGTGTCTCTGTGGGCGAGAGTATGGGTGTTGGCTATGGGCTCAGGGGAGTCCCAGCCAGCCAGCTCTGTGTGTGTGTGTGTGTGTGTGCGCGCGCATGTGTCTGTGCATGTGTGGGTGACAGTCTGCACTAGCAACTGGAGCAGGGCTGCAGCCTGGGGGTTTATATGTCCAGATGCCAGTAACTGGGGAGCCTGGGATGCAGGGCAGCTACTGGGTAGACTGAGTGCCTGAGACGAGCTGCTGGAGGGATCCACTGCGTATATATGGAGATAGATATATATAGATATAGATATAGATATAGATATTCTCACTAGTGGCCCTCCAACCTGGTCAGCCAGAAAGAATACGATGATGCGGTTGGTGATGTCTGTGTTCACGTGAGTGCTCTGAGTGTCTGTCCAATATCTGTGTGACCAGTCATGTATGCATGTACTTATGTATATGTGTAGCATATAAACGTGTTTTGTGTATGTGTCTGCTGGGAATGCATCTTCAGCCTTGCTGCTGGTTGGACTTGGGGACACAGAGCAGCAGCAGCCGCACCTCTCTTTGAGCTGTTGGACCTGTCATGATTTATTTTCCTCTAAAAATCATGTTCCCAAATACAATGTGTTGAAAAATGACAGGTATATGTCATAAGAAAGGTTACTTTTCTAATTCTGAAGTTGAAGTGTGGCAATTTGTTATATTTTGTACAGGAGCAAAGGCAGAAAAATAATTCAGTTCATGGCAGACCGAAATTTATCTATTATGGAAGGAAATTGGGGAAAAGAGTGCTTTAAAAGAGAAAATGCATTAGAAATGTAATTTTTAGAAATGAAGAAGCCAATAAGACTTACCGAAATCTAAAGAGTTAAACTTCACTAACATGAAGAAACCAAAAAGGATTTCACAAAAGATTATTAAATCATTTCCACTCCTCATACCCACAACACGCCAATGGGAAAGGTCCAAACTCCTCTATACATGGGGCATGAAGCTGTGGGAAACAGTCTTGGCAAATGGAAACTAAGCTAAACTTGAGTTAAAGTTACAGAGCAGTGCAAGCATGTTCACTTCCATATTTATTGTATTCCAGTCCTGCAAGTCATATTTTTTTCTTCTAGACTACTAAGCAGTATCTAACATCTCAGAGAAGGCAAATAAATGTGCAATTTCAAGTCCATTTCAGAATGGATCAAGTCAAATCCATTTAAACTAGATCTGATGACAATTTGGCTGTTCACCTTTCCAATGACAGTAAAACTGCTTGTACTGGTCTGGCATTTTCTTTCTGGATCAATGGATATGGAAATTATATGTTTTGCAAGATAGAAATAGTTCTGCGGTGTTCTGAGGGGTTTAAGTGACCTCTTTCCTTACCAGATCCCCAGGGAACTGGTCTTGGTTTGTACTTATCAGTGGCTGGGGCTCAAAGAATCAGGGTCATATTCCCTAAAAGAGTTAGAGTTTGCATTTCACAATCCATCAACCACTAAAAAACAACTAATATGGGTTATCAGGGAGCTCAGAAGTAAAGTAAAATGTTCTATACTTTCACTGTTAGGCTTAAAACCCACCAGCTTAGGGAAGGCATGCGAGGTAGGTAGGTGTACAGACTCTATAAAGTCAGTCTAGTTTCACCCTTGATCTGCATGAGTAACTTGTGCTGACACCAACTGCCTACGTGCACATCCTGAGGTGCAATATGCTCCAAATGACAGGTTTACATTTAACTTATAGTATTTAACATTAAAGACTAATTTCATGGAAGTCTATGTTCTGAATAAGCACAAATACCTAAACACACCTTCACTTAATATTAATCTTATAAGTATATATCATGATTTTTTGGGTACAGCACACCTAATGAAATTTTCCATAATTCATTTTGTCTAATATTTTGTGTGTATGTTTCTATAAGCACGTGTTTTGTTAGCTGAAGTGTAACTACATTCAAAGGGCCATAACCCAGTCTCTTCTGTAACTCTCATACAATACATTAGCTCTACACATTTTAAAATTATCATTAAAATCCTAGGAGAATAAAGAACAACCAAATGTGGGACACTTTAATAACTTGTGCCAATATTGAGGAACATGTAGTATAGCACCTATTGTCATACACAGAAATAAGAACACACAACAAAAAGCCAAAGGACATTCACGGAAATTCAGGTCAGAGCAGTCATAACTTTAGACTCTTAGCTTTAACTTTGAATGTCCTAATGACTGTAATCACAATCACACTGTGTTTCAACCTCTTTGTTAGCTTGAATCACCCGCATTGAAGACAGGCCTCGAGTTCTTCTGAAGGGGAAAAGCCTCCCAGAACTGTGCCTGGCAAACTGCTTGGAAAAGAGCGCACAGCTCTGCAGAAACATAAAGTCACTGACTTGTTCCCACAGTTCAGCCGGAAGCAGAGTTGTAAGAGTTACAAGAGCTGTAAACCAAAAGATCATTATGGAAAATGAGAAGGGGGGGGGGGGGGAAGTCTTCAACTGTCCCACTTTACTTGGCAAATTTCACTTCCAGTTCTGCCACTACAAGTGGCAACCTTCAACCTGCGCTCCCTTCAACAGGGAATAGGATTTCTAATGTAAAAATACGATGCCTGATTACATTTTTTTAACTGGGTTGAGCTTTACCCCCTAGAACTTATCTACATTGTCTGCGCCTGTAATTAAATTGGGGAGTCTGTTGGTTTATCTTAGACTGATTTACCCTTTCAATAAGTAATGCATAAAAATACGCATTTTTCTGAACCCAAGGAAAAAATGGATCAGCTGTGAACAAGCAATTCAAACATATTTAGTACTGTCACATATTCTGTTTTTCGCTGAGAATCACACAGATATGTATGAACTAAGATGCCCACAACAGGCTTTTGTATAAGCCAAGTCACCACATCCACAAATAGATATTAGTGAATGTAAGTATGCCACAACATACACACATGCAATTTGTGTGTGTAAAAAACCTAGGATGCCAGATTTTGAAATCTGGCTTCTAGTACCCCAAATTCAAAAACATACCACAACTAATTCACATGATAGTTTGCTGATCCAGTATAGCATCCACTGTAGACAACACAAGTCTGTTAAAACTAGCTAATTGCTGTTGTTATTAAGTAAACAGACTAGCATCCCTTCTTTCCCACTCACTACTACACAACAATGAAAGCTCATTTCTGTATTTAGGTTTTGCCTAATCGCAGAGATGGTGAGGGTACTATTTCAGAACTACATGGTATCAGAAATGTTTGTTGCTATTAGTGTGCAGACCATTATGCTTATCAAAGGGTATGTTATAAATAGCTTATAGCTATTACAAATGCAACAATTAGCTGATAAATTAGTAAGACAGACAAGTAAAATATCAATCATGGCCTGCTAACATAATTAGCATAAATTAAACAGGATCACAGATTACTGTGCTGTTGCATAAAACAAGAGCGCCTACTTCAGTTGTTCAATAACTTGCATACTTTTAACACTAAAACTATACTACACAACACTCAAAAAATAAACAAGGAGGCCACAGTAAAACAATACTGAATATTCATTGGCAATTCTCTGCCCAACACTTGTTTATGGCAATTTCTGAGGTAAAAAAAATAAAAGCGATGGTGGTGGTGTAGGAATTTTTAGCTTAATATGTGCAGCAAAAATGTCTTTCCAGGACAGAGATAACAGTAAGTGTAGTGATAACTATTGTATAGGGACCTAGTGCCCTATACAAGGCCTGTAGAAGCTCTGCATTAAAGCAGACCCGTTATTACCAGCATAGTTAGCAATTTCAGTGTTTGCATGAGTTTTGGAATACAATTAAACTGGCATAAATAGTGCCCCTTGAACTCCTGGAATGAAAGGACAGCCTGGAAGTAATTTTATTTTAATTTCTTAATATATATTTATTATATTTTTCCACTTTTTTCCATTTCTTGCCGTCACTATGACATAGGACCACCTGTAAATTCCATTATTGTTTTCTTAAACCAAATTGAAAAGCATATTTATTCTTAACAAGACACAAAAGAGATTTCTTGCTTTAGAAGCTTATGCAGTCTGAAGCAGTTTCAAGATCTAGAAAGAATTTTGCTGATATTAAATAATTCAAAGCAATCAAACAAACAAGACCAAGTTGGTAGAACTACCCATACTTTGCCCTCAGTTAAAACTTTGCCTTCTGACTTAAGTTAATACAGTTACTCAGATAACAGTGAGAAAGAATCTGATTAATTCTGTTCATGTTTACACAATACCAGGATAAAAGAATGAAACTGAGACTTTCAAAATTATGTCTCTGCATCCTTAATGCCAGTTTTCTGACATACTCTCCTATTATACCACCAGCCATGCAGGACCAATTGTGTAAAGATTTTATCTCCTTGATTCATGTTGTAAATATGGGAAACTGCATTGTTAGGTTTTGTTTCGACAACTGGGTGAAAGGACTGAAGTGAATTCTGCATAAAAAGAGCTCCCTTTTCATCCTTGAGTAACAGAGATAAACCTAAGAAGATTTATAGAAGTATGTATGTGCATTATTTTACACAAAGTCTGAAAGAGTTGATCTGATGCAGGACAAAGACAGAGCTGGAGAGTGCAGGGGCTTCCCAGTTTTCTGGGCTTTTCTTCCTAAATTCCACGTTAAATCCTTAACATAAAATTTAGAATCTGAGGAAGCATTTCTGAGGAGACAATATACTTTTAATACAGTTGTTATGCTGTCTGGGTGAGAGAATGTTTCTTGGCAAATACAAAGAATATCATTTATGAAGGAAAGGCATTCTGGCTCCCAAAGACATTGAAACAGGGTGTCCAAAGTTCTGTCTGTTCTTTTCACCTATGGGAAAGGAACAGTGCCAGCAACAGGAGGGGAATCTGCCTTTATAAAATTTGCAACAGCAAAAAGGCTTAGTGCTTCTAATGTTTGTGATTTTATGAAGTTATGACAACCTTTTGCATAAACCAGTGGCTGGCATGCCTGCAGAAGACCTTCAGAACAAAAAAAGGTCAAAATTTGTTCAAAGATTTATCAAAATAATTAAACAAACACCACATATTACAAAGGTATAATGCAAAATCATTTCTCTGAGCTGTACATCCCTAAAAGTTGACACATCATGCAGGTATCACATAACAGTATTATATACACAGAAAACTAAAAATAAACTTGCATACAAACTCAGATGCTGTAAGTATCTATATATAAATGTAGATGTACAAATGAAACAGCTAAAAATATCTGAAAATATATGTCATCTACCTAATACATTACAAAGACACAACTCATCAACGTGCTGATCATCAATCAACATCATGCATTGGCATGCTCTGTTATATTAGATCATACTGGTCTATAACGCAACCCAATATGCAGATCCTTGAATTCATGTCATGTCCCACTGATGTAAAAATTGAAACATTTATTTGTTTAGACTGTAAGTCTTCTGCAGCAGGGCATATGTTTGTACACCATTTAGCAAAATAAAGTTCTGGATTGTGATTACAGCCCATATGCACTATAGCACTACAAGTACTCCAAGTAATAGCATGCACATATACACTCATGTTTTCAAAGCTCAGCAGAGATATTTGGCCTAACAGCTCCCTAACACCAACCAAAAAAGGTAGGTATAATGTATACCCCAGAAGTACTGTACATGAAAACATCCTACTGTTATCATGCAAACAGAGAAGAAAGCTACAAGAGGCAAAAATCTAGCTGGAGACTGGCTAAATACAAACACTACAGCTTGGTTGTGGTCAGCTCTGGGGCCCCCAACATAAGAAGGACATGGACCTCTTGGAATGAGTCCAGAGGAGGCCCATTAGGATGATCAGAGGGCTGGAGCACCTCTCCTGTGAAGACAGGCTGAGAGAGTTGGGGTTGTTAAGCCTGGAGAAGAGAAGGCTCCGGGGAGACCTTACAGCAGCCTGCCAGTACCTAAAGGGGGCCTACAAGAAAGCTGGAGACGGAGTTTATACAAGGGCATGGAGTGATAGGACAAGGGGGAATGGCTTTAAACTGAGAGAGGGTAGATTTCAATTAGCTATAAGGAGGATATTGTTCACTAGGAGGATGGTGAGGCACTGGAACAAGTTGCCCAGAGAAGTTGTGGATGCCCCATCCCTGGAAGTGTTCCAGGCCAGGTTGGACGGGGCTTTGAGCAACCTGGTCTAGTGGAAGGTGTCCCTGCCCATGGCAGGGGGCTTGGAACTAGATGATTTTTAAGGTTCTTTCCAACCCAAACCATTCTATCATTCTACAATACTATGAGATTATAACTGCCTGAAGATATACAAGGACAAAAATGTCATGGAGAAAGAGTTGAGAAAGTCATAGTCATACAGATAGATTTCCCAAAAATAGTTTTTCTGTTTAACTGAAGGTGGTATTATTCAAACTGGAGGGAAAAAAAATAATCTTAGCAGAAACAAAGTCAGGAACTGCATCTTATAACAAGTCATAGACTTATGGAGATTTCTCTTTTTCCTTACTAGTTGTGCATTCTCAGCAGAACAGGAACTGCACATCAGAAAAACACTGCAAATTTTTGACAGTCACAAGATTTAGTAGAATTATCCTGGAGGTTAACAGCAGCAGGTGCCTTAGCATAACAGCACTTCCACACACGTTTAAAATTTATCTTGTGCAATACCTATCACTTTATATTTTTAAAAGCTACAAATTCAATGCTCAGATCAGAGAACTGTTACATGAGAACGATAGAAGCCTAGGCTAAATAAACACACTTGATAGGGAATCCAGCAACAGGAGAGGCAACTAAGAGCATATTACTTCCTGGTTGCTTTCCTGTTTTCTTCGGTACTCTTGCCTGAAATAGTAAAATAAACCAGAAAATAGTAGAAAAGTTGAAAAGGAGAATATCAGAATGTTTTGCTGGACATTTTTGGTGATCCACATTTCAAGAGAATTATAAGGCTGCTCCAAGCTTTTCTCATATATATGAATTATTTGCAGAATTATACAGATCTATACAATCTATCCAGAGAGATCTCTGTAGTTGCTTTCCCCAAAAAAAACATTATTGGCCCCATCTGCATGGAAATTTTGAGAGGTGGCTAGTGAAATTAATAGAATGAGGACACAGCCTCAAACACAAGTATTGGATTATTATATCTCTAAATTATTAGCGTGAACTCACCATGACTTTGGTGCTCTAATCACAGTAAAGAGATCACCTGCAATACAGTGTTCAGATGGGCTACGCTACTTCTGGGGTGGCGGAGCTTTTACCATAGAGAAGTGAGCTGTACTGTGTCAGGTACTTTCAAAGATACTACTCTGTTTTACTTGCAAAAAAACCTGTATCACAGCAATTCTAGAAACTGAGTCAGCAGGTGAGCCCTTACAGTTATATCTTCACCCTGTATTAGGTCTTACCCTGAACATTCTCCCTTTTGCTCAGTTTTTAATTTATTCCCCTGTTATGGGTATAATAAAACAGGGCTCTAAGTGACCAACATTCATAAAGATCAAGTCGAGGACAATTTGATTACTGCACTAGATTGGGATCTGAAAGTGAAAAGGTACATCCATTGAAGTCAGCTGAAAACCCACTGACTTATGTGAGGCCAGGATTTTGTCCTCAAATGTCTAACCCGGAGTTTTCAAGTACTACCCTGAGCATATCAGTATGTCTAAGTAGGTTACCAGATATTCCCTGAAATTTTAGCTAATTATAAATGCCTCATTGAAGAAACATGTTGCATATAGGTATCTCATAGTGTGATATATATAATAATATTTGAGAAGCTAACAAAGATTGTGAGATGCTCACAATCAGGATTCCTGAACTATTAAAAGGGATTGAGATCTACAAGTGAATATATCTAGAACCTTACATGAATTTTCACTACCGGTATTACCACTCCAAAACCTTAAGAAAGCATGTTTTGGCCTCCTGCAATGAACAGACTGGTTTTAGCCACTACAAGATTTTAAATACATTAAGTTTTTATTCCTCTGTTTTGCTTTCTGGCTATCAGCACTTTATATTGAAGTACTCCAGCTTCTCTTTGCAACCACAAGATCTACAAATACTATCATTTTAACTGAAAGCTTAGCTTTTTGTGTAACTGATGCTACAAATAGCATCTTTCAGAAAATCATCTAATATTATTAACCATCATTTTCTCTCAGGCTTTTTTTCATGTTTAAGCCACCTATGTCCTAGAACCCTCTGCTTGCTATTGCTGAGCAGCTCATAGAGCTGAAAACAAGACAGCAGGAAATTAAAGGTAAAGGAATTTAGATGTAGCTTTTCTTTGTATTTAATCCATGTTTTCAGAAGTTTTACTCATTTGAAATCACTGAGGACATCTATGGATAGTTTATATAACAGCAGTTTTGCAACTACTGTCTGTTCTTCCTTCTTTCTTGAGTTCATGCATCCTACCCTGTTGTGAATTGGAGCATAACCAATCTGAAGGGGGAACTGTCTTTTAATCACACTGGGTTATCTCCAAATTAAATTTTCACATTCCTTCAGTCACAGTGTCCCAATCTCTGTGTCTTTGTGGATGAAAAAAATAAGTGTACCATAGGACAGATAATTTCAAAATGTAGTCAGATATTCCTGTTACAACATAAAAGGCAGGAGTAAAAACTAGTAATAGAGGTTGCAGAAAGCCAAAGAATCAATGCATTATCATCATATGCTATGTAGGGTTATCAGTGGGATTTGAAAAGTAGCACAGAGAAAACACAGAGAAAGTAATACTCAGAATGGTTGCCCTGATCAGTTCTGTCTTCTTCTGATCTGTTTCTTCATGTCCATTTATTTTCTAAATTATTTTTCACCTCCAATTTCATTATCTCTTCTAGATGTCTCTGTACTCACTCACAGCATTGGTTGTGCACCAGCTGCTCAGGAGGAAAATTACATGGTTAAATTTCTGACTTTTTTGAGGAGGAGATATACATATTTTAGGTTATTTCACTAAAAAGTGTATTTAGTCATATTCATATATATTTCATTATTGATCCAAGAACCCACTACAGTGCTGCAGGTTTTTGTTTGCTTTTGAATAAGTAAATGTCTTCAGAGTGACAGCCATTAAAATTACTGCATGAACCAGTTATACGCTTCTTACAGACTTTAATAGCTTTATTTTTTGATGTTTTTGACTGAGGCATATGTGCATATGTGTCTGTGTATGTATGTGTGTGGATGTATGCACATACATCTATATACTTATGTGTGCACTTATGTGCATGTGTCCCCCTTCTATTATTGTTAATAAATTAATGTATATAAGAAGGTATGTTTAACATATTTCACTTCATGAGGAAAGTAAAACTAGGTTTGAATAAGAAATAAATCTAAAACCTAAACCCCTTAAAATACAGCTTTTAGACTGGAAACCCAAACAGACCTACAACTATACTAGCATTCACAGGCACCATGGTGATGTCTGCTTTTTCAAGCTGCACAGTCCTGTAACACAGCAACAGCTTCTGTGCTTTATTCCTCCAGTTTTCGGGTTTCCATGGAAATGAGTGGGAATCCCAACACAAGGGAAAAATAACAGGCTATCCATCTCACACCATGGTGCTGGATCTCTGAACAGCTGATACGAGGCAGTCGTCACAAGAATAAAAATACACATAATACAACACTATACATAATGCTGGAGCCAAAGAAAACGGTTACGACCGTGCCTCAAAGGAACACATGTAAACTAGCAGGCTTAGTAGATACATAAAACTCTGCAAGGATGAGGCTTCACACAATTTTGAAGCTGCCCAGGGTATGAATACAGGTACTTTATGATGTTCTGAAACTGATTAATGGAGCAAATTATAGCTAATTAAAGCAGAGCCTAATTTTCCTATTACTGACTTCACTACAGAGATGGCAAATTAAAAAGCATCTACCTTTAAAATTGCAATTCAAGTTATATGTGGTGTTAAAATTCTATCAATATAGATGTCCAAAGACCCACCAATTGCTGTGCTAGCCTTGGTTTCAAGAATGGATGTATAGACCATTTGCAGAAAACTCCCACTGTAGCAACACAATGCCTCTTTTTGGGTTTTGAGAATTCATGCCCGTTCTTTTGCCTTTTTGCACAAAAGTTGCAGGGTCATATGATTTCTCCCTATTTGCTATTCATATCTAAGATTTACAGGTTTGTTGGTATGGACACATAAATGCTTTTAGTGTTAATGAACTGCTGAAAAAACAGAACCAGCATAGTCTTTAAACTTCCTTAGATCAGGAAAAAAAAACGTTTTAGCCTGTTTGCATAAGTTTTCTCTCCTACCTGGCAACAAGTTTGTGCTATTACTTTTGTCGATTTCACCAGAACTGCTCCAGGCTCGCTGCAGGACCTAGCATACTGTATTTTTTCTGATCAGATGTACACAATGTTTGAGGTGCTTGCAAAGTATTTGGACTACTTTTTAGCAGGAGGTCTTGGAGCATAGAGAACAATATGCTAAGCCCAGCAGAGAGACTGCTAGTCCTTGCAGTATCTCCTGCTCGTTATTAGGTTCATCAGTCACGTGGTAGGAAACAGCAAGTTATGAGTAGCTCCCTTCCAACTGAAATAGTCTATTCATGAGGGAAACAAGATCTTTCAGACTGAGAGAAGAGAAAGAAAAGGAAATGGAGATTATGGAATTGCCAGAGAGAGAAGGACAAAACCCTTCTGCCACATTTGTCCATGAAGAAAACTATAACATATGAGTATTGAATGTCAGCAGGGATTGACCATAGGACCTAGGCAAGTATCTAACTTCTCTATCAAAAGATGAACAAATTCTAACCAAAGCTGTAAGCAGGTTCATCGGGCTTTCTGAGATGCAGCTTCCCCAGGGTAACAAAGCAGCGCTGTGCCTCAGTATCACTGCGTTTGTACAAAATCATCCTTCACCTAAGTGTAGATTTCCTTCCCATGCCATAGCTCATGTGAGGAAGAACATTTCCAAGTAACTGTTGTCACAGTATCTCTTAAAGGCACGGCTGACAGACTAAACACATTATCATCTCAAAGTGATTCAGTTACTGCTATGCTGTTCTCAAACAAGAAACAAGAGGTAACGAGTTATCTCAGTTGTGCCTGTATGAAATGGGATTACCAATTTGCATATTTATATGAAATACATCATTCAGTTTGTCAAGAAAATCATCCTGAGCTTGGAGCATTTTCTGACCAAACAGTGGTGCCTTGCTAGTGTTTTACCTGACAATGGATTAATGGTTCATTGATGGCTTAGCCAAGCCCCTTAGCCCTACTGAACTTGTTTGCCTTTGGGGTAGGTGACAGTTGCATCTAAACAAGCTCAGGAAACAGCACCTCTGAAACCAGTGGAGAGAGAAGACTGGGACAGGAAAGTCCAAACCTTTTCCTGACTGAGGTAAAATAGCAGCGAAACAGATTTAAGCAGATCATTTCCTGATCCAACCCTTCATTTCTATGCCTGTATGGTATTTTGATGAATAACTATTTGTGGTGTTAGGCTGCAAACCCAGTTATTGAAATTATCCCTCTTTTGATGGATTATTTTGCTTTTCAGGTAAGCACCACTTAGCTGTCTTACAATAACTAAGGGGATAGCAACCTGTAGCACAAGGGCAGGAACAAGTAGCCAGGAAAAGCTATGGGCAGATATTCCTTAAAATGGCTCCAGAGCTGAAAAAAACGTAATGCCACAGCTTATCTGAGAGGCACAAGTATACTTCAGAGGCGGGGACCATTTGTTCACATAAAGTGAGACTGACACAAACATAAAGTTCCTGGATTAGAGCTGGTTCACTTTGAAGTTACCATTGAGAAGGGACAACCTGAACTTGAGTGAGTCTCTCAGCCCTCATACATGTAGGTGCCCTAGAAAATTGTTGCATACCTGTAGCTACATGCCACTAAAAAGAGCAGCTGCAATTCCCATCTAAGGTCCACCAGAAGTACTATTGGTTGCTTTGCCACATTCTTGCACTCCTTTATCCACAACAACCCCTCAAGACTAAGTGCTCTCCAACACTCCTAGTTATCTGGATTAAGGTCTAAACATGGTCAGAATCTATCTCAAACTGATCAGAGGGCCGGAATATCTCTTCTATGAAGAAAGGCTGAGAGAGTTGGGGTGCTTCAGCCTGGAGAAGGCTCCAGTGAGACCTTTTTGGGGTCTTTCAGTACTAAAGGGGGCTTATAAGAAAGGCAGAGAGAGGCGTGAGGGAAATGAAAACAACTAACTTCCTCTGTAGTTAAAGCAAGTAGCATAAGATCTAATCACTTCAGAGCTGAGATGGGACTGGAAGGAATGGAAGGGGCAGTGCCCTGTTTCTCTGGTGGTAGCAGGTGACATGACTGTTGTTACTATTCTGGTCTTTTGTGTTGCTGCCATTGGTCCTTAGTTCACTAGCACACAAAATTTATTCACTGTAAGATGCACCAGTGCAGTTACAGGCCAAGGGTGATGTGGAATCTTCCTGGGAGAAAAAGCAATGAACCATGCAGAAGGCAGACACATTTTCATTGCATTGCCAGCTTTCTGGAAAATACACTTCTGAAAATTCCTTTAATACTCAACCATGCTTTTTGGTTCTAGTTCTGTTTTATGAAAAGCTAAACATGCCTTATTTTTCTCAGTGTATACAATATTTGATCATTAATATGTTTCTGTATCTGTCTTCACCAATCATGCACTCATAACCTCTCTATGCCACAAAAAATTATGACAATAAAGAACAGCAAATGGCAACTACAACAGTAATCATGTCAGATTATTTAGACACCAGTGGCTGAAGTATTAATTACTGTATTCAAGATTTTTTGTATATTTCTTTTTAGAATATACATGAAAAACTCACTACTTGTTAGTCAAAACATGCTCAATGAATAGTTGCTCCCACCTTCCAAGATCTGTTATTTTTAAGTGTTGCTTTATTATAATTTGCTAAAAAGTCACATTTCTTTCTGTTGACTGGTTAAGGGATGGTCACACAGTAATTCTGAGCTCATTTCCTGTGGGTTTCGGAACAGGCTAGAAGTACCTATAGAACACACAGGCCAGTGAAACAGATTAATAGTGTTTAGGTGCAAGAAGCAGGTGAGAATAGGTTGGGGAACAAGAAGAATGGAGGAACTACAGGGGTTTTATTGCATGATGAGGGGAATTATACAGTATGAGATTATTATTACGTGCAAATATATACACATCTTATGTTAATTTGATTGGGGTTTTGATGAGTCCATGTAAGAAGGTTTGACTGGAGCCCAGGTCTGCCTAACCTCTAGCGTTTGGCCTTAGGCTCTGGCTTTCTGCCCTGTTCTCTGGCTCCCTAGTAATGCAGCTGGTGTCACCTGCTTTTGTTGGACATCAGCTCACATTATTTTCTCTCTTCATTTTCATCCCTCCCATGGCTGTGGAACAAGTGGGAGGTCACTGTTGTGACTCTTCCCCTCGTGCCCTCACTGCTTATCACCTTTCCTCTTGTGCCTTTAGCAAAAGAAGTGAAACATAAACTGGATGAGGAGACAAAGCTGATGGATGTATGACAGGGATGGACTGTTAAAATACTTCAAAGCCACCTTCTCCAGAGGCATATGAACATTAAGAAGAAAAGCTAGAGCCAGGCACAGACAACGATACAAGTGAAGAAGGTGACCAGTACCAGCAACCTTAACTACCAGCTCAGGAGCTCAGCAAGGAGAAGACACAAGCAGAAGTGGGACAAAATGCCTCTCAGGCAGGTAGGAACAGCAGTACTAAGTAGGTGGAGGCTGATAGATAAAGAGAGACAAATACGACTGAGAGGTAAGAATACAAGAGGAAACCATTTGAAACATTCTTAGGAACACCTTTGCCTTTAGTAGAAGAGAATAAAAATGTGTGAAGACTTCAAGCGTATGCCTATGCTATGCAATACATTGCTGCAAGAAGTCCCCAACTCCCTCCTCCTAGATAACACCAGATGAGCTAGTTCTGGCACTAAAGGCAGTATACTAATAGCAGGCTCTGTAGGGCAGTCAGGCAACTTACGGTAATCAAAGAAAGGGATAATTAGCCTTTGCTCAGTCATGCTAACACAGTTATGATTTTTCTGGGTCATGAGCCTGCACAGCATTGCAGCATCATGCCACATAAGCACACCACATAAGGTCTAGTGTCTGTCCTACAAGAACAGCAAATGCAAATTACTGTTTCCTTCTAGTGTATAATGCAAACAGTTGTAGGGAAACTGCAGATTCTGTGCAGATGATGCCCAAGGTACAAGGGAAGAAACAGAAGTGAATTGAAGTGGCCTATCAACAAGAGGTATAAAGACAAATCTCTTCAATTAATTTTACTACTGCTGTTCCTGCTGATGAGTAGATACATGGTGGCTCAGCTAAGATTGCCCTTGCAGGTTTGTGTGACAAATCGTAAAGAAAACAGTATGTATGGTTTAGATTGCAGAGGCAGAAATAGCTGCTTAGCTCACCTCTTAGCATGGTCAGTTTGAAGATCAGTGAAACTACTTCTTCCTGAGCTCCAGCCTGTCTAGGCAATAAAAGAGACCCCCAAAGCCTTTGAAGGAGGATTTTTCAGTGGTAATTGTGTGACTGCCTCCAAAATTGGACTGTATGATAGGGACAGCAAAATTTCACATCGCAAGAGTGCTGTGGCTGTGCTCAAATCAACAGAGTGTCTCATAAGCCAGTAGATGTAAAAATCATCCATGGCCTGTCCCAGTATCGAGTGTATACTGGGACTGTAAGAGCACAAAGGTGAGTTCAACCAGTAGTAGACCCTTGTTGGTGAGGTTACTGTTGCAACAGCTACAGGCTCCAGGCAGAATTCCACAGTAACTCAATACCACTGAATGTATTTTTTAGATTACAGCAGAATTTCCATGCAGTTACACACTATTTCAAAACCAAGAAGAAAAGAGCTCATTGTGTCAATATTATACTGAATACAGGAGAATTACCACTAAGTAAATTCTGTTTTAATAAAATTCTTACACTTAAAATTAATGTGTTATGCAAGAAAGATATCTTATTGGACTAAAATATACGATTACCTTTCCCTGGGTGGTTGACTGTGCCTTATTGGATAACATCTAAAATGGAATTTAATAATGGTTGATTTCACATGAAATGAATTTCACATGAAAAAATGATGGATGAATTGAGAATGTATAGCTACATATATGAAATGTAGAATATCCAAATTTGAATACCAGGGAAACTGTGGATGAATTGAGAATGTATAGCTACATATATGAAATGTAGAATATCCAAATTTGAATACCAGGGAAACTGGTTTTATTGCCATTATTCTATACACACTGCTAGGATAGATCATTGGTCCATCTTGAATAGTACTATTCTTTGGATAATATCAGGTGCTTCAGAGAAAGGAACTGCTTGGCCCCAAACACTCCTCCTGACCATACAAACGTTTCTACTGACTACATCTGATGATCATTAAACTGGGTCCTACAGTATAACTTCTAACTACTACATTTTCTAACTTTGGTTGTGTACCTACTAATGAACAAAACATTCATACAAGAATATCTAAAAAATATTTCCAAACTATATGTCTTAACACTGTAACAATGAAACAAGGGATTCAAATGTCACTTTTATCCACATCTGTTTCTCCTCTTGTGTAACTTGTGCAATTTCTGTATCACACTATCTAAAATAACAATAAAATAGACTTTTATTGCACAGTTAAATCAATCCTTTTCAAAGGATAATTAAATATAACTAATATACTAACAGAATACCTGTATCAGCTCATGTAGACTGAAAGGAGTTGCAAACATATGATACCACCGACATTTTACGTTCTAATAAGCCTCTCTTGCAAACACGGCATGTCTAGGCTCTTTTACATGCTGATCTTTTATTGGCTTAAAAAGAAGAAAGGTGTCAATCCAGACACAGACTTTCTTTCTTTCAAAGCATTGGTCAGCAGATGGTAGAAAAAGCGATTCAGATCCTCAAAAGGACCTGATGTTCTTGTTTTCTCTCTATTTTAGGATGCAAGTCCTGTTACCACTGAACAGAATGACACTTGCAGCAGGTACAGCTGACACATGGAAATATGTTGGATCAGTCTCACTAATAGGATCTATGCATTTGCTAGAGAAATCAAACAAATATGGACCATTTAGACAGGCAGGTTCAGAACCTTACTCACAGTCAATTTTCTGTGTGAACATTTGCAAGGAAAGATACCAGATGGCTTAGGCATGTATTACACTGATATGTACATAAATGTGCATGGGTATATATGAAATAGGAAGAGCTGTGACCAAATTAGGGCACTACATTACATATGTATAGGACAGGGCAATGACAAAGGAGAGGAACCCTGAAAAATCGGGAGAAAGAATGCTAATGCTGAAAAAAATACGTATTATACACTAGCTTTTCTTCCAGGCAGTCAGGCTCCCCACATAGATATATAGATATAGCTTTGAGGATTTATGTGAGAAGTTCACTTTAACACGGTGAAAATTATGTGTTAAAACCCTCCATACACCGATTGGAAGATTGGCTTGATCGATCACAGGTGCTGATATTAAAATTTCTGGTGGGAGTTTCATAACTGATGTATTGCTTCACTGGGATTCACTTTGCCCACCCAGCCAAAGCAAAAGTGCTATAGCAGCAGTCACCAGCACAGAAGGCTGGTTAGAAAGAAAAGTGACAGCCTCAGAATTGAGAAATGAGCAGCACCCATGCATGGATGTATTGGTAAGAAGAAGACAGTAGGGGGAGAAGGAAAGAGCACTTACTGATAGAACAAAATGTAAAAAGTCATCTTAAAATATGCATTTAAACCGACAGACAGATCTCAGCCTTCCTCCCACAAGAATCCTGAGGTCTCTGTATCCAACAGTCTTAACGGAATCCTTAAAACGGAGATTTCTTTTTTTTTTTTTTTCTTTAAGAATGCCAATAGGATATCTTTTTAAAAGAACACTTTACTGAGAAAGGTCAGAGTATATATTTAAGAGCACACCTGCCTGGTGTTAAGAATCTTCTATGTAAGCATACTGAGCCTGGCTAGGATAAAATTAATCTTCTTCATGGTAGCTCATATGGGGCTGTGTTTTAGATTTTTGACCAAATCAACACTGATAACACACTAATGTTCTAGCTTTTGCTAAACAGTGTTTGCACAGTGTCAAGGCCTTCTCAGTTTCTCAGTCTTCCCCCTGCAGTGAATATACTGGGGAGCATGCAGTAAACTGGGAGGGGACACAACAAGGCAGATGACCCAGACTAACCAAAGACATATTCCACAGCACATCACATCATGCTCAGCATTAAAAGAGAAAAGAGAAGGTTTAGGGAGGTTAGCTGTCTTTGGCTTGGGAACTGGCTGGGTGTTGGTCTACCTGTGGGAAGTGGTGATTACCTTTGTATCACTTCTTTTCTTTTCTTTTTCTTCTTTCATTTTTCCTTTACTTATTAAACAATTTTTGTTTTTAATCCTGATCCCCAAGTTTTCTTGCTTTTACTCTTCCTTTCCCCTTCCCCCATCCCACTAGGGGTAATTGGGGGAAAGCGAGTGAGCATTTGGAGTCGTGCTTAGCTGTCCACTGGGGTTACCCCACAACAATAAGAAAATGGCTAAGAACAGGTATTCTGCATATTGAAGGGATTTTGTTTGTTTCTTGTAGTTTAACCTAATCCTGTTTCAAAGGAAAGTTAAATTATTAAAAAAACCCAACACATAATGTGGAACTAAAGTAGCCACAGAAATGGCTGTGGAGCCTTAGGATCGCCTAGCTTACTTCCCAGTTTCTGTAGATGATGTCTCAACTGACTTGGTTGTGCTTTCAGTCTGGGTTACTGGAAGGTATTTAAAGTAAAAGTCTACTACTTTTATACTTCACCTTCTGTTCTCATTTCATTAGCTTTGAGTTGTATTTCTCTGTTACCTTTGTACAGCAACTGGTTTGTTTGTCTCCTGAGTTCGTTGGTGTGCCCTTCTTGAAACAGCCTTACTCACTGCTTACTCCACCTCTTCTTCAGACAGGTTTATTGTTTTGGAGGCATGACCTGTTAGTTCAGTTTGGCTACTCATTGGGAGGTCTCTGCTACTATCAAGCCTGAACCACACTTATTATGACTGCAAGTACTTCAAAGAGCTACTGAATCCTTTCTAATGAATCTGAACAAAATTCAGCTCTGATGCAGCTTTCCTAGAGTCATTCTGAATTACAGCTGGAACTAGGCTGATTCAGTCTAACTTTCCAACTCTATTACCTTTCTGGCATGCTGACAAGCCAGTGAGCATGTGTATGATCTTGGCCTGCCAGACTCTCAAAATACACAAGATCCAAGTTCTGCATGACTTTACCTGAGTGAGTCTCTTTCCTTCACTAACTAAGCAGTTCTCATGACCAATTTGTATGACTGACTTCTTCTAGGTTCAAGTCTTCTATTCTACTGTTTAATTGATGGGACTTTTCAAGAGTTATTGCTGTGGAAGGGAGTGAAAAAGAAAGTGAGATTTCATGGGCCTCATTTCTTTATGAAACCAGCTTAAAATATTAAGTACTGGAAATGAAGAGTTAAACAGAGACAGGGGAGAGGGTGGGTTTAACATTGCATACTACTTAAAATGTGTGATGTGCCAGTCACTTGGGTTGTATAGCCTTTGATTTCTGTCCTTACCTCCACTTTTCCTCTCTTCCATGATCCCATTTTACAGGATTTGAATGAACTCAAATCAAAGCAAAAATGCTGCCATGTAAAAGTCTCAGTAAAAGCCCAAGCTTAAGATCTAGGGTTTTGTATTGGTTTTAATTAATTTTTGATCCACTCCTCAAATTCCATGAATACAATAAAGTCCACTGTATTAATTATAAAAAGAAAACCTCTGAATTGACTACAACTCTATAACACTTGCTTATTATTCATAAATATCCTGAGCTACAGTATTGGCCATATGATTTCAGAGACATGACAAATGTAAATGGAGTGGGTTTTTTGAAAAAAATATAATATGTATATGTATTACCATCACACGATTTATCCAACATCATACAAACTCACTGGAAAGACTCACTAGCTTGAGTGAGCTTTGGGTTATCTCCTGCATGGGAAAGGATCAATGAAGAACAGAATAATCAGAATCAATTAGTGCAGTACTTCTATTGAAGAAAGCAGAGCAATGTGACCCAGTGAACAGAGCATAGGGATTCAGGTGATGGAAGTTCTGGTCTTATTTTCGCAGGTGGGTTCTTTGGTCACTTTTGAAAAATGACCTTTTTATATGCCTCAGTTTCCCAATCTATAGAATCAGAATAATAATGCTCACTTTTTCTGTGAAGTGTTTTGATAGATATTAATAAATAACTTTATTTAGAAGGTCTGTTTGCGTTGCTTTTGTTTAGTAAAGAGATATGGCCAGAAAACTACAAGAATTTCTTACTTCCCACAACAAAGCAAATGCAAAGACAGCAAGCAACAAGCAAGAGCAATGTTACCACAGTGCAGTATGAGGTCGACATCTATATTAGGAGCCTTTGTTTTCTTTGTTTGTTTTTATCCCAGTTGTGAGTCAATCAGAGCTTTTATCTACTGTAAACTTAATGCATGTCACAAAGGGGGAGGATAATATTAAACTTCATTTCAAAGTAGGAACAAGATTTTACAGAAATTAAACATCTAACATACAGCATTACTATTTAGTTTAACAGACATTAGTGTGTTCATTACTGAGAAGTTCTGTAAAACATACTTCCTCAGCACATCTCTACAGCCATCAGACAAGCTTTACAAAGTAATTCTTCATAGGTCATCAAAGCATGAAAAGACAAAATTTCATGTTACTATGTTGGTGCTACAAGGCTTATATCTTGTCTACTACCCATTCAAACATTATTTCACCTGCAAAAAAGAAATTCTGTAGGAAGCTCTCCTACATACTTTTTCCATACCTCTTTCTTTGCGTTTCTCTGGAGATGACAGGCACTTAGTTTTGACTGAATCTACATGACTTCACTTTTTAAAAAGTATCTAAAATACTTTCCATGCTCATTTTTAGGTCCTTTACCTCATGACAAAAGTTTCTACTCAGTACCACTGTAGTAAATCACATCAAAGCAATTTTTTTTTTTTTTTTTTTTACTATGGAGCTAGTTGTCGTGCATAATATACCTGGTTGAACTGTGCCCAGCAATAACTTGGAATTCTCAGGCTCTAGAAGAAAGTCTTCCACTGATGCTCATACTTCAGTGCCCACAGAATGTAATAGTAATTTGAAAGACAAATGCCCCAGACTCAGCTGCTGAACTTAGTATATGAAGTCATACTACATACCCTTCCTTCCAGAGGCCATCTTTACCATTTACTGTAAACTGTCTTAAACGGACACTAAAGACCTGCCATGACAAGTGCTGGCCTTTATCGTATGTGCTTAGGATTACAACTTCCTGGATAGAACACTAAATGGTAATAAGCAGTTAAAAGTCTGTACATATTTTAAGAAGAGAAATGTTATTCAATGCAACAGTGACATAGATTGGTAAAGGAATTGGGGTGACTAAGGGACAGTAATGGCAACATTTTAAAAGTACAACAGCTGTATTTATGTATCCTAAACCAAATAATTATATACCCTAGTAAGTGTCCTGACTTAACAGTGCTGAATATTTATCATTGCCCCTGGACTTCACCTGGACTGTATCTTAGTTCCAATTGAAACAATTTTACTTCTGCAATGATCTCTAAGTCCTGTTGACAAAGCTGGTCCAGAAATGCAGTGTTAAATACAACTCGCTTTGGCCAGCCACCTACCGAAGAAGAGGTGATAACCAGGAGATACAATAAAAAATGTACCTAATGTGACCAGTGAATCCATTACATCAACATAGATGATTTAACTTGCTAAATGGTATTAGTCCCAGAGCTCAGGAAATTTGTGTCAGTAAGATTAAGTCTGTATGTAAGCAAGCCACATTTTAACAAGTCAAATAGCACAGCAACCAAACACAATATTACTTTGTTTTTAAATATGGAAAAATAGGGTCAGATGACAAAAGTCCAACTGCCATCTGCCAGCAGAATATCTGACTTGCCAAGGAGAGGTTTTAAGAAAATTAATTCTATTCTTTCCTTTTGCTGTTTCTTTTTTTTTTTCCTCTGCATTAGGATTATCAGTTTTCAAAGGCATTGGCTGTCACCCTATACTTGCCCTCTGAGAAAGGTATAAAGAAGACTTTCCAAAAGATCATTAATAAATAGTTTATGTTTTCATCATGTTAGAGTTAGACTTATCTTGTTTCAAAACCCAGCTACAAACATATTTTAATTTAAGAAAAGAAAGAAGTAGAATCAGTACCATACAGAAGACCTATATCCAGATTTTCTTGGCTTTATTGGTTTTGGCAGAGATGGTGTTCATTTTCTTCATAGCAGTTCCTATACTGCTATGGTTTGGATTTGTGACCAAAACAGTGTTGATAACAAGGATTTTTCAGTTACTGCTGAACAGGGCTTGCACAGCATCAAGGCCTTTTCTGTTCCTGCCAGCAAGCAGGCTGGGGATGGGCAAAAGGTTGGGAGGGGATGCAGCTGGGATAGCTGACCCCAACGGACCCAAGGGGATACCCCACACCATATCACATCTTGCCCAGCAATAAAAGCTGGGGGAAAGATGGAGGAAGGGGGGACATTCAGAGTAATGGCATTTATATATGTGTATGTACAGCATGGTTAGTATAGTGAAGACTATTACTCCCAACTAAATTGCATCATCCTAGAGATTAAAAAAAATACTTATGTCATAACTGAACTTTTCAGTGACTCCAGACACTCTCTCCTGAATATACAAATTAAAATTACTTCACAGTGTCTTGCAAATTCAGTCAGAGTAAAAGAAAATATATATGGTTACTGTTATGATTTGAGTCGATACTCAGTCTAACCTAGAAATCTTCTTGGAAACACTTAAGACCTTTTTCTGTATTAATAAATTCAACAGCATTTGAAATTTTCTTGAGCACTATTGAGAATATAGGCTATTTGCTAGTACGATTTTTAAACCAACACACAAATGATGCCGATGTCTGACAACAATGCTAAAATGTTTGTAATAACCACAGATTAAAGTATTATACAAATATCAAAATCCATTTGCTCAAAGGATGATATTTTTTCCAGACAAATTTTGATATTTCAAATTTATATCCATCTTCACTAGGAAAAAAGCCAAAAATTTTCAAATTCTTTCACAAAACAAAATTTGCCTTACTGGAAGCAATCAGTACTTCTCAGGAAGATATATTTGACATGGCCTGACAATATCATCATGCCCCAGTGAATGTTATCCTAACTGACCTGTCACAGTCGTACTGTTGCTCTCCCATCAACCCCAGTGTGGAAAGAGGTCAGATCATAGTAAGACAGAACCAAGTAACAATTGCATCAGTTTCATCCAGTCTACTTAGCCATAATGAAAAGGCAAACAGTACTTCTTGCTGCCAAGTTCATCTATCTTGCTGAGGTGTATAATTACAGTCTGGAGTTTCTGACTATGAACCAAGGACTGAAGCTGTTCCCTCCATGCACTCTGTAAGTACCCAGCAGAGCTGTAAAGTGTCCAATCCCAAGCACAGCTGGGAGCATGCTTTCCCCACCCTATCCCACTGAGGAAGGGTTTGCATGGGTCTCATTACTGCCAGGTCTAAGATAAGGACAATATCACATAATTAGTATAAGCAGTGACTACCGGATACTCTGAGCAAAGGGAGCACAAAATGGGAGGCTCCTTACGCTATGTGCTACAGACAGTTTCCAATAAGGTTTTGAAATGTCCCAAATGTGAATGGATCCCATTGAGATCCATGTTCACTGTTAAGTGTCATCATCGCAGAAGCAATCAAGTCATTCCAGTGGTCTTAGTAGTAAACCATGTACAGTACAATAAAGCCTTATCTTCCAGGCAAACATGGCTATGAAATAGCAGAGCAGCTAGCAAAACAAGATTTAGGCTTGTTCTGTTGTCCTCAAGAAGAAGAGATTGCTTATCTGCTTCCAAACTTCCAGGACAAATTCTAGATCAACAGGAAACAGTGAGATTCTTATTCTTTAGAATTTTCAGTACCTTTTTCCAAAAAACATTTTAGACATACTCCATACAAACTTCATGATTTGTTATGATAAAGTACACCCAGGTCTTCAGCATATATATTTTTGCCACTAACACTGTCCCCAAGTACAATTATTGCTACTGCTTGAATACTTGACATACATTCTTCTGCACAAATTAATCTCACAGTGGCATTTCTTGTAGTCTTTCCTGAGTCTCATCAGTTAGACCTGTTAAATAGATTCAATCTTACTGTATTCAATTATATGTTTTATTTTATATGCTTGCATTTAAAAACACAGCCTTTTCCATGAGGCTTTTTTTTATGTGCTCACGAAAATGCCCATCGAATTACATGCTTCAGTGCTTGCATGCCTGCTTGTGTCAGAAGTGAAAATCCCACTTACATTTGTTACTTTTTAGCTGCATTTAACTTATGTATAAACACCCATCACTGTATATGTTTATATCTATTTAATTATTAATTTTTCATTTATTATAGATTTTAACATGGTCTATGAAACTAATATGTATCTGAACAGATTCTTCAAACAGTATATTTTTGTATACACAGTTAAAGTACAAAAATGCATATCTATATACTTACAGCATGAAGTGCAGCACCTTATATAGTCAGAAGTCACTATAAAAAAAGAACACCCACGTTTAAATAGGTTCTTATACAGGGTAGCCAGGGTCTACCCATCCCAGAATTTGCTTCCGAAAGTGGCCAGAAGGAGATTTGTGACTCTCAGGTAATGTCGAATACAGGTTAAGAACTGATAATTCACAGCAATTTAAGATACAAAGGTGTTTCTCCTCTCTTGCTGTTGGCCTTGACTGTTATGACTGTCAATACTACTCTTGACTAAATAACTGATAATAAACCACTATCTTTCAACATTGTGTACTCAATGTCTTTATCAAGGCAAGTCCTCTTTATTGACATAGTTACAACTGGGGATTTACACTCATACAGATAGGATTGTGTGATCACCTCCATTAAGAACTTCTGCTTTTCCTGGAACCAGTGTAACCCTTTGTACATAAGGTTATGCTCTCACTTCTTCTGGCAAGTGTTTCACAGATAGGTATAATATACCTTGTAAACAAGTGCTCTGGTTATCACTCCTTTTTTTCTTTCTTTTTTTTTTTTTTTTTTTTTGCATTTCCTGTTTGAATTATATCTATATCATAAAAGTTTCGGTTAGGTTTTTTTTCCTCTTCTGTATTCATATACCTATAGATTTTGGTTTCAGCCAAGATTCTGCAATATGATACTTGCAGATTTACCAGAACTCTCCTCTGCATTCTTTCCTCATTCTTTTTCTAATTCACTTCTATTTACACTTTAATGGATAGACTGAAACCATTGGTTTTTTATTGACATACTTGAGAGGGGTTTCTTGTATATGTGCTCTTCAACCATACCTTTTTTCTCAGCTGTTAGACTAAGCTGAAACCTTATTAAAATGACATGCTAAAGTACAGTTACACTTTAATTCAGACAAAATTTTATTTTTTATAAGGTTTTTCTCTTCTGAAACACCTTTACTACTCTTTTAGGTCTTCTTCTTTAACCACGATCTTCTGAACGGCACTTTGAGACCTTGAGTTTGTCCCTGTTTGGCTGAATCTGTTCAGGAAGAAGTATAAGACTACTTTTATATTAACTTTTCTTTTATCAGTTTAAATTCAGATTTTAGGAATCACTTTATTCTTTTCTCCCCATATCAATGATACAAACACATTCCACAACAACAGGTTCCCCCTTAACCATTCCAGGAGTTTATCCTCCCATGTGATCTTGTCAGGCAAAACCTTTACCGACTCTTCTAATCAATGAATATTCACTTGTCTACTTTGCCAATCTCAGATTCCTTATCATGAACATCAGGATTTGGTATATTATGTTTCAGTCCAGTAGAATGCAGCTAGTGTAATAGTAATTATGAAATATACCCTAACCTTCAAAAGAAATTACAACATATCTCAGAAGTTGAAGGGGAGGTTTTGTAGGACAGCAAGCCAGATAGTAAGAGAAGCCTAAACCACAGGTGCTAAAATCAGCATGGGACTCTCATGTTGACCAAAAGTATGACTTTAATCAATATTTTACAGGAAAACACATAAAAAAACCTCAAAAGTAAAACAATGTGATCTTCATAATCTTGACCAGTGCTCTGGATACCAACATTATTTACTTTGTTTTGAGTTCAGTAAACCAAAACCTACCCATATTATTCTGTCATCTAGATCAAGAGCTTTGAGGCATCACAAGACTACCATAACTGCAAGGCACAATGGAAGATACAGCCCAGACAAGCACATTGTTCCCTAGAGGAAAATGTGTCATGAAAATCCTGAACTCTGACTTCTCTGAGAGACAATGGTGGTACACATGGACACAGCGTAGTACTGTACTGTTTCCAAACAAAATTCCTCAGGACATAAATAATGTCTTTTAAATGGAACATACTATAACACTGAAAATCCTTTTTTTTTTTTTTCTTTTCTTTTACATACTTTTTTTTGAGCAAACTGATTCTGATACAGAGGTATTTCCAGAAAGACACAAATCCTGTTTTTCCATCAGCTTTACCCATCAGCCAACTTCTACTCAAGCTTGAGTCATTCTGACCGCTGTTATCATGCCCAAGAAAGGCACATGACGTTAGCATCAGTTATTGGTGAAGTTAATGAGACTCGATAAATCTCACAACTACCTGCCTATTCTGTAGTGATTCTGAATATGACATATCACAGATACATATTTGAATAGACATCTGAAGCTCACTATGAGAAAACCTGGTAAAAGAACAAAGGCAGACAACTCTCAAAAATTCTTGACTATGGACCTTGTTTTATCCATACACCATGTGGACTCTGAAGGCAAAGTTGGGAAATTTGTATTATATTTTAAATAAACAGTGAAAGACAAGTTAAAACAGCCTGCAGCTAATAGACTTTCTCCAGGTCCTAGCATTCAGATCATAGAAGCCACTCTAAACTGCACATAAGTTGGCCCCATGGTTAAGACTTTTTCAAGGAAATAGATTGTTGGGTTTTTTAACCATCTTTTAATTGTAATTTATAAGTTGAAACTAAATGCAGCTATTTCTGCTTCTTCTTTTGCCTCACATCACTCCTGTACATCTTATGCAGTCTGAAGAGATGGTGCCATTCAGAGCTAATGCTCTGCTTTGAACTGGGGCTAGTTAGCACTTCTCAGGACAATTCTTACTACCTAGTTCACAATTAATTTCTCCCGGGGCGGGGGTGGTGGTGGTGGTGGTGGGTGGTCCTAACTTGTAGTTGTTCTTAATTGACATTACCAAATCTTTCCTATTTTGTAAGCATTTCTGTAGTTATAGAACTTGAAATAATGACTGAACAGTTTAGATTTAATCCTTAAACTGTCCACAAGTCTTGACACAGACTTCAATGGTTACAGAAATAAATGGGGAATATGACCTATGGGGCCTGTAGTATCAACGAGTTCTAGCAGCATAGCAGAGCTAATAATGTCAGGAAAAACTGAACTTCATACTGAATGCCTGAGTTAAGAATACCGGGCAAAAATTGTATCATAGTACTCATTGTAGGTACACCAAGGATAAATTTTAGCTTTGTGTCAGCAGCAGTTAGCATTCTTTGTTCGTAAGTACACAGAGATGTCATGTATAATGCCTTGAAGAGTTAGTAAAGTTAAAAGGTTGAAGTTCAGGAAGTTAGCCTACAGAGTGCTTCTGGTCAATGTTCTCTCTAGTTTTTTAACAAGCTGAGCAACTGAAGATCCCATAGAAGCACATGGTTTTTGCTAGTTTGTCAAAAAAACCAACCAAACAAAAAAAACCAAAAAAAACCCCAAACAAACAAAAAAAAACCTAAAAATTTCACACATTTAAAAATACCAATAGTCATTTTTTGGTACTGTACGAAATCCTCTTTTCAGTTCCCTACCTACCTCCACGAGTCAACATGTCCCAGATTTCCTCTCCTACCTTTTGTGAGGTGATTTGTGTATCCCTTGTCAGAGCCTGTGATTTTACTCATCTGTTCTGGAAACCAAGGTTCCTGAGGTGCTGCTACTGGCAGGAAAGGGCATCATCATTGCTGGCGTTTAAATTTTCTGCAGCTCTTTGTTTTATCCCTACTAGCCATCTCCCTTTCCAGTATCCTCCTTTACGCTGCACACCACTTTTTACCATCCTTTTTACACCTCTCCCTTTGCACTAGGTTTTTCAACATTTTCTGCCAGTAAGCTCTTAACTTCTTCCTTCTTCCTTCTCAGTACATCTTTGTTTCCTTCAAAGTACTCTTTTTGTTCTAAGTCTTCCTGTTTCTCCTTCCTTTATCTGATTAACCCATCGTTATTATTTAGTAAGACTACTGTTGGAATCCCCTTTGCAGCATGGAAGCTGCCTCATTCTTCATGACTGCTCCAGAAAAATGAGTCTGACACAGCTGATGCCTGTTCACTTTCATGATCCAGAGCTCACCGAAGTCAGAAGTAACACTTCCACTGATTTTAAAAGGGTGCTAGATTGCAGTCCTGCCTTTTTTTTTAATTTTAAATTCTACATGCTCACTCTAACTCTCTTTTTATTTAGGTCTCTAATTCAGTCCTTGGTGACAATAAAAATTAGTATCATTACACAGCATTATTTTTTAAATTACTGACATTAAAAGGCAAACTAAATTTAAAATCAGCCTAATTTCCTACCAGCTATAATGTTACACAATTTATATATATTTTAAACTTTCTCTCAAACATGTACCAGATGTACTCCAAAATACCACTTCTGTTTACTGTTTGCAAATATATATATTTAAAATGCATCAATTTACCGTAACATATTATAGAGCAATTTTAGAATGTGTGCTACCAAAAAACGACCAAGGTTGATTATACTTTCAGTAATCATAATTATTTTGAGGCAATATTACATTACTTTATTCCATAATTGGGGGTTAACCATATGCCAGGTTTTCTTCTTATAAAAATTTGTGACAAAAAAGGAATTACATTCACTTTTTAATGGTTGGCATCTCTGTTTGTCTCAGATAATACATTCTGGCTGCAGTGACAAAAACTAGGACAACAGTGAGAAAATGTCATAAATTTAATCCATTATTTGTTACATGTATTGTAACAAGAACCAGAAATGGCAATTATCATGGCAATTTGTACAACAATATGGTGGACTCAATCCTGTGACTATCTAGCATTTTACAGATATGAAATACACTCAAAGGGTCCAATCTGCAATTACCTACAAATCAACTTTAATGTCACTGTTAAAAAGAAATGCTTACGGTAGTAAATTAAGCATGTGCACATTTGCCAACACTTGAAAAAAGTAGTCATAAGGGTTTAAAACACAATAAAAATAATTGATCTGCAAAGATTTATATTTCTGTTTTCAAGTCTTGTACCAATTACAAGACAATAGCTCTTACTCAGCATTTATTAGTGCCATTGATTTCAGTGGAAGTTATACATGTCAAGCTGTTCCAGCACTGGACCACAAGACCTTTGCTGTTGAATATCTGGATTCAGCTGTGCATGAGTATCCATCCCTGCAAGGAAGCTTAATCTGCTCAACCCCCCTGTCATCTCAAACCCTATTATAGGTCAAGACTTGCATAATTTAACAGGAGCTGTGCACAACTAAGATTAATCATTCTAACCTGATCTTTCAAATACTAAACATCCCCAACTACCTGTAAAACTGAGTACAAAAATATAACCTAAACAGCAAGTCATAAGTTTCTGAAAGACTAATACTGGCAAGCTTACCAGTATTTCAAAAGCAGGTGCTCTAAGCATAAGTGAGGTATACAGTATGTACTTGGGTAATCTGTACCATTTTCCATTTACAAATAAGTTGCTCATAATAACCTTGGGAGGATCAGGGGGAAGAAATTATCTGTCATTATGTTATATCTGCTTGTATTGTCCTAAATGTGTGTGTTTCAAGGACATTTTTAACATAGTGTGCTAACATTAACAGGCACACAACTTTGGTCACAGGTACTTGATGTCTCTTATAAATAAACAATAGTGTGTAGACATCTTGTGTTGAAGTAAGACTGTAAAATTGTTTACTATTTTTCTCACTTTATTCACCTGACCTTCTCTTCCTTAACAAACCTGATAATGTCTTAGTAAGACTAGCATCTCTCAAGTCCGGGTGCAGTGGTGAATTTTTTTAAAGCTAACACCAGAATGTTGGGAAATAATTTTTGAACAGAGACCTTGCAAGTATATCTTTCAGAAGAGACAAAATCAGTGACTAAAACTGCTTTTCTCTGACTAGATTTTTATATCTAGTATGCTCACCGCCATGATATTCAAGTATATAAAATAAAACTGTTTTACTCAGTAAAATAAGGTAATCCATATCAGATAGATAATATGCATTATAAATGATTCCTGTGGGTTAGATCTCAGCAGTTCACTTGGGAATTAACATCACCAGAGCAAGATCTAAAGGGGAGACACAGCACAGAAAGGTGAGGGCTGTTAGGCTACATCTTCAAATTCTCTTAAGGACTTTGCAGTATTGGCATCACTCCAGAGCTTAATTTGGGTACATTATGAAAGTCTAATAATCATCTTCAGGGAGTAAACCCCTCACCGTTGCACTGTTAAATTCTAATATTCTTGTTCTGCCTTTCTCTGTCTGATGCTTGTATTTTCTTTGAGGGAGACATGTTGCTTAATTGGTCCAGGATAGTACATTTCAGGAATCATACACTGCCTTATTATTTAGAGTCTTTGTACTCATTTCATGTGGGTTGTTTCCTCTGTCATTATCAATAATAAAACTGTAGCCTGCATACTTGCTGTTTATAACATTTATATAGTCTCGCCTTATATACTGTTGTTACAAAATATTGCCAACATGCCAAAAATAAATTGAGCACTAAACAAAAATACAAATGGCCCAGTGTGTCTGTCAGTAGATCTGAAAGAAGACTAAAATTGTGTCCCTAAGACAGAAGTTTGCACGGTTTTTAACTCTGTGGACCAGTTTATTAAACATAGTCCATTATGAGCATTCAGCTATAAATATATGAATTACACAAACTTTCAGTGCTGATGAGCACTAAGAAAGAACAAAATACATGAAATGAACCAGAGCTACTAGATTCTACACTTATTTTAGGAAAATATTTTAAATTAACATTTAGTGAAGGGAACTAGGAATGAAAATACCGTAAGTGTATTTTTAGTAGTCCACTAAGCAAGGTGTAATGATGAGAAGGTATTTAAGGTTATGTCTTCCTTGTGACAGTAAGATGCTGATACTGTCTACTTGCTTTGCAAGTATGAGTTTCCTCGCATTATGTTTTAAGCAACAACGTATTAGGGAGACACACAGGACAGAACAGAAGGCATTATTGCCCATACTACGTTGTTTTGGTGTCACTGTGAAAACACATTCCTTTGTTCTCACTGTCTACAGAAAAACATGTATATTGTTATATAGCTAAGAAGCTAAATTTAAACCAGAAATCTTAATTTGGGCAACAGTACAAACTGCCCCCCAGCTTATCTTGAATCAAAAGGAAGCATGTAAGTGGACTGTTATGTTGAAATAAAGTGTGCCCACATATAATTAATCCCAGGTTCAGGCCCAGGGGTATTTTCTTCTTTTCCTCTATTACAAAAAACCTCCAACATTATAATACATCAAAGAACAGCTTTAAAAGCCAGGTTAACTATAGTATTTTGTAGCGCTGATCCACATACTTTACAGACAAGCAGATCTCAGCTTGGTAAGTCCTAGTGTGGAAAACATATTAGTCTTCTACCACCAAAATTTTTAAAGACTTATAAGAAAAAAAAGCAACGTGTGTTTCCTGAATATCCTGACCTATGTGCAAAACTGGTCTGGTACAAGAGACGCCTGGGCATCTCAGCACAAGGGCAGAATGTACCTGCTACTTTACAATATTTTGGCTTCCCTTCTCACACAACTCCATTCAACTGGAAATTCTTCTGTGGAAGCAGACTAGTTACCTTACTTTCTATACTACCATTTTGGTGAGGCTTAATTTTCTTGGCACAAGAGATAAAAAACCTTGCAATACCCCAATTACAAAGTTTCTTGTTTCTGGCTCATATATTTAGCTGGGAGACATCCTTGGTTACAGCAGCATGAAGACTGTTTCCCAGATGGGAACATCCCACATGTGTCTATGCTGCAGGCATTTTTAGGGCACCTGAGGACTAGGAATGAGGCAACACCAGCAATGGTATCTATGCCATAAGCTCTTTTGTATCCTTTAGAAAGGCCTTTGCAGCACTTGGTGCATCTCCCCCTTGTATTTTGCAAATCCAAAGTCCTGAACCACTACTGAACCCTACAAAAAAAGCCCCACCAGCTCCTCTCCTTCAGCTGCCTGTGACTTTCCCTGTGTGACAACTGGATACTTGTGATGTGAAGAGGCAGAGGCCCCCACTGAAACCTAGGCAGGAACAGACTTACCATCACTAAAGTTAGGGTCACTGTGTCTGAATAGCACTGGTCATCCACAATTAGCATTACAAGTTCACAATGCCCTTTAAATGAGTCACTCACCAGAATATGAAAGACCACCTTCCTGGCTCTACACTAAACTTAGTAGTGGCACTAATGAGATGGCATACCTGCCTCTGGACCCCTTGCAGTAGAGATGCAGGTTGTCTTAACCCCTGGAAGATGGTCTGTGGCAAAGCAGTTTGAGTCTGACAAACCCATCATTCCACTCATCACAGAGCACTGTGGAGCCAAGGCACTGGCTAGCTGAAACCAGGTGGCTGTGACAGGACAAGGCCTGATAGCACTCCCCACAAGAGTGACTCAACATCAGGACCCATCACATTTGCAGTGGCCCACTGTGCAATCCACAGTCTGTGTGTGCATTTACTCTCTGCCTCACTGTAGTCTTTGGAAGGCCCTCACCTATTTATTGAAAAATTTGAATACAACTTTGATGGACATAGTTTCAGCAAAAGAAGTGATGCAAATCCAAACTTTAAGTACATTAGGGAGATCACTCCTCTACATCTACATGTGGTATCACAACTGCTACCTACTTCAAAGCTGAAATTCTCTCTCGTTCTCAACTCCTTTTACCGTTCCTTCTCAATCTCTCCTCCTCTTCTCCCAACAATTATACCCCACTTTTCTCCACTTACTGTCCTCTAAGCTTAATAAACTCTTTCAGGTTTTACCATAAAAAGCAGGACAAGACCATCCAATCCATGATGAAATTCCATGCTTGTTCATTAGTAAGACTCAACATCGAACAGTTAAACCTGTTCTCTCCTGTACTCCTTCCTATCTGTCTGTAAGGGTTAGAACACACTTTACAGTGGAAACAGAAATTCCCAGCCCATTCAACTGCTAAAAAAGTAAGTTTTATAAAACACTATTTAGCTGTACCCTAGGCTCCTCTGCATGAAGGCTTATGCCATCTCCACCATCTATATTCACACACATCTTTCCCTACCCATCTGTTCCTGTTTGGCCTTCCTCCAGTAGTCATGCTAAAAGTATGACTCTGAACCTGCGAAAGCAGTGAGTAGGCACCACTGCTGTGCTCACCACCTAGCATGGAGCAAGAGACAGTTGCCCCAAGCACCTGCCAACTCTGAGTGCCTCTCTGGAGGATGTCACCCAGCCACACTCCAGCATTTCTCCTCCCTCCACATGCTCCCTGGCTCTGATGCCAGATGCCTCTGGCTCTATCTTGCAAATATACTCTTGGTCCAATCACTCTTGCAGTGTTATCTGAGGATGCTTTTTTACATATTAGAAGCTAAGAGTGTGACCCAGAGTAAGGGTATACAATGATGGTATTTGTCTTCTGGGGTAAGAGAAGGAAAGGATAGATTTAAAGTCCAAATGTCATTAAGTCCAGAAAATAACCATACTGATGTTTTTAAAATTTTTTATAAAGAAAACAAACATTACTTACTGTCCAATACAAACAGCAATACTGTTAACAAGGACTAATATTCTAAAACACATACAATAATTTCTTATCCAAGGGCCACTGGGGGAACTGCAACTATGTGAAGTTGGGGAACGGCTTGTCTGTGGGAGCACATCCCATCTTTGCCCCATTTTTCTCTTGTGTAACCAACACCTAAAAACTGTATTCCTTTTATTCCTTTGCCCTGTATAGCCTTGCCCCCAGGTTCCTCAAACTGAAAAGACACAAAAAGACTCAGCAATGTTTTGCTGCTTCTCATTGCCCCAAATATTTAGGTCTTTCTCAATAGTGCTGGAGCTGGCTCTTGGAGCAAATAACCCAAGAAGTCTGTGTCTTTACCCACATCAGCCAGGGCAGCTGGAGAACCAGTTTAGCTGAAAATCTAGCTGTGACCTTGTGGATGTCTGGTGATGATGGTTTCAGGTTGGTAGTCTGGTGTCTGGACAGACCACACTGGAAGTAGGTGATGGAAACCCTGGACAGACAGCAGTGTCTTACTGCCAGTCCAGGCCTGCAATTTATGTGATGCTGGAGGGAGGTGTCTTACTGCTCCTGGGTGGTGTCCCTGCATAAGCTAGTGATACAGTATTAGCACTAGAAGTCCTCTGTTGTCTGCAAGTAGCAAGAGGACTTTCTGCCTTTCAGTCTTCCAGCTAAGTGTATGGTTATCCAGTGAATGTCTCTCCCGGGATGGCATTTTGCCACCTACAAGCTAAATGTCAGCCTGCTGAGGACGTCCTGGATTGTGGAATGCCTCCCTGTCCCAAGCAAAAATTGCCCTTCCTGACTTGTGTGTTTCTGTGAATTTCCTAATCCCAAATTAGTTGATTTCAACCACCAGCCCTTCCGGGCCAAGGGGGAAACAGTTCATATGGGAACTTGTTTTGCAAGAGTTTGACAATATTGTGGTACTGACAGTTGTCCAGCCACAGAAGGAGCATACATCCTCCAAAGCACCACACGCTCCAGGTTACCAGCTGCTGCAGTAGCAGACCTGACACTGCAATATCACAATACTATAAAGGAAAAGCCTGAATTTTCTACCATGGGTTTTTGAAGAAGGATATCATGCATGAAAACATCAAGTGTCATAGAAAACTTCAAGTGTCATAGCTAACATGGCAGTGCATGTCATGTCATCTGGTCTTGTTCTGGGAAACTCAAGGGTCTCTTAAATTCCCTGGAAAGGTACAGAACGGTACAGAAGGGTTGGTGGCCAAGAATTTTTTGTGGAAAATCAACAATCAAATGAGAAAGTGTAAGAGGACAATGCAAAGAGCTAGACACTGAGAACCGTTAGGGTATTTATCTTGAGGAATGCCCTGTCAGGAAGGGGTATGTGCAAGTCTACATGCAAGTTCTTAGTCTTCATAAACACAGATATGGGCTAAGATTAAAGAACTTTTGGCTGGAACTGAATCAGGAAACATTTTACCATTATTTAATTATACAATCCAAAACCAAAATAATTTGAGGTAAGAAACCAGATCTGTATCTGAATACCCCTAGAATTTGGGTTAGCTCATCACTGAATCTGATTCATACATGACAAGTCTTCAAGAAGTACGTAATGTAAAATCCTAAATTCGAGATTTTGTATGTGAAACAGGAATCTCAGGAAGGGAAAGTAAGAGACATCAGCTATAGAAATGAGGTTAGCAAGTGACCAAGCAGGACCTGGTCATCTGGGAAATGCAAATTCCTGCACCCAGGCATCAGAAAAGTCACAGAGCTGACTGGCTGGAAAGCAGCTTTGCAGAGAAGGACCCAAAGTTCCTGGTGGACAAGTTGACCACGAGTCAGCAATATACACTTGTGGCAAAAAAGGCCAACAACATTGCCAGCAGGTTACTGGAGGTGATCCTTCTCTTCTACGCAGCATTGGTGAGGCCACACCTGGAGTGCTCTGTCCAGTTCTGGGCTCCTCAGTACACACAGACATACTAAAGTCCTGCAAAGGTCCACAAAGATGATGAAGGGACTGAAGCATCTTTCATGTGAGGAGAGGCTGAGAGGAGAACTGGGACTGTTTAGCCTGGGGAACAGAAGGTCTAGGGGGATGTCATCAGTGTATATAAATGCCTGATGGGGACATGTAAAGAAGAGGGAGCCAGACTATTTTCAGTGATATCCAGTAGCAGGAAAAGAAGCAATAGGAACGAACAATAGGCAGAATACTGTTTATTATTTCATTTAAACATTAGAATTGTTGGCGGTTTTGTACTGTGAGGGACATCAAACACTGAAAGAGGTTGGCCAGAGAGTTATGGAGTCTCCATCTATACAGACATTCAAAGCCCAGCTGGACATAGCCCTGAGAAACCTGCTCTAGCTTACCCTGCTTTGAGCAGGTAGATTGCATTAGATCCCTAGAAGTCCCTTCCAGTCATAACTATTCTGTGATTCTGTAATTCTACATATGGAGAGAGAAAGTCTTCAGGAAAATGTCCATCTTGGAGACTGTAGATACTTTCTGAATATGATTTTAGGTAAGCTTAGAAATTTTCAGGATGGTTTGAGGGTGGGGGTTAATGAAATGTATTGTATTTATATATTAGAATATATATTAGTATATATTAGAAATATATTCCAATATAACTCAATAAATTCTTAAACAAAAGAATGGGTTATTTGAGAATATAACTTAAGTCAGTAGCTTATAGATTTGAGCAAAAATCTCAGATTAGAATTGCAAAAATTCAAGTCTAAACTGATGATGTATCAGTTAATCAAAACAATATTATATAACAATGATAATAAGTATTCAGACATGTAAGATTTAGAAGATAACAAGAAATTTAAAGCCAGTGCCGTAGAGTATCCTTGCCTGGAAAGAAGTTCTGAAGCAAAAATGCCAGTCTCTCCCATGCAACTGCTCAGTTTTCTATAACCCTCTGACATTTCCTCTGGGTTGTCATTCGTATGTTATTGTTTCCTATTAACATTTACAAAATTGATTAATTGTACATCTCTGCTCCTTGAGTCTTTCATTTGTGGTGATGCCCAAGGAAAACCTTGACAAAGATTAGGTAACAGGTATACTGTGATCACTACTTGCAACATTGACCTTGGATGTCTTTCAGTTTGCTTGCACTTCAACATCAATGTGCTTTTCACCTGCTATATGGTACTTACAGTCCTAGTTCTTTACAGTAAGGAAAGTACAGTATTTTGATCTGTATTTGCCTACCCTAGCTGATGGTAGGCACTGACATCTTTGTCCATAAGACAAGACCAAGATGCCACTGAGACAGTAAAATTAATAAAAATTATGATATTTATTAAACAGTGGATGTAACTAATTTAATATTACTTAAAGGTTGTCTCCTCTAGGACTGCTCAGCTCAGGGATTCTTTACAGAGAAGAGAATCCTAACTCTCATCTTATAAGGGCTCCTGAAGCCCTTTCATGTGACTCATGAAAACCTATTGAAAATAAAGGCTACACTTTTAGTTTCATACTGACAATTTACACATTGATCTTAAATTGCTCATCCATTACACAAAGTACATGAGCACCTGCCCTATCCCTCACATCCAAGCACTGCTTGGTACACTAGATCAGACTGTTGTAGCAGAACTGAGCTGGTTGGTATTAAATACGTTTTTGAACAAGCCTGAAATCCATTGCTGTATCTTGTCTCTTCATCTGAAATGCAAAAATTATTCATGCTCAAGAAAGTATAGGACACTCTTGCAAAGGCAGGCAATTTAACATAATTGGCCACTGTTCACAGTCAGGATACATTCAGACCATCTCTTTCTTTTGTTATCTTTGGTAGCTAACATTCACAGTCAGGAATCTGAGCCTCATTCAACTCTGGTCACTTAACACAACATTTTTGGTTTCACTGATCATGGCAAACAATAAGCTCATCTGATGCAAACCATTGGAAACTGTTTAAACCATGATCTTTAGTGTAGCTAAGGCAACTCAGAGTGGTTGAGCTCCTGTCCCTGCCATTATAGTGAACTGTGTATTACGTATACTCTGCCTTCTTTGTTAAAAAAAACCAAGTCTTCTGCCACTGCAGAAAAGTCAATGAATGTCTTGTGTAAAATCTACAGGAGGATATAGTCCTAAAGCATTTTGCAGCTGTTAACTATATGTTTTCTTTTTGCTCCCAAGATTGTGCTTACAAACAGTAGTCAAATACTATTATTGCTATAATTGAGGCATCTGTTAAAACAGTAAAAACAAAAAGCACCGTGGTAGAAAGAAAAATTTAAAAACAATTCTAGACAATGGTAGAGGGACAAACAAAAGGTTTTACAAATAGATAAGGATCAGGAGGATTTTGAGGGAGACTGTAGTCTCTTGGTGTGATGGATGGAGGCGAGTTGATGACAGATGAGGCACAGAGTGCTGCAAAGCTAAAAGATTTCTTTGTCTCAAGTATGTTCACTAGGGAGAAAGAGGGAAACATGCCAGAATCAGAGAGAAGTTTCCTGGAGGCAGAAAATGAAAAATTAATGAAATGAAGAGTGACACCAGAATAAGTAAAAAGGAATCAGTCAGTGAAAAGGAATGTACAATTCTAGTATTGGATGGCCTGTATCCCAGCATTCAGAAAGACACTGTATTTATATATTTTAACTAAGCTGGGAACTAAATTTATTATCATGAATAGAAAATGCAGATGACTTACCACACTTACCAGAATTCATTAGGGGTTGAGGAATGAGTAAAAAGAGATTTTAAGGTTAAAGACTTCAGAATAGTGTGGATTAGGGTCCAAAGAGCAGGCAGCTCTGAAATAAGACACTCTGAGCATTGGCTGCAGAAGCCAGTATTTTCATCTGCATGTCTAAATGAAGGTAAAACTTTGTAGATTAAAAGTTTGTGTACATAGATGTGTGAATAAACATTCTAATGCTTCAATTTAAGAGAGGTTTTATATAACTAAATTATAACATTTAAAAATTATTACCTGGATCTTTAAAATCTTTACATAGAAAAATATTGTATGCCTATACAAGTATGTATTGTTTTGTATTATTCTTAAGTGTAACTGAAATTAAGTTGATGTACTAGGAAGTTTCTAAATCAAGATTCACACAGCACAAACTGAAGACAGGATATGTATAAAGGTATGGGCAGTTACACCAGACTCAGAATCTGCCAAAGAAATACAGAAAACCCTGTATTTAAACATGTGATTTAAATTAATAAAGACAGGAGGACTGGGATGAAAATTTACAGTTGCTGGACATAATGGGCTAGAGACTTAAATCATTACATTTATCTCATCATATACATTTATTACATTACATACATTTATGTAATAAACAAATTACAAGAAAACATGCAGTTCTCTAAAGAGAGGATATCATTAATGACATAAAGACCAGAAAGAAAAAAATTGAGATTGGGGATCACGGCATTTCGCAGTGCACTACAACCAGGATTTTAAAAATAAAACCAAATTTCTAGAACTATTAAATGTTATGTGAAAAAGTTTGCCATAAGAAAATAAAAAACAGAGACACAACCAAAGAGAATTAAATACTCCATAGGTCACACTCAGGCTTTGTTAAACTTCACAGTTCAATGTGCATATTTTACAGTACCAACTAGAAGCCACACTGAGATGTGGAACCTCCTCATGCTAACCATGATACAAGCCTGTAAGCATCCACTGAACAAATCTACCTTTCACCGAAGTCAGTTAAGCAGTTCATGTAGGCTTTTACTCACCAATACAAATCATTACCAATTTGGAGTAGCACCTTGCTTCTCAAACGGTACTGTTGATTTCACAGCATTGTATAACTCAATACTAGCTACTAGTCAAGTGAAGATGCAACAAGTTGAGATACTATGACAGAGAAATAGGGATAAAGGGAGATAAAATACTCTCAGATACGAATAGGATTATGGAAATGAATCATGTTAAATTCACTGGTGTTAATTCAACATTGATCATGTTTTTTAAAACCACACTGAGGCAATAAGGTAATATTGATCTTCTCTATTTCTACAGGCCAAAACTGAGAACACTAAGATAGAAATTATGGAAGACTGAAAATAATCAATAACAGTCTGCATACTGCTACACTACACAAAAAAATGCTCTGTTGACTGCAATTACAATGCATACTAGTTCATTAATATTATTTTATTAATATATTAATTAATGTTATTTATTAATTAATAGGAAATGTCTAAATTTTTCTTGTGGGAAAAGTCATCCTCAGAAGTGAAACAAACTTCTTCACTGCCACATCTCATATTGCATCCCCACCACCAGTTATTCATTACCATGACCAATATCTATTTTATGCTTATTTCATCATCACCCAAAAAGTGCACAATGCCTTTGCCTTTTTGAAGTATAGAGGGATGTTACTTTTCTTTTTATGTATACACGTTGGTGTGTATTTATTTCATTGAATATTTCGTTGGCCAGAGAAGCAGGCCCTGTGCTAGAAACAGAATTGCAAAGGTTTGTGACAGTGTTTATTAGGAGCTTGCTTCACAGTTTCCGGTTAGCCCGGGAGAAGGCTTGCTCTCTCCTACCAGCAAGCAAGAAGCAGCCACATCGCTTGTAGAGTTCCTTTGTGCCAGAACTGCTCAATGTAACAGCAGAGTCTAAGTGTAAGATGAGAATTCGTGGCATTCATCCCTGCCTTTAAATTCACCAGGCAATCCCTCCTATTCAACAGAGACAGCCAAGAGAGAAGCTAGTAGTAACCGCTAAAACATGCCAGCTGTTTATTTGGCTTTCTTCCCTCACAGATTACTAAACAGCACTGACTGAAACAAAGGATTAGGAATGCTCATGATTTCATTTTGCTAGAAATACCACAACTAGAAGGAGATATCCTGTATTATAAATTATTTTAAGTATGACATTTTATTTTTTTCTACCCATTTCAGCTACAACAAAGGCAAATCAGTTAAATAAAATTAATGCAAAAAATGAAAATGACTGGAATTTTTCAGCAGAAAAAGAAAGCTTTTACAATCTGATCCTGAACAATCACTGTATCACTCGGTGCTACACTAACTACAATAGAAATTCAATATATGAGTTCTTGATACTTGTTTTCAAGATGCAATTGCACAGGGCGCTAGATAATCTTATTGAAGCTCCCTTCCCACAAAAGTTTGGACCAGATGATCTTTTGAGGTCCCTTCAAGCCTGGGTAGTTCTATGATGACTGAAATATTGTTTTTTCCATTGCTTTCTAGCTGGGTTATCTTAGTACCTTTTTTTGCTTCTTAACAAGTTTTAAAGTAGTACACTGGAATTATATGATAGCTATCAGTGCAGACAGACTGAATTTCTTCATCAAGTAGTGGGGAGTGTATAATCTTGTGCATTGGACTGATCATGCAACTCACTGCTGCTTTAGGCAGGCAGTTAAGGTAATTGCCCATCATAGAGACTCTTACACTGATTGCACACTAGAAAGAGGCGGCAACTGGTTTCCCACTCTTTCATTTGCTGATATTAGCTTTATGTTGCTACCACCAGATCTATGTGTAATGCATGACTCTTTACAGCTTTGTTTACACGGTACAAAATATAATTTGTTTACTACAGAAATCTGAACCAGGCTTTAAACGTTCATTGAGAACCAAAACAAATCCAAAAAACAAAACCCCATTTCCTCATAAATGAAGAGTGTTAGAAGTTAATTTAAGCAACAGAACAAGCAGTTTGCAAACTATTTAAAAGGCATGCTTCCTTCCCTGAGTAGTTCTTGGTACCCTAAATGAGAAAAATGTACTGATCTTAATAGAAACAATTACAAGCAGAAGCTTTAGCTTTCTAATTGAAGTAGAGATGCCACTGGAACACAGCTTTTCTTTGTCATGTTGTAATCAAAGCTACTCCTTACACATTTATGTATATGCATGAGAAAGAGTGGGCCAAACACCTACATCTATGCTATTACAACACTGAAACAGAGGTGGCTGTAATGTTTAGCCTTTTAATGAATGTAAATATTCATAAAAATGGTAAGGTAGCAAGTAATCAATCCACTGGTCTCTATTCACAGAACAGATAAAGCAAAGACCATGCCAAAAAATGTTTTCCCACTTAACCTTGAATGATAGAACTTCTAAATTGTACTGCCACTGCTTTTCATTCTCCGTGTTTTTCCTAGTATTGCCAAAAGCAATGCCCATTATAGCCACTGATGTTTTGTGAAAATGGTTCCTCCAAGTATAAAAATGTAGCAGTAGCTTTAAAAAGGTTGAAGAGAATGTTTTATAAACTGTGTTGCTGACACATACAGCCAAGTGTTCAACAGCCTACTACACCAAACATTACACCTCTGAGTTTTTTGAGATTGCTAGCATTCATTGACCAAATGTAGACATCTGTAATACAGAAGACTCTATGTAAGATCATCACTCTAAATGCTGCTGACTATAAAGGAGGCCTAAGGCCTTGAGCTCAAATGTAGATATCTAAATTGTAGAAGAGGCAAATCAATCCACACGTGTCTTCCCACCTCAAAAGAATGCTAAGGCAAATTCCACTTTTTACACTGCTGAAATTATTCATGTCATCTCAACATGCAAGCACAACAAAGAGTACAATTCCAAAATTAATTCTGGTCTACAAGATTCTTACATCAAGGTGCTTAAAATTCTGTCTTCTCTAAATCTAAGTATCCGACAGAGCTCACGACAGCTGCTATGCTACATTCCTTGGGCCATTTCCCCTATATTTAAACAAAACAAATATAAATTAAATATATTGTATAACACAGTAATTTGCTTAGGTATTAACACTTCTGTAATGCATGTAAAAAGTCTTCAATTTGAGTACATTTTATTAACCCAAATAATATAGAAAATGCAGCATCTACAGTGCAGTAGATCATACTGACAATATGTCATTATATTGAGTTCTTATGTCACAAATGCAGCATTTTATCTCATGTCCAAGCAAATCTGAGCATATTACAGACACAATACAATTTTATTGGAGATAAATACTTATGTGCACAGCTGGACAGGCTTACCAGCAGTGCACAAGTGAGAAACATGAAGGAAGATGCTTGCAGATAAGATGTGGCGCTTAGCAGGTGAGGGCAGAGGCTAACATAAACTTTGCTTTTCCAGGGAGCAATTGCAGGCATGTCAGATTGTTGTGGCAGAGGTTGAAGTGTCAGCGATGTGAGGGAGCAAAGAAAATATTTCTAAGTATAGCAAGGCCTTGGTTTTATTCCTGTGCATTCAAAATTTAACTTGTGCTTTTTTGCCAATGACAAGATTCCTTTGGTTCAAACAATTGCTTACCATGGTCTAAATTACTGCTGGTACAGACCTGACACACAATTCTACCATTCTCATTTTGTTTCTAATACTTTATGCCTACAACTTGACAAAATACTGTTCAGACCCAAACTCAGAAACTTCTCAGTCACCTTGCTTGCATCAATGTAAAATCTGTTTTTTCACAACTAGTGATAAAAAGGATTTCCAGCTTTCATCCTGGACACCTGAGTTTCAAGATACCGAGGAGACACTACTAGAGAGTGAACCCAGGTTTGCTCAGAGAGATTTGCACAGGTAAAATAAGGAAGTTTTTCCAAAATTATTCCAGTAGTATGTATCGAAGAGTGTCATGTTAATTTGAGAAAGTAATTCAGGCTTCAAACCTACCTCAATCCTTGTTAAAGGCAAAGAAGTATGGGAAGTCAAGTACAGAAATTATATGAATGCATATGTGGTCTTTCAGTGCCTTATCCACCATTTCACATAAGCTTCCTATGCCAGAAAACCAACCTGAATTAGTTTTAACCCTGACCTGATCTGGTTTTCTAGAAAAAGAAAGAACATTTGAAAACTCAGGAGCTAGGTCTCCATATTAAATTTACAAAAAACATCACAAAACATGCCATGTTTTAGAGAGGAGCAGAACCTCTCAGCTCCGTCTGTAAGCCCAGCTTCTACTCAAAATGCCGCAAGATGGCTCTGGTGGGTTTGGAAGTGTCCCCTGATCATCTAGACCTGTGGATGACATCGGGCTGTTAGCCTTAGCTGGAACAGAGGTCTGGCACACTGAGGGCAGGCAGTGCCAAACACACTGCCATCCTCCTCAGTCCTCGCCTGGCTTGTGATTAATATGCTGTTTGTTCAGTTATTGTGATATATAGGAGACTAATATATTAGTTTAATGCAAAATAGGTTGATATAAAATGAGGGCAGAGAGGATAAGACTGTCTCAACACATTTGGTGCACTCAGGGACACCAGAAAAGGCTGAGACCTCAGCTATGTTGCAGCAACAGTGAAATTCACAGAGAAATATACAGATACTGAAATGATATTCATGTTTTCCCTGCCCAGGACCATCAGGCTCCTTCTCCATGTCACTCCAATTTCTGACAAGCCTCTTGGAATAGATTCACCTTGCCTCCTTGGACCTTACAGGGAGAAGTCTCTCACTGTAGACTATCATGATCTCCACAGCATGGTGCATTTTTCTAATGAACACTAATCAGCTTTGAAATAGCTAACACTACTGAAATGTAAATTATGTCTATTTGTACTGAGCTGAATACAGCAAAATCCATTTACTGGGCTATTGTTGAAAGGTCCCCCACAAAATTCAGCCAGCACTGCTTCAGTCACAACTGGTTAACAGTTGAAAGTTACCTTTGTAAGCACTTTTGGAAAAGAAAATTCAGTTTATGCTACCCATGGTTGGATCTTAGAGATGAGAATACACAGTGTCTCTTTTACCAGCTCAATCTTCATTTAACAGTCTCACACTCCAGGAAAAGTTGACCATATTCAACAACAAATGCATAAATTCCTTTTATTGCTCAACAGCAGTCACCAAGCTAAAGTAACGGGTGCACTAGAAATACATAAAACGTAAAGTAGGAAGACACAGATGACCTTACTCTTTTCTGTTGTGCACCATGTTTTATATGTGTTCAAAATTGCTGTGCCTGTTATGTGACAGAGTCACAGCAGAGTCAGAGGTGTGTGGTGGTGAGGCCAGCAGGCAGGCCCAGGACCCCCAGGTGACATCCTCAGGCCATACACAAACCTTCAGCATGACACAGGACTCATTTCATCTGCCTTTGTAGCAAGGGAATACTACTACTTCCTTTCTCCTGGTTTTCCTCCTATCTTGTCTGTTCAGATAGCAATTTATTTGTGCAGGTACCATTTTTCACTGCGTCTGTATAGCACAATAGGATACCAATCTCAGTTAGGGCATCGATGTGTTAATACTGCACATCTAATAAAGAGCTGAATATATATTCTCTATATTTTGAAGAGTAGTAATTATACTTTTTTCATAAAGCTGTACTTTTTCCTCTTCCCTTTAATAAAAACCCGCAATATTCAGCTGAGAAAGCAGGAAGTTATTTATGTCTCCCTGACATGGGAGCATAGCTTGGTCTCAGATGTCGTTTAAAGCAGCCTCAAAGCTATTCAGAACTGTATCAGGCTGGCTGCAGCCCCAGATCAATTGCAGTATAACTTCAGCCTTCTCCTCCCTGTCGTGGCAGCTTCAGGGACATGCTGGATGACCTGACTAGACTTCTTTCAGCTCATACTCTGAGGAGCCTCTAACTGCAGATATCTGGGAAATTTCTTGTTCCTTTTGATGCAGGAGCACTTCAGAGTTAGTAATAGTTTTCAGATCATACAGGTAATAGAGCAAATATTGAAAACCAAGGTTTAATTTTTTTGTGTCATTAATTTAAAATAAAATTTTGAAATCTTTCAACTTGTTCTAAAGAACACAAGTAATAATGCTTCTAAAGGATTCAAATGAAAATACACAACAAAATTATAAGCAGTTAAACCTGTATTTCTATCCTACTATTTATAAATATTTTAGTCCCTCAAAAAACATAAAACTATTGCAAAAAAATTGTTCTCACCAGATGGGAACTATTATCTCCTCTTGCCATGACAGGAAAAGGGAAAGAGCTTCTTTTTTTAATAAAAAAATATCTCTGGTATAAATGAAGACAAAATTCAAATATCCACAACTATAAAGTTATACCGGTCAGAAAAGCCTCTTCTCAACCATGAAAAATTACCAGCCTGGCAGCATGGATTAATTATGAATTAATACACAGGGCTATAGTAACCCTTAGGTCCCAGTATTTTGAGTATACAGTGTTTGCAGTTACATATGTAAACATTGACTATTTCCTTAGAGAGTAGGTTTTCTTCTTAAGAAGAGTACATATAGAAACATGCTTTAGTAATGTGTGTAGTAATCTCTTGGTGTTTAAAAATACAATACTGTACAGAGTACACTGGGCATCTGTTAACCCTGGTGGCAGCTAAGCCCCACACAGCTACTCACTCATTTATCCCGGTGGGATGGGGGAGAGAACTGGAAGGGCAAAAATTAGAAAACTTGTAGGTTGAGATAAAGACAGTTTAATAAGTAAAAAAGAAACAAACAAAAACAAATTAAAAAAACACAGATGATGCAAAAAACCCCAATTGCTTATCACCAGCTAACCGATGACAAGCTAGTCCCCAAACAACAGCAGCCCTGACAAACTTCCTGCACAACTTTTATTGCTGAGTGTGACATCATATGGTATGGGATATTCCTTGGGTTAGTTGGGGTCAGCTGTCCTGCCTGTGTCCTGTCCCAACTCCTCAGGCACTCCCAGCCTACTCGCTGGTGGGCAGCATGAGAAACAGAAAAGGTCTTGATGCTGTGTAAGCCCTACTCAGCAATAGCTAAAACATCCCTGTGTTATCAACACTGTTTTGGCCACAAATCCAAAACAGCACCATACAAGCTGCTATGAAGAAAATTAACCCCATCCCAGCCAAAATCAGTACAGCATGCCTATTCATACTGTCTTGTACAGAGAACTCAGCACACCCTCTGGCTAGCATTGCCTACACCTGGTACATAAAAGGTGCACAGCACCATCCAAATGTAACAGCTGTGGTGTGCAAGCTTTATCGCTGCGCTGGGATGGCCGCTCAGCAAGACTTACTCACTGGAGTGTCATGCCAGTCACATCATTTCTACTTCCAGTACTCACTCATGCTGAAACAAGGTTTATGCCTTTTCTCATGGTTCTGGTAGCTCCAGGCCGGTTTGGGTCTTTCTGTTGTGGAAGGCACTGATTTGTCCAACTATATGTCATGCTATCTTGGGCCCATATAAAACCCACCATACACAAGGAAGATGTCTGCATGAACAGTGAGAAGGTAGCAATTACTGCATTCCACATGTTATGGATTTATCCCTCCTACACAAGCTATCAGCTAAGGGTAGGGATCAATCCCTATCAAGCACACTTCTTTCTGTCATGCACTAAAAACCATTCATGCCTAGCTAGACGTCTGGATCTGCAGAGAACATTCTGAACAGAGGCAGTGCAGCATGTCCATTACCACTGCATGTCCATGAAAGGCTGAAGCACATGAACAACAGTAAGGCTATCCACCTCAAACATGATGCACGACACCTAGTCCTTGAACCAGAACTCCAGTGCAACAAGGTGCTAAGGCATGTAAGTAAGCCTCAAAAGAGAAAGGATAGCCTTGAGGTTTTGCATCTTTTTGGAACACAGTCTGTGTCACTCATCCTTGGCTCCTAGTAAACTCAGACCTGTCTGGTGATTTAAACACACGATCAGCATAGTATGTTATAAGGCAGTATGTACAGCCACCATTGTTATAGTAGTGTATTTTGATTATGTCTGTTTTTCATTTGCATTTTGTTATTTTATTTAAAAATTATTAGATGCTAGTCCTCATATATTCCATGCTTCAGCACAGTGCTGAGAGTGTTCTGGAGGCCAGGGTCACCCTTTTCAGGGATGACCCAGTCTACAGCGAGCACCAAGACCCAGGAGCGGCTAAGACACAGGCAGCAAAGATTAGACACATCTGACTAACAGGCCCCCATACCCTACTCAATCACCTTCGAAGGATTCAGGATGCAGAGGTTGCTGTGGGTGCAGGGAGTGTTAGAGAAGCTTGCAGGGCTATGATCCCCCTTTGGAGGTTGGCTGTAGTGTCCTGCAGGGCTTGGAGGTTACCCTGGAGTTGTGGAGGTCTTCTGGGACAACATCTGGTGTTATGGAAAGGGCAGGTCCCACAGCACTCACCACGGGGACAAGGTTCTATACTGCCTGGGGTCCTATACTGGGGGTCAGGCTCCACAGCCCTGGCCCCAAGGGCAGGGCTGGGGAGGCCTGGAGGAGGGCTAGGCAGGGATACCAGGGCTGCTGGGGCCCTTGGGGCCTGGACGAGAACTCTCTTCATCGAAGACTAAGATTATTCAAACAGGTTACCTGTTAGTTCATAAAGCAAAGCTGCTTTTCCTCTGGTAATTCAAAATGATCAAAATCTCCTGAAGACACAGTCGATCATAACCTGATATCTGTTGACAGCTAAATTTGTTTATTTAGGATCTGCTAACGGCAAATTGTTACAGAAAGAAGTCAGGAAGCATGAGGATGAAAAACTGTTTTCCACATCATAAGCTGCTGTTACCAGCATTATGGCATCTGAGAATTTCCATGAATAACATCTTCAGGCTGTCATAAGAACAAGCGTGTTTTGTCCTTTCTTCCTTGTTGCCCACAAATTTGTCACACAAACAGATAAAGTTTGCACCTCTGTCTCCCACTGCAGACTTTGTTGTAGGTCTCAGTTATCAGCCTCTTTCAACCCCTGATGTGCTCTTATTCTTGAATTATTTTCAACACAGCAGAAAATGTCAGAGAAGCAGGATTTGGGGTGGAGAGTGGAAAGGTAAGTCCATGGATACCTCTTTTCTAAGCTCACTAGGCTTCACATATCACACGTACTTTCATGCCATATTTTATACTTGCAAAATGCACAGATATTGTAAAGTAATTTTTAAAGTTGTTTCTTAGGTCTAAATATACAATCCCATTAACGAATGACATGGACTGGAAATGTGTTTTATAAATCTCTCTCCCATATTATCTTTTGAAAATGTAACCCCCTGTATTTTAATATTGGGTTAATATGCTGAATAATAATAATAATTTACATTTATATTGCAGCTTTCATCCTGCTAGACTGCAGAATACTTCCAATTACATGCATACCATAGCACACAGATGCAGTCATCTCTGTGACAGACATAAAGTAGGCAACAGCAGAAGAGAAAGGAACTTTAGGACTTCAGACACTATGGCCAACCCCTAGATTTAAGCCACCAGCATAGCATCCTGAAGCCCACACAGTGCAGAATAACTTAGTGTTATGCCAACATCAGAAGTCCTGAAGCCTACAAACTTAGTCTCCTTTTAAAAAATGGATGACAGAAATCAGTGCTGCATGGAGATGAACCAGCATTTCCATTAAAACTACCATCACTGAGGTACTCCAAAAGAAAAAAGAAAAAAGAAAAAAAAAAAAAAAAAAGAAGAAAAAAAAAGTAGGTTACAAACAATCTCTTTTGGATGCCTAAAAGCATAATGAAATAAGCGATTCAATTATTACTCTCTTTTTTCAGGAGGAAGAGGATTGGAGGGGATAGACAGGGAACAGAGGGGAATGGTTCAGAGAAACTTGATTTTAATCCAAAATAAAATTGGAACTGGTCCCAATCAAGTGATCGGTCTGATTTCTATTCAGTTTTGCCAGCCCGAGTGGGTCCCAGTAGAACTATTATGCCTGGTATCATGTGATTACTCTCAACAAGAGAACACAGTTTACATGCTGAAAGCTGATGTTATGAAGCCTTTAGCGTACACCTGCTTTTTTTGGAAACATTTCAAAGATGTTTCTTTTGGTGTGGGAGAGTAGTAAAGTGAAGCCCTGTATAAAAGAAATGCCTTTTTGGGGAAATGCTGCTCTTGTGACAGGAAAAGGTAAAACAACAATTTCACATGTTACTCTCTCAATTGATACTAGTTTGGATTTATTCAGCAGAAATTCCTCTTCATATAAGGCCGTGCCCAGCTTTATGTCCTCTGATACAGAAGTTGGTCCCAAACACTAACAGATAAACCTCTAAGTCAGAAACTACAGATCCTTATGCAACTGTAACTTGGAATTTATTTTTCATAAACTATTATTATAATCTTGATGAGAGATTTTCAAGAGAGCTTAGCTTAGCTCCATCAGTAAATGAAGAGGTCAAAAACTACCAACTATGGTTGTTGGAGTTTTTTAAATCAATCAAAGATGATGAGAGTTGCAGCTACTCAGCTCTTTTAGAAAACAGGCCAAAATTTATGAGAAAGAGCCTGTGGTAAAATATTTTTCCCATGGGGATAAATTCTCTCCATCTGACTTAAGGTTACAATGAGTTGTAGAGAATTTTAAAATGGCCGCGATTATTGTTTGCTGTTGATTTCTCCAGCTCTTAATGCAGATGTATTCCTGGCTTCATCCAAGGAAATCATGTATTGTACATTCTTACTGTTAGTTGCTACTGGGAGAGCAAGAGTGGGTAATGGCTATCACAGGCAGTAGAAAGCTAGAAGAAAATATCTATAAAGAAAGGCAAAGAATCAAAATGTACAAAACCCCAAAGGACTAAGAAAAGAGGGTTAAGCAACATTTCTATCCCCTTAATTATTTTCATCTGCATTTCTTATTTAAAACTAAGATTTTGTGGCCTCTCTCCCACTCATCGTCTGCTGTCAAGTGTGTCAGAGAAGCTATTTTTAAAATATTTCCACAAATAGTCACATAGGCAGACATTTTTTACAAGACTGGAGACCAGTGCACATAAAAGGGACTGCTTCCATGCAAGAAATCTTCATCTCCCCATCATCTCAGAAACTAGCAGTAATGAAAATGTTTGTTTCTAACTCTTGCAGAGGTGTGGTCTTCTAAGACAGACCAACCCGTTACCTCAGCCAAGCAGTGAGGATCAATGCACTTCTGGCACTTGACAGGACCTTTTTCCCTTACTCCCTCCAGATCAGATGATTCAGTAAACACTTCATAGGACTGGCACAAATTAAGAATATCAAACTTTGGGAGATATTTGATTTACACTTCTAATGGACATGTACATCGTGTATGTCTCTCAAAAATTAGAAACTGTAAAAAAATTAATTGACAGACAATGTGAAGTTTCAAAGAATACTTTTTTTTTTTTTTGCTTTCAGTATTTTAATATCTTTTGGTGGTGCAATTGGAAAGCTTATAACTTTTTCAGGGAGATAACCTGCCTGAAGACTGCAATAGAGCTAGGAAGCCACAAGTATGGTAACAAAAAGCAAACTAAGCTATCTATTTTCTATATAAAATGTGGATCTACTCTCACCTCAGACAATGAACGTAGTCTCAAAGAGCAGTCCCTAACTTCTTGAAGGAGTCATTCACATGGCCAAATATCCAACAGATTTTGAAATTAAACCCAAACATGAACAGTGTAACCACTTCCATTTAAACTTTAAAATAACTTCCTCAGAGAGAGGAAGAACAACACAAACCCATTTTGTAGATAATATTAAACAAACATTAGCAGAAACAGATTTAGAACTAAAACAGAGTTATGGAAATCCACTATTACTGTCATTATTAAAAAGGTGTTTGTAACAAAATAATCCATTGTTTCTTACTCCTGTTATAAAGGTGTTCTGGGACCAGTTTCCACTATCAGAAGAAATATTGTATCATTGATTGAGTATTCTTCTTGAATCTTTCAATTTCCAACAAAGCTCCTTCTGTCCTGTAAAAGGCAGATGTTTGATCTGAGAACACATTAGTTCAGAAATATCTCTATTTTAAAGATTTCAAGCCTGAAACTTGGTTTTCAGGCAGGTTTTAAAGCATTGTTCTAAACAGATTGTCAGTTACCAATCACCAATGTATTTCTAGTGTGCAAGCTCAGGACAGATATACACAGGGAACAGAAGGCCCTAAAGACTTTTTCTTATTATTTAGGACCAGAAATTAATCTCATTTTTCTCTAATGAAGTCACAGAGATTTGATTCCATACAGGTCAAGTTAAGATCCTACAAAGATGACCATTTTACAGACAAATGAATATCAACTTCATTTTCAAGCTTAATTATTAAAAATCATGTAGTGAAAATACCAACACTAAATTATCTTACTCTGTATCTATGGGGTATCAGTGTCTCCACGTCCTGATTTTGAAGTTTTCCCATAAGCTTTCTATTAGCAGCAAGAGACTCCAACAAACAATTTCCAAAGGAGATTCTCTTTGTTCTTCCCAAAGTCAAAAACTAAACATTCAATTTCCTAACCATTTTTTGAAGTCATAATGCTATGGAAAGCCAGTATCTACCGCTGTTATAATAGGTAGCTTGTAGAAGCCATACCTGCCACATAAAGCCTCCTTTTTAGCACTAGTGACAGATAAACCTCCAATTCGACATAGCTGTGACTATGACATATGACGCAGAAATACATGTCTCATTGGCATCAGCATCCAGATAGATTTGTCATCTCAGTGAACCTGATCTCCTTCTACAATAAGACGACCTGCCTAGTGGATGAGGGAAGGGCTGTGGATGTTGTTTACCTGGACCTTAGTAAAGCCTATGACACCGTCTCCCACAGCATTCCCCTGGAGAAACTGGCTGATCATGGCTTAGACGGGTGTACTCTGTGCTGGGTTACAAGCTGGCTGGATGGCCGGGCCCAAAGAGTGGTGGTGGATGGAGTTACATCCAGCTGGTAGCCGGTTACAAGTGGTGTTCCCCAGGGCTCAGTGTTGGGGCCAGTCCTCTTTAATATCTTTATCAATGATCTGGATGAGGGGATCAAGTGCACCATCAGTAAGTTTGCAGATGACACCAGGCTGGGATGGAGTGTTGATCTGCTTGAGGGCAGGAAGGCTCTGAAGAGGGATCTGGACAGGCTGGGCCGATGGGCCGAGGCCAGTTGTATGAGGTTCAACAAGGAGAAATGCCGGGTCCTGCACTTGGGTCACAACAATCCCATGCAATACTACAGGCTTGGGGAAGAGTGGCTGGAAAGCTGCCTGGTGGGAAAGAACCTGGGGGTGCTGGTCAATGGGCAGATGAGCATGAGCCAGCAGTGTGCCCAGGTGGCCAAGGAGGCCAACAGCATCCTGGCTCGTATCAGAAACTGTGGCCAGCAGGACTAGGGCAGTGATCGTCCCCCTGTACTCAGCACTGGTAAGGTCGCAGCTCAAATCCTGTGTTCAATTTCGGGACCCTTGAAGAGGGGATGTTGAGATGTTGGAGCGTGCCCAGAGAAGGGTAATGAAGCTGGTGAAGGGTCTAGAGAACAAGTCTTATGAGGAGCAGCTGAGGGAAATGGGGTTGTTTAGCCTGGAAGAGACATTGGAAGAGGCTGCCCAGGGAGGTGATGGAATCACCATCCCTGGAGGTGTTTAAAAAATATGTAGATGTTCTGCTTAGGGACATGGTTTATCGATGGACTTGGCAGTGCTGGGTTTATGGTTGGACTTGATGATCTCAAAGGTCTGTCCCAAACTAAATGATTCTATGATTCCATGATTGCGGAAATAGCATAAGTAATTAGCTTGATCATTAAGAGTATAAAAAAAGAAGATGTAATAATCAGGTTGTATCCTGACCCTGCTTCTACCTCAATACATCCCAAACTAATTTCCATTTAGCTTCCAAAACAAAAATCAGAATTAAAAAGCATGTTGTCTTTCAAAGTCTGCTTTGGTTATACCTTTGTTTTCTGGTGTAAAGTTTTAAAGCAGCACAGGTGACCTGTAGACTCTTATTTAACCTCATACCTGCAAGTCCTTTACATGTGATTGTTGCAGTGGTGTAGACTCTACATAAGTATGCCTCACTATACTAAAAAACACACATTCTCAGAGGCAAAGGTATTGAATATTCAGGTTGGAAAATTTTCTCTGAACTATGAGATCACAGATTCCAATTGCCTTTTTTTCTGATAAAAACATATTTGAATCATTAGGTCATTACAACTTCATCTGATTGAATGGACTGATGAAGTGGAAAGCTTATACTTATCTAGAGCTGCCAAGTGTCTTATAGCTTTTGAAGAAGGATAAAAGTAGTTGAAAAGTCCTTCTTATGTATGTTTGCGATGTAAGCCCAGAGATGTCTGTCTGGGAAGCAAGGGAGGACTGAAGGAATAACAAGGAGCTACTGAGTAGTCATTGCTTTGTTTCTAGAGAAACTGGTTAAACTTACTTCATACATCCATGGAAAATATTGGCTAATAAACAGTAGTTGCAATTCTATGGATGAGAACTGTCCACAAGAAGTAAGGAAGTGAGAATAATAAAGATAGGAAATTGCCACTGAACGTGTACTTTTCTAATACAGTATGGAGATATGGCATAGCTGAACATTACAGTATGTGAGGTACAGTATTTATTCCAGAACACGATTATTATTATGACATTCATACCGAAAAGATTACCCTCAATTCCCTTCACCCTATGGTTGGTCCTATAAAGATCCAACTATTTGGTATCCAAACAGTTTAACAGTTACAGGTCTTGTTGGTTTTATAGTGCCAGCAGCTTCCTTTGCAGACATCATCTAGTAAACTATTATGCTAGTAAGCTAAATAGGGCCAGGGCACTATGGCATGCAACTGTCCATATTATTTAATTGCTAGTACATTCCTTGGCATAGATTTGACTCATGGGAACTAACACTTTTCCAGGCAACACCTGGGCACAGTTTGGAGGGTAAGACAAGCCTGGGATGGCTTCCAATATGCAATACAGACAAGGCTGACATATTTTAGTGAAGAAAGTTTAGCCATATGGATATAAGCCGTGCTCTGTCACTGGCCCTCAGGGCCAGACAGGGAGCCAGGGCACTTTTTATTTACTTTGCATAGTCATAGAGACCAATTTTGTCCTGACATCATTATGACTCATTCTAGTGAAGCCAAAGATTTGTAGTGGATTTGTTAGTCAGAGAATCACCATACCTGTTTGGTGTGTATTTTGGGGAGAGAGGAGGTATATGGGAGATGTAGCAATCGTATTCTTTTAAAAGCAACTTAAATGGGGTTAGACTTACTTCACATTTGCTCACTAATAACAGCATCTTCTGTATTCTGACTTGTTGTCTTATCTTTTTTGAACTCCTGTAGGTAAAGTGAAGCAGTTTAGAATGTAAGGATTCAGTCTGAGGACCATGATTTTGACTGCTTAGCTCTAACATCAGCAAACAGGTGCCAGAAGTTCACCATTGCCTCTTCCTTTTAATTTGCTGCTTCAGGATATTAAGTTTTTCTGTACCAATTTCATTCATATTGACAAGCTTTGGTTATTAGCAGCATGGCACAATCCAGTGTTACAGTCTGCTCATGGATTAATGTGCACCCAACAGCCTGCTTGCTTTGTGTGCAACAAACTAGGGCATCATCCCTTTGCTTGTCATATATTCTGCTCAGATCATGCAAAAGTGAGCAGTACCTGTTTGTTTGGCATTCCCACACATACATCAGAAAGCAAACACCTGATCACCCCAGGATGCACTGTAGGTAGCCTTATGGTGAACCTGAGCTTTTGAGTATCTTTGACGTCCCCTTTCTGGAAAAAAAACTATTTCCATGAGGGACAATTCCCCACTCTATTATACAAACAGATAGGGGTAGCTCCATTGGTTAGCAAAATAACACTTCAAAAAAAGAAAAACAAAAACCAAAGACAAAAAAACCCTTTCTGAAATGTTAAGACAAAATCAAAACCAAACAGATAAAGTGGCACGAGAATTAGCCTTATACCTTTAGTGTTGCTCCTGTGTCATGCATTGTTATTTTCCTAACCCAGCAAAAATAAAAAAATGCCTTCTATGTAAAGGATCTCTCCCTCTGTTTACATGCATATGAGTTACATATCACTCATTTAGGCTTCCTGAGATTTTCTTCTCGATGCTATTGGTATGTAGCTGTGATGCTCTCATCCCAATTTGTACATTTTTACGCTTCGATGGCTTATTTGGCTTTCCATTCATATTGTTTTAACTACCTGGCTCCTTTTCAGACTCAGAAGCCCTGCTGCTAACATGATACAGCAAGTTTACAATGCCCCAAATAAACATTATAGTTCTGGGAATCACATACTCTCCTCCTCATACAAAATCCCACCCCAAAATTACCTTTCTCTCAGAGGCACATATACACAACCACACACAGTTAAGTCTCCTTACATAAAATCAACCAACTAAATAATTTGGCCCTTCAAGCAGGAAGAAATTCTGCTGTATTATCAGCTTCTCTTTGCTGATTCGAGCAAGTACTCAGTCTTTCAGGATGCTTTGTGTTAACTCTCTTCTAGTGATACTCCACAAACAACACCTGTTCCCAACAGCCCCTTTGGTCAAAGACATATAATATATGAAATCTTGAGGAGTAATTACTTCCTCTCTCTGTCTGCCTTGGCTCTTCCCAGCACAACCCACATAAATACAACATGTTTTCACAGAGCGCTATACAGACTCTCCAGGACTAACCCATACTGACTTACAATGCCCATCACGTGCTTCTCCCACACCCAGCAGATATTTAAAGTCAGAAGGAGCTACCACCCATCTAACCTATTTCTTCACCTCTCTGTTCCCTAGGTACACTTGACAGTCCTTCCCTGAAGGGTAGTATACACTCATTGCTTCTTTTTACCATTGATACTGAATTAATAAAAAAGTCAGTCAGGAGAGGGGGGAGAGAAAGAAAGAGAAAAATGTAGTAACAGGCTTAGATCTAAAAAACACCAATTCACACCAAACAATTTTCCCCACCTTCCGAGGTTTATATATGTATATACACATAACACTCAAACCCTGGTTGAAATGTGTTGCACAAATACTGGAACAAATGGGAGTAGAAACATTCTGGATCTAATCTACTTTTGTGTTTCTGTGCCATTTGGTTTTACTCTGGTCAGTAATGTGACAAAAATATAAAACTCTGGAAAAGCTGGATGGCATAATGATGTAAAACATCAGATTAGCTTGTGAGCAATGGATAATTTAAACAAGGTAAAGATTTTTAATCTCATGAAAACAGGTTTTAAGCTAAAGTTGAATAAGGTCTGATCTTCCTTTGACAAATATAAATAACTTTCTAGTGAAATTGGTAAGCAATTTGTGATTTCATGTTGGTTTTGGCATGCCATTTTGAGACTTTCTCCATATGTCATAACTTACCACAAAATTAAACACAATTATAGATGAAACTCACATTTGTTTGAAGAGGAATTAAAAAAAAAACAATAGGGAAAACATTAGTATGTTTACAGTGTAATGTTCTACAGTAAGGTTTACAAAGAATAGGAAAAGAAAAAATACAGTTATGGTTTCTAGAGTACAGAGGTGTTTGGATTACCATCATTACTTTATTAAGAAGTAAGTTTGTTTTTCCATGACCAGAATGGGAAAAAAAGTGTTTCCACTAAGTTTAAAAATTCAAACACACAAAGATTGGGAAATCACAGAGCTAAGATCATTCTTTTAAAAGTTGGGGTTTTTTTTAGTTAAGTATTTTCTGTTTCTCTGAGTAAAAAAGAATTCCTAGAATTTGATCATATGGCCTCACATTGCCAAGACTGGTTATGTGCCAAACTGGAATCACTTGTTCCACTGCACTAATTACTACCATGCCAGCATATGAAGCCACTGATGGCAGCAGTAGGTTATCATCCTCTAGGTATATCAGAACTGGAGCAGAATGAGGCAGAACAGAAAGGTTAAGGCAGCCAAATCCTGCCTGAAGACTCTGCAGCTGTCTGCCTCTGCTACAGAGATTCCATGTCACGGCAGTCAAGTCATTTCAATCAGACACTGAGCAGGTGACGCTAACTGTGTTCTTTACCTTTGGTTCCAAGCCTGGCACCACACAACCAGACTGCCAGAAACAACAGGATCAGACACTCCTACTAAAGGCAACAGAAACTCTGTTTTGAACATACCAAGTCCCACATAACACTAAGTGTTCTGAAAAATATGGGATTATAAACTAACAAGCCAAAATTAATGAATCTTTTTCTTTTTGTGCCTCAGTTTTCCATCAGAAATGTAGCTAATGCCACATTTTATCTTACTTAGCTACTGCAAGTGCTCAGGTACAACAGCAGCAAGCAATAGAGAGAAACTAATAAGAAAATTAATAATTTTGTCGCCCTTCTTGAAGATAGGAGGGACATTGGCTGTCTTCCAGTCTTCAGGAGCCTCGCCGAGTCACCGTGACCCAGCCAATGAGAATGGCTCCACAAGGACATCAGCCAGTTCCCTGGGCACTCATGGGTGCATCCTGTCAGGCCCCATGGACTTACGTATGTCCAGTTCATTTAAGTGCTCCCTAACTCCCTTCTCCACTGAGGGTGCCTTCCTTGCTCCAGATGTTTAGGTTGTAAATTGATGAAAGAACTGCTTCCTGACTATCATATCTTGTGCTAATGCTGAATAAATAATACAGAATAATACATCATTAAAGCTAGAAGCAACATGCGTTTGGAATGTTCTCACTGCTGCAACTATACAAAGACCTGCCAGCCATTTAGGTCAGAAGACAAATTTCTGTGACACAGTTTGCCAGATTTCACAGCTGTATTTCATGAACAGGAAAAAGAAAAAAAAGAATACTACTACTCCTAGGTCTTATTTATTATATTGCTGATGTTGTTGCAACATCTATGAATTTTATTAGAGATGAGAATCCCACTGCTCTAAGCATATATAATGCTATGGATTAGTAGAAGTCTTAAGCATATGTCATATATTCAGTAAAAAAAATACCTGCTCCAAAGAACTCACAATTCATCAGTAAGAGGAGGAATGACAAATGTATTCAACTAAAACCAGGGGAAAGGAACTCACATGAGAATTACAACAATATTCATTTGTTCACGGGTATAAAAACACATAAATAGGTATTAAACTACTTAAAAAATCAGAGAGAATAGGGAATTCAGGAAAAATGAGAAACACATTGGAAAAAATGCCTTAAAAGGGCTGTCAGGTGACATGGGTTTAAGGGGAAAAAGGAAGGTTTGGCACGCTGGTTAAAGAAAATATTTGGTGTATATAAGACAAATATTTTTCAGATATGAATTTACTTCTGCCTCACACAGATCTTTCCTCTAATGATGATGATAAATAAATGACATAAAAAAGGCTAGGCAGAGAATATATTTTATATAAGCTTCATACCCAGAAAACATGCAGTCTAACGTTCCCCTTGCAATTCATTCTTGTCTCTCTTCCATTTAATTTCTTGGTCACATATTTTAAAGGTCGTTGTCACAACCATGTTGATATTGGCAGTTTTACAGCTATGAAACCAGAAGCATTCTGGAAGTCAGGCCTACAGTCTCAAGAGCAAAGGGAACAAGGGGTTGCTTGCTGACTGCAGCACTCTCTGTCACCTCGGATACAGAGCTCATTAAAGCCTTAGGGACAACCAGCCTTCTTGGAAGCAGGGTTATTGTGACAAAGGGAATTGCAGATGTTGTGAACATAAGAACATTAGACATTTCAGTAAGAAGAAAAGGCTACTAGGCCAAACACACCTGTCTTTTTCGGTTTCTCTTGATTCTGTCATTTTCTTTTTTTCAACATCTATCTCAGTATTCCCTTTCTTCAGAAACAAATACACTCCTCAACATATTTTACAGAATTTGCTTACTTTCTAAAGCCGTTCTACTTGTGTATTCCCACTTGCAGGCAAGAATCTGCTCAGAATTCTTTAGTCTTTTTTAGAATTCTCCTGTTTCTTGTGCTCCTTCCCAACCCCCAGGTGTATTCTACCAATTCCTTTCATATTTTAGGAGTTATTGGCTCAAATATTCATCCTGCCCAGCTTAAATGGAAATCATGTGAACCATGTATTCTCAGAGAAACACCTGCCCTATGCACAGTAAAGCAAAGAAAAATTCAAATAGGATGCTGAACAACATTAAAAATAGGCTGCAAATATGCAATGCTAATTGATGTAGACTGCATACTTGTACACTATGCTTAATTTCGCCCTTCTCATCTAAAGAAGAGTACAGTGGAGATACATACAGCCCCAGAAAGGCCAATATATTATGAGAAGGCCATTAATATTCCTATTAAATTATGGGAGTAATAGGTGCATACATTTCAGAGAGGAGATGGAAAAGACAGACTGTGCGTGGCACATTATTAAAAGTGAACAACAGCAATAAACAAAAAAACCATTTGTGTATCTTCACACTCCATTCAAAGTCAAGAGTATATTCCATAATGTTGAAATAGTTGTACAATGAATTAATAGAAACTTTGAAAATACCATACCCTTAATTGTCTCATTAATTAGCACAGGCCGGTGGAGCAGTCAATACAGAGGCATTATTGTGCATGCACTACAGAAGTGGAGAGTATCAGACAGCACTTGCCAGGAAAACTGAGAGTCTGGAGAGAGCGAGCAGACAAAAGGCAGCCAAGGGAGTGAGCACACATGCAGACTAAGTGCGATTACCATCTGGGTCCATTTAGGGGTGGCTTGGTACAGATGAATGAACGAAGTGGGAAAAAGGGTAGCAAGACCGGACACTGAAAGAGATGAAAGAAGGACCAGGCAAAGGAGGAGAAAAGTAAGCACAGGCATGGAGCAAAGTTGGTGCAAGAAGCCTGGATGTGAGGGAAGGAGGGAATGGGCACAAGAGTCATTCAGCTCCAGGCAGCAAATGGACAGTGATAACTACATGAAGGTCACTGCTTTGGCTGCTTTGCAGCTGCTTCTGCTGCCAGAAGTCTCTGCCTCTTCTCAGCCCTCTGCAGGGCCAGCTTAGGGAGGGCTTTGGTTTAGGGGGCACCACCTGGGTCCCAGCATCCCCATGGTAAAATGGCCTCCCAGGCAGTGCCAGGGCAGAGGTGACTGTCCAGTGGCAGCACTCCCTGCCTTCCATTTTGCACATAAAGCCCATACACGGCTTATACTCCCCCAGTTAACCTCTGCAGTTTACTGCAGCTAGGTGAAGGGATTTTAACAGGTAAAAAGGACTACAGTTTAATATGAGAATGAAAAATGTCATGTCAAGTGACAGCAACTAGCATGAACAGTTGTCCCTGTGTTATTTCTTAATAATTTTAAAATTTTGCAGGACAAAAGTGTGAAGGAGATAGTTTGATTTACTTAAAAAAATCCAGGCTTCTTTAGGCATGTAAACACTTTACTCCCTAAGATTAAATGGTAAGAAGCCAATGTCCAAGAGTGGTTACCAGAGTACTTTGCACATTAATCTGGCCATTTTTAAATGATTCCTACAAGTTGGGGTTTGCTTTGCAAAGTCAAAACAAAGCTTTACAAATGAACAGGGAATCAGGAAAACCCACCCCTGCCTGAGTCTGTCAGATGTTAAATGTAGTGCTTTATTTATTCTATGCCATCTCCATGTTCCAATATGACTCATTAAATCTTTTCTATTTGCATTCCTCCTTTACACCAACAGTACTTTGATCGCTACATATAGTAAAATACTGTACAATTGTTTCATCAATGTATTAGACTTCAAGCAAACCACTTATGCGTAGAACAAAGGAATTTGCATTCAATAACTCTAATTTCCTACAGGAAGTATATTAAGTCATCAGCATAAAGAAAGGTGGTTTGGTTTCCTTCATAGTAGTCTCAGTAGACAGGCCTACTTGACAGGCTTAAATTTTATTTAAATTACAAGTAGCTTGAATAATGAAACAGCAAACAAGTGCAGTTGGTGACTCCCCCTTCTCTTCATTGGTATACTCTCATTAATCTGCATATAACAGAGGAGTGGAGGAGTCTGGGCAGAAAGCTGTAAAAGGGTTTTCAACTAACATACCTACGACCGTTGTGACTTGGATCCTGCAACAGTTGTCAACCTATTCCCCTATGACTTAATGTCCACTTATGAAGACCCATTAGCCTTCATAGTAAGTGGTTTAGGTCCAGTGGCAAATAACATGGTGGGAAAGAATCCTAGGAACTCTCTCCGACACATTACAGCGCAGTTAATACTTCATTTAAGCTCTTTATCTGAAATCCATACTGTGGATCTGATGGAAGGATTTAGGATCAGAGAAGGCATGAGCATGCAGAAGCAAACTGATAATTAACCAGTTTCTAATACTTTTAACGACAGCCAAGGAAGAGGCTGAAGTTAAAATGTTTAAGAAAGAAATGTGAAACACAACACTGAGAATAAGCTGATCAATATTAAATTACATGCTGTTTGACCTACAGGATGAATCTTTTCCTCTATAACATGAAAACCTAATTCCTAACTTTTTTGGAATACATAACAGTGATCTGTGTGCACAAGCCATGCAGCAGGACCACAACGGGAATGTCACATCACATGGATGGACAAAAGGGTGTGATTTTGTCTTATAGACACTTCTAGGTGGGAAGTGGGGCAAAAATTAATAGTCCTTTGCATGAAGAGCCCAGTGTGATCCAGAGACCTACTTCAGACCACGTTAGAGCACTGCAGATTGCAAGCTGTTCTCAAACCACTTACTAAAAATGGAAACAACATGTTTTTCTGTATAGTTTGGTCCAACTTCTTTATATGTAACCAGCTTTCTTTACTTTTTTGTGGTGGTCTTCTAATGAAGAAAGCAACATTTAAAGAAATAAAAAAAATACTAAGCTTTGTTTGTCTAAAACAAACACCTGACATGCTATCAAAGCAGCACATAGAAGAAAACTACTAAAGAACTTGTGTTTGAACTGATTAAATTTCATGTGGCAGTTCTCCTTGGTACTTTGGAATAAAATTATAATGTATTGTACTAAAACAATGATAATTAAGAAACTAAACAGCAAAAAAGGTTCTGCTCTTTCTTTACCCACTGTAACAACATGGGTATGGTAAATGTTCTATAAAAATAACAAGACACATCTAACAACAGAAATTGTATATTTTAACAAGCATTACAACTCTGTAAATATCTCCTGTTCCTCACTGCTATGATCAGAAGGCCATAGCCACCTATGCCTTGCCTTACCTGAGAATAATCAATGCTATTCGAGAACTGGTGACATATCAGATTTTATGAACTATGTGTAATACATGAAGTGAAAGTAAATGTACTCCAGGTTAGTACAACAGATACGCTTAACTCTACTCAGACTGAGTGCCACGTTCAGGAAATTCCCTAGGTGACCTCCCTGACTGCCAATGAATTAGTTTCTGATCTCATTTCAGACTAACATAAATAATAGGGATTTGCCTCTCTGCTCTACGGCTTACACCTAAGACAAATATACGGCATTGGTCATCCAGGAAAGCACTTTTAAGAGGGAAGTCCAAAATGCCTTAGAGCTTAAAGAGCAAAAAATCCAGATAGCTGAACACTGAAAATATTACCCTAATTACTTTTTATTGTAATACTTGCCCTAATTACACTTTATTTTTTAATAACCAAAGGCTAAGTCTCTGACAATTATTTCTTTTTAAATGACCTATAACTAACCTGTTTTAACATGGAATATGAAAGTCAAAAGATAGATCAAGGAAATCAAAGCTGCAGCCAAAAGACATGAACCAGCACCAGACTTTCCACAGCTCTCTGCAAGTTCTAGAAATTTTCTTGTGCTTTTTTCCTTGTTTCTTGTATTCAAATACCACAGACATCCTGCTCAGAATATAACTCAGAGCTGACAGAAAATCCCACATCTGAGTGGCTCTAGGAACCATCCCCAGTTCTCTGTGTCTCCTGGCAGCAGCAGCTTTCTGTATGTCTGGCTGCAGCACTGTTCTCGCTTTGATGCAGGTCATTAGGCCGGGTCTCCCGTTGGAACTATCACTGAAATGGCAGCCCCCAGGGATTACATTGCTGCCAAATCCAGATCAGGGGAGTAAAAAATCACATTTTCAGATCTTTTAGAAAGCTGCTTTTAAACTCCTTGTTCAAATATAGATTCTCATTATGGTCCTGATCTTGTACTCTGATTGTGTCAAGACAGAATCTGAGGATTGCAGCTTAAATTCATTTTCCTGCATACACTCAATATTCCCTCTGAAAATCCCTGCAATAATAACACCTTGCATGTATATTTCACATTTCCTCTAAGGAATTCAAAAAGGTGTTATAAACACCCAGGGACAGGTCCTGTTCTCTCTGCAGTAGTTAGCAAGCCTCCCCAGCTGAACATCTAACATGCAGAGTAAAGAGGGCACTAATCTGTGCGGCGAGGCACTCGGCGTGACCCTGCACAATGAGGTGGAAAACAGAAACCCTTGCCAATAAAACAGAAGCTGTGGGAGTTCATGCCATTTTGGATCTGTGGAATAAGAGCTGCCAACTTCTTTTTATGAAAATGGTTTTGCCACCCAGCCCTCCTTCTGGGCTTGTCTATGCGCATCCAGGACAGTTAACAGACCCCAGCTCTTCTGCCCATGCTCCAACCTGGCCAGACACAAAGCAGATTCGGTCAGGGATTAATTAGCTCAGGCAGAAGATTGTGCTAACAAAGCCCTAAGAGTGGTGGGCCAGACCTGGCTGACATCGAGTCAGCCTGGACAGCAAGCAAAATGAGCCTGACCATGCAGGTTGGTCCTTGCATTGGATGTGCAAGATATGATTCACCATCTAAGTACTACGCAGAAATGATACACTCATTATGTAGATTAAAGAAACAGAGTCTCAGATCTTAGAAGAAAAAACAGTGCTGTCAGTGACAGATCTGAGTATAGAATCCAATACGTGAACACTGCTTTGAGGGTGGATATTTGCTAATAATGATCACCAAAGTCTAATGATTAATAACCACTTGAACTCCAGGTCCATTTTTTTCTCCTTATAGACAGCTACAGAGACAGCTCCCTCCCAAAAGAGGATGTTTTTTGTACTGTTACATGGGACTTTGAAGTAGCAAGGTTTACAAGGTTTCCTAAAACTGGTGTGTGTCAGTAGAGAAGGGGTTCATTGGTGTAGCCTGTACAACTCCTGGCTGGCTAACAATGCCTACAACTTAGTGCTGCATAAAAGTTTTGCTGCTAATTGCCTTCCCATTTCAGCTAATTCTATGCTGCATGAGCTAACCGGGTGTGGAGCCAATTTTCACAGCTTCCAGGGTTTTACATGGCTTTCCATGCTGCAGAGCTACAAACTATCCTTTAATTGAATTAAACACTTAATTGTGCTCATAAATGTGGAAAGAATACACCCTCCCTGCTAAGATATAGGAATAGATATTGATCTGTAAGCTTGAAACCTCCTTATTCCCAGTTTGGTAACAATACTTACAATTTTGAAATTTATTTGATTGTTGGGGGGGAGAGTGGTTGTTGCAGAGATTTTGAATAGTAACTATTATCTGGGGCTTAGAAAGATACAAATAACTAATTGTTTTTCCCTAATTTATAGTCAATAAGTATTTAAATGATAATATACAGATTTCAAAAGATGTCATTTGGGTTTTATGACAGTTACTGTATCACAGTACCAGTGTGGTTACACAAAATTATGCCAGTAATTATGCATTGACTATGCACATGGTCCTATACTGTTACTCAACAGTCACACTAAAGCAAGGTCAGTCCTTCCTTTCAGTGCTGCTGCAGAGAGTTTGCAATACACCCCAGGACTGTATTCCAAGCAGAGACAATATGGATGTGGACATACACACACAAGCACACATTTACACCGACAAGCAGAGATGAAGTGAATGAAAGAGGCACAGTGGAAATAATTTCATTTTTCTTCCCATTGTTTTTCATCTTATTATTCTTTGTTAGGAAAAAAAAAAAAGTGAGACAAATTAAAAGGAAAAACTCTACAAAAGATCTCATAAAATTTCACATTAGTGCAGAAAATATTATTACAAACTAAAGAAAGAGAGGTGGGGGGATAAGGGGGAAACTGATGGGACTTCTAAGGACTAAATTTATAGAAAATCTAGTTTATGTGGTGCATTAAGTCAGCCTGAGTTATTAAGAGAAACTGCCCTTGTGTCCCCAGGTGGTTTACAGTATCTGTGTAGTCCATACAAAATGTTTGGGATGGTTTGTGCCAGAATCACATTTGTTAATAAAGCACAAATTTAGGAAGACAGGCAAAAGAACTCTGTGTGACTGGGGATTGATAATGGTCCATAAGGCCTTTCACTGTTACATTTACTAGTTCAGATCCAACCTAGCTAAAGTAATGGCTAAAAGTTGTTAAGGTCTGAGAACTGTTCAGTGGCCTATGTGAAATGAAGCAACGATCTTTGACCAGCTCCCTGTGGACCAGGAGTCAAATCACCACTCTTCCTCCTGCGTATTTCTTAGGGTAACTCTTCAGAATTTAACAAAGCCGGGGGAACAGGGGATGGGACACGGACAACACCACCCAGGAACAGCATCTTAACAGCCTACCTTTTCTGCAAGCAGTGAATACCATAAGCTTAGGGCATTTAAACTACTACTGAACAGCAATTTATATTGCATTAGCATCTGCGGACCTTGACTGCTATCAGTATGAGCTATGAGGATACAAAAAGAGATTACGATTGCTCTCTCTTCAAAAAGATAGGTAATATGCATATAAGAAAGGGCAGAGGGACAGAATCAACTCTATGGATTGTATTATGCTTAACTGCAGTCCTCTAACCCAGCCATTCTACACTGAACGAAGGCTTTCAGCTACAGTTTCAAAACACTACCCTATGCTTAGACTAAATACATCAGCAAGTAGTTTTAAAAGCTTACATACAAAGCCAGGGCATTTTCCTATCTTTGTTGTAGTAATGTGTGTCAGTACTTCACTGGTATGATTATGATAAATTCTACTATAGTTTTGAAATAGTTTCTCGAGACTATTAAAGGTCTTGAAAATAGACCTTATTCATGGAAAGCTTCAACTTCTGTCTCTGTTAACGAGGAGTGTAATGGGATTGTGGCTCCACTGATTTGCAGTACCATACCAGATACTCTACAGATGAGCACAGACACATCTAACGACCTTTACTCTGAAACAAAGCTGTAAAATCTCAGTGCCAAATGAGGCAACAACAATTAAATCAGAGGAAGGCCCAGAGAACATTTTTAAAGAAAAAAGGCTACTAAAAGTCACATACAGTACAGCTAGAAGAAAAAAATCCCATAAAATACTTCTGATGAGTTTAATGAAAGTGGATAATAATCAGTAGATAAATGTAAAATACAAAAAGATGTAATTTGGAGGCTTATAAAGCTTAAATCAAAAGAAATGTCCATTTATTTGACATTCTGGGTTTGCTTTTCGACAGTTTTATCACTCAACCCATACTGCCCTTCTCATTGCTTGTATGTTTTGGGGCATTTTTGAGGGAAGGGGGGGGAACCAAAGCAGTAAAAGACTTTAAAATTTTGTTAGTGGAATTGAATTCTTATGCAGTTTCTCAATTTTCATTGTATCTCAAATGATCAGATGCTTTTAGAAATGAAAAAGCTTTTCAAAATCAAAACAACTCGTAAACCGAATTCACAGCCCTCCTCTTTACCCTTATTGTCTCCCGTCTTTCAAACAGCCAACTGTCTGTCCTAGGAATCAATACACATATGCCTAGACCATGATACAATTAAATTTGTTCTGAGCATTTACTTATATTTCAGCAGCTTCACTGACTTCTGGGCTTGGAAACATTTTACATTTTCTACTATATTACTGGCATAAATATTTATTTTTCTAAGGTTATTTTTCAGCCTCAGCAGCATACTTAATCTTGTGATGAAGAGCAAGCACACCAGGTGAACAGCATGCAAGTTTTCTGGATCATGTTTGCCTTACGGGGAAAGTGAATTTTTACTGTAGATTTAATGTGGCAACACAAATCCAGAGTTACAGCATTGATTAATATCTGTCAAAATACAGAAACCCAAAGCAAAGGATCCATCCTTGGTTTCTTCTGTTGTGCAACTTTGTACAGTAACACCAGGCTAAATTCAGATATCGGAAATAGTGGATAAACAATATAACAGTAATGTACATTTTTACATGCTGAGTGCAGCAGAAAGGCAAGGATGAAGCAAAAAAATTTAAGGCATTAAGTGGACTTCCTGAGATCAGTTTCCCTACTGCAACTTTTCCACCTTTTACCCCAATCTGTATAAATTGTAGCATATTCACACATAGTCAATCAATGCACAATTTACCCACTCATGTATGTTATTTTCATATATGAATTATTTTTATTATTATGTTGCCAAAGATTTCTAGGTTAAAACTTCATGGACATCACGCCAGGTCCTTAGAACATATGCTGTAATACACTGTGTAGCTATACCATAAGAGAACTTCAACAGATTTACTGTTAGGGGATTAAGAACCACTGCTTAGATGTGTTATGAAGACAGGAACCTGGAATATTTAGATGTAGCCTTGATAAGAGGATCTGAAGAGGCCTGAGTCAAAAGTAATATCTGTATTACTGGCCTGACAGGACAAGGTGGTGACTGAGAAAACAAGCAGTAAGGAGGGTCTAAGAGGGAGGCCCTTTTTTAGTCATGGCCATCTTGAGCTGCTATTGTAATGTCTGGAGTACAGATACAAATCTGAGTCAGCAGAACACAGGTGTCAGTTGAATTTATTTATGGATAGGGTTGCAGAAATGATGTGTAAAAGGAGAGGAGAGATGGATCAAAACTAAAACTCCTTAGGATTTTGGCAGAAGTCAGAATGCTTTGAAGGATGAATGAAAGGAATGATTAAGGATTTAGGAGAAGAACAAGTAAAGAATGGAGCCAAAGATACAAGGTATGATGAGATTTAATACAATCAAAACTGATAGTGTGAGGGGAGGATGAAGAATTGGCTAAGAGAGAATCATTAGGTAATTTGGTGAAAGTGGTTTCAGCTAACAAGGTCAGAAGCCAACTTGAAGGGGTTTGTAGTAGTACTAAAGATTAGATGCTTTTAACACAACAGAATGTGAATGCATAATTAGCACAAGTGATCCTGGAGCAACAGCGGGAAGCAACAGAGAGGGAAATAGAGTCTGGAATTTTTTTTATGGATTGGGAACATTAATAAAGACTAATACAGTCTTGAACTATGAAAGGAAGGAGCTAGAGAGACACGGTCAAGAGAAAATCAGGTGAAAATAACAGCAAGTGGTCATGAAATACGGTAAAAAGGGATCACCGGGGAAAACGGAAGAGTTGGAGAAGAGGAATAGATGAGAAGCATCTACATCTGCATCAAAAGACCAGTATTACAGTAGCATATCTAGCTAGCTGTATAAAAACAAAACAAAAAAAATCACAGTGAGGGTAGAACAGGGTACACAGAAAGATGGAGTTTTGTGGAATCTGGACTCTCCGCCCTTGGAGACATTCAAAGCAGCACAAGGCTCCAAGGAACCTGATCTACCTTTGAAGCTGCCTTTGCTTCGAGCAAGAGGGTGGACTAGATGACCTTCAGAGATCTGCTCCAACATGAATTACTGTGTGATTCTGTGTAAGAAGGACAGGAGAGGCGGAGATAAGCTGGAGAGATGGAATAATCATTTCACAGTTTATCAGTTTGGATGTGTGTGAAAAAATAATCAGGATTTTAATATAGCTTGATGTACAACATGGGCCCTTAGAAACAGCTTTTCAAAGGTACTTTCACATCCGAAAGTGAAGTAAGTATCTAGTGGTATTTCCAGGAGTGCTTGTATCTCAGTCTCAGCAATGGAGATGAGATTTCCTACATAAGCAGCTTAGCATCTAGGCCCTTTATAAAATCCCAGTCAGTACTGTACATGTCTTAAAGAATGTGAATCACCTTTGAAATCTGACCTCAAGATACCAAGACAAGTGGATCCAAACTGAAAACTAACGGAAACTGAAAGGAAAACTACATATAAATAACAATTTAATAGTTATATTTCATAGCAAAATTCACCCTATTCATGCTTTAATAGTTAGTAATTAGTAAGGGAACTATAATTAGGTTGGAATCCTTTTACCATAGTTGTAAGCAATGTATTTCTGGAAATCTCTGCTCTTTAAAGTATAATAGAAATTTTTTTATGTACATGAAACGTTCTTATGTTAATGACCACACCAAAATTTCAGAGTCCTTTGCTTCTCTGGAAAAGAGTAAATAGGGTAACAATATGGGATCTAGGCAAATCTTTCATCAGGATTAGATTCACTTAATATTTGACATCAGAGAGATACACATAGGGTCATGTGAGTAGATTAAAAATCCAGACTCCACCAGGATTTTGGAAGATTATGAGAAGGGAACCGTGACAGCGGTGCCAGGACTGTGCTATAACAGAATGTTAGGTTTCCGGGTTAGTTAACACTATTCTTCTAAGGAGAGAACAGATGCAGGAGACAACCTCAATTTCTAAAGCCATTTTTGCTGGTAAATTATACCTATACACATCTGCGCTCCCAACCAAAATACATGTTCTGAAGTTTCAATGTCAAATGGCTAGAAGTATAAAACAGAGACCCAGATTCCTGACCATGAATATTAAGAGAGTCAGGATCACATCTTCAGCGTAGGATCTTTTCTGCAGCAACATTCGTACAGTGATGAGCAGTTTAGGAGTTGCTCTCATCTTTTCCAGCTGCCTGCTGCAAGCAGCTGTCACGGGCTACTGTTACTTGGTCATACCCTAATGAGTACATTCCCTACCAATTACTAAAACCAGGTAAATGCAGGAAAAATCATGACTGGAAGTGACTCTGTGCATTCCAATGGATATCTGGTTGGAACATAGTCTGCTCTCTTTGTGAATTAAAAGTCAAGTTCTTTCAAAACATTTAAAAAATCAAAATAAAAGCACCGTTTGTAATATTTAGCGACTACAAGTAGAGTGTCAGCAAGTTTTACTGCTGAATATTCAAAAATATACATTCCTCAGAGGTATCCTGTAAAATAAAAAGGTCTCTGAGTAATAATAACACAATGAAAACTAAGTGGCACACGATCTTAAACAAACAGCATGCATAGGAGTAGTAAACTGCTCTCTTACATATTCTGTATCAAAAACACCATCAAAGCTGCTTATTTAGATAAAAAAAGGCTGATTTCCTTTAACACCTGATGGTGTTAACATCTTCTGCCTTTACCAACTCAAGAATCAGTGCACAACTCCAGTTGTACAACAAACTCTTTCCCATCAAACCATGCTAAAAAAGCAAAAAGAAATTGCTTTGTAAAGATTTACCTAAGTACATAGAATCATAGAATCATTTAGGTTGGAAAAGACCGTTAAGACTGAGTCCATCCATTAACCTAGCACTGCCAAGTCCACCACTAAACCATCTCTAAGCACCACACCTACACATCTTCTAAGTACCTCCAGGGATGGTGACTCAACCACCTCCTTGGTCAGCCTGTTAAGGAAAAGAAGAAAGGCAGGTATTGCATGAAAAATACTTTTAGCAGAACACATGCCTTCTGACTGAAGGTAATACCCCATTTGTATCAATGCATGTTTCATTTTACTTTCCCTTTTACTTGTAGCTTGGTTTGTGCTCAAGTACACGTTATGCATCACTCAGAAACAAAACAGATAAGAATGTTACACATCATTAGGGAGCGTAAACTGAGTTATGATGGACAAAGCCCCGAGCATCTTAAAGCTTCACTGAGAACTGTAAATGGATTTCTTTCTTTTAGTTTTCAGGAAATGAAAGGCAAGAGCTTTCTGATCTTAGATATCCTTGGCACTGATAAATAGAGTAGTCACTGTGGGACTACTCACATAAGTAAGGTTATAGAATCAAGTCCATCATTCTTAATTTAAAAACATTGCTTTCCAGACTCGGACCAAATAAGCAGAAAATTTGGTATGTTTTTTATTAAAATTAAGAAGTATGAACTGGAACATGTTTGTCAGGACAGAAAAGATTCTGTAAAGGAATATTTCTATTTGAATGCAATAAAATCTTTTTCTGTAGTAATTAGACTCTATTTCAAGAAATCAATGCCATCATTGTGCCATGTGTGAAATCCAGCAGCCACAGAAGTTCCTTTCTTGCTTCTGTATTTAATACACAGGTTTGTATGAACCTAGTGGGAGGACAACATGTACTAGCTCCATGAAAATTTGTTACATTTCTGCACTGATCATAATTCCTGGTTCACATCTACATTTTAAGCCATAATTTGGCAAGAAATATAGCCAGCACGAGACTATGTCCCATTTTCCTGAACAGTGTATGAAGTAGACTGATTTTGCCTGCCTGTATCTACTTTGTTTAGAGAAAACTGTTCTGAGGGCCCATTTTCTTGATCAGCAGCCCATACAAGCTGGGATCTACAAAATTCCGACCTCCTGGAGAAGGAAGGGATTTATGCTGGTTTTATTTGTTGTCCAGTGTGACCTAGCATGGACAGGTCCTTAGCTCTACAAAATTGTTCAGAGCTACATCTACAAAATGCTCTGAGTTATTCATCATGTCATGTTAGTCAATATTTAAGACCAGTGTGAACTGGGAACTGCACAATGTGCTCAAAGCTGAGTGAGGTGGTGGTGGCTGTGGAGGCTGTAACTGATCTAGGTTTTACACGCTTTTAGTCTTAACGCTTCATAGGAAAATCTGTGAACTCTGACAGCACATAAGCCTACGCCATTATCCTCTGCGTGAGCTAGAATCTGGCCGTGCTTTTATGCAGGTCTTGCAGCAAGAAAAGAGACTCAACTGGCTTCCACAGTGGTTGAATTCTGCTGTTTGAACAATTCATCCCCAGAAGACAGATGGATCTTTCCATAATGGAACTAACATGGAAATTATTTTAGAACATCTCAGAATAGCCAACAATAGAATGTGTCCCTAAATACACACACCTGAGTGATGAAACAGTGAGGACACAGTAGTATCAACAGAGCTTACGTCTGCCTTGGGCTACCCCAATCATGAAGACAAACAGGACAGCATAAGCATAATGAGTACAGGCATGGTCAGTGCACAGCACAGTTCCTCTCTCTTACAACTAGGCTGTTCTTAACTCCACAAATAATTCCTCCTGAGTTAAGAACCTATAATTCAGATCAAAGAGCTACTTCACAGAACTCAGAAACTCCTGCTGTGAAAACAGATGTATGTAACATCTTCTCCGTAGAGTACTTATATATTTGTACTATATTTGACTGTTATTTCCATTCATCTTCTCATTGCTATATGTGCTCTCAACACCTCACCACCTTCATGCAGCCAAAAAGTCTCTCTACACTGACTTGCAGCATATAGGTCAAAGGAGAAGGAAGCCCCTGTGCACAGAGAAGTGGGCTGCTGGAAAACAGACTGAAAGTAAAAAGGCAAGACAGGGAATTCTGGAGGAACAGGAGCAGTAGTGAAATACGAGCAGTAGTGAGTAGCTGTGAGAAGCTCAAAGGTAATACAAACCACGAAAACATGAGTATCACTTGAGGGGAGGGGGGCATAATAAAACAATGATCAGAACCGTGCAAACAAACCAAGGTTTGAAAAGAATCAGTTGCCTTAGGTTTAAAACTTCCTGATCTATCAATGATAGTACTCATACAAGACATACCATCAATGACAGTACTCATACAAGCTGTAATACTGTACTAGTTGAGTGTATTGGATGTTTTTCTTCTTTCTATGGTATCTGTGAATAGCTATTTTAATATCTGTGAGACAGTGTTTTTCGCATTCTATGGATAAGGAACTGCGTCACAGAAAGACAAGAGCAGTCAGAAGATGTGAGCAAGGCAGAGAACTGAGCACAAATCTCCCCTATTTATTCTAATAAACCTAACCTTCATTATTGTCTTGCTCCAAATCCAATATCCTTGCTCTCAAATTTAAAATATCTCCTACAGACTCCGTTATAAAACTTACGCTGTTCTGGCATCTTTTTTGCCACATCTTTTGTTGATCATGTGCTCTTCCAAGTTCCTTGCCAGGAAAAGAATGAGCCACCAAGATGGAAAAGCAATGTGCAACAGAGTGAAAGACACAGAAGCAGTGGAAGAAGTCAGCAGTATTGTGAGGCTTTCAAGAAACTGTGCATTTTGAAAGCATGGAAACAAAATACAATAATTAATCAATGCAAAGTCAGTATTCCCCAGTGCTACCTAGTTTCTTTTCACATGGATCACCACTTTCACAAGGTGTTAGCTCAGTCCCTCTTGGAGCTGGCTGCAATTTCTAGAAATGTTTCAGAAGTTATGCAAAGCTTTACAACTTAGAAGAAAGAAGTAAATGCACCACCTCCTGATATTTTAAATTCAAGATTAAATAATGATTAGGCCATCCTCGGCTATAGAACAATACAAGAGTATGCAGATAAAATTATCCAGCCTGTGTTAAACAAGATATGATACTAGATAAACCAGTGATCCCTTCTGGATTCAAATCTTATACAAGTGTGCAGCAAGTAAACTGAACAGTATCTGGCACTGTACAATTGCCATAGATTGGTACTGCAGCACTTTTCTGCATAGGCTCTGAACAAGTTATTATATTACATTAGCAGTCTGTTGAGTGGTGAAGAGATTAACCTGCCAGCTGTTACTGGGATGTGTGGAGAGGCGCATCTGTAACTCAAATAACCAGTAGGTCTCATTTTGGTGTTGAATTCTGGGGTTACATCTGTGCAACATCCCAAAAGTCTGGCTTCATCTAGCAGAATCTGCCTGGATTCAAGACTGACGATTAGACAAACTGTATCAGCAATGGATAGAAAAAGAACAAATGCTTAAGTAGGAGCAGACATGGGAAGTATCTAGCAGGACTAGAAAAGTTTGCCTGGAATGGGATCAGATCTTGAATACCAGTCATGTGTGCATCACTTCTGCTTCCTATACTTAGATTTAAGTCCAAATTTTGAGAGAAAAAAAAAAAGAAACTCATGCAATGTTGTCCTAGAGGGAACAGAGGTTCTGCTCAAATTTACAATGACATTTACATGAGAACAGTTCTGATCAGTTCCCTACTGTCCAAAGGAAAATGAAGTGGCAGAGAGGAAAGACAGAGGAAGAGCCAACATTTAATGGTAGTATTTGGAACAGACATGTAAAGAGACAAGCCTTAGATGGTTGGAGTCACAGAAACTGAGCAAAGAGATTGATGATGGAGTTCTGGCTGGAGAGCCGGTGGGAATGAGAAGGAGGCATGAAGACATACACATGCTGACTGCAGAAAGGCACTGAAGACAAGGAAGTAAAGAACAAGTACTTGGGCTATGCTTGGGGTAAAAAAAAAGACCACCACAGGACAAGAAGTCAGTGGGAAAGTGAGAACTAGAACTGTTCTGCTGGGGACGTAGGATTGGGTTATACTCAGAGTTATAACACATGAAGAGAAAAAGGGTAGGAAAGGTCATTGAGAATCACACAGAGAATTAATGACTAAAAAACCTTTTTGGGACTGCTGGGAACCAAATTTCAGTTTCTCACGACTCCTGTGCCATCAGTAAATATCTTAAGAGTCTGATGGTAATGCAAAAAGTATCTTGTATATTACTCCTCCAGCAGTAGTTCTCGCAGAATATTATTCTGTGCATCTCCTTTAATAAAAGAATGGTACAACATGGTGTGGGGGATTTTAAGGTTCCAAGCATCTCATAATTCAGATGGGCATTAATATATCATTACAGGTTTCTATTTTTAAAATGGCAAGTGCACTCTCTCCCACCCCCCAATCCCATTTTTAAAATAATTTTTTATACATGACCAAATCAAACCCAAAGATGTCAGAAGGGCCAGGTTGCCTATATAACCTAATCTTCCCCTGTCTTGTGAATGGGCATCACGATGGAGACTAATGGCATGACTCATATACCATTTTTCCCACAATACACCTGCCTCATACAGTGCACAAGATGGCCTTGCTGTAAGGATGAATCAGAACTGTGTAATGAAGAAGGTTCATTTGGTGAAGAATTTTGAAGAAATGCACTAAAGAATGGGACAGCATTGCAAGGTGAGAAAGAATGTTTAAAGTAATTGGATGTCCGCCTAGACAGTAGGATTCGATCTTTTCTTGCCATAGAGTTCCCATTGTGGTAATTCAAACTAGGTTTTTTACAGGTGACCACTCAAAGTATATTCTTCGTTTTCTATGTGACACTGAGATGAGGCACTTGAATTTGCAGAAGTGATGAATGCTCAGAGACACAGCTGGAAACAGGAAGACCTGAGTTGGAGAAGTCCTATATAACAAGTAAGGAGTCGAGGCTTTTGGACCTAAGCACCTCAGGCTGGTCTTGTAGATGAGTGGCACCTTTTGAACACAGGTCCTCTGGGCCATGGTTTTCCAGCCATAAAACAGAAATCACACTGTCTTCCAATCTCAGAGGTCCTGGAGTAAAACTAATTTCATCTTTGTTCATCACTTAGATGCTATAGTGACGATCATTAGGAAAATCCTAAACGGAAGTTAATAATAATAATTCTGTATTCAGCGCAGGGCTGGAATACCCTGTAGTAAGCAAGGCACGGGGCCACACACAACAACGTCAAGAAAACAAAATATTGAACGGCTGCTCATTAAGTGACTATCGTTTATTCTGTGAACTAAATGAGGAAAAGGTCTTATTAAAGACTTCATAATGCATATGCATGGGGGAGATTAAATAAACTTGCCTCAACAACGTTAATTCTGGCATGTATTAGCTTTTGAGTGTTTGGGCTAGTTAATGTAGATTTTCAACATATAATATGAAATAACTGAAGATCATGCTGAGATCTGATTAAAAGACATGTATTAACCACCTGTATTTTATTCATCTACTTCGAAATAGAATTTACTTTTGACTATTGGAATGAGTTATAACAACTGGAATATTGGAATTACTATTTCATTACCAATTATTCCTATTTTCTACAAAAAGTTTGGACGCAGCTTTTAGCCAAAATGTTCCTTTAGTATCATAAACAGCAAAAGAGGCAGGTTGAAGTATAGGGATCATCCTCTATGTAATATGCTACAGCACAGTAGTTCCTGCTGCCCACCACTGTCACTTGAACTAATTAAACTACATGGGTTGAACAAGAAATTTATGACCGGCTCTCACGAGAGTATATTCTGCTTCCATTAACTTCAATGTGTTTCCCAGGACCCCAGAATGTCAGATTGCTAATAAACGTATAAAAAGGAGGTGAAGAAGGGCCAGCTTCAGTGAATACCCATCATCACAGAGTAAGGGAGTTCCCCTGATGGGGTGTGTATAGGACACAGGACACCATCTTAAGTGAGATATTTGTTCCTTTCTACAAATTCTCCAAGCCTTCTCACCAAAGGCTACTCCACTGGGTCTTCATTATTTTGCTTGTTACTGGGCTCACAATTTAAACAGACTGTCTGCAGCTTTGTAGGACTGTAAATAAGAACAGGAAAAAAATTACTATCCCATGAAACAAGCCAGTATTTTGTCATTCTTCTCTGAAAGTAAATGCAGACCCTTTCTGGTGGCCACTCCCTTATTATACACCTTTCTTGTTTACATTGAGCATAAGTTTTATGTGGTAATATTCCCTGAAAATAATCAGTTAATTAATCTCTATAGAAGAATTTAAGAAAATCATGTAGACTCCATCTGACCCTGAAGGGTTTTCCCGTAAGAATTAACCATTGACTTTTTGCAACTCATCAAGTACTCTTCCAGAAAGCACAGCTTCTTTGAACTTAGTAAAACAGATTTAAATATTAGGATATTTATAAATATTCATAAAGGTAGAAGGAAATGCCCAGAAATGAAAGCTCACATTTAACAGATTTTGTGAAATGCTGCAACAAATTATTGACTTATCCTGTTTCAATTTTCAAACAAGTTGGACACAGGATTTCCATGGCAACTTCTGTGTGCCCCCTTAGATGTCCACCTTTACCGAACACCTTCTAAAATCTGAACTTTAATTCAAGTATTTTTTGAAGTTCAGTATTCTATAGAATCTAGAAGAATTCTTCTCTAACAAAAGAATCTATTAACAAAAGATTAAAAAAAATTGTATAGGACAGGATAGAGTGGTTGCATTACTTTGCTGAATATATAGCTTACACCACACCAGACAGTGCAGGGATTGCAAAAGGGTGGTATTACAAGAAGAAAAACTGAAGATTAAATTTAGACATGTACATGCCAGCACTGTCAAAACTTCCAATGCAGTCAGTGGATATCTAGTCAAGTCAGGGCAGCCTAGAAAGAGATTCAGCAGACCAGTCACCTACTGTCCCAGCTCTACTGACTAAGAGAACAAGACACCTGCATGTAGACACCTGCGTTTTGGAATCTTAACCTTGAAGAAAATACCACACAAAATTTTGAAAAAAAGCCATCACTTTCAGGTTTTGTACACAGACTACTGGGAAAAAGATGCTGAGACAAATAGCCAGTAGGACCTTAAGAGATGTGAAGCCAAAACATATGTATTTCTATCAGCACTGTTCAAATACATACAAAACTAAACCGAATCAAACCTTCACCTCCTATTTTTGATATGGATGAATTTTTGTTTATGAAAACCACAGGCTCCTTGTGTACATATGGGTAGATATATCTGTATATTTGATTAATTAAGTGGCTTCCGTTTGAAATATTCTGTCATTTAAGAATTACTATGTCTCTTATATCAACATGTTGAATACAGATCATATCTTGTTCTCTGAGTTCATTCCTTGCTTTCATTAGCACTCGAAGATATGACCCATCACTTCTGTAAACTGTCTGGTTTACCATGGCTCAAAGGAATTATGTGCCTTGCTGATGAATAGACAGGCTACATACAAGATTTTGCTTGTCTAATCTCTTATATAAAGAACACTGTCATTTTGCACAGCCAGCCCAGTGGGTGCTTCAGAACATGCGCTGTATACACATGTTCATAAACTTTGGAAGGTTCAGTTCCTGTTACTCCTGCATCACTTACTATATGCTACCTCTTAAACTTTGGATTCTTTGGCTTTGCATTCATAATCAAATTTTAAGATAAAGTGTTTTTTACCATGGAAATACTTTTTCACCCTGAAAATTTTATCACACAGACATTTTTTTGGGTGTCTACAAACTACAGCAATCACCATTCCTCTGTCATAATTACTATCCCTTCTTTCTTAGCAACTTTTAGATATCTTACACAATATACACTCCGCAACAGACTTGCAAAGGGCTACAGTGGCAGAAGAATTTCAAATTTAAATACAATATGTAAAATGCAAATAAAATGTCACCCATGTTTTTTAAACTCCTTTTCACCCCATCTTTGTATTTCAGTTTCAGCCATACATTTTATTACATTGGTCTTATTTTGCATACTAAACACACAGTTCTGACTATTTCAATGATTCTGACAATTTTACAGCGTATTTTGCAAGTTCAAGTTCACTTCACACAGTCCTGGTATTGCTTTTATATTTTTTTGTTATATAACTTTAAAGTTAAATGCAATTGCTTAATACAGCCATTTAGATCTTACTTTATCTATAGCAAATTGTTTTTGGCTGATCAAACAAACATGTTCTATAGCTATGAATCTACTTTTACCTTTAATAGTAAGACAAACTGAATTTACAGTACTTGTACTTAGAAAGCAATTTTTATTGCTGTTTACACATTTAAAACTACTATAAAGGAAAACAGATAAATACTGTAACTCTGAAAGACTGGGAAAGTGAGGTACAGATATTTAGTCAACATTTGCATCTGATTCAACTTAATTTCATGTTTTTATCTGTGGAATCCATCATAGTTCTGCTCCCCATTACTTTTGAAAAACATGACACCTATTTAAGTGGCAAAATACAGGTTTTGCCCAAAAGGCATCACTACCTGAACACAGATAATCTGTTGCAGAGCAGAAATTAGAACACTGGTCTTCTAACTTTAAGTTTCTTGCTTAATCTCAGACAGTATTTCTGAAGCCTGAGGAGGTTTTGCATTTATTTACTGAAGTACATTTGAGATTATTTTTGGCATCTTTACACTGGGTCATGAAACAGCATGTTTTGGCACCTGCTAGCCTCACTAGCAATCTGCTTACTCCAGGCTGTCATCCTTGTGCTACTCCTGGGTACGCATCTGACAAAAGTCTTACAGGTTTGCTGGGATCTGGAGTTTTGCAAACAATGGGAGAAGAGCAGCATATGAAAAAGCTGCATAGGTGTTCAAGTGTTTTAGAGGGGCCTTTACTTGTTGATTTTGTATTTAAAATATATAATAAATACTGTTGTTCGATCCTGTATGTTCCATTTTATTGCTTATGGTTGATACTTAAAGCAAACACAACCAAAATAAAGCAGAGATCTTTTCTGCAAAACTCATTTGTTAGCACTTGAAAATACTCATCATGGGGACTTTCAAGTATATTGCACTAACCACCTCATCTAGTTTAGTGAAACCCTGGCACTAAAAGTAATTATTATGACGGGGAAAAAATTTAAATTAGTCTACTAGACTAAATTAATTGCGTATCTTCGTTTCTCTGCCTACTTGCAGAGGTTTCAGATTGAGGAAAAAGTATCTGGTTCTGAAATGGTTTACAAAGACCAGTCAAAACCATGGTGAGATCCTATACACACAGATTATTAGCAGAGACTAGTAAAAAAATGATACCACTGCTGAACAGTGGAATAACTGATGATAGATGTATACAAATTACCTATTCACACAATAAATTTTACTCAGTTTTCACACCTTAAAACACTAAGTAGGAGAAGGTGGGGGTGTAATATTTTTTAAATATATCACCTCATGATTATGACTATGACTATGAACATGCACCTCCATGCAGTGAAACCAGGAGCTCTGAAGGAAAAGGTGCTTCCTGAAGAGTAGGATTTTTTCCGGACTTTGAGCTCTGACTTAGTTCCTATAGACATTGAGTTCATTTCACTTAACTTTATATATCTGCAATACAGGCATCAACATCTAAGCTGATCCCCAGGTTTCCTTTACTCTCACTAGTAAGGAATATACTATTATACAGTCTGATTCACCTGACCTATTTAGATGTCTATCTTCCAAAGAGATGAATCATGCCCTCAAAGTGTCTATTTCTCTCCATTGACTATAAAGGCAGCCTAGCCAAAGAAAATTTAGATATAAAAGACATTAGGACAGATAAATTTCACCCCAGAAGCCATGAAAGGGAGCACAACAAGAATGAATGCTATTTTCAGCAATTTTTAACATCTGTATGATTTTCAAATAGAAATTGATCCACAGGGTCATCTGGGGCCAATACTACTGAGAGCTGCAGTGCTGGTTTTGGCTGGGACAGTTAATTTTCTTCATAGTAGCTAGTATGGGGCTATGTTTTGGATTTGTGCTGGGAACAGTGTTGATAACTCAGGGATGTTTTCATTACTGCTGAGCAGCGCTTACACAGAGCCAAGGACTTTGCTGCTTCTCACCCCACTCCACCAGTGAGCAGGCTGGGGGTGCACAGGTAGTTGGGAGGGGGCACAACCTGGACAGCTGATCCCAACTGACCCAAGGAATATCCCATACCATATGACATCATATTCAGCATATAAAGCTGGGGAAAGAAGAAGGAAGCAGGAGACATTTGGAGTGATGATGTTTGTCTTCCCAAGTCACCATTATGCATGACGGAGCCCTGCTTCCCTGGAGATGCTGAACACCTGCCTGCCAATGGGAAGCGGTGAATTAATTCCTTGTTTTGTTTTGCTTATGGGTGCAGCTTTTGCTTTACCTATTAAACCATCTTTATCTCAACCCACAAACTTTCCCACTTTTACTCTTCTGATTGTCACCCCCATCCCAGTGAGTGAGCAGCTGTATGGGGCTTAGTTGCTGGCCAGGGTTAAACTACAACAGCTGCTGAGCAGCAATGCCCTGCTGTCCCAAACCACAGTGGAGCAGCTCCCTCTTGAAATGCGCACAGTGGCCATCAAACGGTAGTGTCTATTCCCTCTGCACCTTCCCAAAAATGTGTTTGGAAGAAGAGAGGAAACTTTTTAGAGTACGCTTGCTTCTTTAAATTTTGTTTGCAGTAACATTAATAAGGACATACTACAGAGTTATAAACTGTATTTGTATTTGTCTACAGAAAGGACCACTGAGCTTCTAAGAATCTGCACGTTTTGTCCTCCCGCCATGCTTTTGAAAAGTTTTTTTAAAACAGTTTCTCATTATAGCTTTGGTTGACTAGGAAACCTTCTGTTGACTTTAGCTGCTTATTGGGTAAGATCCTTTTCCTTGCCATTTTTTAGTGCACTGAAGATGAATGTATTGCTGTAGAAATGTACTTCTGTACCTCTTCTGTCTCAGTGTATGAAAGTCATTTTTTAAACATAGGTTTGTTAATAAAAGCTTTATTTCTACTGTATTAAAAACATAGTTCTGACCTAACTCAACCCTGATCCAAACCTTATTTGATCAATGAAGTCTTTCTCTTAACTCCACTTGGCTTTCAAATTAGTCTTCTGTGTCTTCCTTGACATCAGAAGGAATTCTTCAGTTAGATATAGCAGCTAAGCAATACATAGTCATTCATGTGAAGTGGAAAAAAGCAAAATATACGTATGTACTAAGGTTTTTTTTCCCACCAAAATTTATAGCCCAATATTCATAAAGACAAAAGAATCATTTAAGATCACATAACAAAGCTAAAAACTGGAAACTGGTCGAAACAAATTTACTTGATAACCCTTGTTGATAAATTGCTAGAGTAGCAGAAAAGGAGGGGTTCAGCCTTGAGAAGCTGTAATGATCTAGCAAAATTATTTTTTACCTCTTCTAATCCAATTATTCCAACACTTCTTAAGTATTTGCTACAAAAATTATCAGTTCTATCATCATCATATTTCTCTTCAAAACTTTTTTAATTATGGGATTGGGATTTATACATGTAGCTGCTAGTGCAGTGAAGACATCACGCCCTTTAGTAGTAGGTTTAATTTTATTTTATATCCCAAAGAATTTTCACGATGATTTAGGGATTAGGTATTCTGGCAGGCTGAGCTATATATCCAATAAAACACAAGAAGCTTTTTTTTTTTTTTCTAATTCTTATTGGTAATATGGCCCTGCCCTGGTGTTTTTAGCTTTAACATAACTGTTCTCCTTAGCATGCTAACATCAGCAGCAGCCTGTGATTGATTACAGTTGGCTGGCCCATGCAATATAAACAACTATGCCTGTTTACAGGAGCAGAGATGCTGCCTAGAAACTGCAATTTAAAGAGCCTACTGCTTCATTTTTGAAACCATGTAAGTCTGGAGAGAGACAAAGAGAAAGAAACACAATGTTATATGATGATTTCTACTACTTAAATTTAGAGTGGTAATCTATGAACTGTAAATTTAGCAATATGTGACATTTTGATTGATGAACTTTGTTTCTTCAGAAGGTCATATTAGGAAGACTTACACTGCCAAGAGCTAACATGAACTTGTCATCATGACAGTGTATTTGTAATACTCTGTCTGAACTAACGTAAGGCATTATTTTGCTTTCTGCATCCCTGCAATTCCATCAGTATCCTTACATAAGAACAGTATGATAGAGAGGTATAGAGAATTCATTTCAGCTAATGAGGAAAGCTAAGATTTCTGACTACTCAGTTATTCAAGTGGGGTAACTAAGATACTGGAAACATGGAAAGACACCTGGTTCTGCTTCAAAAGCAGAGAAAATACAGTCACAATCCCTGATCCATAGGTCTTGCTGAATTTTGCTCAATACTTAGCTAAGTGTCTTGCAGGAAGTTTGTGGCATAGACAAAACCTGAACTCATCTTTCGCAACTCTAAGCTAATTCTCTAATTAATGGACCAGGCTTTTCTCATTCCCTCAGGCCCTGTAGAACAAGCAGGAAGAATATAAAGCTGCCTAAAAAGAATGTTGCATACCAGGGATTCCTACACCACCTAATTAGGATTGCTTTACTATGTCTTTTCACTATCCTGGCAGGACAAACTGAATAAAGCAGCAGGGATAAAGTGCCTTAAAATTCCTGATCTATGATATTGTCCTCTATGGGTCTGCATCTTGTAAGGGACCACAGAATCCCCTGAAGATGTCAAATAACTATATTTTAAAAATGCTTAAGATTCTGTACCTTTTGGGGTCTATAATATATTACAAGATGGAGTAATAATAAAATAAAAATAAAATATAAATAAAAAATAAAATATTTTTTAAAAAATCTACAAAATTTAATTTTTTAATGCACAGCAAAAATTACACCAGCAGGGTTTAGTCTACAAACTTATGCCTTTGCAGAACCGCAAAAGTCAATAAGACTATGAGAAGTTCTATTTGTAAAATACCAAATGTAAAGAAGGCAAATATTTCAATTCAGACTTTGGGACTGTTGGTAACTGCTTATGAGTTATCTCTCTCACTTTGTGTTGGGGCAGGATTGATCATTACCCCCCACCCCCCATGCCGGTTCCTTAATTGTCTTGTTCTCTGGAAGACTACAACAGAAAGATCCTCTCGTGAATCCATTCAATTTTCTTATGTACATTACTTTACTTCTCCAACTTCAATTTTTTTTTATTTAGCAGCCCACCAGAAAGGACTACACAGACTTCTCAGGATCCTAAAGCACAGCACAAGAAGTTCTATGACCTCAACCTGTCCAGCTGAGAATCCATTTAATTATGCCTTGCATATTCTCAACCTACCTTCACAGATTATTTTACTGCTTTCTTCTTATTATACTTGCATTTCAAATTACTATTGCTTTCCACTGTGATATGCTGTGTCTTATCAACTCATTGCAGTAGAATGGCAAAAAATAAATCAGAAGTAAGTTTTCTCCTATATTTAATCTATTTTTTCCTACAATAACTTAATTACTATGTAATGTAATTAACTAATGCATGCTTCATCTTATTTTAGTATAGAATTCTTGAGCCTAACTACAACTAAAACTGCTGTCTATCATCATCAAATGAATCAAGTCAGTAGACCAATATATTGTATATGTGGTTTTATATCTTAAAAATTATTCAGCTTTCAACTGAACTTTTTCCTGATTTTCCTTTGAGTAGTGGGATGTATGACTATTAGCAGAGTTTATTCCCCTAATGAAGTAAGTATTCTGATGTACTTTTGGGAAAACACAGGGGATATGAAGGAAAATAATAGCACAGTTGTGTCCTGCTATATTAGTTAATAAAGGTCTGTAAAAAATGGCTCCCCAACAGCTGCTCAGCATGGAATCTGATACTAACCTTTTGAATTTCTGGGTAATACATAGGTTTTCCAAGTAAGAATGCAGTAACAGCAATAGGATGCAAAAAAATCTCTGTGATGAACACCAAGGGAACACCATTTTCTTTATATTCCACATATGTGGAATGCAAACATATCCAGCACTTTGCACAAATTTGCAAGCAATGCTTAAGAAAAATGCATTCTTCAAAACTTAGATGGGTTTTATCATTACCAGCCTCTGAATTCAGTTCATCCACATTTTGTACACTAACACACTTAGTTTATATTCTCATTTGTTTTTCGTGCCAGCATATGATAACTACAGTGATTGTCTGGAGGGAGAATGACACTAGGGAAAGTCATACTTTATGGATAAATATACACACAAAGAAACAAATAGCAAGTTTTCCAACCTATTCATCCTGTACAGCTGATTCTACTGTTCCACTTTCATGAAACAGAATTTCCTATTTATTTACAATTAACTAATACCACCTCTCTGATTTCACAATAAAAAGAATTCCAGTGCATCCAGGTCCAACAGGATTCAGGCAGTCATTCCTGCTCTGTGTAACTTCAGCAGCAAAAATAATATATCTAATTATATCTAATTTAACTGCAAATGACTCTTTTAGCATGAATTGTCTGTTCAAAGATAATGCACAATGAAACTCTTAGCTGCATCCCAGAAGTCATGCAGCACCAAGCAGATAAGATCATAGTGGTTACCAGGAGCAGCAAATGGGAAAAGCACTACAGGAAATGAACTCTTGTCAATAATCTCAAGAGAGTGCTATATTTAGGTCAATTGTACCTGAAATCGTTTGGTGGGGTAATTGCTCTTTGGTACAGACTCTGCTCTCTGAGCCTGTCAGAGTGCTTGTAGGTCCACTGGATTGGATTCACCAATTTTCTTCCAGACTCATTTTCTGAAAGAAAAAAAAAACAAAACAAAACCAAAAAAAACTTTACTAAAGGATAGCAATCTTACCAGGAACAGAGAAAACTATGTGTTATTTTAGCTTTTAAAAACAGAGTTTCAATAAATGCATTTAATACAAAAACTTGTTCCAATATCCAATCGATTTCCTCGGTTTTCTAGAACAGAAATTTATTCAATTGTTCAAATTTTTTATTTGGCCCTGCAAAGATTTTCTGTATCTGCTAAATATCTAAGGTGATTTAGAGTGATCTTTTGCTTTTGCTGATCAGTTAATAATCAATGAAAAATTAGAATTGTTCTTAAATCCTGTGATGCACCCCAGTGCAGCATTACTCAGATTTTAATTCTGGTTGAGTCCTTGTCTGATAATACAGCTTATTGTTTGATAATTTAAGATGATTTATGCATGCATTCAGAGGAATGTGATAAATTCAGTTTTAGGAAACCAACCTAATGAGCCATATACTGACCCTTTACACCAGTTGGTTGGATTCATACAGGTATCAGAAAACAGCACCTAGTCCTCCTCTCATATGATTTCTTAGAAGAAATATAATATTCTGCTTTGATAGCACAAAGTCTCCAGCAGAACTGTTCCTTCTTCACATTAAAGAGTCAGTATTAATAAGATGAATTTTAAAGTACAGAAAAGCCTCCTCTAGCAGCTCTTCAGCATGTGTTTACCTTCTACACAGACAGATACAGCATCATATTTGTAGTCATTACTCAGGGCTTGTGATTAGTGTCTACCGTAATTAAAGAAAATGTCATGATGTAACTACACTGCTGAAGAATAGAAATGTACTTTTTATTTTAAAAAAATTACAAAGGGAATAAGATACTCTGCTGAAATCTGCAGTAGGTGCATCAGTTATTTTAGCTATTGTTTTTTGTGTAGAACTTCAAATTCAAAGATACTCATTAAACTGAGTAGATGGCAATAACAGACAAAGTGTTAATGGGGCAGCAGTGGAGTGTGTCAGGAAAATGAAGAGACCCTGAGGGGCTCACCATGCTGTTTATGCTCAGCTAAATTCAGCAGCATTACCATAAATCCTCTAAAAGATACTGTACTCAATTTCTTGTATGCGACTTTTCAGGCAAGGAAATACTCTACAAGATTAGAAAATGGGGGGAAAAAAAATTAAAAACTATTTTCCATTAAGCAAACCATTTTCATGTAAATATACTAAGTAGTATTCTACTATTACTTTTTCACAGTTCTATAAAAGCAAAGAGGGCCTTTTAATCTTAAAAATAATATGTGAATCTAAGTAAAAAATTCTCAAATTTTACACAGGAACAGAGCCTTTTAACAAAAGAATAATTTCATTCATAAAATTATTTTATAATTTAAGGATCAGGGTTCAATATCAATTTGTCACATACATAGTTCAACTGGCTAAAACACAATTACACATACACCCTATAACTTTTCACAAAACTCCAGAATTCTTGGTTTCGAGTTTGTTTTTTTTATTATTACTATTATTCTAAGGTGGCATTCTGAGGGAATAAATTAATTTTAGGAAATCTACATGAACCATTAATTCCAATAATTCACTGCTTGAAAAGAAACATCTTATATACGGTTCTGCACGCATCTTCATGGTGACCTTAATGTGCCTCTTCTCTTAAATCTCAGAAAAAAACTTTTCCTGTGTAAGGATAAATGGATTTATTGTTAAGGAGAAAATGGCCATACCACATTGTGTCAATTATGAACTCAGCTGCAGGCAAGAAATAATTATTTACACAATAAAGGTACCAGCGATCTGTGAGATGCTTCATATAGTCCATTTTTCTATTTTTGTTTAAACGGTATATTGATATTCCTCATTTAGGTGTTGGGGGTAGCGTTGCGGACCGTACTCTGCGGCTGTGGTGCCGAGGTTTCAGCACCAAGGCTAGCGACCGTGCCGCCGGCAGCTGGGGCGGGCCGCGCTCCGCCGCCCTACAACCACCACCAACTCATTCCAGTCACCGTAAACCTCCGGTTTTTTTCAAAATGGAAAGCTTTTATTTCTAGGGGTAGTGTAAATAAGGGCATGTGCTCTGTATATCCTAATTTGCTGCTGTATTTAAAATATGTTTAAAAACTACAATAATAGCATTTTTTTCTTTTTTCTCCCATGACATTGTGTTGAGGTCTGCTTACAACTTTTCATTATTTGAAACAATAAGAATTAACCGATCAGAAAATGAATCAATTGTTCAAACACCTGAAAACAGAGCTAAGGGGCTACCAGTGATGGCTTCCACTACACACCCCTGACCCTCCATTTCAAATCTGAAAATCTGATATCCAATAGCACTCGTGTTAATGGGGAATACTGTTTTGCATATATACAAATAAAGTCTCCACATGGGCAGTACCTGTTCAGAGACCTGCCTCAATATCAGCTTGACATGCACATGCAGCCATAGGCAACTTGCTCGCCCCTGAGAATACTTGAACCATAAAGTACCTACAGTTTTCCATTAAAATTCTGCTAATGATAAAAATGCTTTGTTTCAGGAACCCAAACAAAAAAATCAGTTACCCTTGTGGAAGTAGAAGTATAGGGTACTTGTAAAAGTCTAATGTGGAGACTCTCCTTACTGTGTAGCCCCTAAGAAAAGCATATTTAAAAGACAGATTAAATGACACAGCCTCTGAGATACCCTAAGCGATGCACTTAACAGCAGAATGGCAAAAACACCTGGAATGGATACTTTATCCTTATGAGCAGTAGATATTTTAGCAGCAGACAAGAAAATTCCAACAAAATGTTAAATTCCAACTGATGTTGAGAACCAGCAATTCCCACAAAGGTAATAAAGAGCTCCCAGTACAACAAACAGAAAGCCACAGAACCTGGTCCAGGAAACACTTTATTTGCACATCAGATCCATTTCCTGTGTCTCAGTTTGATGGTGACTTAAATGGTCCTATGATGTACCTGAGCCATGTTTTAAAAAAATTGACACATGCCTTTAAAGCCTAATGAGCAAAGGTGCATATACATTAGACAGAGATAGGTGGGTAGAGAGCAATTTCTCTTTTATCTACCTATCCACTTACAAATGGGAAAGGACAAAGAGCATACAGAAGCATTACTACCATTTTGCCATATGCAAACAAGCTTGATTGAACAGTGATTTTTTTCATATGTTACTCTGCTGAAATCTGGTTTACTGTTGTCAGAACAGAAGAGAGGCATGTATGAGGAGATCCTCTTTCATTGTCATACCCTGTAACCCCAACAGCTGTCACTCTGAAGCTGCAAGTTCTTATGTCCCTTGACCAAGACAAATTGATATATTCCAATTGATTCCTCTTTAAAATAGTAGTTCATATGAAGATATTTAATGTTAAGGTTCTCAGAACCAACAGATAAACTATGTGTAACTGAATTAATTGCAAAAGAAAGTCTATGTTAGTGTGATACTGATTTCAAAAAATTGACGTGGAAATGAAAGCATTGAGTTTGTTTTGTGGTAAGTCATATTGCAAATAAGTATATTAGTAGAAAATATATAAGCAATATTCTTTACAGCACGTTATACAAGCTAATGCTAAAATACTACTCTGGACCTGAAAATTACCATTATGTATACTCAGTTGCAATAATTTACATCAAAGAAAGTACTGCTGTGAATGAAACCTACTGTTGGTTTGTACAGTACTCACACAGATCTGTTTGAAATACAAATAATTGATCTTTTAGTGACACTTGGCAAAAAAGTGTAAATAATGTTTACAAACTGGTCTACATTTAACATTATATTTAGAAGAAGATAGATCCCAAAATGAAAACTAATATTTGCTACTAGTTATTCATTGCTCTTCAAATATTTTGTCACTTCAGAGACAGCCAAGTCAAAAACTAAAACAATACATGATCACTAACACGCTAAGAATAACTGTGCAGAAGTGTAAACAGAAAGGGTAACTCTCCTCCAAGGCTGACACTGGGTCTGCATGAACAAACAGAAAATACTTGAGAAAAATTAATATGGTCCTACTGATCGGATTTCTGTGCAAATGATTTGTGAACAGATTAGAGCACTAGATTAATCCCAAATTGCATTTATAGTAAAAATGTAACCATGACTGTTACTCTCTGATGTTAAAGCATCTTATGGTTTCAGACTATTTCTCAGGTGACATTAGCTCAGAAACCCATTCTTCTTTCCTCCCCATATTTCACTAGTACTGTCAGGTAAGAGAAAAATTACTTCTATCGCTATGTAAGCAGTGCCTCAAATGCAAAGTTGGGATATACTGCAGTCAGCTGGAGATAGACAAGCCAACTGCTACGAAACAACCCAACACAAAACCTCTAATAGCAAACAAACAGGAAAGAAAAATACACTTATGAACATATGTGTTAGGAGAACAAACCCTTGGTGTCCTCTGATGCAGCTACAGGAGACCTCAAATAGGTCATGGGATGTTTGAAGGGGTGAGTTCCTACAACAGACTGATTTCTAATAGTGTCAAAAGTAGAACACTAAGGTGGACTGATGTATCAGCTACTATGTGAACTGCACATCAAAGAGCTGTACTGGCCTATCTGTAGAGTAAGTGTGCAGCATTCTTGAATGGAAGAGTATGTGCAGATGCAGATACACAGGCAGGTGTAGAACTTGTCCCCAAAGGTACAAAAATATGTCATTAATAAAATATGTTTAGAATCTGTTATCTACAGCGTTTCACCCTGTGCTGCTTGATTTGTATCAAAAGAGAAGACAAAAATGCTTGACTAGCAGGTAGAGCAGGTGTTGAATAAATAACTTATGAATTAACAGATACTGCAAAGATAAGCTTAAGTTCTATTTAGATTCAAAAAGATTTGTAATAAGGCCATTACAAATAGAGGTGCTGACTTACAAGAAGGCGTAACAATAACCACAGGAATACTCCCATTCATAAATGAAAGGAGGAAAGTTCTGCCCTTTCATCACCTCCCTTGAATAACAGAAGTGCTACTCACATACACTCATCGTAGTGTCCAAGAACTTTGGGTTTCTCAGTGGAAATAAGTAATTGTTGATGACTGACTGCACAAAACATGCTGTGTGGTGCCAGAGAATGTAATAGCCTTTACAGTGGGCACAGAAGAAGCAGAGTCAGGTAAGACACTCTTCCCTTAACTGTAAAACTGTTCAAAACTTAAAAAAGAGAGAGAGAGAAAGAAAAATATTATAAAATCCTCAATGGTCTCATGCAATAGCCTGAGCCACGGGTGATACACAGCCAGCTCCCTGCCACATGTCAAAAATTCATCTCACAACAAGTCTGGAAATACAGCACGATATGGGCATCCTCTTTCCCCTGGATGTGAAGAGTAGAAGGGAATAGCAAGACAAACAAAATCAAGAGTCACTCCTGAGAAGATGTCAAAGACCACATTTTTGTATTGTCAAGCAAAAGACACAAAGCAAAGTAAGGAGAGAAGCAAGAGGGAGAGATGAGGGAAGAGAACAAGATGTCTGAGTGTGTTGGGTCACTGAGACAAATGGGAAAAGTTTGAGGAAAAGATGACAGAAAAGCAAGCATGAATGGGTGTTAGAGAAAATTAAAGCAGATCTTATAAACATTCTTTTTGAGAAAGCTAATGAGATATGTGTATAAAAGGTGAAGGTTACAAATAGGGTAAGAGAAGGATTATTGAACTGAGATGAAGCTTTCAAATAAGTACCAGAGCTAGTGTCAAGAAGGTCACAGGAATGCCTGTTGAACATTTGTCATGACTTGCAATTTTAACTTTTACAATAAAGCATTAAGGTGATTCTCAACATTACAGCTGCTGTGTTACATCTAATACTGTCCAAAAATGGCCTATGTAATATTTGATCACCATGCCCAGTATGTCTCAGATCATAGCCGTAATTAAGGTAATGGTATCAGGCAGCTTATTCCTTTCACCTCAGCAAGTTTCAAAAGCCTCTGTTCACTGCCATTCTTCACTGTTCTAGTCCAGGGACTGTTGTTGTCATTCCTTTCCTCATAGTTTACTGTTTCACAACAGATTTGCAAAATAGTTTAAATTCTGGGTTTTCTCAGCATGTTCTGCTTTGATCCAGGTCTCATTCCCACAAAGGAAATAATTTCATAAGTCAAAGATCCTGATGAAGGACACAGAGGATGATTACAACCTGCCCTTTTTCTACTACAAGCCCTGGACAGGTATGGGTTGTTTTGTTAAAGGCACTATGAAAGATAATGGCAGGTTCCCCTCTTGGGGCTGAGTTGCCACTCAAACCTCAATGTAAGAGAGGGATTGTTTTGTGAGGAACAAACTGAGAGCAGGAATGCATCTCAAAAGGCTGCCATAATGTACACAGGTCCCTTATGTTTCTGCAAGAAGATTATCAGCAAGTGCAAAGGCATCCAGCTGCACCTCAGCTTTCCAGTAATAACTGTAAGAGATGCGATCAGCTACAGACTTTTGTCTCCAACTCTTGAGCCTTAGACATCGAGTGTGATTATTTTCATGGCTTCAAGAGACAAGTGACTCTCTGAGACCCAAATTCTCAAAAGTTTTTAATTGCCTAAGAACTTTTGAGGATCTGAACCTGAATGCGTTAAGCAAGTCTCCAAGGAACACTTCAGAATAAGAGTAGAATTTAACACTGGTGTTGGAAGTCTATTAGGAGATCTACTATGTATGACTAAAACCAAGATGCATTTACAACAGGTTCTATCTTGTTCCCATTCAAGTCAACAACAAAAAAAACCTCCTACTTTTTGTAAATGACAGCAGCACAACATCCATAAATTTTTATAAGACACTTTGAAAGTCTTCCCTTGTGCTACCCAGTTACCAGAGGACTACAGCATAAATTAAAACAACTGTCAGCAGTTTAGATTGATTCTCCTCTTGTTGCCATTTATTAGTATTGATACAGAGTTATATTATTGAAATGAGGATAAATTAGGCCCTAAAACAACAGGCAGCTTAACATCATCAGCTTAGACCTCAGATTTTTTTTCCTCTATATTTTAAATAATCAGCACTACTCTGAATCAAACATTTATTGCAGAAACTCAAAGGACTTCTCACCTAACTTTTCCTAGGGGTTAATCAATAAGCCTAATTAAAAAAACCTGCAACCTTCAATCATTCAGTTGCTCAGGACTTTCAGTAATGCCAAATGCAAGGAGGAAAGGCTCTCTACTTGCCATGACTGAGAAGCTTCAGGAAATATTAAAAACTAAGTGCAGAGATCTTGGCTTGCCAGACAAGAAAGCAGTGTAAAACTATGTCTTGAGTCACAGCAGCTGTGAATCTTCACATGCAAAGTCAGTGACAGCCTAAACAGTTGTGATAGAAAAAGGTCAGCAGGATTCCATAAATGTTTTGGTTGATTCAGGTGCTGGGAAAGATACAACCACAGCAACAACCTATAGGTAGTCATTCCAGCACTATTGCGTTACAAGAGCAAAGAGAAGCACAAGGGTCTCAAACACGAACATGGTGAATACAAGACAGGCACAAAGACTTTCAGATGGAAAGGAAAAGGCAGAAGTACTAAGGCAGAAGAAAGGAAAGATTATTCATATCATGGCATATAACTTATAATGCAAAATTTCAGTATGAAATTCTTGTTTACAACACACAAAACACCCTTCATTGAAATCTGTGAACTTGTCAATATAAAAGTCATTAATGATTTCCTTCTAAAGATCTGATTTGTAATTGCTGAAGTATATTTCCATTGTAGAAGCCTTTGTGACTATTTCCAATGTACATTCATTTTCATGTAAAATAAACAAAACATGCTGTAATGCAAAAAAGTTGAGAAAATAAGAGGATTTAAAATAAAACCAAGCCTACATTGCCATCAATAAGTATCATTAAACAGCTGCAAATTTTTAAATAGTTGAAAGGTTGTGGAAATGTAAAAATATGACTGGAAATGAAAAAACAATTTTCCATCTCCTTTCCCAAGACTCCTAATCATGCAAACAAAAAATTACAAGAAAATATTAAAAAAAAAAAGGGGGGGGGGGGGGGGCCCCCCAAGAATGAACTTCAATAACTGCAATAACTGTACTTAATCACAAAATCTAGTCAGGAATAGGCTGCTACCATAAGGTAAGACAGGTTGCAGACAGTAGTCCTTTATGTAAAAGCAAATGTCAAAAGAAAAGCTCTAATATTTGGTTGTGGGCTCCCACTTTTCACATAGGCATTTCCTAAATCCATGTTTGATGAGCTTCTCCAGCTATAAATTCTGTAAATTCCCTCTGGAGCAGTGCAGAGTGTGCTTCATGAAAATGTCATCTGCCAGCGCTGCAATTACTCACACTCCAGCAATCATGTGCACAATGCAGAATGGGTCGAATTCAGGTGAGAACGAGAACCAGCAATCAAGCCTCTGGAATTGAGAACAAAGCCATTTTCTTTCATTTGCCATCAACAGAACCATCAAGGCCTTAATTACAAGGCAAGTGTCAAGCCTGGCTGCTGAAAGGCTTATTATTATACAGCTCAGCTTCAAATCAGTTTTGTATTGATGAACTGCAAAAAGAGGAAGCCAGCTTAGCCCCACAAGAAAAGAAACAGGGACTAACTGATTATTTGATTGGCAGGAAAAAACAAGGACGTTTAAAAATACATTTTTAGACAGTAAAAGAATTAGTGAATAGCACACCTAAAACCTTTCTCTAAACATATTTTCTATCTCAATAGCAAATCTGGGTGCTCTGGTAATTCAAAGAACACTTTCTTTAATTGAGATCATTGTAGTAGCCACAAAAGACACTGCAAAAAGACTCTTTAGGTCATGCATTCTATTTTTCAGACAGTAATGCATGTTTTGTGAGCATTCTCATTGCCTCTTTGTATCTAATTGCATGTCTATACCTTGAACAGAGAGATATTAAGTGAATTAAACATGTATTCACAAGCCTTTGCCCAACAATTATCTATTTGCATTAGATTAGTTGCCTTCATATTGAACAGCAGATGAGAAATCATCATTTTGTAAGCAAAAGGATTTATTTATGTTGATTCAACTGAATTATCAGTAAGTACCACATTATAACTAAAAGCCAAATGTCCTCTCTTGTACTGTTTTCTATATAAGACTTTTAAGCATGACAAATAATGAATGAACTGTTAGAACAAGGCCTGAATTTGGAACTAGCTGTTAATACAACATTACTGTTATCGTAAGTCTTAAATCTTTCAGATTTTTAAACCCATATTCTGATTTAGCTTCTGCATGTCTTGTGTGACTGGAGAAATACGTGCTTAGCTCATTGGTCTGCCTTTTTGATATCTAAGATGAATAGCAGGTGTATAGCGAGTAGGAAACGCCATTTAGGTCAATGAACATTTTACCATCAATTTTATGTATTTTAACTAAAACGGTGACAACTTTTACCCATTGCTGCATCCAGTAGATATAAAACACAGATACATTTTTCCTCTTGCAACACACCACATCCCCCAAATTTCAATGGCTTATACTTCAGCAGGCCATTAAAGAGTTTGAAATCAATGGCATGAGAAAATAAACTAACACCAAAAATATGAGGGGACATGACAGCAACAGTCACATCTCTATTTTGTCATTCACTTTCATTGGTTATAAGCTGAATTTCTTCCCATGGGATACATAGATATTATATACAATACATATAAAAATCAAATACTCAAAAGTTAGGAAATAACAGAAAGATAATACCCACTGGAAAATATCCAATATATTTTACAGGAGAAAAAATGAAATAAAAAAAAAAAAATCCAGATTAAAAATTGATGGAGATTTTTAGTTTTAAAGGGAAAAACAAGTAGTCAAGCTTCCAAGCCATGTATTTGAAACATACTCAGGTAATTTCAATAGAGGTTAGGCAATGTTACTGTATCTGTTTCAACTTGCATGTTTAGCCACCTAATTATTTTTTAACTTTTTTTTTTCAGTTTCCATTGAAAGACGAAGCACTGAATGACTAATTCCCATTTTGCCATTGAAATACTCTAGATACAGCAGTAGTGTAGAAGTTTTAAAAGCTTTATTGGTTTCAGATTTCCTCAGTATTATTTTTATTGTTTGTCCTTATATAACTCCTTCTTTCCAAGGAATTTTAAAAGACCACCTGACTGATTTGAATCAAGAGCCATGCCTTTCATTTAGGAAAAGGTCTTCACCTCTTTGTAGCTCAATTTAGGGTTCTAAATCGTAAGATATATTATTGTACCACAAATATGCATACAAGTGACACTTTCTTTTCTTAGACTTTTCTTATTTAGGAATCACTGACAGAACAATGCATTAGTTCCTCAGTGTCAAAAAAGTAAAGAAGAAAGTCTTAAACCTGCATTCTGTTGAGTGAACCTTAACACAGAGAATAGACAAGTATCACGGATGTATATATAAGACAATATGCTGAAAGCATTATGAAATGTATGTAAATTGAAAGACTGAATGACTGAAAAATGTCATTCCCATATATTGTTAAAAAAAACATGCTTGGGTATGCAGATCAGAAAACTGCTGCATTATGTCTGAAATCTAGAAGTGAAAAATATTTAAACAATTGTTAGGGGTAGCATTGGTAAGTATGTGAAGAACATGGAGGTGCTTAAAGACAAAGATAAATGGAACTGGTACCAGTGGCTTATCAGAAGTTTACTGGCATAGTCTGATGTTCTTGATGTGGTTAGACTGCAGTAGCTTAAATCCTTGGTTTGGTAAGGGCAGAAAGAAGGTACTTCAGTAAAAAGACATCAACAACATTTGTTGTCTGGAAAGAGCTGTGTCACATGCTCTGTAACTGACACCAAGATGCCTTACAACAGAATGAATAGGTTCTAAGAGTAAAATGAAAAGTAAAATGGATACTGGCCACAGATCCTTCTGTGGAACCAACCTCTGAACATCCTTTCAGAGCAAACAATATTCGTAATAACGCAGAATAATTACAGGAATAAGTTAGTATTTTTCTAAAGTAAACCCTTTAAGAAAGCAAACTAAGATTTTCAGATGTAGCCAAATTATTTAGGACCCTACATCTTCTTCTTCAAATGAACTTAAGATCTTACAAAGAGCCGAGTAGAATACATCCATACACTGCTGTGATTTCAGAAATATTCCTGTTTTGAGAGACTAATATGAGAGGACAGTAAGAAAATAAAGAAGCAACATAAAAAATTAATGTACTAGTATAACTAACATTCTCATATATTTACTATCACATGCCTTTCTTTTCTTTACAGATGTCTCCCTTCACTTCAGAGCTCCTATTTTCTCCCTCTTTATCCTCAACAAACAAGAGCAGTGCTTTCTTCAGAAGTAATAGACTTCTGCTCTATGAATATGTTGAGGGAATTACATGAGACAACTGCTTTTTTCAAGTTTATTTATAAATTTATTTATATACCATGCAATTTTGGGGATTCTTCAGATATATTTTCAATTAAGCATGTGCCTAAGAACCTTGCTTGATCGACAGAACAAGTGCAAGATCCTAACCACCTTCTGAACACTGCCAACACTATACCAGTTATCTCTGTTATCCAACATGCAAAAGAGTATTTCAGATAACATTATCTAAATACTGCCTGGTAAAATTGAATTACCACCATTTAAAAGCAAGTAAACAGAAGTAGTTCTCCAGCTACACAGTGCAGTAGAAGAAAAATAAACAAAACACACAAACCCAATCTTAATTTAAAAAAAAATAGTACCCTTCATATGAATCAACATATTATTAAACTTAGAAATAACCAGGCATACTTGGGGTGGGAAGGAAAAGGGAAATCTTTCATACGTAATTTGAGGATACCACCTACAAGAAATCAAATGGAATACTGCTTGCCCACATTAAAATTGCCACTGTGGCAGAAAAAAATATATTTACATTGAAAAGGACAGTTGCTGTTCTAAAAATAATTTCTCTGAAAGTGTTGTTTATAATTATTGCAACAGTGTATTCCTACAGTTAGGACTGCACCAACATCCACTTGGCAGGCAGTAGGAAATCATACTGAATACAGAGGAACTGCAAGCCAACACCTCTTACGAGCAAATGGCTGCATAAACCTGGGTGAGCTATTGACGTTTCTAAACTTGAGGTTTATCATCTACCTGAATAAAGGAAAAGTTTTATTTTAATTTTTTATGTATTTATTTTAAATTTACAAAGTCATTTGAAAATGCAAAAAAAATGGAGGATTAACTCTTAATTCTTTCTTAAAGTTTCCAAAGGAGTCTATGAGATTTTTGGAGTCCACAAAGAAAGACTCAGGATGAAAGGATGAAATGGACAAAACTGTAAGTGTGTTACTTTCAGTTGTTTTAAGGGCTTAACACAGATTTAATTCTAAAAGCTTGCAATTATTATACCTGGCTTGTGACTGAGTGCCTCCATTTTGCATATTCAGCCAAAGATGTTACTGAGTTCACAAGACAAATAGGCTACTACAATTTAGAAGACAGATACTTTTATGATTTCTTGCAGTAGAAATCAAAGGTTACCCATCACTTTGGATAGTCTTCATAATTCTGTACTCTCTAGTTGTTAGAAACAAACAGACAGTGAAAATTCATCTAAACAGGATCTTCTAGAGAAGATCCTGATGCCATTGCTTAGTGAATGACATTACCTAGACTGGGCAATGCTATCACTTCAGAGAAATTTTAAGGTATAAATTCAGCAAAGTGACTGAGATACTCACGTTTCTAAATTACCCACCAGACTCATCCAGTCAAATTTCTTTCATAAATTTTTATAAGGATTTTATGGCCCAATTACATTTTTACATGATAGAACTCAAAACGAGTTCTCATTCCAAAGGTCATAATTTCACTGTGTAATTACTGCCTGGACCAGAAAGGTGTCTACCAGATAGCGGGTTTTATATAAGTTTTAGATTGGTCAAAGCTATTTTTTCCTTTTTTTTCTGGACCAATCTCTTATTTTGAAGCAGTTAATGAAAACTTTACCATTTACCTCAGTACATAAAAGACTTGGATTTCTCTTTATAAAAAACCTGAAATGTAAAGTGAAATAAATCTGCATCTTTTTCCCTACTCTCACTCTTAAATGCTGCAAATTAAGGATGGAGCATCCATCACATCTCAAAATAAGACAACATTTTAGGTCTTTCTTTGATTTGAGTATCACAACACAGTGTATAGTAATTCAACATGGTTATTTAAAAACTGATAATAATAAACAATAACTGCAGAGCAGGATAAGACAGGAACAGTGATATACTGTTTGAGCAGGTGGTACTAGATGAACTTTGATGGGTTCAGTGTGACTAGAACTAATGTCCCAGAGGACAAAGACTGATGTGACTGTAACTAAGTAAGCTCTTTTTTCTGCACTCTTTTCTCTCATCCCATCACATTTTGGTTTTCATACTTCTACAGCTAGACAACAGGAAAGAATTTAAAATTCTGCAAAGGCTGAAAAACTCTTCAAAGATCATTATTTGTGCCCTTTAAAAGTGGAAGACAATGCAAACTGGATACTTAGCCATAACTTTATATGGACATAAAGTAAGCATTTTCCCTCGTGTTGTCTGAAATCAATATTGTCTAATTTCCCAGCTTTCCAAATCTATTACTTCATAGGTTACTATCATCTACTGATGTTGAATATATCTTTCTTCTTTATTAAATCATCATCCTGACTCACAGATCTGCATAAACAGAGCTGCACAGAAAAAAAGGCATGAGTTCATATGAAGTGCAACATATAGGTTCACATCTATGTATGCTATCAAACAACAGAACATAGGCAAGTTTCAGGCTTTGCTTCTGAAACAAATGTCTTTCTCAGACTTCCAATTTACATTATGGGAGGCAGAATCACTATTACGCTAACCTAAGACACGTAATTTCATATTAATTCCAGCTCTACACATAAATTTTCACCTTTGTACTTTTGGAAAAATAACAACTTCTTTTGCCATTGCTGTTTTTCAGGAATACCCATTCTTGGATCTTTTTTTCTATAGAAAGTGACATGCTCCTAATTGTAAAAGCATTTTCAGTGTAAGTTACCTCTTACCAACAGAGTCCATCCTTAGGATTTTTCAGTCTTTTATTCTTCACTCTCTACAAGGTGCGAAAAGATCTGACCGGAGAGAGTAATAAAAGGATAAATGGTCTTGACATCATTATGATTATGGCATTATTTCTTGAATAGGAAAATCCCACAATCTATATTTAAAATACTCAAAATAAATCAAATGCACTTGGGAATTTCTGGGCCCCTCATCTCTGAAAGCTTCTTTTTCCTTGATTTTTCCTGTTTGATTCCTGGCTCCCTCAAGTTGTACTGTTCCTAAACAGTGGCAGTTTGGCAGCACATGACTGGAGACAGGAGGGACAACATATAGATCAAATTGCACCTTAGAAGTGAAGTCAGGAACTGGCAGTGCAAGTGGACTTTCTGAGAGCAGAAGGCAATGGGACACTAGAAAGTGTACTTACAGTAGGCCTCACCAGAAAGGTGCTACTCTCTGTGTACAGTGTAGTCTTTCAATTACTCATACTATAATCCTCAAAGACAGAAAATTTTGGTAATCCATTATTGGGATGACACACACAACCGGTCTAATCTCAATCTAAAAAGAAATGGCAAAAGGGCAAACATTATCTGATCAGCAGGAAGCAGAGAAACACATTTTCTTTACTTACAGAACAAAATCTTGTGAAAATGGAACACAACCAGATTGTTTTGATGGAAAGGAAGCAAGTATCTTCAATGTATAGGAATTATGAGTACCTCTGTCTGCATAAGGAATTCTTTCTGGCTTTTCCATGGTAAACTTAACTTTGTTGTTCTTCATCCACTTGCTGAACTCTTGCTAGCAGAACTGACAAAATTATGAGAAAATCTCCCATAATGCACACTGATCAGCAGGTTTTCTGGAGACAATCTGATGGCTCTTGCCAGATGAGGTACCACCAAATATCACAAGATGTGTTCTTGCTAAGAAGACTCATTTAAGACTGTGGTATAAGATGGAGAGCAAAGACATAAACTACTGAACTATGAATTTCTATGGAACACCTTGCTAGCTGACGCAGATTAGCCTCTGACCAATTCTAAGCAAATATTTTTATTCAACAAATCATTTTTTTCCTTGACTTGGTCCGCATAAACAGTAATTTAGATAGAAGCTTCAAGAGCAGTTCTACTTGTAAGTCATCTTAGTGGCAGTAAGCAGCACCTATGCAAAAATGAGATATATCCATCCTTTTTGACAGTGCATATTAGTCCAAGAAGCCTTCTGAAGACACAGGTAGAGAAGGAAACTAAAATAAGGAAAAATAAAGCAGTTGTGAACCCTCTGGAATAACAACAGTGGATGTTTTAGCTAGGAACATCATCTATGCACCAAATATTTTTAGCTTGTCAAGAGTTACCACAGTTACAGATCCAAATTAATCCTTCCAAAGTCTCTATTTAATAATTTCATCAATTAAGTGTTCCTCTGGCTAAATCAGAGGTAATAACTTAGTACTTCTTTGCCTACTGTAATATGACATCATTCAGCACACTACTAACCTTGGATGGGGTTACCTGCTGGGAATGATGTGTCAGAGTCATCTTTGATGTTGTAGTATCACTTCCTACAGCAGGGACTTTAAGAGGTGAAACCTCTGGGAACAATCTCAAAACCATTGTGGCTCCCTGCAGAGCACAGGGAAACTTTTTTTTTTTGTTTTTTTTAGAGACAGGTTGTTGTTTAATCTTTATGGACTTCTCTAATCCCAAAATTTCCTTAAATATTTACTATTTTTTTTTAAGGTCACTTTTTTACAGGATCACAAAATAAGAGTCATTCAGGCTGAAAGGGACCTCCAGAGGTCTCTAGTCCACGCAGCTCTGCAGGGTCAATACTGAATCCAGACCAGATTGCTCAAGGTTTTGTTCAGCTGAGGCTAAAAACGTCAAGGATGGACATCTACAGCTTCTCTGAGCAACCTGTTCCAGTACTGATTTTCCCGTTTCACCCTTCTAACATTCACACACACAAAGCTAAGACATGCATCCCCTGTGATCAAGACTTTGTCTGCACACTTCAATAAGCACTTCAGGTTAATTTTTTAATATTTGTTTTTCAGGGTTTTTTTAATATCTAGAAAATTATCTGAACAATCACTTCTCCATCAGAATCAGGATTTCATAATACAAAGACAACATAGCTGTGATACACACAACTGTCACAATATATTACCTGTGTTTGTTGGGATATTTCAAGGAATACAAGTAACTGGAACTTCTTGAAGCAGTTAACCAACAAATTCCACAGTAAGGGAATGAAGTAACTTCTTTTATTCCAGTTTTATTAAACTTTTTGTTTACTTCTGACTTCATTTAATAGAGGGAAAGCATACACTAATACTGGAAAAACACTGAACTGGCTCTAATTACCTAATTATTATTATTAGAATTTCAAAAGGTCTTCTGACAGGGTTTAATACTACTTTACTGACTGCACTATCAAAACCAATTGTATCTATAATATTACATATTTAGCAAGGGAATCATTTGTTCAGAAATGAAAAAAGGGTCAGCTCATTAGTGTGATTCAGCTGTTTTTACAGTCAATGAAAAAGTATCATGAAACATGACTCAGAAACTATAGCAGATCAAACTTTTCAAACACTTATGTAGGAGCAAATCTTACTCCAAACTGCAAACTGGATGAAGTCCATAACAGCAGAGCCAGTATTTCACCCAAAATATCATTTTCCAGGCTGTTTTTTTTAATGTCTGCTAAAGAAATGTTACTACTTTAATGCACTAACTCCACCTCAATCCCTATCAAATGTTTTGGTGTGCTTTTTGGTTTTTTCTTTCACTAGACAATCCCTGCATGGGTAAACCTCAGGTAGGTTTAAGTTTTCACCTGTTATTAGTAAATCTATAAAAAGTAACATGTCTGAAAATGGAAAGCAGTTTCTACAAAGCAGTCATAAGCATTCTGGAAAGTCTCTTATACTCCTGTTTTGGCCATTACATCTCCTATCTAGAATGCGCTTTAGAATAATTCACTGGGGCACAAGGCTCTTGGGTTGGAAAGGAGGGTTACAGCAAACAGCTGACCTGCATTTAAAGGCTTTTATAGGCATTTTGATTTTGTGCATCTCAAGTAGTTTCTGAATGCATTCTGAAATGTTGTGAAGTGCTCCTCTGACCGTTCAGGAGTCAGCAAAAATAATCCTACCTCATTTTCACTTCAATCTTACCACATTTCATCCATACCTCATAAAAAAATTGCAAAGATAGATTTAGCAAAAAAATTGGATTAGATGAATCAAACTGAAAAATAAGACCCTTGTGTTTGAGGGAACACCTCTCCACATAGTCACTTGTGATTGCAGGTAGCAAATTCTCTTGCCCAAATTACAGGCTTTCTTGTCCAAATGGCATGTGCGTGTGCAAATTTTAGGGTTAAAAAGGATCCAAGCGATTTACTGGTTCTATGTTAGTGCCCTGCTCAGGGCAGAACTTCATCCATCTGTGGTATATGCATTCAGTCAAAATGGTGCCACTGACTGCTCACGAAGGAATATGCTGAATCCTAAGCAAAGCCCATCTAGTGCAGCTTTTATCTGCACCTAGAGTTGACCATAAGCATAAAGGGTAAAAACCTGGCATCTTTCCCAGGACTCTGCATTATAGTGACCTCTGAGGAAGCTACACGAGAACATGGATAACAAGAGCTCTCCTAAGACCAGACACTAACTTGGTTTGTTCTTAATTGATTCTACCAGCTGATGTATTGTGTTTAAAACAAAACAAAACAAAATATGATGAAAGCTAGTCTCAACATGTCTTTTTTTTTACTTTCAGGCCCAACAAGAGTTAAAATACTTTTTGTTTTCTCTTTAAAGTATGTCTTCAATTTCAGGCCAGCCAGTCGAGAGGACATTTGAAGACTTCAACATCTCATATAAATAACACTTGATCACTATTTTTCTAATTGTTAGAAATCCAAAAAAGTACTTTCATTGTTAAAAACTGAAGGGAAAAAATGAAATCCCTGTTTCTAGTGATTTTTGCTAATTAACAGAGCTGAAGGCTAAAACTGTCCTAGCCATAACAGCATTAGAGCATCATGCATAACACTATCTCAGTAAACAAGGGTAGCTTTTACTTGCAATGTGCTGGGAATCGCTAGCCAGATGAAGTAAATATGAGGAATATTTTTTCATTAGTTTCATTATCATCAATCCTCAGGGTACAGAAAGTAAATTTTGTGTCCAGACTGAAAATGATACAGGGCTGAACAAATAGATACCATGCATGTACCTCCCCATTTCATGTGGGTTTTTTTATATGTGTATATGCATATGGATATGCTTCCCACTTTTGCTCAGCACAACCCTGAAAGAATCTAGAAATAAACAGCAAGCATGTATAATTTAAATGTGTGCTTTTAAATACAGCAAAGCTTTGGGTTTGTTTTTTGAGGTGGTTTTGATCTTTAATAAATGGCAGGTAGAACTTGGCTTAAATACCATCATGACAATTTATTTTTAATTATCATTAACCTCAGCAAATCTGTTTTCCTTTGTGTCCATCCCCAGCAGCATGGCAAAAGCTCCCGCTCTGACATGACACACAGGCCATCACGGAGCCCAGATGCCAAGCTCCTGAAAATATTCATCCAGCAGCAGCATCTGGCCCCTTGGTGGGCTCCACAGGCAGTGAAGCTGACAGCTCTGAAGTTGCCTGTGGGTCTGTCATGTAGTTAGGCTGCTAGCTGAGCTGACTTATTCTACTCATTGCCATTTTTCTTTGACTTACCTTTGATCCTGAGATATTTGCATATCATTATGTACTTGAGAAAAAGTTCCTCTGTAAATCTCTTACGACCCCTCTGTGTTGCACAAACACAGTCATGATATGCATTACTGGTGATGTTGCCATGAAATAACCTCTCTCGCTGCTTACATAATACATCCTATGGTTAATACGAACTGATATGCAATATCCTGAGAAATCACGCAAGATCTAATAGCAGCCCTATAAATGACAGAAGGCGTGACTGTAGGTACCTTTCAAGCTACACTTTAATATATTCATGTGTTAGTCTCTTAAGAAGACTGACTTTACTCTTCCTTTATACCCTGCTTACCATACCCATTAGCAAAGGTCTACAGCACAGCCAAATCCCATACAGGCAGAGCTGGCACTCTGGGAGGTGGGAAGGAGGGGATGAGAGCAAATAAGAGAAAGGATGCAAGCTAGTCAGCACAGTAGGAACAGAGACTGGGAGAAAAATAGATGAGACCAAATGATGATGAATCAGCTTCAAGGAGCATTATTGACAACCCCAGCTCTTAGGAATTCGTCTAGCCTCCGTAAACCATTCATTCCTAGGTAGGAGACAGCTCCTATTACCATTAAGAAAAATGTGTATTGTTATTTCTCAGCTCCCCACTTCCTGCCTGGAAGTTACTTCTCCCTAAGAATCTCCTATTATAATGCATTTTGTTACAATAAAACAATGATCCTCTCTGTCTTCCCTAAATATATCTATTCATAACTTCCAAATGTTATCAAGTTCTATAGCAATTTTTACTGTGAGGTTCCCTTTCATTTTTTAATGCCAGAAGATGTAACTTACTATTTCACTTAGAAAATCAGATTTTGTTAAGTCTGGAAGTAATTACCCCTAAAAGACAAAGGTGTTTTGATTTTTAACTGTTTTAGCATACAAAATATTATAGGCTCTGTTACAAGTTCTATAATAGGTTCAAAATGATAACTTTTCTGGATTCTTCTATTCAGCAGTACCGAAGTTAGCCTCAGGACAGACCTAACAAAACCACAAACAAATTAACTCTAGCCTGTCTGTTAACTAATCACAAGCCACAAAGTATCTCCCTTCTAATGACTCTAAAGTAAATGCTGGGGTGATTCTTTGAACCTGGCCCCACAGACATAATGATAAACTACACTTGTGTCAAAATAAACCCTGTTGTGTGTATAAATCCACAAATTTCTATTAGAAGACAGACTACAAACTGGAAATTGCAGAGTTCACCTTTTACCAACTGCCAAAACCCTGATTCAACACTCACTCCAGCATTTCTATACACTGTACCCTAGCTCTTCTGCCACATGAGTCTGAGCCAAAGAAAAGCAAGAGGCTGTTGCTCCTGAAGCCGTTACGAGCTCTGCCTATTGTAACAGTCTGATTGGGATGCTGGAAGGTAATACATAATAAAAATTCATGCTTGTACATATGGCGTGGGACATGGAACAACAGTGATTGACTTGCTTCCTTATTTGAACTAAATATTAATTGTCCAGAATGAAAAATTTGGGTCAAATCTTTGGAGAGACTTTTCATTTTATTATGATTTAGGAGTAATTTTATGGAATGACCTACCTGCTTAGATTTCTGGCCCTAATATATTTATGTCAACAATTGCTTAGTGCCTGACAAAATCACTTCAGGACTGTTTTAAGTGTATGTTATAAGATGCAACAGAAAATTTTCACATGCTGCAGCTGAAACTTCTGTGACTGACAATTTTATGCATGGCTTAAAGTATTAAAAAAAAATATTCAGCAATCTGTAAACCTTACTTACTTTTTCTCAAGTATCCCACAGCCAAAAGGATTGCTACTTCGACATGGCACTAAAGCTACAAAAAAAAGCTTTAAAAAAAACCCCAGCCATTCATGGTCCTTATATTACACACAGTTTATTATACCAGGTTTTACTGTAAAGTATGTGCCCTTTGCAACAGAAAGTAAAAGTCTCTTTCTATATCTTTTATATAATAGCTGAAATTTTAACAACTCTTAATACATGTTAAATATCAAGGGCAATTTCCAGAAGTGACATTTCATTTTATAATCCAACTCTGTTTAGACCAGAAAATGGAATTTCTGGCCTTACTACTGGATCCCTTAGCAATTTAATGCTTCTAGATCAGATATGAACTTATAATTGCATTTCTGTTTAATTGACTGACACACATAGTATTTTGTTTGTGTTGGCTTCGTGGACTTTTTTTTTTTTTTCTGACTTTCTGACAGCTGCAAAGAAATTAATGTAACCTGATGAAACAAAGGTAGGTGAGAATAATCTGATTCAACATGAAGTTTCCTTTGGACAAAGTTAACCGTTCAAAATTATGTGATGAAGCTGGAACCAGTAGAATAAATGATACCAATTCATGACTTCACATCACATACTTGTTTGCTTCATTTTTTGGTATTAAGTACTCAGAACTAGTTTTTATATGTGGTTGAAATTAAGCTCTGGACTTCGAGTTTACTGCACAGGTAGCATCCAATACAACTTTGGAAGCAAGTAAATACAGGTTACATGTTGAACTGTGACACTGTTGAGCCTCTTTCAAAAATCCAGTCTATAGCATAAAAAAAAACGTAGCAAGTAAACTATCTGAGCTAGAGCCTCCTCTGTAAGTGTAAACAGAATCTGGCTTATTAGGTAAAGAACTTATGTCAGCATATATCAGCATTTTCAGTAGCAATTCATTTCCCAGCTTACTATTAATCTAAAGTTTTTTCTAAGTAGCTACTAAATTAGTGAGACTGATTCAGTACGCTGGGAAATGAATTTCCCATCTTGTGAAATTAGAATCAAGTGTAAAAAGACAGTTACGATCACATTCAAACAATACTCAGATTTTCTATGTCCTTCTTGGAAAACCAAGGAAAGCAAGATTCCAGCTTCTAATGCCTTAAGGTCTGATTTGGCATACATTGCTAAACTTTCAAAAGAGCATATCAATGAATATGCCTAAGAGTCATTCAGTCACAAACTCTTTTGAAAATCTAGCCTTGTTTTTGTGCTATTACCCATTTAGTGCCACAAGAGGAAATACTGCAAGGTTAGTGAACAGCACGTTAAAACTATAAAATTTCACATAGGTGAAAAAAAATTACAAAACACAATAGATTCCACAGCTGTAACATGTAACAGAACTTCTCATCACAAAGTATCAGGGTCCAAAAGTACAGTATTGAAATCAGTGCTAAAAAGCCAATCATAAAAAATACTTGAGATGTTTTGCAAGTATTTGATAGTTTTTCAGTATTGTTGAATCATAGAATGTTGAATAAAATCTCAAATAAATCTAAAAAATCTACTATGCCATTAAACAAAGTGCTTTTTGACCTCTCTTTACCCTACAATACCCTTTTTCCCAAGCTGGCTGCTAAATGATTTCTTTCTTCTTTTCTGTAGCTATTTTTTCCCTCCCTCTCAAGCTCTCTTGCTCCTTCCTTCCTCTCTCCCTTCCTCCTTCTCCTCCCTCTTTCCTTTTTTCTATCCTTCCTTCTTTTCTTCCCTCCCTCCATCCTTCTATTCTCTCCTTTCTTTCCTTTCTTCCATCTCCTTTAAGCCTTTGCCCTCCCTATCTTCCTTCCAGTGAATTCACTTGCTCTCTGCCTGTCTCCTCACACGCTTTCAGGCAGATTTGTCTGATTCAGGTCCCACTTTTCCTCCAAGGAGTCTATATCAACTACCATAGGTTTCCCCATCTCCTCCAAGTTTCCCACTCTGCAAATTCTCATGTCACCTCTTGACCAGCTCTGCAGTTTTGCTTCCCACAGCAAGTTCCCCTTACCAGCAACTGTCTTTTCTCACCGCCCACCTCCCACCCCCGCTTCCTTTTCCTCTTGCCTGTCTGATCTAGCCAGGGTGGCTGGAGTGAATGAGATCTGTCAGCCAACACCCTTTCACACATCCTCATCCAAAAGCCACCCTTAAAAAGACAGCATTTCCAAGGAATTGTACCTGTGAATAGCTTACGTCCATCCAAAATTTATGACCCACTAATTCCAGTTATTTGCACATTTTCCATAATGGGGGCTTCCCTAGGACAAAATACAATATATATCTTCTGGTGTAATGTAAACAAAACTGAGTTGGAACAGCTCTTTTGCTGTGTGCAGACAGGAAGATTAATCAAGTTCTTTAGAGACAGAATAATTACTCTATTTGCACTGCATTTGAATTTGTGATGCAAATAGACGCAGTATATCATCAGAGCTTGGGAAAGCACCTGAATCATTCAGGGAAGCTCTGGTTACCACACACCCATTATTAAGAAATAAACAAACAAACCCCCCTAAACACTTAACTCATTTTTGGGGCATTCATGGTCTTAAAGTCATGCCAGAGGCAGAAGCCGGTTACCCTATTCTAAACAGCAATCATCTCAGATGAGGACACTTCCTCTCCTGCTTCTCTTCGAGCATCACTTACCAGTTTTGAAAATTCACATCTCATTTACAACTATCATGATCTGCAATAAGAGGACACATGGCAACTCATTTCACAACCTAATTTCTGCCAGTTCTATCCGAAATCATTTCAGAAGAAAGATCTCTATGTAAAGCAAATAAAAAAGCAAATAATTCCATACTGGTTGATTCATACACATTAGACCTCCTTACAACTAAGGCCCAGACCTTTGACATAGCAGTATACAGAAGCATTGAATGCCAAATGCTAATATTTCAAACATCATTGCCTTCTACAATACCCAGCAACTCTTGCCTATGCTTTACATTGCTACAGGTAGTTACTTATTTTAATGAGTGTTTCTGCACTGCTTCCTCGCAGTTAATTTCTAACAGAAGCAGAACAAACCCCCGACTTTCATGAACAGTTCCTGCAAAAAGTGAAAACACTTGTTTGTTTATGCTGATTAGTGCAAAAGACTATCCCAGCACTGTCTGTGAGGAGATGAAGAGCTGAAGAAAGAGTATAGAAGCCAAAAATACTTGCAATGATTTTTATCTGGAAAGAGTGCCCAACTTTAAAACGTTGCCACATTTTGTCTCTAGACTGGGAGATCTATGCGTTTACTTTTCTAAATACCTGTATTGTTAAAGGTAAGGAGCAATCAACCACAAATATGTGCCAGATAGCTCAGAAGTAGCAATGGAAACAGATAAAGAACATCAGTTATGGTATTTTGGAGAAAGCAGTATTGCAATAACTTCAACAGTCTGAAATCTGATAACATTTTTTTCATAATGAAGGATCTGCTGTCAAAATCTAAACAATTTGAGATTTTCTTGTGTGCAGGTCAATGAGATTTAACTCATGAAATTTGTTCAGTCAACCCACTCCTGATACCCTGAAAAAACACTACCTAAATAGGTAATGCAAGAACAGTAGCGGAACAAAGCTAAAGCAAATAATAGATCATAAATTAATTACTAGACTATACTAGCCTCAGTTTTGCTTGTACCGTGAGGAATGTATTTTCAGCAAAGTTGTCACACAGTCTATGTTTCTGGCAAAAACAACAATCAGCATAAAATAGATCTGCACTTCCAAATTTCTGTAACTCCATCAACAACTTGATTTTCACCTGCCATCAGATATTAAATGTTACATCTCCATCCACTGTAGGCACAAAAGCCTCCAGCATATAATTTTGAATGCCAAGAGAGAGTCTACAGCAGTGAAGAGTCAATGCCCTGTCTACACACACGCTTTTGTTAATTCTTTTGTTCAGGTACCACTATTCAGATGTCCACATAGATCTCGCAAATAAATAACCAGGACCTCAAAAGGTTTTAAGGAGAATATTTTTCTATTAGCATGAAGACACAGCTCAAATGAAGTAAAGAAGCTATGCAAGCACCTAACAAACTAAGTGCACTGCCTCACACTGACACCGTGTCACTTTAAGCATACAGTGTATATCTTCTCTGAGAGTAAAATTCATGGCCTGATTTCAACAACACAGGACTCAGACACAAAGTAAAAAGGTTTTATGTTAGATATTATTAATAACAAACCACCACGCTTTCAAACTGCCAAACCATACTGTTCTGGCAGGCTTACACAAACGGTGAAAAACATTGCAAAAGCCTGTTCTGCCTGACACCCCCTGTGATCAAGACCTTCAGAGTAGTGGACAGCATCTGAATTTTAGGCAGACTGATATTATTTAGTCACTACACTGTAGTTTGCAAGTACATCCACACCATAGTTGTCAGTTGAAAATACAGGGAAAGGCATCTTAGAATTTAAACACCAATATTCAAATTTAACCATCATTTACATCTTGTTTCCCAGACAAGCCACTAGAGGGTGAGACAATTGCAAAATTGATAAGGTTTGAACAAGCCTGTCTCACAGCGGGCATCGATGCGTGCACCACTACGCAAGCAGGCAAGGCAGTCTGAGGAAATGAATTCTTGATAGCTGGTGTGAGCTTACTGATACTTCATCTTACAAACTGAGACACCGTCATCACAGACCATCATGCAAGCGGAAGTAGGAGTTTGATGGCCACACAGCAGCGATTTTAATGTACCAGAGCTGAACATTTACTGTAAGTGCAGACAAGATTATTTCGATTGATTGGTAATAGGTCTGTCTCCTTCAGGTCACCGATTCAAGCACTGAGCAGGTCACTAATGACTAAATGTCGTTAGCATTTGATGTTAACAGCATACTCAAGGGCTTCCTACAAGGAAAATAATTTGATGTTTTCTGTCTCTGCATTGCTAAAAACCTCTATCACAAACAAACCTTATTAACATTTCTGTTAGCTCTGAATTCACTACACATAACAACAATATCCCAGTTTCTTAGAGAGATTCCAGCTTCTTGGTTGACTACATTTTCACTTCCATAAAATCAAATTCTGACCTGGCAGAAGTTATCACCATCTCACTGAAGTCCTAGCTGACATCAGAGTTGAACTGTTTTGCATGTTCAGAATATATGACGGAAATACTTCAATACAGCACCTAGCAGTCCGTGTGCAACCAGATTGCACAAGTCCCAGCTATGGTCAAATATTGTACCTGAAGTACCTTCCATTTCTTCTATCAATTCTAGAAATTTGTACATATTAATTGATATTTCTTATGTAGCTCTGCATTGCCAATTGCATACAGATGCTCCAGTGTAAAGAAAAGGACAGAGAAGATTCTGCAGCAGTCAGAATAATCTCTGCAAAGTTACACATTGGCTACAGACAGCTTCTTGAAGTATCTGCCCCTTTAGTGAGGGAACTGAAGTATTTCTTTTGGAGCTTGACTACTGATTTCTGCTTTTTTTTCTTTTCCGCATTAACCATTGCAAGAGGGGTCATCACTTGGAATATTTACATTAAGTGATATTCCATTTTTATTTATATTGAACACATTACATTTATTTACATTGAATACTGGTATCTAACAAACTGGGCAAGCAGCAGTCTTTGCAGGTTCAGGTGGATTTGGACACACAAAAAAACCCCACCAAACAACTCACCCACCCCCCTCACCTCACAGCATTTATTTTGTTGCACTTGTCCAACTGACAATGAAAGAACTTTCATTCATGGCTCTGCCAACACAAGAACTTTCACAGAAGTGATGGTACTTGGAAAAAACCTTCTCAAGAAAGTTAACAAATGTATTCTTATGGTGTTTCCACTCTTTACTCCTTGTGGGAGGTTCTGACACTTGTGCAATTCCTTCTGAAACTTGTGGGTTTCTTATGGATTATAACATAGACTGCTTAAAGACACTATCTTTCCATTATGCTTTTACACTACTTAAAACATTGATAATTTACTTATTAAATAAATTCTTTTATTTTTCTGTCTGACTTTTATTCACACGTGTTCTCTAACTAAAAAAAAACAAAAACAAAACAAACAAACAAAAAACCTAAAACAAAACAAAAAAAACCCCAAACATTTAGAAGAGAGAGAAAGTAACATTTTCAAAGGTGCCACAGACAGAGGTGGTGGGAGCAATTTATCGGTGATCTGCTTGATTAGGAGACAGACTCGCATAAAGACAGAAAGCTAAATAGCAAGCTCTGAACCTTGCATGATTAAACAGTGGAACAAATTTCAATGTCAGCAAAGCAGCAGTATGGCATCTAGTAAAAAATCTGCACAGGAGGTGGAGAATTCCTGCCTGTATTTCCACTGCTATTATCTGAGATGTACATTTGCTTACTCATATTTTACAAGAAATGATGCATTTGAATGTCTAAATGCACTGAGCTAGCATGACGAAAGCTATGTGGTAGCTCTTATTACCACAGAGGAACACAGGAAAAGCAGCAACAATGATTGATTAGAATCTTTAAGAAACCACTTGCATGTGTGTGCACGCACGCACCTTTCAGTGTTTTTCCTTCCTCATGCAGAAGAAACATTTTCTGTGTATATATAGCAAGGCAGAAGAGGAAGACACATTTCATATCCTAAAGTGATACTGTAAACACGCTGGGAAAATCTTACCTGGCATGCCTCTGTACTTAGCAATTCTTTTGTTCTGGTTAATAACTGTCAGGAAGCTCAAGGTAAGGGAAATATACCTGTATGTACTGGTGATGTAACACAGGAGACACTGACTTATTCACTAAGTAAATAAATTCACAAATTAATGTTTTTGAGGTTTTCTGATGTCTAATGATTACAAGCCGCCTTCCTTTTGTAGGCAAGAGCTCGTATTATATTCATAAACAGAAACATCTACTTGTGTTTATACTTTTGTACAAAATGTGATGCCACATCAGCAGTAGGGTATAAGAGCTCCTGACATCTGTAAATCACATTTTTTCCTAAAAGCAATTTATTTATTACTCTTTAACAGGGATCTCCCCCACCCCTCTAAGGATTAAAAACTCTTCTGCAGTTAGAAGTTGCACTTTTATTTCCGCTGCACTGTGTAACTGTAGTTTCTTTCCCCCTCATCTCCCTGAGTCAACTCCCTGCCCTAAATCCTTCCTCAAAAGCATTCCTCATCTTCAGATTTAATTGATGCTTCTTGTGAATTGTTACGTGGTGCTCTGCACGAAGGACACAGTGTAGGTGCAAACAGTACTGTTTGGTAGTAGGCCACCAAAAAATATGTATGCAAGACCACTTTCAAGATAAAACTGCTGGATTCCCTCCTTGGCTAGTGATCTTTGCCATAGATATAACGCCACACACCCTCTACAAATGCCTTTGCAGAACTTCGGAGAGTATTAATATAGCTTTAAAAATTCCTGCCTGTTTGGCAGAGTCAGCACAGGAGACTCCATGCAGGAGTTACACAGTCAGGAGTCCTGCCATAACAGCACTGCCCAGCATCACCAACTGATCCTGCTGTCAGCAATAGAGCACTGCAGGGGAAAAGGGATTGCAATTAAAACAGAAAAATCGGGAGTACAAGTATACACACAAACACCTACCTGCTAGAAATCTGAAGACCATAGGCTTTCAAAGACATTGGACACAGAATTATATTAGAAGTCAGAAGAAATAGTGCAAGGAAGATGCATTAAATGTGGATTGCAGAGAAATTCAAGACATACCAACACTGATCTTTGGAAGCTGTAGATGTATATTCCTATATTCTTCTATATTTATTTATTAATTAACTTGGCTGCAGATAAATATCTTCAGGATTAATTAATAAAAATGTTTTAAAGATTAAATCTAATCCTTAAATACTATGACTGCAAGATCCTACAAACAGTCATTTTTAATAAATAAAAATGACAGGAGCTTGACCCTGGGGTCTGCCCACATTTGTTACATGGATTTCATCTCCAGTCCTGGACTCTGCACAAAGATGACAAACGAAAACAACAGGAAGCTAATTTCACTTTAATTGACTGAAATTAAAAAGAGCAGTTAGTCCTTTTTGGCTTACATCAGAGAATATGTCTGTGCATAAATGGCCTTTGCATTCTTCCACAAAGACTATCTATCTCTGCCTTTGGTCAAAGGCAAAGGGTAAAACACATCTCAAGTTTTGTTACATTTTCCTCACTAGGTGAGAAGGTGGCATACATAAAGAAATAGTTGCGGAAGTGTCTGAAATAGCAGTTGGGTCCCTATTCTGTACAAACTAACATTTTCCTTTACCTGGGGCCACCCTGCTAGCATTTTAATTCAGCCTGCGAAATGTCTTCCTATATGTAGTCATCTCCTTCAGCTTCTTTCAATCCTCTGCCTCTAAAAAGGCAGAGCAGAGCAAGGCTTCCTTACATAACTGAATTTTGTGGGAATCGCTTAGAAACTGGGAATTACAGAGAGGATGGAAAGTGCTACCACATCTGAGTGTTAATTGGTATGTGATAATGTGCAAAAACAGACTTTCTGCAAACACCTGTCTGCAGCATCCGGCAGCTATTTAATTTTCTTCTCAGTAAAACTGCAACAAGAGATTAAACCCTATCCAAAGCCAATCTAATATACATTTGGATTAAATCTGATCAAGACTTCGTATTTTCAGGGACACCTAACACGTTTTAATTCCCAGTATAATATTTCCTTTCTCTGCCATTTTTAGTGTAGACTTTGCAGTTCTATTCATGGCTCCTAGAAAAGCAATGGATGTCTAAAAGTCAGATATTCATGCTAAACTACTGTAAGCGTAACACAGATCAGCTCTTATACTGCAGATGCAAGAAAGGGCTTGAATATTTTTCTACAAATCTGGCCTAATACAAGATAGCTCTTCCTCATACTAAGCGTGGCTCATTTATGTTCTCAGACTATGCATGTTGCAAAGCCAACTCTGTGGTAAACTCAGCCAGACAAGACATGTAAAAGCTTTCTTTATAGTGACTGGACAGAGATATACCCCATTACAGGTCTATTTAATTCCATTCTTAAGGTAGGGATCTAAAACTTTACACAATTAACATTTAGTGAAAACTTGAGTAAGAGTTGCAAAACATGATTCTTTCTGAAAAAAAATTGCTTTGAGCCAATTCACATAACAAAACAAAACGGATAGCACCAGAATGCACTACAAACTCACTCAAGCTATAGCTAATTCAGTACAGAAATCAAGCCACATCAAACATGCTCACCTTCAGTTGGAAATCAAAGCCAGTGGCAGAAAATTTTCACCAGTGTATATATTTAGACTTGTCCTATAAAAATACTTCTTTAATAATTCTCATAACTGGTATTGAAAGATACATTGTACTGAAACATTCATGGTCAAAAATCTGATTAATTTTTTTTCTCTTCAGAGCAGTCTGAAGAGAAAAGTGAGGTGCTTTGCCTTGGCTTACAAGTCTACAGAGAAATAAAAATTAAAGGAATAAAAAGAGTGAGAAAACCCAAATGGCCAATTTAAAGTTTTAACATTTCTTCTACCTGCTGTCAACTTCATCTTCAAACTGCCATAAATCCTGACTGTGCCTACGGTACACAAAATGTCTCTTTTTTTTGGTTTCAACTTGGGTGTATGTTTGCGGTTTATTTTACAACCTTGGGTCTCAGTCCTACTCCTGAAAACATGGGCATTCACTGCTTTGTGCCTTGCCAACTTGGCTAGGATCCATTTTAGAGTCTGCATGATGACTGAATAAATGACACATACATAAAACTGTGCCTGCTTATATCTAGAAGAGCTATATCAAATACTTAGTGGAAGTCAGAAACTAATAGATACATACAATATAATGCCTCTCTTGCATATGTACCCTTTGCATGCTACTACACTGGCAAAGTTTTATCTCTTTTCACATTCAGAACCATTCTTTTAAGAGTGGGCCCAAATCAAACTGTGAGGCTTCAGTATGCCTGAATTTTGCAGCTGGGGTCTATTTTGTTACTTTCTTACAGTATGGAAATGTATTTTTACAACTTAATTTAAAACTCCTTTAGCATAATTTTTGTATGTGCTACACATTTGTTACCACATAAGAAAAATCACTGATTTCCCAGTTCTTTGTGTGAGGCATGAGAAAAGAACAAAGCTTCTCTTGCCACTGATTGGGGAACATCAACCATCACACACTGTTTTGTCCTTAGACTCAGTATGCTACCTCTTTTTTACTGACTGCTCTGTATCTGGTGACCAGCAGAATCCATCTACCTTACTATATTCATCTGTTTTTTCACATTTAGTTCCTACTTTTAGTTGTGAACTAAACAAACACAACTTCAAATCACACAAATAAGGAATGCAACACAAATTGTAAGATATGACATAGAACACAATGCCCAATACACCAAACAAACTCAAATTTTCCAGGGCTAGGTTACACTGAAGACTGCAAAACTAACACTAACTTTCCTACAGCACATGGCAGTTTTCAAAATCCACAGCCAAATGCCAGGAAGTTACAGGATTATTTAAAAAATACAATCAAATCGTCCTGTAAATGTCATTACTATTTTTGCTAAATTTAAGCATTACTCAGACAAGAAGTCCAGAGTCTAATTGATGAAAAATAAATGTGAAGATTATACAACTTGGAAGGTCTTCATTTAACAGAACCCTTTGGATCTAGTGAGACACAGAGAGGATAATTTGTACAAGTATCACGTTTCTATTATAAACCCACAGAATTCGGAGGTAACAGGCAAGTTGCACTGAGTATCCCAGGTGCTCTCACAGTAGTACTGGTAGCCTGGTGGGATGCAATGGTGTATGGGGAAGCAGACAGCCCTGCAGTGACATGCATATTGACACACCAAAAAGACAGCATTACACATCTGAGCAGGCCTCCTGTGGCACGCTTTAATTCATATTAAAAGATACTATTATCTCAGCTTGCAAAACTTTTAAAGGAATTCAAAAACAAACAAACAAACAAAAAGTCTAGTTTAAAATACAAAATTGCAATAGTCTTTGTTTTCATCTATTTAAAACTGCAACAGTTTATGAAACTCCAGGACTGGGGTCCAGATATAATTCACTGCACCCAGCACAGTTTCTGCTGCTTCAGTGTGGAATGAGTCCTTGGTCTCTGCACCTCAGTTAGACGCAAATCTATGATATGGAGAGATTCTTACTAAAAAAAATCTGAAATTCTAACTATTACTACCTGTGTAATCAAAGGGGCTGATAATTTTGAAGTAAGTAAACCTGAGTTTCCTAAAAACCATCTACATTACTGAAATGAGATGTCCATAGTCAAAATCTCTTCGGAAGGTAGCCAAAGCAACCTATTACACTTACATCCATTTAAAACATGAGAATTTTACATTTGTTCTAGCTCTGGTCATTCAGCCTATTTTAGTGCATTTCTGGGATTTAAATGATGCACATTTAGCCTGCTCTCTGTGTGGGGCTGATTTTCACCTCAGAGCACAAAACACATAATTATAAGATATATCGAGTTTCCAAACAAGAATCAGAAGCTCTCCAGAAATACCTTAGGATTGATTTTGAAGCACTCTAGTAAAAACAAAAGTTAATAGCACCTATCTAGCTCAGGAGGCTGAAAAGGGAGAAGAATCTGCAAATATCACAGCAAAGGAGAGTTTTTTAAAGAGGGATTTGAAGGGGAATAGTGCAGAAAAGTGAGATAATATTAGGATGGTCCTCTCAAAATGAAGTGAAAGCACAGAAGAAAGCCTCTAGATGCCTCCATATACAAGTCAGCCTTACGGTGAGTTTGGAGGAAGGAATCGACTCACTAATAAATATCAGATGACAGAGAAGAGGATATACTATAAAAAGATTTGAAAGTTGACTGATGTGTGTTGACATGATAGAGAGAAGGCTAGAGGACAAAAGCAAAGAGGCAGGTGACTAGCTGAAGCTGCAGTGGTCAGAGAAAGTATTGATGCTCATCTGAACCTCTTATTCCCATTTCTCACAATAAAATTAGTAAGAAATCAAGTTGCATACGCACAAGGAAGAAGCCGTATAAAACAGTAAAAAAGAGATATTTCCAATTTGAGTCTGGGAAAAGAAGGATCATAAAAGAGGTTTCCATTAGGATGCCTCCATTCTGATGAAGGTGAAAGAAGCAGAAGGCCAATGAGGGAAGTCTTAGCAAACAGACTGGGTAATATGCTGTTCTGGCAGCCCCTAACTTCAGAAAAGAGATTGAATAATGGGGAAATGAAGTCCAGAGAGACTCATTAAGACAAGTACCAAAGAGAAGAGACATCTGCAGCACAGATAACCCTAAGGACTTCAGGATCCTGCTTGGGGAAGAAATATCATAACCCAAGGGCACAGTTCCTCTACAGGAGCACAGAGATCTCTAAGCTATAAGACAATAGCTTAGTTTAAATTGATACTCGGTTTGAGCTAATGCTGCTAGGAAAACAAAAGCCAAGCTCTTCTCTAAACATCTGAGGGACATACATGTGCATGTGCAAAAGAGTGGTCATCATTGAATATTTCACTTTTTTGCCTTTAATTACATAATTTATCTAAGCTATTTAACATACTCTGTATTTGCTGAGGGAATAAAATGGTAACGCAGCTTAATTACAAGAGCAATGTGTGGTGAATTTGTATACACATAAACACACGCACACCCCTTCGTTAATATGTTTGTGATTGCCATGTGATAATTCTCACGACCTAACTCATTTCCAATTTACTGTATTGTACTGAAACTTTCTTGCAATTTCCTGCACAAAGTTTGCTTCTAAGGAACCAGTAATAAATAATAACGAATAAAATAAATACTGAGACTGTGTGCTTGCCTGTCAAACAAAGTATGTTCACACCACCTCACTAAGGAGCACAGCATGTAGCCCCCATCCAGCTCGTTTCTATCAGTATCTCAGCTAGCCTAGCTATAGCTTAAAGATAAAACATTTCTATATTTCACTACAGTGTGTCTCACCACTGCAACTGCAATACAGATATACCACAGTCATGTCTCTATCTGGATCTCCCAGTCTAGCTATAAGCTTGTCAACATTTTAGTTGATCTCCTATGAGGATATTCCTTCAATTGGTATATGGTGGCTGGCATTTCATAGGTGAGCTCAAGGATAAATCTTGCACTCTGGCATTTGTATATTGAAGATTTCTTTTTATACAGATGGACAAGTATGATATTGACTGAACTAATAAAAGACTACTTCAGTTTAGAACAGATCATAGAGGCAGACATTTCCTTATAACAAAGACACAATTCCTTTCCCCTCTAGAGTGCAAGTGTGTGTATTTGTATGCATGTCTCCACTCACCTTTCCTCTTTTCCAGCATTTTCTTTCATTTGCCAGTTGAAGTCTGGAAAGAGGTTGGTGTGTTTCAAAGTAGCTTCCATTCCTAACTCTCCATTCATTCTTTAGAGACCCACATCCTAAGCAAACTTCATTTATTTATTGTTCTGTATGAACAAGCAGTGGTGTTTCAATAAATACTTCTCTATATTAGATTGCATTTGTTTCTAGCCATTCAGACATACTTTCTTCGCTAAACCCCTTCAGAGAGCTACTCAGCTACAGATTTTCCCTGAACTAAGGCATTAATTCATTACTAAATGCTGTTATGATTCCATGTCATTATGTGGTATGATATTATAATTAGCAGCTTGAATAAGTTTCACTTTCAATATGTTGCAGCACTGAGGAAAAAACACTGGTCCAAACACAATAAATATTGTTAAAGACAATATTTGATGCCAGTAAATAAATGTACAAACAGAATTTACCTTATGTCAAACTTTTGGCACAAGGTTCTATTTAAAAGGAAGTAAACACAATTAACCCTTAGATTAACTAACTTCCATAGAATATACTTTCATTTTGTAGCCAGCGATACATGGCATGGCATGCTAGTACCAAAAAATTATTCGAGAAACCCAGTTCAGAAATAAGCCATATACATAGAGCGCAGAACAAGAACTGCCTAATGCTGCAATGAAATTCCCACAAGGCATTCAAAGCAACAAGCTTTTTCAACAACAGAAGGATATATATAATGCTTCTATTATACCTACTACTGCATAAATGCTGAAAATATTTATAAGTCTTAGGTAAGTAAACAAGATGTAAAACTAAGTATCTGTATGATTTTACATTTCGTTGCTAATGTGTAAACCTATGATGCCTTTTGAATATGGGAAGTAAAGACTTTATCTCATTCTCACTGAAATACCATATTTTCAAAATATTGTTGTTCCTACATGTTGAAGATGTATTTACAAATATGGCGAAACATTCTATAGGACATCCAAGGAGGCAAATGCTCAGCTTTAGTACCTGAGGCATATAGAACCCTGTCTCCTTATTAATTCTACTAAATACTGTGCGACTCATGTTTTCCAACAATGATTAAGGAATTTTCATACCCAGGACTTCATTTGATCCCTGAAAGTTTGAATTACCAAACTTGAAAGACACCCACAAATAAAATTGAAACTGAAGATATGTTTAAAAAAGAGGGAAAAGAGCATTGATTTTTATCTTTTTTCTGTGCAGATTCCACATTCTGTCTTCAGAATGAATTATGTGCTTCAGAGAATCAGCATGAGTGGCAGGCATCAGTGATTTAGTGAATTTGATCTTCAATACTGGACTTTTAATATCCCTGAAAGGTCAACAGATGGAATTGAATCCAGCTACCTATGAGTCATATAACAAGTATGGACTAACCTGACTTTCCGTCATAAGAAATGAAGAAATTGTTGGCCAACAAAAGCTCAGTAGGTCCAACATGCTGGATTCCTCTAGATTCAGCTCAGCTCTCCCACTCTGACTTGTTCTATCCTTTACAATTTCCTTACTCTTTCAGTCAACATGGAATAGATAGCTATAAACAAAGCAACTGTGTTTATGTGCATGGTAACCAAATGGTTCATGTCATTTCTGTTAGGATGTCAGCATTTACTAAAGTTGTTGATATGTGTATGTGTGTAAGACAAAGAACATCGCTGCACACGTTGATATTTGGTAAGTAGGGCAGGTAGTAAAATGGGAACAGACACTCTGGTCTCGTTTTCATTCTGGGCTATGCCAGGAGAGTTAGAAGGGTTAAGCAATGGTTAAATAAGGGCAGAATTTGACCCCAAGGGTGTTAGAAAGCAGAAACTGTGATCAGCGTTTCCTTACCTACAGCTTCAAAGTCACAATCCTTATACAAGGCTGCTCAGTGTCAATCCACAAAGTCAATCCCTGTATGTTCACTTCAAATTTAAAAGCAACATTGAAACTGCACTGTATAAAAGCCAAAACATGGAATTTTCTTTTGTCTGGAATTTTCTTCCCAGGTTCAAGCCTTTTTTTCTACTTTTTGTACTACATAACACTCAACAACATGTAAGTAAAGTAGCATCAATTGGGTGGAGCCTGTAGCACTCTTAAAAGTACAAGCTTGAACCCCCTGTTTTAAATAGGATGTTTTTAGGAAAAGGTTCAGGGTACCAGAGTCCATCCTGGAATTTGCAAAAGGATCCACACTTCATTTGCAACTCTAAAAGGCTGAAAAGAGCAAAAGCTAGGATTACAGATGTTTTTCCCCCTCTTCTTCTGTCCCTGTAGAGTGTTCAAACAACCTTCTGAAGCCAGAGTGCACAAAAACCCTCTACTCCAGCCTCCTCCCACTTCTCACCCCAAAACAGGCATGCTGGAATGGATTTTTTCCTCCTACTCTGGCACTGTACATTTACCAAAATACAAAGTTAAAGCTGTTTCCATCATTCCCTTCTTATCTGGTGTTACTGAGATCAGATGCAGAGAAGCAGCAACTTCTAAACTACTTAAGTTTCTACTAAACATTTTAACCAGACAACTCAGGGGAATAGGAGTTTTGTTTTTCTGATTATATACCATACTTTACAAGAAGTTGTATGTTTTGGCATCTCTAACTCTACATAATGCAATATTTAGTCTATTCTTGGGCACATAATCTCAGTTTATGTTCTTGTGATCAAATCCTCCCTTATACAGTCTAAGAAGCACTTGAACTCATTATCAGTCATGACTGGATATAATGAAAAAGCAAGTACACGTGCTGGTAGGTACAGCCCATGAAAGCTTTTAGATTTGCTGGGAGTGAGAGGATATTGTTCACATGCCCACATGTTCATGTTCTCGATGATCTAGTTCCCCCTGAAAGGGAGGAACATAGGCCTTTAGAGGCACTTCTGTCAATTCATTAAAATGAAGCACTGAAAATGGCAACCAGACTTATCAGTACGTAAGATGACAGCAGCAATACCGGGCAGTTTGTGCAACTCTGCATCATGATACAGATTTTATTAGGGTTCTTCTGCCTGTAGTCGTAAAGTTACATGCAGGAACACCCTTTCCTCACCCTAAACCTCCCAAGACCATTGTGGTATCCCATACAGACACAATATATGATGGCCACTGTGTTTTCTTGTGAACTCAGGCATTTCATGAGACTTACAAAAGCACTGAAAAACTCAGAATCTGACCTGTGTCCCACATTTTGCCCGTCAAAAATAGGATACACATCCTTTTCTTTTCCCTTGGCACAACATACTGAGATTACTGTTGTACAACAAAGAAACCAGTGACTGACACTGCAGGTTCCACGCTCTTTAGCAAAAGTCCCTTCAAACTGAAACCATTTCTTCTCATGCATTTGTGAACTCTGCTCACTACAAATTGCTCATAGCTGAGCAACACAATGTACTTCAAAACTTTGCATCCTGGTTTAACACATTTTGTAGGATGTCCTTTGATTCTGAGTGAAACTGAACTTGTACTGCAAATAGGTGATTTTGGCAGCACCATGCTTCAGTAGATGTGACATGCCCATTCACTCTGCAAGGACTTTTCCAATATTGTAACACTTCATTCCTCTGGCACATTTTATTAAATAATAATTTTGATGATAGAGTAAAACAAATGTTATTTTCCATTACTATTTCTAAATCTGCTTTCTGTTCATGTGTTCATTCTCCTTTTAGACATGCCTACCACAAGAACTCTGGTACACATTTCTTACCATGAATACAAGTCAGCACACGAAATGTATTTTGAATCAATAAACTTGAGTGTTTGCAATTAGGACAGCTATATTTTGCTGCATCTGTTAAGAGATACATGCTACGCGAATTACACTTCTACAAGACATGCCCCAAACACAGGATGTATTTCATCCTTCTTTGCCTGATTTTATAAAAAGCTCAGAGCAGCTAATAATGAAAAAAACCTGCAGGCAGTCAGATACTCCAATGAATAAATGGTATGTCTTACTTGCATAAGAGCTACTGGCCAAAACTCTTTGCCAACATCAAACAACAAAAATTTTGAAGACAAACAGTCAGCTGGCCAGAGACAGTTCACAAACACAGAAAACAATGCACTGAATATTTACTGTAAATTATTCTCCAGCACAAGTAAGTTGTTCTTGTTCAATTTTGATCTCTAAAATCATATTCCATACTAGTTATATGAAGTGACTAATAATTACAACTTATAGTGATAACCCACTTTGAATCACCCTGATTCACTGTAATACTGCATTGCATTTTGAAAAAAACAGATAAAGTGTATATAATCTAGTCACTTTTAATAGATTCTCCATTGTCACAAATGTACAGAGTCCCCAAATACTAAATTTTATATTCAGCTCTATGAGCTAACTAAAAGCTATGTAAAATCATGAGTAGACAGAAGCTCCCTATTGTCTGTGCCCCTGAGAAGGCATATTGTTTATTCCACAAGTGCATGAAACAGTTGCAATCATGAAATGTGGAACAGCTTCAATGGTTTGCAAAAAGTATTTGAATAACTAATGTACAGAGCTTAATTCTTCCAATTTGAGAGACGTGTACACTGTGCACACACACACATACTAATAAGCTTTTCTATTATGTGGGCATTCCATACACCGTTGCATGCTTGTGAATAGCACACACGTCTGGGTTACGTGACACTGTTGCTTCATTCTGCAATATGTATTTTAAACTATTTTTTAAAAAATAAGGGTTGTTACTAGCATGGATATTGTGGCTGTAATCTAGTAGTTAAGACATACCAACTGCTATAGATATAAAAACACCCTATTAAAACACAACCACATGCTTCGTTTATAATATCTACTATGCAGCTACCACTAGAATGTCATCAAAACCTTATCAGGAATATTATTTCTCCAGCACCTCCATCAAAACCACTCCACCAGGATTATACCCCATCCCTGTAGTTGCACCTTGTTGTCAAACTTCCGGCAAGGTTACCCTTAGAAGAATTCAAGTTCTTTAAAAGTATCCTCAACTAGAGATTTCAGAATTGTTTGAAGTTAAGCAATCACACTGTAAGGTAAGTAGTATATTTTCAGTAAATAAGCATTCAAAAATATAAATTTATGGCAGGAAACTGCAAATTTTTTATTACCATTTCATAATTTAACCAAGGTACCATGCAATACAGGTATCAATTGAGCAATGACTGTATGAAAAATTGGCATGTTATTTAGTAAGAAAAAAAATAGATCTTGAATTCATTTATTTGTCTGACTATTCAATATCTATATATTGAAGTCACTGGTCCAGTCTGTGATCTAAGTCTTTGGGAAGTATCTTTCCAGTTGTGCGACTTTCAGGGACTCCTAATCTAGTCCGAGTTTCTGTCTGTCAGCATACATCAACTTTCAAAACTAGGGCTGGAGCGCCTTGAAGGGGAAGGAAAACGGGCAGCAAAGTTACCTACAAGATCTACTTAGTGGGAGTTTCTGAGACCTAAAATGTGTAGTATTTTGAAGAAACTATACGTACACATATATATACATGCATAGTTTTCTAACACTGGTATAGTGGAAAGGTGAATGAAAGCCCCCAGGCTCACAGCTATTCCAAACATGCAGTGGGTACAGTCTTTGGAAGCTTTGGCTGCAGAGGAGAGGGGAAAGAGGTGTCAGGGCAGGTCTTTCCACCCAAACCCCACCCACAGCAGCGGCTAGATAACATATGCATTTAGAGCCAAATTGTGCAGAGTGGTGTAAAGAGTTGAAGTAGCTCCTGAGCCTTAAACAAAGATCTTGGAGATAGGTTTGGCAGGCAAATGGCAGTGGAAGAAAATGTGTGGATATGGACACTGCAATGGGAGGCTGCTCTTTTCACTCTTGTAAGTCGCTGTCTGACCACAGACCATCAGCAAAAGTTTTTGGTGCCCCTTTGCACCTGCCAGGGCAATACATCCTGGAAGGCAGAGGAAGGGCCTCTTTTGCAGGATCACTAGTATTTTCTCATGCTGGTCATGCTATTTTTATTCTTTTTCTTCTAGCTTGCTGGGCTCCCAGGAGATCATACGGCCAAGGATGTAGCTTTAAAGAGCAAGTTTATGCAGACAGGGCACAGGGTGAAAATCTAAGGCTTATTATTACCATTGGTATGATCAGTTAGCACATAATGCAAGCCCTTTTCTTAGCAGGACACCATAAGGTATTCATAGCTTTAAACTACGGGGAATAAAATGTAATATATATATACATTAAGACAGCTGGACCTTATGTGGATCAGCCTCATCAGACATAAACTGCATGTAAATTGATCTGTAAGGTAGCCTCAACATAATCACAATACAGATGAAATCTAGTTATCGGCTAACAAATTACTCATTATGTGGGTAATCATCTGAATTATCTGAACTTCCAAAGGATCCAGCTAGGCACTCCAAGCCCTTTGTCCCTGAACTACTTCTTTTCACATGCACATTTAAGTATTGCTTTTGAATGAAACTAGGGACTGAAAAGTAAAAAGGCAAGCCTCTGACTTAAGACTGTGTCCTGTTTCTCAGATCAGGGAGCCATGTCATTACAGAGACCGGGTACAAGACTTGCATTACATTTAATTTGGAGAGGTAAAGAGTTCTGAATACTGCACAGAGCCTTAATCCTCATGTGCACCCACAGGCAAAATTTTGTGTGGGTAGATAAAAGCAAACTGTCTTACGTAATTCCTTGCCTACGTGACGTTCTCACAGCACCCTTTACAAGCAGAAGTAACGATTTTATGCTCCTCTGTTTCCCCCTACATCCTAAATTCACTCCTGCCTATTCTTCCCAGCTGGCATTAACTAGTTTTGAGCTCTGAATTTCTATCCACCCAGGGCAGCACTCAGCTCACCAAGTGTATTTCACCTGTGCTTTTGGCAAGATACAGCTCTAAGCTGGTGTCTGACACAGCGGATCAGCATATTAACACATGAACCCTGTTCTCAGTATGGCATGATTTCTAGCCTCTGTCTCGCAGCCAGTTTGGGGAGTCTGTTGTTCCAGATAAAAGGTGCTGCTCTTCAGAGAGATTACGCTGAGGCAAAGGGAGCAGCTCTCCAAATGAAAACTGCAGAGCTACACACAGGGCATTTTTTTTAAAGCTGTACAAAGGAGTTACGAACCTAAATCCTGTTGAAAGACAAAGAATGAACTGCACTCTGTTATCAAATGATGCTCTTCTACATATTAGCAACATTCTGATTCTAATTAATTTCACACCTTTAATCACCACTACAAATGTTTCAAAGTAACATTTTGCATTCCTTTTGTATATTTTCTTTTTGCTTACAGCACATAGCATTTTTCCTGTATATTCTGTGGATTAAATATATTGCAGTGTGACCGAAAGAATCTTTCTGAATGCATTTTATTAAAGACTTGTTTATGCAACTTTTATAGGTCTGTGAGGAACCCAATCTCCAATATGAATAACTGAAATCCATTTCCAAGAATAAAACTGTTATTACTTTCAATCTCATAATTGTAATACATTTCTCCCACATCAGTTTTAGCCAAGAGAAAGTTCTCTTTTATTTGAATGAAGGCAGCAGGGAATGTAACAAGACTTTGTATTCTCTAGGTTGGTTCCACTGGTATCAGCCAGCAGAGCTGACGGCACCGAAGCAAATACATGAGCTTGCAAGTCCAGAAAGTCTATTTTTTCTTTTCTATATTGCATTAATTGGAAGATTATTAATTGTTTTCTTTCTCAGCAATGCAAGTGGCACGAAGGCAGGTATTACAGAAAAAAAAGTCCTAACAGGAGAGACACCATGAATCTGTTACATGAAACAATGAGTATGAAAAGGTGTAATTACTGCAACACACCAGCTCTTTTCTTATTTTTTCCTGTTTTAATTACTCTCTCCTAAGTAATTCCTTTCCTTAACTTGATTTTATCATCTCATCTCTATTTCTCATTTAGATATTAACCAGTTACTCTGCTTTCATACAAGGAATAGCACTCTTTTTACCAGTCTATCTTTATTACATTTCTTTTTCAGTTCAAAAGTCAGTAGGACTGCTGATCCAAGCAATATTCAGAGGTGACTGATAACCATTTCATATTAAGGATATTTGGTCTTTATGAAATGTTATATACAGTATGTAATGGCAAAAAAAATTTATGCATGGTATATTAAGCACACAAATATCCCAGTTCTCAAAATGATGTTATGTGATGTGAACGTAGGCATCAGGATGACTGAACACAGCCACCTGATTGGTCTATGCCACAGGCCTTCCTTCCTCGTCACTACATTTATAGTCACTACAGAACAGACCATTGCAGTTGTGAACAAACCCCATAAAACTAAGCAGCCCAGATGTTGCTCCAGTTTCCTTCAGGCACTAAGTAATCTTCTGGTGGGGAGAATAGGAAATGGATAACAGAAATCTCTGCATATGGGCCTAAGAGTGTCACAGCTTTGGGGTTTAGCTTTCAGGGTATCACCTGTTTGAACTGTAGCTCTTAAGGACACTGAGTAAGGAAACAACTCATAGTGGTATCACCTGGATACCAAACACATATTTATGTAAACAGGGTGAAAAATATTTATATATAGGCATTTCCAATATATTCCTTGACATTTCTCTGTGCATATCTGTGTGACAAGGGGTCTCATGTTTGCTCTAAACAATAGCAGATATTAAGAGCAACTAAACTGAAGCCAGTGTGGTTACACAGTGCAACTCCTTATTGGGTCTAAGGCTGCTCATTCAGGAAGTGATTTAATGTGAGCATCAAGCAAAACACTGCATCAGGACTTATTAAGAGATGCTGGCAGCAACTTGGTTTGTGCAGCTCTTCCAGGCCTCAAAACTACATCTTTCTTATTGCTGAACTACTATGTAATCTTTGCACCATTTCCAAATCCTCTGATAGAGACATGAAACAGCTCTTCTTCTCCCTGTAACCAAGTCCCTAATCAGACTACTCCCTCATTTGGAGGATGAAAATCAGGCTGCCTATGCAATTCCCATATTTAGATTTTTTTATTTAAGTGTGATTAGTATTTATATGAGTCCGGATATGAATGACATTGTTAATCTGCCCCAAAGTTCAGTTGATCATGTGCAGGTATATGCCTGCATATAGTGCCCACCAATTTCTGTTTCTCTCATCTGCACACAGAAGAATGATAAAATATACAACATATTATCTCTCTAATGTATAAAATTTTTGCACCTGCACCTTATGCAGCCTACTTCAAACAAGGTGAAAAAGGCAAATCCTTAAGAGACAGTCAAACAGATCCCACAGTTAACAATTCTATGAGACTAAAAAAGATAATAGATTCATGAAAATACAGTAGCAAGAATGAGGAGAAAAAAGCTGAAATAAAAAGCAGTAGAGCACTCACTGTGGGAGATCAGATGGTTCCAGTGATGAAGTTAAATTAACGACTTTTAAAGTTCATCATATACTAAAGTGACAAATAGGAAGGTTTGATGTAGAAATTAGAAGAAGTGTGACTGGAGCTGGGGAAATACTTAGATGTAAAAAAGACAGCACCTATGACTTATCCCTAGTTGTCATTAGAAGAGGACAGACATGGTACCCCAGATTCAAAACACAGGCAACTTGTCAGGAGAAAAGATGGAGAGAAGGTCAGAGAGGAACAGAAGAAATAAGCAGAGATGGACTGGGAAAGAAGAGAGGCAGAGCTGAATTTGGGAGATCAGGTGAATTAGCCAGTGAAGGTGACACAGGATGTAGTGATACGGTCTTGTCTCCTGGAACAAGACAGTAGTCTTGCCATAGCCGTCTGAAAACCTAGACAGTGTTCAAGTAGGCAGCTGAATTAATAATGAAGCTTTTAATCAGACAGAAGTAGCCAAAAGATACACATTGTCTTAGAGCTCAGCGTAGAAACCTGCAGCCTGTCTTCAGTGTGAGGCCAACTAGGAGACAGCATTTCTATTTTTTGGCTACTTTTAAGGATAGATATAAATTAGAGGTCCTTCCTATTGTGAAGACAGCTTATAAATACAAACTCACTCACAGGTAGCTCATAAAACTCCTCTGGGAAGCTGATCTAGAGCCTCACAGATCTTCTGGTCTGAAATCCTCTTCTCATGTCCAATTAATTCTTGTGCCGGTACTGCCCTTTAGCTTAAATTCCTCTTCTCCCTGCTGCATGTGTGTATCAATATTCCAGTGTATTCACTGAAGCAAATGCACTGCTAATTACCAGCTGTTGAGCAAGCATGGGTCTTCTCGGGTTCCAGCTAGGGATGCCAGAATCGTGACAGCCATTTTTAGTTCTTCCAGTTAAATGTGTCAGTAAAGGGGTCTATGGCACACAGTTTCAAAGGTGGGAGAAATCAAGGCCTTTGAGACCATGTGTGAAAAGTGATCTGTTCCCCAGGAGCTGATACACTTGAGTTAACAGTTTTGCTGATACACAACATGAGACAGTAGAAGGCAGGACACCTTCAGTGAGTGAGAAGGTGTTGTTAATTTAGAATTGCTTTGCTAGCTTAGTTCATTAACCTCTAAGTCATACCACAAAACCCCTTTTTTTTCTTCCTGACTTTCTCTTGGGTGAAGGATGAATGAATGGGAGACCGAGAGAGAGATCTAAGTTTCAAGGAGGATCTGGGCAGACCTCCCTTCTGATTTGTAATAGCATTTTACTGCTACCACTCATGCAGTCAGGGCTCTGGATAGAGACTTCTTAATTAAACACAAGAAATAAACCACCCTAATGAGACTACGTCAACTACAGGAATGGAACCCAGCACACATGTCTTACAAGGGGTGACTGTTATACAGTTCATCAAATGCACAAGAAAGGTGTCCAAAAAGCTCCACCCCACAAATACTCAATTGGCAATGCTTTAAAATCAGCTGTTGTTAGAAGAAACATTATTTTCTCCCACTTTGTAATATATGCAGTTAGCTGATTTTTCAGGGATCTTTTGATGTAGCAAAGAGCTCACTCAAAGCCAGTATGGCCATTGAACACAGCATCAATGAAAGATTAAATCCCAGATGTTGAAATTCTACAGCTCAAAAACAGTGAAACATAATAAACACAGGAAGTTCTCACTAACATCTCAGAGGGTAGGTGCAGCACCAGGAAACACAGCACTGACATTCCTGCATATATTGCAGATGTATCTATTTTATCTTCTCTGTATCTGTCACTTTAGGGTGTATCCACTACGACATTTTATCCTATATTGGTGCCACAACAGAATCTGATAGAGTCCTTTTATAGAAAGAAAAACAAAATTAATAAGGAAGAAAGTTTAGATGTGAAAAAAACACTTTGACTTATTTTCACAAATCAGAGCCAAAACTAAGCCAAATACTAACACACATGTTTAAATCCAATAGAAGCTAGGGACTAAATGATGGCAATTACTAAAGAACAGTCAAGTGAATGTGTGTGAAACCTTTTGTGTGTGTGTGTGTGTACACAGCTGCATAGACAGTAGTCATGTACATAAGTCTTTTTAAAAACAAGTCCTTCATCTGTGTGGCTATCTGTATTACATGTTTTACATATTCAGATTAATCCTACAGTTTTATTTCCTTTTCCTGTTGTTTTCAGGCCATTACACCCTCATGCTACTTTTTTATATATTTTAAGGATTAGAATATTCTTTTGTTAATCTAATAATTAATGTAGGTTTTGAAACCACTTTTTAGAACCTTTCTACTCCTTTTGTTTTCATAAATAAATGTACTTCCCCTGAAAAGTACAAGATTGGCAGCACTTTCAACTCAATATTCAGCCCACATTCTAGTAAGTCTGGGTGCCTCATGTGTGTTCTGGAGGGTACACCTCCAGGAGCAAGAGGCTAATTCATTCTTCGTGCTTATTCAGTCCTTGGCCTTTCTAGTGATACTTCCAACAAGGATGCCAATTAGCGCTAATTAAGGTAGTGGATTTTGTGATATGGAAGCCTTTACTAGAAACTGGACTGACATCATCCTCTTTTTTCACAAAACATGAAACAGCTGTCAAATGATAACTCCTAGGGGCACTCCCATACAGAGAAAGCCTGGATTCAATTTGGGCATGGATAGACACTTTCAGAAGGTCTGTAGTTCAGCTTCAGCTTATGAAACGTGGTTTTGTAACCAAGATATCTGCCTTTGTTTAAAAAAATGGAAGATTTGAAAGAGCTGTCTATGGAATGCTATGTAGTGCACACAGTTTTGTAAAATGCACTTAATAAAACTGTGGTTATAAAAGGCTACAGAAAATATATAAACCTGTACCAACCACATACATTTTTAAAGCAGTACCTATAGAATTATATTAGTCTTACCCTCACTGAATTAAATATAAGTTTTCCACGTGAGTGAAATAGTCAAGCCTCTTAGTCTGCAAAATCAAGCAAGAAACTGCACAAGGCAAACTTTTTTCCTCCTGTGATTGGATACGATGCACCAAGGGGAAAGCAGCCCCTGCGCATGTACGCATGTGTTCAGATTTTGACGCTTCATTTCTTTTTCAAATAACAAACGTAGAGAAATAAAACTTTTCAAAATACTTTTTTTTACATCTATCTATCTATCAATCAATCAAACCATTCTCAGAAAAGTCTAAGATGTTTGTCAATGTGTATTTCAATAGTTGGTCTCTAATTTGATCTATGTGATAAAGGGGTAGCATCTCTAACTAACTGCAGTTATCCAAACTTATTAGCTCTTAACCTCATTCAACCTGTAAGAACTACACTTCAACAGTGTCAAAATGACTGGGGACAAAACCAACCCATAAACACAACTCATTTTCAGTTTTAATCATGTTTTCTGTGCTCTATTTCTTTCTCCTTTGCCGTCACAAATTTCGTCTAGCCAGACTTGTTCCTTCATCTCACTTCCTCAACCCAAAGGGCAACACTACCACAAAAGTTAAAGCACAGAATGTATCCCTGAACTCGCACTCTGAAAACTCAACCTGTATTTCCAGTTGCCTGCAATCCACATTATAACCATCCCACAGTGCCAGTTCTTTTAGTTTGTTAATATGTATGTATTGTTAACACTGCTGTTCAGCACAAATAACTGCTCCACTCCTTCCAATACATTACTTTTAGAAATGTGAAATTCCAAGCTTTGGTAATATGATTGTATGGTGGGTTGGCCTTGGCCGGTTGCCAGACACTCACCCAGCCACTCTCTCACCCCCCTTCCTCAAAATGATGGGGGAATGAGATTAAAAGGTTCATGGGTCAAGATAAGGACACTGAGATCACTTAAGAATCACCATCAAGGGCAAAACAGACTTGATTTTGGGAAAATTAATTTAATTTATTGCCAATTAAAGACAGAGTTGGATGGTGAGAAACAAATACAAAAAAGAAAATACCTTCCCTTCACCTCCCCCTTCTTCCCAGGCTCAACTTCACTCCTTCATTTCCCAGTTCTCGACCTCCAGCCTCCCACAACCCCTAGCAGCACAGGGGGATGGGGAATGGCAGGTTGGGGTCAGTTCACAACAGCTCCTCTCTGCCATTCCTTCTTACTCACGCTTCTGCCCTGTTCCAGTGCGGGTCCTTCCATGGGCTGCAGACCTTCATGATAAACTGCTCCTCTGTGGGCTCTCCACAGACCACAGATCTTTCAGGAAATATCCACCCGCTCGGACAGGGGATCCTCCACAGGCTGCAGTGTGAATATCTGCTCTGCCATGGTCCTCTCCACGGGCTGCAGGGAAACACCTGCTCCACCATCAATCACCATCTCCTCCATGGGCTCCAGAGGAGTACCTGCCCTGGCCTTCAAAAGCACTTCCTCCCCCTCCTCCTCCTCTGCCCTTGCTGTGTGCAAGGTTGTTTCTCACACTTGTTTCCCCTCATTCCTCTCTGCTTATGCAGCACTTTTGCCCTTTCTTATGTTACCACAGAGGTGCCATCATCTTGGCTGATGGGCTCAGCTGTGTCCTGCAGTGGGTCTGTAGTGGAGCCACCTGGAACTGGCTGCAGTCTGGTATGGCAGACACTGAACACTTCCCACAGAGGCCACCCCCACAGCCCCCCACCAACACCTTGCCACCTACACCTAATACACATTGCTAAAGAGGCTGATTGTCTCTTTTACAGGCTTAACTGAGAGATACTTGACATTTACTCCATTATACAGCCTTACCTTCAGTTTAAAAAAAAAGACCTAAGTCATATTTACTACCCAGTAGAGACCACAACACTTGGCATGACTCGGTGGAGTCTCTACCACCATCATAGTAAAACCTAGCTGAGTAACATTATGGTCTTTACTTCAAAGAATTGTTCCTTTTTTGATACCAAAGACCTCAGTAATGATAAAGCTGACAGAGTCTATATAGTCTTTGATTTTTCTCCTTCTTATTTTTTGTCTTTTAACATATCTTCCTCACTGTGTGTTTTATACAGAGACAAAGTTACACCAACATAACTGCTAAAAACTACGTCAGCCTCTGCAATACTCCTACAGTAGCATCTGTGAGCTCAGGGCAAAATGATTAAATATTGTATTCTGGCCTTCCTAACAAAATACATTCTGTAAGCAAAAAAGACCTGTTAGAATCACCAAGGCTAGTACTCCAATGGAGCTTCTAACACATTATTTGCATTTCTTAAACAATAAAAACAATGTTTGCTGTGACATGTGAAGTGTTCTACACTTCTGCCAAAAGATTTGACTCTTCCTTAGTGTGGTTTTATTGGAATTAGATGGTTATGTTGAACTTTTTAGATCACATCCTTGTTTGTTAGTCTTTTAACCATTGATTTGATGGATTATCACATAAAACTAGCGAGTTCCTTATAAAAACTATAACATTCCCTACATAAGCAGTGGTTATTACTATAGTAGTCACTTTTATGCAGGTTTGGAGGGATAGGAGAAATTAAAATAACTGAGGTTTATGTTAAGTTTCCAGTAATCATTACATTTCTCATCTACTGAATTTTGTCACTTCATCTAGACAGCTCTGTAACATCCTAACAAATATTTTCACACTAAAATGCCAACCCAGATGAGGCCACACTCAGGAAACAATTCCTGGGGTAGAAAAGGGGGTCACAGCATGGACTTAACCATCTGCCAAAGTGGATTTAGAGTGTCTCCAGTTAGCTAAGTTATTCACTGCAAATATACTCTGTGTGGAAAAATAGCCCTTTTTTCCTGCCATGTAAACTGACCTTGACCCTACCAACAGTGTTCAGTATTCCTAAATCTTATCAGAGAGATTCTTAACAACAATTTTATTCCTGGATTGTTCTTGAAATGTACACTGCAAGGAATAAGCAGCTGAGAGTGGTCACTTAGGTCACACAGCAGCAGCTCAGTGCTCTGATCAGAGGAAGAGAACCACTACTATATGGGTATGGCCATCAGCCATCTGACAACAGTAACAAGAACATGGTACAAATAACGTCCACCAGCAATGCATATATTAAATCTGCTCACAAGATACATTTGTCAAATAGTTTTGAACAGCTAAAAAATTGAGAAAAATCTGTTCATGCACAATTCACAAAGAGGGAACAAGGACAAATTTGCCAAGCAAATTGTTTGCTATGCATAGATATCCCAGCTGTCCTCATTATCTTATTTACCCTGTTTAAATCTCCCTTGCACTCCTACCTTCTTGCCTGGTTTACCCAATGTTATCCCTTCCTTTATCATGCCCTGTTTTCTCAAAGGTATGGTCATTTCTCCATCTGAAAATCTTATTATTCCACTGACACTTATTTTAGTTCTCTTTTTTCCTTTCAGATAGTTTGGAATGAAATCACAAAACTGTTAAACATACAATAAAAACTCACAGAAATCTTCTCATTGAGTGTGTGACATTAAGTAACAAGTGCCAGTGAAATGCTGCTTCCTCTGCAGGCAGATACAGTGATTCAAATTTTAAAGACAGGGAAACTAAACGTACCAAAATCTCCTGCCAGCTTACAATATCTGCTAAAAGGAAGGACACTCAAGTGAATGCCATGTCAACACCTATGCCAACTCTGCCAGAGTCCTCCTGTACTACTTTGGAAAAAGGCACACAGGTTCCTCTCTGTAATATAGGATAAAAATACATGCCTGTCGGGAAGGATTGTCATGAAGATAAACACATTAAAGACTGCCAGCTGTATAGGAACCATAGTAATGGGGTTTACATTGAATATAAGTAGATCACATGTGAGAAAGCACGTGTGCATGGATGTGCACACATACAGGGTAAATGAGACGTGAGCAAGGGAATGCTTAGAAAATTGACTTTCTGACATCCTTTACATTTTGGTGAGAAGTCTAGCTATGGTGGAAAATTAGGACATTAGTCCCACTTGCAGGCATCTGTCTGACAGAGTAAGCTATACAACTGACCAACAGTCAGATGTACTGTTCAAACTTCATATGGATTCATTGCAACATCCATGTTATATATAACCATACAGTCTTTTTTCTACTTCTTTCTAGTATTTATATGGTTCTGACACAGTTACATTTTGAAAAGGGGGAAACGGCATATTGCGTGGGAGTCAAGACAATGTTAAAACAAGGAGAGCAGCAGAGGACAGAAGTCAGCAGGGACAGATCATGCAGTCTGTTCACCTCGCTGAGACTGGAATTGCTGCAAACACTCGAGTCAGGACACAAAGCTTCACTAATTCTCAGCGTATGAATGGTAAATGCTTTAAATTTGAAGCGACATTTACATGCAATTTAGCAGCATCAGTTCCAATCTTACTCTTTTTTTGTAGCCAGTCAGCTTTATTGCTAAAGAAATGTTAGAACACGAACGCATAGAGCAAAGTGCATGCGTAACTTGTAAACAAGCCCTCTGGACCACCTTAGAATGCATCAAACAGCCCTGGTGAAACAGAAGCAAATAGCATCACCCTGGATTAATAGCACAGGGCTGCAGAAGAAATCACCTACTAAACCTTAACTGCCTAGGTCCTTAAGAGAAAGATAAACATTTTACACATTAAATGGGTACCAACAACTTGAAAATTACACTTCCGTTAGAAAATTTTATAATCACTATATTACAAGGAGCCCATAAAATTACTGTGACTATTAAAAAACCCTAACGGAATATTTCTTTTCTTTTTCTTTTTTTCAGATTTCTTACTTACAGCACATGACAGAATTTAGTGGACAGCCAGTCTAAGTCTATTAAGGTAAAGACAGTGAGTCTGAAGTCTTTCAAAGACCAACATACTTACCTTGAAGATCATTAATACTCTCTCTCTGTTCAATGGGACTATTACTGTTTTTCAGGTTAAGCACATGCTAAAAGCTATACCAAGTCATAAGATGTTTTTTTTTCTTTGGCAACTACATCTTCAAGTCTTTCAATTGTCAAATAAAGGTAAACAGAAAAGCAGTAATAAACACATTTTAAAGACTGAATCCCAAATTAATAATGAAAACCACATTAAATACAAATAACCTTATCTTTTAAACAATATTTAAATATTTTTTTCTTCTTTTACTTGCTTGACAAATCCAATTTCCATACACAGTAGGTATGTTATGCCTGTGGACGCTTGTGAAGACATCAGCTATCAGAGGCTAAACTTTGAGTGTATGTCTTGAAAATTAACTTACCTTAATGGCATATTTGTTATTTGACATAGTGTAGGTTAGCTCATTGCTGCTTTAGACTGCCTCAACCCCAAACTTATGGCTAGTTACTGTTCTCTTTGCAGGCTACCAAGTAAATCATGGATCACTGCTCTTCCGAAATGATTACTGCTCACTTGTAGTCGTGTCCTCTCCTGTCTGTCTGCTAGTCTGTAAATTCTCTCCTCATCCTCAACTGCTTTGCCAAATCTAACCTGGTCACTTGTGAGAAGGTATGAAATAGCATAGGAGTATTCTCTTTCTGGCCTCTCAGGACCCGTGAGAATGATCTTCTGTATCCAAAAACATCCTCTAGAGGCCACTGTCTGCCCTATCATCTATATCCAAGAGGTCAAATACTTTTCCCTCTGTGCACTCTACGTGCGCTCCGGGAGCGTTCCTCCCTTCCTGTTCCCTTAGAACTGGGTACTCACTGTGGTCTCCTAATATGAGGTGACCACTCCAGTGGCCTGCTGCCACACACCAAAATGCATATAAAGGTTTACACTCACTGCAGATTCTTGTTTTCTAACAATGTTGTTTAGTAAGTTCAACATAAACTCTTCTTTTTATGACAATATTGTTTATAACAATACCACAGAATAACCGGGTTACAACATAAATTTTCTGTTCATCAGAGACTTCTTCAATATCTACAGAAGCATTTCTGCCTTTATTGACTGCATGGTTGTATGCATGAATGTGAAGTTCAGTGTCTTTGTGGAAAAAAACTAAAGCTAATTACAAGGTCTTTCCAGTACTCCCAATGAACCAAAACAAAAATACTCGGCCAAGCAAGGAACTGTACATTATTAGCATGCAAGCTGTCAAAAGATTTCATAACATTACAACCCAAAATAACTGTTATACGATGTAGTCTAAGCTGAGGCTTATCACTGTGCCCTCGATACCAGATAGATTATGATATCAGATAGAGGATGGTATTTCAACCTTCTAAACTACTCTGTGCCAGAGGAAAACACAAAGGGTATACCTTTGCCCCAGATAAGCAATGCCTTCAGAAATGGCAAGAAACTGTTCAGCCAAAACACACGAAGATGATTCAGCAAAAGAAACAAGCCCCATCCTCCAGAAAAATCCTCCAAACCTCTGCCACAGAAGACTCTATTAATGACACTGGGAAAATTCCTCTCTGATCACTTAGCAATCAGTTTGACCTTGAGACTGTGAGCAAGATAAATTGGCCCAGCCTCTTAGAAAGAAGAAATCTTGAATTGTTTTAGAACATTGCTCTGTCCTGTTCAGCATCTTGTCTTTAATTTTGCCCAATCATGGATAACTCAGGGACATTTCAGAAAACATTTCTCTTAATCAATTAAAAACAAAACAAAAAAAACCCACACCAAACAACGATAACGTACAAAGGGCTAGCCACTTGCACTAAGCCCTAAAACATGATATTGCAGACTAACAATAACTTGAACACATGGGATGTAATGCCAACATCCAGGTCTGATCCAAAAAGAACATGAACAAAAAAATTTAAGTTGCCCATTTGATACACTAGTCCATTATTATCTTTCACATTTCACACAAGTCACAGCATATATGTGTATATGTCATGTGTGTTGAGCTCAACATGGCCAGACAATGTGTGATTGCAGCCAAGAAAGCCAACCAAATCCTGGGCTGCATCAAAAGAAGTGTGGCCACCAGGTCAAGAACGGTGACTCTCCTCCTCTGC